>JAECYA010000537.1:2024301-2711452 GCA_018153455.1 Drosophila parabipectinata | reverse complement strand
CAACATCTCGGAAGAATACGACAACAAGTTCTCAGTGATAGCCCAAGGTTCCCCGCCAATCGAGTCCGTCACTCCAATTTTATCATCCAACATTCCGCTTCCGAAGCTTCCAGTTCCACGCTTTTCGGGAAGCTTTACGGATTGGCCCTCGTTTTACGATGGTTTCCTACAACTCATCCATGACAACAACACTCTCTCTAACATCCAGAAGTTTCGGGCCTTGCCCGAAGGACGGCACCAGGATGTCAGTCACATGGCATTAACGGATTCTGGGTATACGGTAGCCTGGGATCTCCTCGTCAAGCGCTACAACAATCCACGTCTCCACTTTATGCACACCATGGCGGCACTGTATGGTCTTGAGTCGGTTCCCAAGGAAGCTGCAGAAGGTATCAGGCGCGTGCTAACCCTGGCTAATGTTTGCATTAGTGATCTTCGACGTTTAAAAATAAACATTGATTCCTGTGATCACTGGCTAGTGCATCATCTGTTAACCAAACTACCAAGCAGCACTACGCAAGCGTGGGAGCACTCGTTGGGAAGCTCCACCGAGATTTCGACCTTTTCGATGTTGGAGACTTTCCTGCTGGAGCGCTTAGTTAGCATCGACCTAATTGAAAATCGAAATCAACCACTTGGAGCTCGTTCAGCACCAGGACAATCTTCCCATCCACGTGCGCCTAACCGATCCAACTTCAATTCCACTAACCGCCACAGTTTTCATGTGACTACGGAAATGGGAGCACCCCAGTGCACTCTCTGCCAAAGAAACCATGTTCTCCGGAGTTGCCCCAGTTTTCTCGCGAAGGATTGCTTTGCTCGTAAGACGATCGTCGATCGCATAAAAGCATGCCTCAATTGTCTCAGCACAGGCCACGCGCTAAGTCACTGCGGCAGCACTCGCAATTGCTTACAGTGCGGCCAACGCCACCATACGCTACTGCATTTTCCGAACATAGCAACCCAGCCTACCAACTCTGCCCTATCGCGACAGCCAACGAACGGTGTCCATAGCGCGCAGGGCACCCAACAGAGCGTAGCATCCCGCTCATCTGTTTTGTCTCAACAGCACAGCCTAGCCCCCGGCTTAACTGCTTCGAACGAGACGCAACTCCTCAGCGCAGTTGCCACCTATCAAAATCCATCCACCACGATTCTCGCCACGGCCCTAATCCGAATTGTCAACGACCAAACGGGACAATCTGTTTTAGCCAGAGCGTTGATTGACCATGGCTCGGAAGGAACACTTATCACCGAAAGCTTAGTACAGACGCTGGGTCTCTCACGCACCCCTATATCTGCGGAAATAACAGGGATCGGCGACTCCTCTCACAATCGTTGTCGACATAGTACCAATTTTGTCCTAAGCTCGATTTCAGGTTCCTAGTTCACATCGTTTGTATCCACTGCATTTATTCTCCGTACACTTACAGGGCACCTTCCAAAATCGGATGTCGACCCTAGCTCATTCCAACACCTTAAAGGATTGCAACTCGGCGATTCCAATATCTCCAAGCAATCGAGGAATATTTTGACTTACAGCAAATACAAGAAGAATACAGTCACTCTCATATCAACACAAATGGGAAGCTCGGCGTCTTCTGCAGCACGATTCCACACCATGCAGTCCTGAAGGAGGACAGCCTGACGACTAAACTCTGGGTAGTCTACGACGCCTCTTGTAAGAGCTCCAACGGGAAATCACTGAATGACATTTTATGTACTGGCCCAGCTCTACAGAACGATTTGGGAGGAGTGATACTAAATTGGCGTTGTTATCGCTATGTTTTCGTGGCGGACATCCAAAGGATGTACCGATGTATCGAAATGCATCCAGAGGACTCTCAGTTCCAGCGCATTTGGTAGCGTGACAAAACCGGAAAGTTAAAAGAGTTCCGTCTCACCACAGTTACCTTCGGAACAGCATCAGCGCCATACACAGCGATTCGGGTGATCCACCAAACAGCTCAGGACGAACGAGAAAATTATCCGCTAGCAGAAAAGGTACTGAAAAGGGAGATTTATGTTGATGACGTACAAAGAGGCCATGAGACCACGGACGGTGCCATTCGAGTGCGAAACGAGGTCATAGCAGCCCTCCGCTCGGCTGGTATCCATCTTCGAAAATGGTCAGCGAACCACCCGGCGTTGCTTAGTGATATTCCTAAAGTAGACCTCTGCAACCACTCAATCTTCGAAATGGACAATAAAGACAGCATTAAACGCTTGGACTGTACTGGCAGCCAAACCCGGACGTCTACGGATTCAAAATCCATTTCTCGATCAATCCCACACTTTCGAAAAGGGCTCTTTTATCAACAGTGGCGCGGCTCTTCGATCCATTAGGATTTTTAGCACCCTTGATAGTCATGTCAAAAATTCTCCTCAAGGACGTATGGAGCTTCCGTATGCAGCAAACTGATGGCGCTTACCGTGCACTCGACTGGGACGACATGCTACCAGAGTCTTTGGCAGCGCGTTGCGCGATATCTCGAACATCTTCCAGAAGTTCAACACATTCGCATACCACGCTGGTTCGGTTGCGATTTCAGCAATGTGATATCTCTTCAATTGCACATGTTCTCCGATGGGTCGTCCTCGCGTATGCAGCGTGTGCCTACCTTCGAGTACTCGACATTGCTGGAATGATACATACACACTTAGTCGCAGCTCGCACTAGGTTACACCAACAAAGCCTCTTACCATACCGCGAGTGGAGCTTTCCGGAGCAGTTCTAGCTACCAAACTCGCCACATGGATCCAGCAGCAACTTCACGTGCCTCAGATGCGGGTCACAGTGTACTACTGGTCAGACGCCATGATCGTGCTTCACTGGATATATGGAGATCCATGCAGGTGGAAGACTTTGTAGCCAATCGAATTGGCAGCATCCAAGAGGTCAGCTCTGCTTCCCAGTGGGGTCATGTGTCTACGCAGGACAACCCTGCGGATTGTGCAACGCGCGGTTTAACCCCACTACAGCTCGCGCAGGATAAGCTCTGGTGGAGCGGCCCAGACTGGTTGCAGGAACCCGAAGATCATTGGCCCAAGGTAACTCTTACTTCTCCAGATCCGAGCACAACCTGCGAGGAACAGGCAGCAAAAGTTATACACGCTCACACCTGTGCATCCACTGATTCCTTTGTTGAGTCATTTTCGTCATACAGTCGCCTTGTATTTTCCACAGCATTCATTAATCGCTTTATCCATAATACTCGCTGCAAAAGGGAGGCTCGGCTTTCCGGACCAATTAGCGTAAAGGAGTTTTCCAAGGCAATGTATACTCTGGTTCGCGTTGTCCAACAGGAAGCATTCTCTCACGAACTGTCCAAGTTGCGAGCAAACAAATCGCTCTCAAAATCTAACAAGCTTAGCCAACTGTCGCCATTCATAGATGCCCAAGGGATCCTCAGAGTGCGGGGCAGACTTCGAAACGCTTTGCAGCACACCACTCAACAACGCACGCCCATCATCCTACCGAAGTCACATCATTTTACGGACCTCGTCATAAAAAACGCCCATCTGAACACCATGCATGGGGGAGTGCAACTGACCCGTGCGATCATCCATCAGCAGTTTTGGATCATTAATGGCAAACAAGCGGTAAAAAGAGTTCTCCGACAGTGTGTGGCTTGCTTTCAGCATCGCCCTAAACCCTCTCGACAATTAATGGGTGATCTTCCATACCATCGTGTTAATCCGCCGAAAAGGATCTATCAGGATCAGGACACAGGATCTATCGATGTCAAGGCCTCGAGGTTCAGAGGACACACTACATACAAGGCCTATATTGCTGTATTCATTTGCCTCGCCAGTAAAGCTATCCATTTGGAGCTGGTGACAGGACTCACAGCACAACATTTTCTCTGGGCTCTCCAACGGTTCATTGGACGCCGCGGTTTTGTGCGGCACATGTACAGTGACTGCGGCACAAATTTTATAGCAGCAGATAAATCCCTACAGTTGTGGTCTAACGAGTTCCGGCAGGAAATCAACCAGACAGTCGTCCCAGAACTCACAAAGCGCTATATTCAGTGGCACTTTAACCCCCCACACACCCCAAACTTCGGAGGACTTTGGGAGGCTAACGTCAAAGCCGTAAAGTCTCATCTTCAACGTTCCTTCAAAGGATACCCAATGACTTATGAACAATTATCAACCATTCTTATCCAGATCGAGGCCTGTCTTAACTCTCGGCCATTATGCCCGTTAACCGCGGATATTAACGATCTGCAAGTATTGACTCCAGCTCATTTTCTCATCGGAGACTCCATGCGATCGATTCCTACCCACAGTGACAAGGACAAGTCGCTCAACACACAGTTCATGGAGGGACAACGGATCCTACGCCAGTTCTGGAAAAGGTGGAGCTCAGATTGGTTGTCTCACCTTCAGGCACGCCCTAAGTGGAGACAAGAGGAAGAAAACCTACAGGTCAATGACCTAGTTATTATCAAGGACGACCGGACAGGTCCAACCGATTGGAAACTAGGTCGTGTTATAGAATTACACCCTGGAGCCGATGGGATGGTACGAGTTGCAACAATCTATACAGGTTCGGGTACATATAAGCGATTAGTATCCAAGATCTGCAGATTACCCATCCCGAATTACACGGAAGCTAAAGTCGAGGAAGCTAATCTTGAACAATAGTGATACACGCATTTGATCTCACGTCCATACCACAGCAAACATTTCACCTGTTTCTTTCAGTTACCATTAGAAGGATGTCTTAATGCTGGACCCAGCATTGCGGGGCGATGTACGGTCATTTTCGTTGTCGTACGTGCTTGATGCCCATCGATCTCGAGACCCCGGTCCCTTTGGAAAGCGGGAAATCTCTAAGCTTTTTCCAATTATTACACACTTTTTGAAACACATTTGTTATACTGCCAACATTGTTTGATCTCTAAAATCAATTCAAATTAAATTCAGTGACATAATTGAAACAAACCCTGTGTTTTTGTAAAACGGCAACAGCAAAGTCCCCATAGCAGACTTCTGCTAATCATTGACTCCCGTATTCTATCGGCGCAGTCACAACAACAACCATTAAATATTGTTACAGAAAACTTAGCTTATGTGTAACTTAAGTTAGAAGTGGAAAAATAAGATTGTCTAAGAGTTATTCCGGATGAGGTCCAGCGGGTGAGTTCTGTGCAGCCGCCACATCTTGCAGCTGCTTCTCTGGGTCTTTTCCTTCACCCATGGAAAGCCAAACCCCTCGTGGATTGTCTGGTTGTCCAACAAAGCGAACCTTAGGCAGTACAACAAAGAACTGCGAAGGGCAAAAATGAATGCCTTTACCAAGTTCTGCACGAACATTCAACAAACATCGGAGGCCTACCGACTACCGGAAGGTACTCGCAACAACTGCACCAAATGTAGGATACATTAAAACCTCGGAAGGTAACTGGACCACGTCCAGCAAAGAAACCCTGGAGGCTCTCACAGATGAAAATTTCCCGGGATGCTCTCTAGAAAAAACAACCCTGAAAACCCAGAGACAGGAGAACAGCCCCTCCCTCCCTAACCAACTCGAATACCTATTCAGTGCTAGGTTTCTCAGCTGGGCGATAAACAGCTTCAAGCCTTTCTATTGTCCCGGCTCAACTAATTAAAGCAGGACCCAATCTGAGGTTATGGGTCACGAAAGTTTTCTCAGCAATTTTCAGAATAGGCATCGTACCCGCAATGTGGTTGCGGATGAAGGTTTTACTTAAACGTAGGCGAAAAGGTATATATGGTATATAAAAAGTATAAAAAGATATATACACTTTTTTGTATAACATTTAAAAGTTTTATTTACAATCTGTCCTCAGTTAGGGACAATAATTAAGTTTTTTAAGTGAACCTTGACAATAGGAGTTTGATAAATACAAGTTATGAATCTAAAAATTTAATTTAGTAAATCCAGTAGATGCTTCCTCTTGAGTCTTCTGGTGGTGGTGCTGCTGTCCAGCAAATTGGTGGCACATGTGTTGGGATGTCGTGTTAGCCTCTCCTTGTATTTAGCGGCGAATATTCTAACTTCAGCGCTGACTGTAGGGATGCCCAGTTGAGCATGAATAGTCAAATTGTCGTGGTAGGGATGAGCCCCAGACAGCTTCCTGAGAGCTCTGTTCTGTGCCAGCTTGGACTTTCATATTGCTTGGACTCGCGGTGCCCCACATACCATACGTCCAAACTGGCTTTACTATTGACTTATATATAAGTAGTTTTACCCTCAACTTCAGGGTTGACTTTCAGGGTCCTTGAACTCAAAAGAGTCATTCTGGAAGAATGGAGTAAAATTACGCAAAGGATATTGCGAAATTGGTCCACTCAATGACAAATTGGTTGGCTAAAATTACTTTTTTTATTTTTTTTTCTTTTTTTTCCTTATTACTCTTCTTGGGAGCTGTTTGTTTTATCGTGTCCCTGCTGATTTTTTCCCGGGATATTTCTAGGAGTGCTGTACGGCGCCAGGTCATCTTTGGCCGACCCACTCTTCTGCTTCCTTGTGGGTTCCATTCCAGAGCCATTCTTACGATGCTTCTTGGTTCCTTCCTCAGATCGTGGATATTCCATTTCCATTTAATTGTTTCTGGATTGTGACCTCTCCTGTGCAGTGCCATAAGTCCTCATTGGATATTCTGTCTGGCCAGAATACCCCAAGTATTATTCTCAGGCACTTGTTAATGTAAGCCTGCAGCTTCATCAATATCCTTTGAGAGGTCAGGCACGTCACCGATCCGTATAGCAGTATGGATTTTACACACGCAGCTTTGTTTTTCTGTTTATCTGCTGGTTTCTCCATACTCGGTGTAGTCTTCCAAATGCAGACCTCGCTTTGCGCAGTCAGTTCTCCACATCACTTTCCACTTCACCATTTGATGTTATAATAGTACCGAGGTAGGTGAAGCTGTCGACGAAGTCGATGGAGTTGGAGTTGTTGATCCGCATAGCTTTCGTTTTTGATGCGTTGATCTTTAATGCGTTTGATCCGCGTAATCCAAGTCTTCTAGATTTCGCGTGATGTTCCAAGTGATTCCGCGTCTGTCCATGCATACTTCTCTCATAATTTCGTCGGCTACCAAGTTAAACAGAAGTGGTGATAGAGAACATCCTTGCTTGACGCGTGTGTTCGTCTGGAAGGGTGCACTAATTTTCCCGTTATGCAGTACCGCCAGCTCAGCATCATCATACATAGCTTTCACTATGTTTATGATTTTCACTGGCACTCCCTTTCTTGCAAGTGCCCTCCATATCGCTGCTCTGTCTACCGAATCGAATGCTTTCTGGAAATCTATGAATCGATCTTTTCCTGAAGACGTTCGTTCAGTAGAGTGGCTAGTACCTTGTAACTTGTGTTCAACAGGGTAATGCCTTGCCAGTTGTTGCAGTCACTGAGGTCTCCTTTATTCGGTAGATTGATGGTGGTTTCTTTTTTCCAGGATGTTGGGATTGCTCACTTTCCCATATATTTTTGAAATGTGGATGCAGTGTTTCGGCCATTAGTTGCGTGTTAATCTGGAGAAGTTCGGCCGGTATGCCGTCATCTCCAGCCGCTTTGTTGCGTTTTAATTTCCTGATAGCATCCTTTATTTCTCTAATTGATGGTGCCGTGGGTGATATTCTGAAGTTATTGCTCGGTACAATACTACTGAAGTTTTCTTGCGTGCTGCTCGGTTGTTCTGTGCAGCTGATCTCCATAAAGTGCTGTCGCCATCTCTGGATTTGTGCCTCATCATCAGTAAGGAGTCTTCCATCTGGATCCCGCACTGGTTGGGTTCACCTATGGCAGCTTCCAGTTAGTACCCAAGTGTGCGCTGATATCCATTCCGTGCGCTTGCGTTGTCGGGTGTCAAGCATCTCCGCCGCGATGCTCCTCAGTATACTTTATGTTTGTTCCCATGAGTGATTCTCCGGTTGTGATGTCAGCTTTTCACGCAACGTTGTGATCATTCTGGTGGATAGGTTGGAGTCACTCAGGCGCTGTACGTTAAGGGGAGGCGGTCTTCTTGTGGTCATTTGACAGTGTTGCTATTTCGTCTGAGGTTGATTAAAAGCTCTCCGATTATCAGCTCAGTGGTTACTGTCGATAGACGCACTTCTCCTATTCCTAACATCCATTATCGAGCGTCTCAATTTCCTACTTATGCAGATGGTACCCGATGAGTGTCGGACGAAAGCAATGAAGCGCTTGATGGCCGTGGATCGGCTTGTGAGTGCCGGAAACTGGCGGACGAAGGCCGAGAAGTACAGGAACCGCGTCGGGATTTGGCGGACGACGGCCGACGAGAGAGCGAGACACCCCGTGTACTGTCTCCCGCGCTCCGTGACCGGTGCTCCTCGGTCACGGGGTGCAGCAGCGTGTGGTGATCGTGTGGCTGTCTTACAGCCGCCACCACGCTGACAGGATCCGTCGGAGTGCTCGTGGGCCAGGCAGCTCGAGCAATACCGGTTTACGAGAACCGCTCGGAGCCTCTTCTCGGCACTAAGCCGTAGGAAGCGCTGACACTTCTTCAATGGATGGATCTTATTGCAGACTCGGCATCGGTAGGATTGTATACCTCGAGTGCATCTGCTGTCCAGTGACTGGGCGTTGCGTGGGCGTGGCGACATCGTGCTGAATATGACCTTCAGAACATCCGATTTCGAACGGATCTGTGTGGGCACCTCTCCCTGATCCAGTAAGTCACCGAGGCTGCGGGCAACTCGTGTGGAAAAAACAGACACGCTGCGGGGGTTGGCTGGAGATAATGGGCCTGCCAGCACCCATCCAAAAATAGTCTCCTGACCGAGAAGCGACCCGCAGATGTTACCTTTGGAATTAGACGTCGACCGAATGGAGAAATGGCACAATTTAGTAGACGAACTTGTGGGTAAATCGTCTTGAAGGGAAACTTGACAAGGTCGAACAGTCGTTCCGTTGTGAAAGTCCCTTTGGACCCTCAGTCTATAAGTGCTCGTGCCTGGACGGTGCACCCCAAATGGCAAACGGTGATAAGGGCCGTGCCCAGTAGGACTGCTCCTGACCCTGAAGCGAAACACACCTGCACATTCGACTGATCCTCCGAGCCGTTTGCTGGCGTAGGCGGACTTGGAGCGGTAGCGAACGGATTGCCGTGGTGCAGGAGGGTGTGGTGTCGGCTGTGGCATGTGAAACAGGTACGGGCGGTCGTGCAGTCTCGCTGCTGGTGCCCTTGGGCAAAACAGTTTGAACATAACTGCTTCCTCTTAATGTAGTCAAAGCGCCCATTAACATCCATATCTAGGAAACGCGGAAATAAGCGAATGGTGTGGTCTTCCCTCGAACAGAGATCGCAGCCCTTTTGGCCCGGAACCACTCGAGTCTCGTATGAAGGGAGCCTCCGAGCAGGGGCAGTAGAAAGTCCCGACCTTGGCGGAAATTGCATGGAGCCACTAGGCCTGATGTCGTGGATAGCGTCCAGAGTGCGATGGCGCTCTGTCAGGAAGTTATCTAATTACCTCCATGTTGGAGTCTCGGCCTTATTATGTACGGATTGCTCCCACACAGAAAGTGTGACTTTGGGGAGCTTTGACGAAAGCATAAATACCAGGTATGGTAGGGTAATGGAGGACATTTCTAGGGCTGACAGACAACTCTGAATGGTGGCTTGCAGCTCCTTCAGCGCGACCCCGGACTCTTGAGAAATAGCCTGGATGTTGAAAAGGATCTTCAACTGGCTGTTGACCAATAGGCGCCGGTTCTTAAAGCGGTCTGTGAGGCTTTGCCACGCGGCGACAAACCCCTCATGGGTAAGCGGAGCCTCAGAAACAATGGCGTAAGCGACACCACTTGTTTTGGACAGTAATTGGAACAACTTCTCTACTGGGGTGAACCGCGAGTTTTGGATGTAAATGGCCGTAAACAAGTCTCTGAAGGTGGGCCACCGAAGGTACCCGAATTTGGCCCCGATGGACTTCGCACATGGCGCCCGGAGTATTTATGTTAGCCTCGAATTGGCTTATTCAATCTGTCGTGGCGATGAACTTTTTTAGCGCCACTTCGACCGCACTTGGAGCCATTTTCGCAACGGAGCGAGTCTGCATCTGTGAAGGACCGGGGATTGTATCGACGGATTCGTCACTCTTTGCCCTTGGAATGGCACTAATCGTCTTAGGATTCAACAGAGGCGTCCGCGGAGAAGCGGATTGAGATCTGTCCAAACGGATGGTTGTGTTCGGACGCGGTTTTTTGTCGTCTCCCGTGGGCATTCTCAGAATCCAATTCTCTGGTCAGCGCTTGTCGACTGACTTGCGCAATAGGTGCCTTGTACGAAGCGGATAAAATACGATTACAAGGCACAAGTGGGAATTAGTAGCGCAGATGTCGAAAGGAACGTCGTATGCGGTACAATTCAAATGTGGAAGATAACTTCAGCAACCCAAAAAAACCAAATGGGTCGAGGTTTGTTGAGATTCTAGGCGGATGTTGCTGATACGGAGTAGAAGCAGCGTCAGAGGGACGGAAAATGGACAAGTACCGGAAAATTCGTTTGGGAAAATTTTGACAAGTGTGGCTTGTACGTAGATATTGAATTCTTAAGTATTTTCTAATTTGCGGAGCCGGAAGGTGGACTTAACTCCGGCTTGAATTTAACGCACTAAAAAAAAATTAATTTTTGACTATTGTCAGATTTAATTATTGTGAAAGGGAGTTGAAAGGTGGAGTTGAAACCTTAATCTTTAATTAATTGAATTTAATTGAATTGAATTTAACGACGCCGAGAAGGTGGAATTAGAAACCGGGCTCTATTCGGACAGCAGCTGGAAAATTAAATTAATTAAATAATTATAATTTTAATATATAATATTTAATATATTATATATATTATATATAATATATATTTTAATATATTTTTAATATAATATATTATATATAACCTGGGCCTTTGATAGAACGGAAAATAAGAATTAAAAAAATTTTAGTAGTTATAATTATAAATACATAAATTTATAATTAATTGATTTTTTTTTTTGTTAATATTTGTTACGTAGCCGGTTATGCTGTCGGCACCCTGTAAGTACCCCAAAGGAAAAAAAAACAGAATCAAAAAACACAACACGGCTAGGTCGAGAATTTAAGCGACACAATCACGTATTTGAAGTGAAATGTCGGTTTATAATTGTTGGTTTTAGAAAATTTAAATTTTTTTAAATTTTATCGGCTATATATTTCCTGAAATTGGGGGCAGAAAATATTTGGAAATATATGGACATGCATGCAAGTACGGATATATGTAAGGGCATGTTGGCACAGTGGAGCGTTGAGTTGGTGTTATGTGGTGTAAAAAATGACACTGATTGGGGAAGAAAAAAGCAAATACTACGACAGCGGCGGACTGTTCGGTGAATTTCAATATTTCCGGAACTAATTCACACCGGTGGCCAATATTAATTATGCCTTCTTTTTGTCAACACACAATTTCACTGTTCACTTGCGAATTTTTCGCGGATTAATTGCACAACAAAAATGTGTGCATGTATATGGATGCACATATGCCTCGACCGTTGGCAAGCGAATGGATAACGGAGAGGCCGAAAACGGCGAGTAATATGTCTAAGCACACAAAACTGAGACGGATGGAAAAATTTGCAGAATTAGAAGACGAAGAAGAGTAGAAAATCTCATACTGTCTTTTGTCGAAAAACTCGGACTTGGAGTTGACACGGAGGGAAAAACAATCTTGCAGCAGTGTGAACGAAATTTAATGTTCGGATCACTGCTGAAGACCGGCAGAGAGATGGAGACGGAAAAATGTACTTATCTTTTGGCGGAACAATGCCGAGAACTGCTGGAAGAAGAAAATCCAGGAATTATACGTCTCGAAGGACCAAAATGTGTAGGTGGGCGTTGCTGCCGCAAAAGATCCTAGAATTATCAAATTAAGAAATCCGGAGCGTCTTTTGGTGAATTCAAAAATAACGCGGTCAGTTTTATTGGGCTGCTTACAGAGGATTAAAAACATAACTTAGAATGGATAAACGCTAAACGTAAATATAAACCAGAGCGGACGATCCACGACGGCAACGAGAGAGGGAGAACGCATAGAGGGGCGAGCGCGGATGCGCTCTTCAGCACGGATAAACTTTTATGCGCGGGTGCGCTTTTCAGCGCAGATGCGCTCTTAAGTTCAGCTGAGCGGTACAACGGCCCCTCACATAAACAGTGGATAATGACTAGGTACTATCCGGTGATCCTCCTAAAATTTTCTTCTAGCTTTCCTCTTGACAAAGCATCAGCTACCTGGTTTTCCTTTCCCGGCAAATATTTAATAGTGAAGTCAAACTCGTTTAATTTTATTCTCCATCTTTGTGGTTTCATATTTGGTTCTTTTATATTATGAATTAAAGCTAATGGTCTATGATCGCTACGAATTTCGAATTTTCTACCAAAGAGATGAGACCTAAAATATTTAGTGGCCCAGACTATAGCCAGCAGCTCTTTTTCGATTGCTGAATAATTTATTTCATGTTCATTAAGAGTTCTACTAGCATAACAAATAGGCTTATGATTTCCTAGCACCTGTTGTTAAAGAAAATAATTTTTTAAAGTTAGGGACCCTAACTTAGGGTAAATTAAAATTGGATAATGAGAAGTTTTTATTTCTCAAATGCTTCTAAATATTCTTTATCTGTTGCATTTATAGTTTAACCTTTCTTTAAGTTTACAGTCATGAGGTTTTGCAATTTTCGCAAATCAGGTATGAATTTTCTATAAAATCCACAGAGACCTAAAAATGATTTTATTTTTTTTTTAGGGTTTTTGGTATTGGAAATTTTTATCCTTATATCTTCTTTTTATCCTTCTTTTATCCTTTTATCTTTATTCCTTCTGTTGTTATTATATGTCCAAGGAATTCGGTTTCCTTTTTCATAAACTCACATTTGTCAAGTTGAAGTTTAAGATTAGCTTCTCAAAAGTTTTGAAAACACCTTTTTATAGACAATATGTGTTCCTTTAATGAAGTAGAAAATATAATTATGTCATCCATATAAACAAGGCAATGCTGGTACATTAAATCTTCTAATAAGTTGTTCATGCAACGTTGGAAAGTTGCAGGAGCATTTTTCAGACCAAATGGCATTCGTGTGTATTCATAATGTCCATTTTTAGTTGAAAAAGCTGTTTTTGAAATAGAGTTTTCATCCATTTGAATTTTATGAAAACCCTTGGCAAGGTCAATTGTTGTAAAATATTGACACTTTCCAAGTTTGTCAAGTATTTCATCCAAAACTGGTATCGGATACTTATCATCAATAGTTATTTCATTTAGACTTCGATAGTCTATTACTATTCGATATTTCTTTTTCCCTGATGCGTCCTCTTTCTTTGGGACTATCCATATTGAATAACAATAAGGAGATTTCGATTTACGTATTATTCCCTGATTTATCATTTCTTTAATTTGGACTTCGACTTCTTGATCATGAGCTTGGGGGTATTTATAAGGTTTTTTGTAAATAGGATCTTCATGTTTGGTTTGGATTGAATGATTTGGGTCAAGGTCAAATTTTCACCTTCCCTGTACTGGATATCACTAAATTCAAATAAAATGTTATTTAATTTAATTCTTTCTTCTTTATTTAGATGATTTATTCGAAATTTATTATTTTCTTCCAAGTCATTATTAATTGTAAAATTAAAAGACATATCCTCAGATGAGGATTGTCGAACGACAAATTGTTTGTTATGACAAATATTTTATATTCTAGATCCTGAGATAATCTTCCAATGTTTCCATTTCGGAATTCCTGAAATCTTCGTGGTTATATATCATGGAAAAAACAAATCCGCTCAAAGTGACTGTTTCCAGTTTATTATTAATTTTGCTTCGCATGTTTCTAAATACTCTCTTCCTATCAATACATCATATTGATTATAACTTTGTTGATTATTATAATTATAAAAGGAATAATTTCTTTGCTAATTATAATTTTTTTGATAATTTCCCCCATCTTGTCCGTTTTGATTTGAATTATGTTGTGGTTTAACTTTTTCAAAACCAGAATCATAACAACCTTCTTGTTGTGCTACTTGTTTAAGTTTATTGACTTTAGTTTATCGTGCCTTGCTAATGTCATGAATAACCTGTCAGGAAGTTTTCTCATTATTACGTCTTTTGCAGTACTATTCATTGCAATGTTATAAATCATCGTATTTAAATTATTGTTTTCTAACGACAAATTGTTTGTTATGACAAATATTTTATATTCTAGATCCTCGACGAACTTACGAATGCTTCCATTGAAGGGGGTATTGTAGAGTCGTCTTAGTAATTCCTCGCATGGGGTTTGGTTTTTGTACTCATCAATGAGAGCAATCCTCCTGATAATTTCATCTCAAGTGCACTGAAGAATACAGCTCCTTGGCGTGGATCAGTTGATGGATACAAATTTAAAATGTATTCGATCAGTCTGATGAAATTGGGAACTTTCCTAATCTGGCTTAAAGCCTGATTAAGGTGTAGCTCGTAGGGTTACTGGATTTGTGCCACTGGTTTTGTGCGGATGTGAATAGCGATTAACACTCGCGGTTAGTATCGATTAGCATAAAATACTTCAACGATGTTCTATGATCTCGATTGATCACTGGTTTACTTTTAAATATCTTCTTCAAAATACTTTGAAAAAATATATTTTTATTTGAGTTCCGGTTTTGATACAGGGTGATTCTTTAAAACTGCTTAGAATTTCAGAACAACTGCTTAGAAGTTTAGAATTTCAGAACTAACTTATCTTTGTGGCTCTAAGTCCTTTTTATAGCTACCTTTCCTGAAGCTTTTTGCAGATCAAAGCGAGGCTTCGTTTTCTAAAGAGAATAGATTGAGTCGGAACCTTTTACTTGAGGTGTCAGTTGACATGGAAGGCTTTGGGTCTCAATTAATCGAGGTGACAAGAAAATGTGAAATTTCCTGTGAAGTGGGTTCCCATTTAAGAATGGTCTGAGCTGTTTAGTTTTAATTCACTTAAAAGGAGTGAGAAAGATTTGAGTCGGGATTCTTGTTACCCAAATATTGTTTTGGTTTTCAATCTGAAGTTTTTTTTTTTTTTTAACGTTGCTTTTATTTTTTGAATCTTTTCTTTGCGAGACTAACAAGAGCTGTATCAAATCTTATATGGAGTTAGATATGAATATGATATGGAGTTAGACGGCCCTAAAAATCGATTGCTGGGTTGGGAGGTCGTTGCGTCTAAGGCGGGATACGCTAGAAACCCGAGTCAATCCCCGAGCGAGAAAATTTGGGTGCGAAGACAGTTTTTCTTTGTATGACTCTTTTTGCTTCTGGATTTCGTCTTTCACTGCGAGGATGCCCAGATCCCGGAGGATGTTTTCGTTGCGAACATACCATGGTGCCCCTGTGATAGTTCTCAAGATTTTTGATTGTGCGCGCTGTATGATGTCTATGTTGCTGCTGCTCGCGTTCCCCCACAGCTGGGAGCCATACGTCCAGATTGGCTTTAGGACTGAATTGTACAGTAGTAACTTGTAGTCCAGGCACAGTGGCGATCGTGAGTTTATGATCCAGTGGAGGCTGCTGGCTTTCAGTTTTAGGTGCATCTTTTTGCATTCGATGTGCTTACGCCAGGTAAGTCGTCTATCAAGGTGAACGCCAAGGTACGTTACGTCGTTAGCTTGAGGGATCTGCATACCGTTTAGTAAAAGCGGAGGGCATGTTTGTCTATTAAGAGTAAACGTTATATGTTTACACTTTTGTTCGTTTGTTTTAATGCGCCAGTCGGACAGCCACCTTTCCACTATTGTGAGATGATTAGCCAGTTGGGTTGTTGCCTGCGTTGGGCATCTGGAGCGACTAAGAATAGCGGTATCATCGGCGAACGTTGACGTTGTTAGTTGTGCGCTCGTAGGAATATCCGCAGTATACAAAACATATAGACACGGCCCGAGTGCGCTTCCCTGTGGAACTCCAGCTTCGATGGTGTAGTCGCCCGAAGTAGCTGCGTTGCATCTCACTGAGAATACCCTATTGAAGAGGTATGATTCCAGTAGCTTGTGGGTGTATGTTGGCAAATACGTTTTAATTTTGTACATGAGTCCGATGAGCCAAACGCGGTCGAAAGCTTGAGCTACGTCGAGGAAAATAGCGCTGCAGTATTCTCGCTGTTCGAAGGCTGAGCGTATTTCGGATGTTAATCTGTTCAATTGTTCGATGGTTCCATGGTTTCTTCTAAAGCCAAATTGGAGTGCCGGGATAATCTTGCAAGCTTCCAGACGTGGTATTATGCGAGTTAACAAGCATTTTTCAAACAATTTAGACAAACAAGATAGAAGGCTTATTGGTCTGTATGATAACGGAATTGTGTGGTCTTTTCCAGGCTTCGGTATCATTATAATGATGGATTTCTTCCACTTTTTTGGGAAATAGCCAAGATTAATGATTCCATTAAATAGTTTGCAGACGACCTCTATAGCGCATTTTGGAAGTTCGATCAGCATCTTTGGGGTCAATAGGTCACCACCGGGAGCCTTTTTTGGATTTAGCCCTCTTATGACTTTTTCGATTTCGTTCGGCCGGAATGAAGGTGCGGCTGGCTGAGGGGAGGACTCTGGCTGAATTTCTGGCAGGAGGGATGAATTTGAGGCTGGTTTTGGCTGGAAGACACTTTGGAGATGTGTGGCGAATGTTTCAGCTCGGTCTTCGTCGCTGCGAGCCCAGCATCCCGAAGAGTTTCTTATCGGGGTGGTCGTTTCAATTGGGGCGCTAAGATTTGGGTGGGCCCTCCACAGGGGGTACTTTGTGCTTGTTGGCGAGAGATTCTGGATGTACCTCAGCTGTGCATTTTCTTCCTGTTGGTGAAGAGCCTGGTCGAGTGATCGGGTTGCATCCTTAAGGCGTTGTTTTGAAGCTGGTGATCTGCTGTTTTGCCAATCACGACGCGTGCGCCTCTTTTCTCGCACGAGCTGTTCGATTTGCTGATTAGATTTGAAGTGTTTGTTTCGGTCTACATCTTTCCTATGAGGAGTAGAGATTTTAGCTGCCGCAACGAGTACTTCTTCCAGGGCGCTCATAGTGTAGTCGATGTCCGATTCCATGTTAAATTCCGGGGCGAGTTCTATGTGGGCACTCACGTACTTTTTGTATTTTAGCCAGTTCGTTTTTGGCGTCGTCAGGCTGAAGGGGTGTTCGGTTATTTCTGTGCTTTGAAGAAGCGTTAGGAGCACAGGCGAGTGGTCTGATGATAAGTCCGAGACTGCTTTGGCACCTATTAAATTGCGAGGTATGTTTTTTGTCACTGCAAAACCAATAAGGTCTGGTAGCTTTCGTGAGTCTGTTGGCCAGTATGTGGGACTTCCAGGGGAAACGTAGTCTGGTTTTTTTTTCACATTTATAATTGCATTGTACAATTGTCTTCCTTTGGGAGTCACTAGACGTGATCCCCAGTGCGTATGTTTGGCGTTGTAGTCTCCTGCGGCTATAAATCGATCCCCAAGTGAATTGTAGAAGTCCATAAATTGTCCTTCCGAGATTGCGAAACGAGGAGGGCAGTAAACGGCAGCGATTGAAAGGATTCCGTTGCTTGACTGAATTTGTATCGATGTGGCCTGCAAGAAGTTTGTTGCAAACCTTTTGTGAAAATGGTGTTTAATACGTTCTCTGATTAGAACTCCAGTTCCGCCGTGGGCTTTCATATCTGGATGATCTGTGCGGTAGATTGTGAAGCCTCTTATATGAAAGTTGTATTTGCTCGTAAGATGCGTTTCCACCAGTAGCATAACGTTAATATGGTTTTCGGTTAAGAATTGTGATAATTCTAGTTCATGCCGTGAGACACCATTGGCGTTCTACATTGATATTCGTAGCGCCTCCATAGATTATTTAGACTGTTGTGCTACGAGCAGCTGTATCACCATGTTCTGGTTTTGAACAAGCGTTTGCATGGTCGTTTTCATGAATGACATAAGCTCCATCATGTGTGGCTCCAGCTGTATGGCTGTTCTGGGGCCTGTTGAGCGCTTTGAGAGTTAGGCTGAATAGGAATTTCCCTTCCAGATCGTAGAGCATCGGCGTAGGAGAAGCCGTTGGTGGTGTTTAGTGGACCGAATGAGGATCTCGCAGCTTTGGCGAAGAAGACTTCTGGCGTAGTTTTTGACGCAATGTACGCATTCTGTGGATTTTGGTTGCGCGTTGCGGTCGCTTGACGCATGCGACCCTTTAACTCCAATCTGAAGTGACTTTTAGAAATTGGAAATCTGAAATGAGGCTGTTTTCTGCCGAATTGGAATAATTAAATGTTTATGTTTTCACAAAAATTTGATAGAGGCTATTTGCAGCTGTGATTCGAATTTCAATACAAAAGGCTTCAGCTTCTGTTTACAAAATTTACGGATATAACCCTAAAGAAATTTTGTTAATATGTTACTATAACATGTTACATGTTATGTTACTATATACTATAAATTTTAAAATACATACATATAATATTTCGTATACATATTAATTTTCATATGCTTATAAATATTTTCATATCCATATAAGTTTTCATATCCATATGTATTTTCATTTCCATATATTTTTCAATATACATATATTTTTAATGGCGCCGTGCCAACAGGGACACTATCAATTTTGACTCTAGAACAGTCACGGATTGGTAACCCAGTATTTGACATAGCTGCTTGGAATAGCATTATGGAACGGCCAAAGCCGAGTCATAAGATGTAGCAGTCTTATCCACCATTCTCATTGGCATGGCTTTCTCACTGTGAGGAGGTGAGGAATATTCCTTCCTCATCCGCAACTTGCGGCATTTGCTGCTGGTCAATGCACCATCTCCGTAGTTGCTCATCACCCGTGGTACCAGAAAAGTTCTCTGGTCAGGTTCGTGCAAGCACTCCCAGTTTCAGCTACCATGAAGCTCGGGGACCAGTCACCCCGGCGGTGAGCAAAAACGCGCCGAACCCCAACAACCCGAACCCTATTTACTCGATCCTGATTCACACACCATTCACCCCCTAACAGCCCTCGGCATCCACAAATCAACGTCTGCGACGACTTCTGAAAACGGCTCTCGCAAACACATTCAACCTATCAACCCTATCGCTAGTGGAGAGCTCCTGACTAAAGTCAAAGTCCCCCCGACCTGAATCACCCCCAACCCACCCAGATCACGAAGATCATCATTAAGAACACATGATCACTCACAAACAACATGCTTCCAGATCTCGCCTCCCGAGCCACACTGGCATTCCGGACTGTCTGCCAGGTGCCGACTATGCAACCATCAATTCAGCGATCCATGGCCAGTCAATAAGAACCCGGCACTGAGGTTAAAGCCTTAGAGAGATTTTATAGGGTAAAGAACATTATAGTTCGAACAAATAAACCCAAACTCAATATGCACATGTCAATATGAATAGAGGAGTTTCTAGTCCTTCTAATAAGAATGTTAAAATTTAAGCGTGATGGTAAATGCTGGCTATCTACATCCCCATTGATAAGGTTATGGAGAAAAACTAAACCGAGCATTGGCCTACGATTTGTTATGCTAGGTATGTTTATAAGTAAGAGTCTACTATTATAAGATGGAAGATGAAGAATTGCATCCCAGCTAAGACCTCTAAGTGATTAAGTTAAGAAATTCTTTTGTACGGATTCTATGCGCTCCTGATGTACTCCATATTGGGGACTCCAGAAACATGAACCGTACTCCAGTATCGGACGGACCAAAGAGATGAATAATGGGTTGGTTATATACGGGTCATTAACTTCTTCTGACTACCTTTTAATAAATCCAAGAACTCCTTTAGTCATATTAAGCATTAACAAAATATGGTCGGCAAATTTAAGTTTAATGTTTAATAGGACGCCGAGATCATGAACCTTCTAAGGCAATCCCATTAATAGAATACGTAGCTTGCAGAGGCAAGAACGATAATATGTCTTTTTATGGCATGCTTTGCATGCGACGGTGGAGCGATGGAGCGGTGGAGTGGTGGAGCGACGCTTAATAAAGCCATGCTGACAGGGAGAGATAATCGAAGAGCAAGAAGGTGTTGCAAATGAGGGGTAATTAATTTTTCAAACAACTTTGGAATTGCCGAGAACTTACAGATGCCTCTGTAGTTGGCAGCGGAATGGCAGGGGCAGGGGAATTATGAATGATTCTTTTCACTTAAGGGGAAAAATCGAAGTTTCCAAAGATAAGTTGAAAAGTCTTAGAAGAGGTTTGCACAGAGCCCTGACACAGTATTTTAGCACACAGCCTGGTACTCCATCGGGGCCTGGCGAATAAATGGGTTTGACCCTTAGAAGATCAGATGATAAGTTGTTCTCAGAGAAAAACGGACAGAAAATAAGATTTGCTGCTTGAATGTTATGTGCGTAAGGCTGATCTGTCAATTAGTTGTTAGGCGGAGAATAAGATGTTTGAAAAAATTCAGCGAATACATCGGCAATGGGCTGATCAGAGGTCGCAGAGGATTTTTCAAACGTTAGGAGGGGGAAAAAGATACGTGTTCACGCTTAGTGTTTACAAAATTTTATCTGGCAGCGGCGAATATAATTCCTGTAACATTCAGTATTATGCACAATAATATTTGACCGAGCTTCATCAATATCCTTTGAGTGGTCAGCCACGTCTCCGATCCGTATAGCAGTATGGATGTTACACACGAGTTGAATATACGCAGCTTTGTTTTTCTGTTTATCTGCTAGTTTCTCCATACTCGGTGTAGTCTTCCGAATGCAGACCTCGCTTTGCGCAGTCGGTTCTCCACATCACTTTCAACTCCACAATTTGATGTTATGATAGTACCGAGGTAGGTGAAGCTGTCGACGAAGTCGATGGTATTATCTCCGATTGTGGAGTTGTTGATCCGCATCGCTTTCGTTTTTGATGCGTTGATCTTTAACCCTACTGCGCTGGCTCGGATCTCGAGGTCCCTAGCTTTGGCTTGAATGTCTTCGAATTTGTGAGAAAAGAGTGAAGTTCCTGGTGATTCCGCGTCTGTTCATGCATACTTCTCTTCTACTACCAAGTTGAACAGAAGTGGTGATAGAGGACATCCTTGCTTGACGCCTGTGTTCGTCTGGAAGGGTGCACTAATTTTCCCGTTGTGCAGTACCGCTAGCTCAGCATCATCATACATAGCTTTCACTAGGTTTATGATTTTCCTGAAGACGTTCGTTTAGTAGAGTGGCTAGTGCCTTGTAACTTGTGTTCAACAGGGTAATGCCTCGCCAGTTGTTGCAGTCACTGAGGTCTCCTTTCTTCGGTAGCTTAATGATGATTCCTTTTCCGTTGTTGGGATGCGCTCACATTCGGCTATTAGTTGCGTGTTAATCTGGAGAAGTTCGGCCGGTATGCCGTCATCTCCAGCCGCTTTGTTGCTTTTTAATTTCCTGATAGCATCCTTTATTTCTCTAATTGATGGTGCCGTGGGTGATATTCTGAGGTTATTGCTCGGTACAATACTACTGAAGTTTTCTTGCGTGCTGCTTGGTTGTTCTGTGCAGCTGATCTCCATAAAGTGCTGTCGCCATCTCTGGAGTTGTGCCTCATCATCAGTAAGAAGTCTTCCATCTAATAATCTGGTACAGTGAGCGCTTGTTGTACGTGTTGGCTGCGCTTTCTGCATTTTCAGCGAGCCTGTCCAGAAATTTTCTTTTGTCGTTTCTTGCTGATTTCTTCTCCAACTCTTTGTGTTCGTCGCGAGCTCTGCAGTCATGATCTGCTTTCGACCTTAGGCTGTTCCGTTTGCTGATAAGTTCCCAAGTGTGCGCTGATATCCAATCCGTGCGCCTGCGTTTTCGGGTGCCAAGCATCTCCGCCGCGATGCTCCTCAGTATACTTTATGTTTGTTCCCATGAGTGATTCTCCGGTTGTGATGTCAGCTTTTCACGCAACGTTGTGATCATTCTGGTGGATAGGTTGGAGTCACTCAGGCGCTGTACGTTAAGGGGAGGCGGTCTTCTTGTGGTCATTTGACAGTGTTGCTATTTCGTCTGAGCTTGATTAAAAGCTTTCCGATTATCAGCTCGTGATCACTGTCGATAGACGCACTTCTCCTATTCCTAACATCCATCATCGAGCGTCTCCATTTCCTACTTATGCAAATGTGGCCGATTTGGTTGCGAGTATGTCCATTCGGAGAGGTCCATGTGTATTTATGTATTTCCTTGTGGGGCAATACAGTGCCACCAATAACCAGTTGGAAGGTCTGACATAAGTCGATTAGCCTTTCACCACTATTGATGCGTGTGCCAACACCATGTCGGCCCATGATTGTTTCCAATCAGTTGTTGTTGGGGCCGATTTTCACCTCTTTCGATCCTAGTGAGTGAGGATGGATGTGAGGGCGTTGTAGAAGTCGCCTTTGATGTCATCGCTGGCGTCTTTTGTTGGGGCATAGCCCTGCACGATGGGGATTTGTCTAGCATTGCATCGGAATCTGGCAATGATGATTCTGTCGGATACTGGGCTCCAGGAAATTAGTGCCTGTTTGTATTGTTTGGACACATATATCCCGACTCCGCTCCTGCCTCCATCATTGGTCCCGCTATGCATCACTAGATTGCCGCTTAATGTTGTTGTACCTCTTCACCTCATCTCACTGATGCCTGCGATTGCGATCTGCATTTTCTCCATTTCTCCATCAAACTGCGCCAGTCTGGTTGGTTCCATTAAAGTCCTCACGTTCCATTGTCCAATTCGTGTCCGTTTCGATATGCGAATGGTCGTCAACGGGTTGGTGGGTTGGTTGGTTTCTTCTCTTCTTGTATTAGTTTCGTTAATCAATTGTTTTTCAGTTGATCCGGTGATTAGCCAGGTGCAACCTATCCCAGAGGTGGGGCTGCTGGGAATACCGTTTTTCGACCTCACATGTTTAGTAGCATCGGAAAAGAGACCACTAAGCATAATGAAGCCGAAAAACTTTGGAGGTCATGATTGCCATGAGTGGGGTTCGAACCCACGACCCAACGCTTAGCGTGCAGCTACACTACTCACTAGGCTATCCCTGACTACCCCTGGCTATGGGCTTCGAACATATCACGAATTCAAAATTCGTGGATAATTCAAAGGATAAGGACGAATTGAAGTTTTATGAATCGGGTTTGAAAAAATGACGCAAGGAGATTAGCAATACCTAGCTCAGAAGAATGTGAAATATTTTTATATGATAGGGAAGGAGGAAAAAGATTTTATTTACGTTTCATATTGACAAAAGAATAGAAGGAGCTTGGATCATTACGAAAGTTTACCTTACAATTCATGATATACTGCTTATAAAGTTGATGGTTGAGAATAATAAACTGGTTGCGAACATGAAGAAAGTTTGACTGATGGCACATCGATCCTGACCCAAGAAACTTTTTGTAAGCTTTAGATTTCCTGTTCTTAAGACAAGAAAGGTCTTTATTATACCACCTTTATTATTAAAGGTGGTTTTGAAGAGAATGGTAATGGGACTTCAGTAACAAATTTTTTCAAGGCATTATGAATTATTTCTTAAGGGAGGGGTAAGGTATTAAATTTTTTTTTTTTTTAATTTTTTTTTTATTTTTTAAATTGAATGCATAATTGTTTAAGAATATTGTGTCAAAATTTCAAGTCAATTAAAGCAAAATTGACGAAGTTATTAGTTATTGACGAAGTTGCTCATAAACGTTTTACACTGGATATTTTTGTGTTTAAAACTTTAAAGCGTTTTTCCCACAACTCACGTTTTCAAAGTCGGTGCCCCTCATAACTTCAAAACTACTGCACCGATCCTTTTGAAATTTTAAACACTATTTCTGTACATATTTTACGAGGTAACGCTGACGAGTTTTTTTTTTTTGTTCATAATTTTGATTTTGCAATGACAAATTAACCGATTTTTTTCCCATAAAATTGAGTTTTTCACTTCAAAGTCTTCGAAAAAATTAAAAAATTGCAATTTTCAAAAAACCTTCACAACGTTACCTGGGGCTAACTATTATCTAACGAATGAACTTTCATTTTTTGATTACAAATGATCCAGCACAGAGTTATGAGGGGCACCGCAATTCAACTTTTTTTGGGGACACGTCCGGACAATTGCTACCATTGCCATATTTTTAAATATTTTTTTGTAAAATTTTGATAAAACATTCTTCTAATGTCATACTTTAATATACCGTTGGTTGAATAAATAAATTTTAACTGTGCCGTCAGGAAAAAAATCACAAAAACATGGCTTTTTTCGCATGATTTGACCTTACCCTCCATTTAAAACGAATCCGTAGCAGCTTTAATTGTGTTTATAGACGAAAGAACATTCCAATCGATTTCAGCCAAATGATTCCAAAGGGCCGTAAAATCAGTCTTTCTGAAGCATTTGAAACGAGGTTGAACATTAAAGCAAGCTTCATTTTGAGGCACATCAATTAACACCGATGCTAATAGTGAAGGATGGTGAAAGTCTTCAGGAAGCGATAGCGGCGGGGTCCGAATGACTGTTCCAGAGGATGACACATTGGAAAAAATAAGGTCCAGAAACCTGCCATGAGTGTTATTAATAGGATTTATTTGGAGCAGGGCAAGATCAGTTACACTATTACTGACAGCAATGAGGACACAACCTGCAAAAGTTGGACGATCCAATTGAAACACTATGAATTTGGAAACAAGAATTTCATAATCAGAGACAGAGGAGTTAAGCCAAGTTTCAGTATGCACACTAGCATCAAATTCAAAAGAAAATTGAAAAGAAAAAAATTGGCTAAGCTTTGATAGCAGCAGGAAAATACTATGTTATTCAGTTTTTTGAAGCAGTTTCTGCAGGGCTAGAATTCTGAGCGTCTTTTGCTAGGAATTCATGAATGATACTGTGCTCAGGCCAATCTACAGGATCAAGTGCTTTTTCAAGGTAGGAATCAGGTAGGACTATTTTAAAAGAAGAAATAGAACGCTAATGCTTAAAGTAAAACTTAAATACAGCAATTTAATTAGGAGCTACCTTAAGATGGTTTAACAGGTGACTCCTTACGTCATCAACAGTAGCATCCGGAATAAGCCGAGAGACAATTATGGCCCTAAGTCCAGAAGATCTAACTTCAGGCGCCACACCAATCAGAGGAATGGAGTTTTAAGAGCGTGGAATCGTAATCGAACTACCGAACTGAGCGGACGTGCTTTGTCCGAGCTCCGGGAAAACTTCACTTCGCTTATATTTTCGCCAATATAAGCGAAAAGACACTGAAATACAATTTATTAAAAGCGACAGACAAGCTTTTTTTTATAACAGTTGTAATGTGCTAAACCAAAACTAGTGCATTGGAAAAAAAAAAAAAATACGTACCACGCAATGAGCTCATTGAGCAACGACCAAAAGAACGAGCGTAGAAGTTCAGTGAACCAAAGAAACGGCTTCTACTCTTACTTTTCAACCCGCGATACCGAAGTGGAAAAATCGGCGCTTAAAAGCAACCCGGCCTTACTGACCGCTGAAACCCTAAGGGCACGGTCTTGCTCACCCGCTCTGCTCACTCCGACTCCCCGCGTCATGGAGTTCGCAGTGTAAAACCCCCTCCAATATCGGAAACAAATTTCGCACCAACAACAAGCAGCGCTACAACTTCTGCAACAACAGCGAAAACCCCTGCAACTCAAAGTACCACGACGTCAACGACTACAGCGAGTACAAAACAACAACCTCGGAAAGTGCCAAAGCGGCAACGGCCACACAGACTGGAATGGATCGCTACATCCAAATGAAGCGCAAGCTTAGCCCGCAGAGTAATCCGGCAGGCAACAAAACAAAAATTAACCGTGTCCTGAATAACGATAATGAACCAGTCAGATCCACTAATAACAGATTTGCCCTATTGGCGGAGGCTGAGGAAAACCAACCAGCCCAAGACACCGCAAAAAAACCCAAGCCCCCACCAATCTATATTAGGGAAAAAGCTCGAGTGCCCTGGTCAACAAAATTGCGTCGTTGATCGGGAACGGTGAAAACTTTCATGTTGTTCCGCTTATCAAAGGGAACATCCATGAAACAAAGGTGCAAACCAAGACTGAAGAGCACTTCCGAATAGTGTCAAAATATCTGGACAGAAAAACTATTACACGTACCAGCTGAAAAGCAGTAAGGGCCTACAAGTGGTAGTAAAGGGAATAGAACCTGATGTTACCGCCGAGGAAATAAAAACCGCCCTTAAAGAAAAGGGCTTCGCTGCCAAGAATGTTATTAACATTCTAAGTAAAGATAAAAGCCACAACCCCTCTTCAAGGTCGAGCTCGAGCCTGAAAGCAGGTCGCTGAAGAAGAACGAAGTCCACCCAATCTACAACCTGCAATATCTTTTGCATCGGAAAATCACTGTTGAAGAGCCACATAAACGTAACGGTCCAGTGCAATGCACTAATTGTCAAGAGTATGGACACACAAGGTCTTACTGCACACTTCGGGCTGTCTGTGTAGTCTGCGGGGACGCCCACAAGTCCGCTTGCTGCACTACAAACAAGGACAGTACCGTGAAGAAATGTGGAAACTGCGGAGGCAGCCATACGGCAAACTATAGAGGATGTATTGTGTATAAGGAGTTAAAGAGTCGCATGCGGCAAGCGACCGCAACGCGCAACCAAAATCCACAGAATGCGTACGTTTCGTCAAAAACCACGCCAGACGTCTTCTTCGCCAAAGCTGCGAGATCCTCATTCGGTCCACTAAACACCACCAACGGCTTCTCCTATGCCGATGCTCTACGATCTGGAAGGGAAATTCCAATTCAGCCTAACTCTCAAAGCGCTCAACAGGCCCCAGAACAGCCACACAGCAAAACGGAAACTATGATGCTTACCCTCCAACAAAGTATGATGGAGCTTATGTCATTCATGAAAACGACCATGCAAACGCTTGTTCAAAACCAGAACATGGTGATACAGCTGCTCGTAGCACAACAGCCCAAATAATCTATGCAGGCGCTACGAATATCAATGTGGAACGCCAATGGTGTCTCACGGCATGAACTAGAATTGTCACAATTCTTGACCGAAAACCATATTGACGTTATGCTACTGGTGGAAACGCATCTTACGAGGAAATACAACTTTCATATAAGAGGCTTCACAATCTACCGCACAGATCATCAAGATGGGAAAGCCCACGGCGGAACTGGAGTTCTAATCAGAGTACGAATTAAACACCATTTTCACAAAAGGTTTGCAACAAACTTCTTGCAGGCCACATCGATACAAATTCAGTCAAGCAACGGAATCCTTTCAATTGCTGCCGTTTACTGCCCTCCTCGCTTCTCAATCTCGGAAGGACAATTTATGGACTTCTACAATTCACTTGGGGATCGATTTATAGCCGCAGGAGACTACAACGCCAAACATACGCACTGGGGATCACGTCTAGTGACTCCCAAAGGAAGACAATTGTACAATGCAATTATAAATGTGAAAAATAAACTGGACTACGTTTCCCCTGGAAGTCCCACATACTGGCCAACAGACTCACGAAAGCTCCCAGACCTTATTGATTTTGCAGTGACAAAAACATACCTCGCAATTTAATAAGTGCCAAAGCAGTCTCGGACTTATCATCAGACCACTCGCCTGTGCTTCTAACGCTTCTTCAAAACCCAAAAATAACCGAACACCCCTTCAGTCTGACGACGACAAAAACAAACTGGCTAAAATACAAAAAGTACGTGAGTGCCCACATAGAACTCGCCCCGGATTTTAACATGGAATCGGACATCGACTACACTACGAGCGCCCTGGAAGAAGTACTCGTTGCGGCAGCTAAAATCTCTACTCCTCATAGGAAAGAAGTAGACCGAAACAAACACTTCAAATCTAATCAGCAAATCGAACAGCTCGTGCGAGAAAAGAGGCGCACGCGTCGTGATTGGCAAAACAGCAGATCACCAGCTTCAAAACAACGCCTTAAGGAAGCAACCCGATCACTCGACCAGGCTCTTCACCAACAGGAAGAAAATGCACAGCTGAGGTACATCCAGAATCTCTCGCCAACAAGCACAAAGTACCCCCTGTGGAGGGCCCACCCAAATCTTAGTTCCCCAATTGAAACGACCACCCCGATAAGAAACTCTTCGGGATGCTGGGCTCGCAGCAACGAAGACCGAGCTGAAACATTCGCCACACATCTCCAAAGTGTCTTCCAGCCAAACCCAGCCTCAAATTCATTCCTCCTGCCAGTAATTCAGCCAGAGTCCTCCCCTCAGCCAGCCGCACCTCCATTCCGGCCGAACGAAATCGAAAAAGTCATAAGAGGGCTAAAACCAAAAAGGCTCCCGGTGGTGACCTATTGACCCCAAAGATGCTGATCGAACTTCCAAAATGCGCTATAGAGGTCGTCTGCAAACTATTTAATGGAATCATTAATCTTGGCTATTTCCCAAAAAGTGGAAGAAATCCATTATTATAATGATACCGAAGCCTGGAAAAGACCACACAATTCCGTCATCATACAGACCAATAAGCCTTCTATCTTGTTTGTCTAAACTGTTTGAAAAATGCTTGTTAACTCGCATAATACCACATCTGGAAGCTTGCAATATCATCCCGGCACACCAATTTGGCTTTCGAAGAAACCATGGAACCATCGAACAAGTGAACAGATTAACATCCGAAATACGCTCAGCCTTCGAACAACGAGAATACTCCAGCGCTATTTTCCTCGACGTAGCTCAAGCTTTCGACCGAGTTTGGCTCATCGGACTCATGCACAAAATTAAAACGTATTTGCCAACATACACCCACAAGCTACTGGAATCATACCTCTTCAATAGGGTATTCTCAGTGAGATGCAACGCAGCTACTTCGGGCGACTACACCATCGAAGCTGGAGTTCCACAGGGAAGCGCACTCGGGCCGTGTCTATATGTTTTGTATACTGCGGATATTCCTACGAGCGCACAACTAACAACGTCAACGTTCGCCGATGATACCGCTATTCTTAGTCGCTCCAGATGCCCAACGCAGGCAACAACCCAACTGGCTAATCATCTCACAATAGTGGAAAGGTGGCTGTCCGACTGGCGCATTAAAACAAACGAACAAAAGTGTAAACATATAACGTTTACTCTTAATAGACAAACATGCCCTCCGCTTTTACTAAACGGTATGCAGATCCCTCAAGCTAACGACGTAACGTACCTTGGCGTTCACCTTGATAGACGACTTACCTGGCGTAAGCACATCGAATGCAAAAAGATGCATCTAAAACTGAAAGTCAGCAGCCTCCACTGGATCATAAACTCACGATCGCCACTGTGCCTGGACTACAAGTTACTACTGTACAATTCAGTCCTAAAGCCAATCTGGACGTATGGCTCCCAGCTGTGGGGGGAACGCGAGCAGCAGCAACATAGACATCATACAGCGCGCACAATCAAAAATCCTGAGAACTATCACAGGGGCACCTTGGTATGTTCGCAACGAAAACATCCACCGGGATCTGGGCATCCTCGCAGTGAAAGACGAAATCCAGAAGCAAAAAGAGTCATACAAAGAAAAACTGTCTTCGCACCCAAATTTTCTCGCTCGGGGATTGACTCGGGTTTCTAGCGTATCCCGCCTTAGACGCAACGACCTCCCAACCCAGCAATCGATTTTTAGGGCCGTCTAACTCCGTATCAGTCAATATGACTGTTAGTTAAGTTAAAAATATAAGATTTGATACACCTCTTGTTAGTCTCGCAAAGAGAAGAAAAAAAAACAAAAAAAAAAAAAAAAAAGAGCGTGGAATTGCTCATTAAGGGCCGAGAATTGCTTGCGAACAAGAATATAGTTAAAGCGCAACAGAGATAACTTTCAACGATTAAATTTATAAATAGGAAATAAATAGTTCAATGAACAATGAACTGTGAAACCCAGTGAAGGAGACATCTCCGACCCTATAAGGTATATGTTCTTGATCAGAATCACCTCCTGAGTTGATATGAGCATCCGTCTGTCTGTCTGTCTGTCTGTTTCATCGAGAACTAGTCTCTCAGTTTTAAAGCTATCGTCTTGAAACTTTTCACACACCCTTCTTTCCTTCGGATCTGCCGACTATATCCTAAAGCTGCCTGTTTGGTCATTGAACGTTTTCAATGCCGTAAATAAAAGACGATTTTGTATTTAAATTGAACGTTATAAATGTTTATTTCTGCATGCAGATCAAGCCGGATGATCCGCAGATAGACCAGCTATGGTGCATGCAGAGACTTAAGCAAAATACAGAGAGGGCGGCCCGACTGGTCACTGCGAAGCTAAAGCTCTCGAATAATGGAGAGGGCGGCCCGACCTAGACACTTCGAGCTAAAACTCTCTATGGAAAGCTTGTTGAGTCGAGCGGCCGAGAAAGAGTCGGCTTGCGATCAACAAAGCCTTTGTACAAACTTAAGCCTAATAAATAAACATTACACTAATTATTATACTAAACATTACATAAACATTATTTAAAACATTATTAACACATAAACATTAAACGCCGTGCTGCTGCTTGACCCGACACTGCCATATAACTGATTGATCGGAAATGGTATACTTTTGGTGTTTTTAGAGTAAGAGACACACGAGCTATTTTTGGCAAGACAGTACGACATACCAATTTTCATAAGGATCAACCGACTATATCTTATAGCTGCCTTATAACTGAACGATAGAAAATGACCCAACTTTTATTTATTATGATGTAATCATAAGGATCGGCCAACTATATCCGATGTTTACGATATATATCCGGTTTTAACTGCAAGGGTATATCAATTTCGACTCCACCCGAAGTTAGCTTTCCTTTCTTGTTGAATTATTAATAATCAGTGGTGGCAATCTTCGACCGTTATTCGAAATTACATTTTTTTTAACAGAAAATTTCCTTTTCAATGCTGCACTGCTCGCGGAAGCTGCTAATATCTTGCATTCAATTTGATAAAGCAGCGAAAAACGAAGCTTTTTATTTTTATTTTTAAAAACCCTAGACAGATAAAAAAAAACCAGCATATTCAGTTTACTCAACAAGAGTAAGTTATTAACGGAATCAAATGCTTTTCTAAAGTTTGTGTTAACTACATCGGTTTGATATCCCTTACAAAAGCCATCTATGACAAAGGATGTCAACTCCCGATTGGTAAGTAGTTTTGATATCGGGTAGTTTAACTCCCACTGGTTTTATAACTTTTTTCTTCACGGAACTAGGCTGATGTTGGACGAAAATACTCTCTGGCAAAAACTAAGTGAACAAATCGTCTTGAACATCAGCGCGGGCACACGAATTTTGAAAGAAGACGTGCGCCGTATATAAGTATATTTAAATTTAACCATGTCCTCCATCTTTATATCGGCTGTTGTTTTGGCTTTGATATACGCCGAGATATCAATCTTTGAAGTATCAGGGGCAAGCCGAGAAACAAATATATGTTTCGATGGAGAAATCACCTGTAAGGGTTTTTGTGTCGCAGGTACGAGAACTGCAGCATCAGGTGGTGCCGGTGATCCGGACTGTGGAATACCCTTTTGGGAGACTCTAACGGGGGCTTCGTTGTGGCATCACTTGAAGGGATGACGGACATATCGGACAATTGCTCATTTTCCCTGAGAAATTCGGACAAATTGTTCTCAGTTCTAGCCCTTGGGGTGGCCAGAGATATGAGCGGCTGCATTTATGTCGGCTGAGCAGGCTGAGGCGGATCAGAAACAGCGGATTTCTTACGCTTAGGGGACTGATTTAGGAGCTGAAGGCCACTAAACTGAGTGTCAAGCGCACAGAACTGGTCATTGATTTTACGAAAACCAGTGATCAGCTCATTATATCCAATCTTGGTCTGTCTCATGAACGACCTCATTTCACCTTGGACAGCACGAAAATTTTCACAGCAATAATGAATACCAGACCTACGGGAAATGACGTCCGAGACTGAGGCAATGAACCCGGCACACTAGGCGTGTACGACGTTTTCACATAGCCAGCAATGGATGGTAGGCTGGGATGCGGAAATGGTTTTGTTACAAGACTTCATAGCACAGAAAAGTTTAAATTCCATATTTTTAGTTAGTAACAAACAAAATTAATAAAAATAAAAGGTTAAAAAACACTATACCTTGAACCACTGTGCCAAATAGGAAGACGAAGCGGGAGCTTTGGAGAGTGCAATGGATAAATGTCGAAATAAAGATAAGACGAAGAAGGAGCAGAGCTGAGCTATGCTTGGAGTTGAATTTAGACAAATTATTAATTCGCCTCCAAATATACCACAGCACTCGCGAAGCTATACGGTTTAGGTTAAAACTTAAGATTCTCAATATATTCAATTCACAAGTAAGTAAACACCGGTTTACCAATATTTATCATTAACGCAGTGCGCACAAAAAAAAAACAGGACCGTTCGCTTAAGAGGAAGAGAGAGAAGTGAGAGAATGTGAAATGAGAGAGAATGTTGTGCTACCTTGTTCCGACCTATAGAGTATGTACAGCAGTGGTGGGCAAACTGAAGACTGAAGACTACATTAGGCAGAGATGGGTTTGTATTGAAGACAAAGCTTTACTCGCCTTTACTTTACACCTTACTCGCCAGATCGTAATCCGATGAACTACAGTGTGTGGTCTATTTTGGAGTCCAGGCCATGTGCTTAACGCCACATAAGTTTGGAGGCGCTGAAGCAATCATTGCTCCGAGAATGGGATCGATTATCGGAAGAAGACCTGCGGCCCATTGCGCTAAATTTTCAGAAACGTTTAGGGCTCTGCATTGCTGTCCAAGGAAGCCACTTTGAAACCGGATGAATATATGTTACCACAATACCTATTTAATAGTTGTGTATCTGTATTCTATTTCACCAAACTCTTGTGATTTCACCTCTTCAGAAGCAAGAGTCGAGTCTACCGAAATGAGGACTCCACCTTCGCTGAGGTGGATCCCTTGTAAAAGTGGTGTACTTACTTGGAAAAACTTCTGCGGTAAAGATCTCCGGCTTTAACCAAGTCTCTGTAAAGGCAATAATATGGGATGCAAAGAAAGAAAAATCAGAATATAGGAGTTTGCTACGTACCCCCCTAGTATTCTGATACTAATGGTATTAGTGGGAAAAGAGGTTGAAGGTTGGTCAGAAGGTGAAATAAGGTTGGTGAAAGAAGACGTGCGCCTTATATAATTATATTTAAATTTCGCTTTGTCCTCCACCTTGATATCGGCTTTAGTTTTGGCTTTGATATAAGCCGAGATATCAATTTTTGAAGTATAAGTTTGCCGAGAAACAAATATATGGTTCATTGTAGGTATCACCTGTAAGGGTTTTGGTGTCGCAGGTACGAGAACTGCAGTACGAGAACTGCATCAGTCGGTGCCGGTGGTCCGGACTGTGGAATACCCTTTTGGGTGACTCTAATGGGGGTTTCGTTCCCTAGGACCTGTGGAATCACTTGAAGGGATGCCATGGCGGACATATCGGACAATTGCTCATTATCCCTGAGAAATTCTGACGAATTTTTCTCAGTTCTAGCTCTTGGGGTGGCTAAAGATATGAGCGGCTGCGTTATTGACGGCTGAGCACGCTGAGGTGGATCACAAACAGCGGATTTCTTACGCTTAGTGGACTCATTTAGCAGCTGAAGGCCGCTAAACTGAGTGTCAAGCGCACTGAGCTGGTCATTGATTTTATGAAAACCAGTGATCAAATAATTAAATCCTTAAATTAAGACTTTTAATAGTCTTTAAGACTTATAATAGTCTGTCTCATGAATGACCTCATTTCGACCTCAAGCAAGTAAACACCGGTTTACCAATAATTATCATAAACGCAGTGCGCAAAAAAAAAAAACACGACCGTTCGCTTAAAATGAAGAGAGAAGTTGTGACCGTTCCTACCCAACATTTCGCGGTACAACCATTCGCTCTCCAGCAATGGCAGCTCCTTCTTGATCTCGTAGCTTACGGCTCTACGTCGGAGGCCCAATGCCCCTGGACCTCGACTGGACAATATGCCTTTCAGCAATATTGTCTTAGTCTTGTCCAGAGCCAGACCGACACCCACACTTCTGCACCACTGGCCAACAATGCGCAAGCACTCTTTGGCGCTTGCCTCAACCCTCGAACGCGATTGGCCCTCAATCAGGATGAGCAAGTCATTCGCATACGCCCAACACTTGCATACTTGCTTGAGCTGTCGCAGCACCAGATACATCATGAGGTTCCATATAAATGGACCACAGATGGAGCCCTGTGGACAACCATGATCCATATCAATACTAACAAGTGATCCGGAATCGCCTTCTAGACACTTGTACAATCTCCGCTGGGAACCGATCCATCCCAGGAGTTTTCCTCGATCAAAGCTTGGCGAATCCCCACTCAAGCTCGCTCGCCATGAGGGGATCGGCAACACCCACTGCATCAGGCACTGAGTGCTGGGAAAGAATTCGGCCAACAAGTGTTCCACACAGTCCTTCCAGGTTGTAAGCACTTGGCCTCCAACCTGTAGGGCACACGCCCCCCTGTCCCTATTCCTGTTACACTCCTGCAGAATTTTTTACACACGACCCCAGGGATCGTACTTATTTCGTTCTACAAAAGTGCACCTCATCCTCTTTTACCCTAATCAAATTATACTTATACTCGTTTGTCCGAGTATGGAACTGATCCCTGAGCTGGGCCAAGCCTTCCGCATTGGACCTTCTGGCCCTTTGGAATCTCTTCCGCAGAGACCGGAGGGACCGTTGCTGGATCTTCAATTCACGCGTCCACCACTTAACAAGCTTACCTTGCAGTGCCTCGCAAACATACCATCATTCGCACTTGCCTATCCACATTCATAGCACAGGGAGTTGGAAGTTCTGGTCGAAGAAAGCGGACGTGCCGCGCGGGCGCTCCCCAGTGACGCGCCAAAGCAGCGCAGAATCTGGAAAAGGAGTGGGTAATGGGTGACCGGACAGCTGGGGACGGACTCACCTGCCGAGCGAACCATAACACTCCCTGGATAGGTCACTTGATGGCCTCCGTGAAGACTCGGGTAGCCGCCAACCGCCGAGGTGCTTTCTATTATAGGATCTCTCTTTGCGACACCTTTCTCCCAGTTGTAGCAAACGTGGCTGCCCCCACCAGAATTGCGCAGGTCATGGCAGCTGATCGTAACCAGCTGGCGGGCAGTGTTGGGTAACGCCCTAACAGTGTCTGCCGGTAGAGGGCGCTAGACCCGGATCAAAGGGCACCAGGGCTGCCGAACGTCGCAATGACGCGACTACAGGAGCCCGCTAGAGGTCGCCAGCGACCCAAGGCAAAGGAAAAGGGTAGCATACCTTTCAGGGCTGCTGCCTCAGGTCCTTTGACCAACATAAAGCGGAAGGGGCTAGAAAACTCTGGCCTGCCATGAGGTGACAAAGGTCATGGAGCTGACCAACTGCCAACCCCTCCGCTACGGCGGTTCACCCACAAAAGGGGCTCTGGCGACCGAGCAGGAGCGGTATAACTTCCATCGGTCCCGCCAGGAGGAAATTCCAGGCGCACCGATGGAAGGCAGTGCTGAAACCCCAAAACCACAGCATGCATTAGCGACGCTCTATCCACTTTCCCCACCCCCCCAACCCCCTATCGAAGAAGGCTAGCGCTCAGCTGAGCCGGAGAAAAAACCCTCTGTCTGTCCCACATTGGGCGGCTGCGAGGTCTGCGTCTGTACCAAAGTGGTCGGCAGCTTAGACACCTGGCAGTAGGTATAAAATGCGCAACCCCCCCAATTTTGGAATGTCGTCGAAAAACGAAACTACTCCAGGTGGCAGCCACAGAAGTGGAAATCCACCCGTGGGAGAGACCACGGCTAGGGCAAGGATTCTGGAGGCCCTAAACAACATCCCAATCATACCTGACAAGGCGGTGCCTTACTTGGCCGCCCTGGAAAGGAACACTACAAGTGCAGAAGAGCTAAAGAGTGCCAAAACGGGTGACCCGTTCAAAAAGAGCAACAAAATGCGGCGCTCGCCGCTATTCGCGCCACAGGCTGGCAGCAGCGGTAGAGAAGGAAACGCCAAAGAGGCCACGGGAGATGCTTAGCCCAGACAAGGACCAGAGGGCGGCTCCCCCGAAGAAAAATAAGGCTGGCAGCCCACCGGCAAAAAGCGAAGAATGCCTGACGGAGCTGGGCACGATAGTGAACGAGCTGCTATCGTGGGTCACCGAAAAAAATAAGAGGCATATTTCCGCAATGCAAAGGAGCCTGATAACCAGATTGAAGGACATCCACTCCATTCTGGTCGGAAGTGTTCCAGAGGAGCATGCGCGACCGACCATCATGCCCAAGCCAGTGTGCCCCAGATGCGAGAGAGCCGGCATTGACACCGCGGAGAAGGAGCAGCCGACCCTTCCGACGGAGGTCTGGTCCCAGGACCAGGCTGTGCAGACCGGCAGCATCCCGAACAGCACTCGGACTCGGGCGCCAAAGTAGCAACGGCCAACAAGGCGGCATGGTCCAAGCCAGCTGTTGCGAACCCGGCTGCCGGCAAAGGAAGCGACGGCGAAGCAAGCAGGAGAAGGTCCGAATGGACGAAGGCCAAGCCGAGAAATCCCGAGAGGAGACGAGCCAGACCCGACTCCATAGTGATCCAAGCAGCAGGCATGACATACAGTCAGATCCTAAGCGTGGTATCTCGCAGGGAGGACGGGCAGCTTGACGACCTTGGCCCGTGCGTCAAGAAGGTGAGGAAGACAGCCAAGGGCGGGCTGCTACTGGAATTGGCCAGGAAGAAGGAGAACTCCACACAGGCCCTTAAAGGTTGCATCTAGGAGGTCCTAGGGAGCAAGGCAGAGGTGCGGGCGTAATCGGAGGAGACCAAGGAGTCACTCGTCGAGCTACGAGGACTCGACGAACTAGCTACTTCAGAGGACATCATCGGGGCTATCGCGCAGCAGGCAGCGGTGGACCAAGGCGCCTTAGAAGTAAAGAAGCTGAGAAGCAGTTATGGCGAGACGCAGACCGCTTTCGTGGCTTTCCCCGCGAGCCTTGCCAAGACCATCATTGCTGTGGGAAAGGTGAAGGTTGGGTGGTCGGTATGCCATATGAGGGAAAAGGAGGTCGTGGCTCGCTGCTACAGGTGTTTTGGGATGGGGCACATCGCAAGCGCTTGCAAGAGCTCGAAGGACAGGAGCGGCTGCTTCCGCTGCGCAGACTCGGACCACAGGGCGGCCACCTGCAAAAAGGACCCTCGATGCTTCTCGTGCGAAGATAACGGCCGGAAGGATGTGAGGCATCAGACTGGAAGCAGAAGTTGCCCCATGTCAGCGAAAGGAGGTGGACCTAGGACGACAGGATGTTAGTGCTTCAGCTGAACCTGAACCACTGTAGGGCGGCCCAAGATGTGCTGTCGCAGACGGCGAGGGAGACGAAGGCGGACATAGCGCTCCTAAGCGAGCCCCATAGGACTGGCTCAGACAACCGCTGGGCAGTTGACCTATCGGGGAAGGCCGCCATCTGGAGCTGCGGCGCAACCGGCGCGACAATGCACACAGTGCACAGTGCGGAGGGATTTGTAAGGGCTCGGATAGGGGGGCATGGCTGTACAGCTGCTACATGGCACCTAGCCTAACCACCATTGAGTTTGAGCGCATGATGGACTGCCTAGGAAATGACATCAGAGGCCGTTCTGACGTCCTTGTAGCAGGGGACTTCAACGCATGGGCGCAGGACTGGGGCTGCCCGAGGACGAATGCGAGAGGTAGAGTGGTCAGAGAAACCTTTGCCTCACTCGATCTCGTCCTGATGAACGAAGGAAACCAGCACACCTTCAGCAGAGCCGGAGCAGGTTCCATCATAGACCTGACGTTCGCAAGCCCCTCGCTAGCGAATGGCGCTAACTGGAGGATAAGCGGCAGCTTTACGGCCAGCGACCACGAAGCAATATTGTGCTCAATTGGTAACCCTCAAGAACGACCGAGGGATCCGAAACCACGAGGCTACAGAGTCGGTACGCTCCAGGCGAGGATCTTCACCGAGGCAGCGCGCGACATTGGCAACGTCATACCAAGTGGAGCCAACGAAATGGCTGATACCCTGGCTGCTAAGCTGGAGGCAGCGTGCATGGCGAGCATGCAGCGGAGAAGCCGCTACCGCAGGAACCACGCTCCCGTTTACTGGTGGAGCGTCGAGATTGGCTCCATCCGAGCTGAGTGCATGAGAGCAAGGTGGCTCATGCAGCGCGCGAGAGGCAGCGACGCCTTTGAGGAGCGGCACCAAGCCTTCAAGGACCGGCGCAAAGCATTGAAGGTGGCCATCCGAGACAGTAAAAGGAGATGCTTCCTGGAGTTGTGTGACTCGGCGGAGGAAAATCCATGGGGCAACGCGTACCGGATAGTGGTGAAGAGGCTGCGCGCAGGAAGTCAGTCCCCCACTGACCCGATCGTACTAAGGTCCATAGTGCAAGCGCTGTTCCCAGCCGGCAACCAAGTCACCCAGCTTCCCACCCCCCCAGCAGACAATGAAATGGCGGAGGAGGTAACGGAAGAGGAAGTCCTGGCCATAGGGAGAGGCCTGGCCCCCAACAAAGCACCCGGTCGGACTTGGTTCCTAACCGAGCCCTGAAACTGGCTCTGGCACTGCAGCCGGGAAGTTTTGCGGAGCTGTTCAACAGATGCATCCGCGAAGGCACCTTTCCCACCAGGTGGAAGGTGCAGAAGCTCCTGCTGCTACAAAAACCAGGGAAACCAAGGGAGGAGGCGTCGTCCTATAGGCCAATCTGCCTGCTGGACACAACGGGCAAGGTCTTCGAGAGGGTGATCGCTTCGAGGCTCGAAGCCGCAATAGAGGAGGCGACCTATATAAAGACCTTAAATTTAGACACCAAAGTAAGTTTACATTTAAAACTCATTCTAAAATGACTAAATTTGATAGATCAAATTCCGTTATAGTAGATTTTCAATATGTTGTTGGAAATAACAATCAAATTTTTGTTAAGGAATTGGCTTTCATGCCTGGAGGAACTGTAATACCAAACTTCTTTCACTTCAAACGTCCATACAACATTAAGGATTTGAATTATGACTGTAATCACGATATATACTATAACGGAGAATCATATGTATAAATTACTTTAACAAACAGCTGTTTTAAAGTTGTTTTAGCAAAATGGATCACATCTTTGGAAAAGATCCTCGTAAAAAAGGATACAGTCAACTTATATACTGCAACTATTGTCGTTCTGATACTCATTTGGAAAAGAACTGCGCTAAAAAACGGGACCAGGAAAAAAATCATTAGAAAAATTTAATTTTGATAATTAGCATTGAATAAACAAAGAAACTTTTATCATATACACAATTTGTTCATCCTTTTACGATGCTTATTTGTAGCCCCTCAGGATCAGGTAAAACAACATTTTTGAAAAATTTAATAAATGGAAGAAAGTACTTAATAAGTACTTCAATAAATAGAATAATATGGTGTTACGGTGAAGAGCAAGCGAAACCAAATTTTACCAATATTGAATATTACCATGGGGTACCTGACCCCATTGAAAATGAAAATAATGAACCTATACTTTTGGTATTAGATGATTTGGTGATGGGAGCATTTAATAAAATGTAAGTGAACTTTTTATCAAACGATCTCATCATCGAAATGTATCTGTAATTGTTGTGACACAAAATATATTTCATAAATCTACTTACACCCGAGACATATCACTAAATACAAAATACATTGTGGCATTTAAAAATCCTAGAGATAAAATACAATTTCAATGTTTAGCTAGACAGATATATCCTGAAAACCCTAAAGAACTTTTTAGAATATATAAAGAAGTCAAGAATGAACCTCATGGTTATTGATCTTACGCAAGGAATAAATGATCTTTTAAGATTTGGAACAGAGATTTTTTATCCATTATCCAGATGAAAATGGTTTGCAAAAAGAGCATAAGGCGATTGAAAGCGAACAAACATTTATTGTATGTGCTCAAAAAAGCAAGTAATAAACTTCGAAAAGCGATTATTTGCAATAGTGATAGCGAGTTAGTAAAAACATTGTCGGAGATAGTGATAAATACTTTAAAGGAAACCATAAAATATAAAAAAATATATTGAATTTATTAAAAAAGTATAAAAATGTATTACGACATATTTCCAGCTCAAAACAATCTTTAAATTCTAAGAGAAGAGTTCTTATTCAAAAAGGAGGATTTTTACCTATTTTAATAAGTTCATTGCTTTCTGGGATTTTTGGAAAAATTTTGAATCATGATTAAAAGTCTGATGCTTACTTTTAATCATGATTCAAAATTTTTCCAAAAATCCCTAAACAAAGAATTATTAATGCATCCAAATGCACCATAAACTTTAATGCACCATAAACTTTTAGTAAATGATCGAGGATTGAGGATCTTATAAATTAGTGATTATGATAAATGGATTAAAATTCAACAAGAAATATGTGCATACCAAAATAAAAAGAGAAACAAAGCTATTTTGCATCAATCGGTATCGAAATCCCCGAATTTCGAATTGGAATTTCATTAAATCAAAATGTAGAAACCCAAACATATATAGATGATTGGAAAGATTCTATTGCCAGTACTTCTAAAGACTACAAGAACGAGTCATCATTTAAAAGAGAGGATTTACCCGATTTAGCCGTTTTACCCAGCGCTGAAGAAGAACAATCATCTGTTTCTGTTTTAATTCCAATTAATAATAAACGATTACTCGCAGATACTTCTTTCACTGATGATAAGATTTAAAAAAAATTATTAGTTGAAAAAACAAGAATTATAAAAGGAAATTCTACTGAAAAGAAACTGAAACTGAGAAATGAGATTAAAAAGACATAGACATTCCCCCTATCCACTTAGAAATCTTAAGTATGTATATAAGTGATTTAGAAAAATTGCAAAGAGCAAACAGCAAAGAAAAAAATATCCAAATTGATAAAAATAAATTAAATTGGATCTCATATTCTTAACTGCAGAGCCTAAAATGTTTTTTCAAAACGAGTTTTATGTTACATTGCTCGGCAATGACTCCTTAAATGTGTTTCCTGATAATGTAAAATGCGCTTTTACAAATATTGTAAACCTTCCTGAATCAATGTCTGAGGAATGGGAAGTCGGCTTAACTGATATATATTTAAATAATTCTTTTCGAAAAAATCCTAAAAAGTTTAGGGGAGAAAAAAAAAATTGAATCAGAAGAATCAAGCTCTAATTCAACAGAATTTATAAGTTTAGTAAATTCTGAAACATTTCGATACAAAACGGCTCCAATGAAAGCGGATGAGATGGAATGCGGTGCAATATTTATTTACACGAAAAATTGATTACACGTATTGAAGGAAATGCTGTTGGTGTAGCAAATAATATATTGCATTCTATATTTAGAAGCTCATCGGTATATTTCAATAATACTTTGGTTTCCCAAAGCGACAATAATTATCATTATAGATCATATTTGCAAACAATTATTCTACAAATTTCTACAAAAGTAGAATTATTCGGAAAAGTTCATGGAGATATTTTCAAGCAAGCAAAACTGCTCGTAAATAATGTTGATTTGCGTATTACTTTTAATATTGAAAAAACAGCATTTTTTTTATTGGAAACCGAAACTAAATCGAAACTAAATATCTTGGAAGCCCAGCTGTTCATGAGTCATGTAGTAGTCAACCCCAGTATTTTATTAGCTCATCATTACGTTTTACAATAAAAAATGCAATATACCCATACAATAAAGTTTAAGAAAAATCATTTACAATATGGTATACCCAGGAAATAATACATTATCCATCAATACTGCAGTTATTGGTCAAATTCCAAATTTTTTGGCCTTTTGTATGTTAAACAAGAATGGAAAGCTAACTTCGGGCGAAGCCGAAGTTGATATACCCTTGCAGTAAATTATGGGAAAAAAAATTGACCACTGAAATTATTCTTCTGTATACTTTTTGTATATACTTTTTTTACTTGTATACTTTTTAATTTAGCCTTTTGTATAAGGCTAATTATATCCTTTTATATAAGGATATAGCTAGTCTTTTCATAATTTTTTACAATGCTATGGTAGTGATTTAACATATTCATAATAATGGGATTCAGGCAATTTTCATTTTCATTATTAAGTTTACAACCCTTTCCTTCTTAAATAACACCCGAATTTTTATTACGAAAAAACCATGGGATTATCCCATGATGACCTTATAGCTAGGTAATGCCACCAATTGGTTCAATGAAAATCATCCTTCGTTGAATGAACACGTGCAAGGGTTTTCAATTGCGTAACAGGTAGTGCAGGTATGATTTTAGTTTATTTAGGGACTGAGTAACTTTAAAATATCAGGTATTACCTTTTTTCTGATTGGTCGAACCGGAATAATTTTATCCCTCAAATTTGGGCTGTAAATATTCGTAACGCCTAAGTTCATAACACAACAGGTAAAACAGGTATATAAAATGATCCTGACACTTTATTGCCTTGACAAAAAGGGTTAAGCTGTGTAACCTTAAAGGGTTAAGGGATTAAAGGTTCTTTTTTTTAATATTACCTAACTTGCCTATATATTGAAGAAACCACTAATCCGTGGATCAGTCTAAAAAAAATTTCATCGAGTGACGACGTTACTCTGCCGGTTGAAATTCAGAAAATTGAAAGTGCCTGAAAAGTATTTTTTTGCCAGTGTTAAAGTTAAAGAGTGCAAGTTTAATTTTTTACCAGTGACAAAAAGTGTGTGTTTAAAAATATATGAAATAATTTTTGATACATATATTTTGGTAAGTCTATTCCCCTAAAAGCGTCCTTTAATATAAGATTTATGAAGGAGGAATTTAATCCTTCGTAAATTTCTTATTGTTTACTTTTTTACAATTTAATTTGAATTTTTTAAACAGCACCCAAAAAATGCCACGTGTTTCACGCACATCCCAGGAGCAACGCCGCCAAGCTGCTTTAAACCGCAGCAGAGCCCGCTACCAACAAAATGCGGTGCAAATAAGAAACAGGAACTCGCAACACATCGCCAATGTACGCGCACGCAACCCAGACCTACGGGAGGAAAGTCGTGCGCAGGATTCCGCAGCACGGGCTCAGAGGAGACGCAGCGAAAGGATTCGCACTCTAGAGCGCCTTCGTGAGACTGAAGCACATGCTGATCGGCGGCTGGATCATCAATTGCGTGTTCCAGAGAGGATTCGGGACATGGAAGCACGTGCGAACCGTCGGACTATTCCGGAGTACCGAAATCCGGAACGGGTTCGGGACGCCGCAGCGCGTGCTATTCGTCGAGAGGACTCCGAGCAGCGGCGACAAGAGCAGGTGCAAAACACTGCTGATCATGCGACACGGAGGACTATTCCGGAGTACCGAAATCCGGAACGGGTTCGAGACGCCGCAGCGCGTGCTATTCGTCGAGAGGACTCCGAGGAGCGGCGACAAGAGCAGGTGCAAAACACTGCTGATCATGCGACACGGAGGACTATTCCGGAGTACCGAAATCCGGAACGGGTTCGAGACGCCACAGCGCGTGCTATTCGTCGAGAGGACTCCGAAGAGCGGCGACAAGAGCAGGTGCAAAATACTGCTGATCATGCGACACGGAGGACTATTCCGGAGTACCGAAATCCGGAACGGGTTCGAGACGCCGCAGCGCGTGCTATTCGTCGAGAGGACTCCGAAGAGCGGCGACAAGAGCAGGTGCAAAATACTGCTGATCATGCGACACGGAGGACTATTCCGGAGTACCGAAATCCGGAACGGGTTCGAGACGCCACAGCGCGTGCTATTCGTCGAGAGGACTCCGAAGAGCGGCGACAAGAGCAGGTGCAAAATACTGCTGATCATGCGACACGGAGGACTATTCCGGAGTACCGAAATCCGGAACGGGTTCGAGACGCCGCAGCGCGTGCTATTCGTCGAGAGGACTCCGAGGAGCGGCGACAAGAGCAGGTGCAAAACACTGCTGATCATGCGACACGGAGGACTATTCCGGAGTACCGAAATCCGGAACGGGCTCGGGACGCCGCAGCGCGTGCTATTCGTCGAGAGGACTCCGAGGAGCGGCGACAAGAGCAGGTGCAAAATACTGCTGACCATGCCTCTCGGAGGACCAATCCCGAATTTCGAATTCAAGAGCGGATTCGGGACGCTGAAGCGCGAGCAACTCATCGCGAGGACCCAGAAGAACGTGCAAGGGAACAGGAAAGGAACACTGGAGAGCACCGACAGCGACGAAGGGATCCGGAAAACAGGCAGCGAGAACGGGAAAGGGACGCCGATTACAGGAGAGGAACCAGGAGAAACCCCATCGCAAGAACCCAGGAGCAACGGATAAACACATCACAACGCCGGGAAACACGACAACAGCGGAGGATTCGGGAACAACAAATTCGACTAATGGCAGAGGAAAGATTAATAAACTTCAGGATGGACCCCCAAAATCGACTGGATGCCTCCCAAAGGCAGTCTCAACGCAATATGGACGCAAGAGCTCAACTTTCGGAGGACGAACTGGATCAGGAACGAGAACAACAGCGAAATAGGATTCGAGCAACAGCAAGGGATCTTTATCACAGGAACATAAAGGAAGGACCAACGGAAATTTGTATTTGCTGTGGAGGAACATGGTTCCGTTCGCAGGTAAGTGGATTATACATCCTGGCTATCTCCTCTAAATTTCCCCTCCTAAACGTTGGCAACGCTTTTTATTTGTCACGAAAATTTCCTAGTCCGTCCGGTAAATATAACTTTTGCCATACTTGTCGTCGTGCCATCTCTCTTGGCAAACTCCCGTCACTCTGCCTTTCCAATGGGTTCGACTTCCCAGAAATTCCTGAGTGCTTAAATGGACTCACCTGCCTCGAAGAACGCCTTATTTCACCGAGAATTCCTTTTATGAGGATTATTTCCCTCGGGTATGAAAGACAATGCGGGATCAGAGGGGCAGTGGTGAATGTTCCAATTTCAGTTCCCGATATTGTGACTGCGCTTCCGCGCTCTTTTGACTCTACCCATGTCATCCAAGTCCATTTAAAAAGGAGACTAGAGTACGCACACAATTTCATGACTGAAACTATTCGACCCGCTCGGGTCCTTGAAGCTGTACGGTACTTAGTGAATACCGAGCTCTACAGAAAGCACAACATTTCACTGAACGAATCATGGCTAGCAGAACTTCAAGGAATTAATGAAATTCCTTTTATTGCGGACGAATCTGATCGCGAAGCAGTGGAGCAACTTCTTCAGCAGCAACACCTATCCCAAAATGCTGCAGAGCTCGAAGAAAATTTAAATCCCGGAGGCCATGAAACATTATTGGAAAATAATGATACTGCTATTCAGCGAATTGCATTGGCACCGGGTGAAGGCCGTCGCCCAACAAGCTTAACGCTTGACGAAGACGCAGAGGAACTTTCCTTTCCAACTATTTCTTGCGGGGAAATATTTAAAAAGGAAATACAACCTATGCGAAAAAGCCAGATCCCAAATCCGTTTTTACGACCGTCGGTGCGCTGTAGTTCCTAAAGTTTTATACATGTATAAATTTTACGAAATGCAGCGCATTCAAAATTCTATATCAATTGCTTTACGCAAAAGTCAGGTGCAGTTACCGCTGGTAATCTGCGGGATGAGTCATTTGTTGACAGACTTGTGCAACATGATGATGGCTACCACATCCTTAAAGGGTTACGGTCTGCACCAGCTCATTGGAAGGCTGAAAAAAAAAAAGTTATAGCTATGATTCGACAATTTGGGTTGCCAACATTTTTCATTACTCTTTCCGCTGCTGAAACTAAGTGGAATGAACTTTTAGTTATCCTTTCCCTTCTATTGGACAATAGGGCTATAAGCGAGGAAGAAGCGGCAGCTCTTTCCAGCTCCGAAAAGGCTCGGTTAATCCGATCCGATCCAGTGACGTGCTCCCGGTACTTCGATTATAGGTTGCGGCAATTAATGAAATTGTTCAAAACCGATATTTTTGGGGAATTCAATCTTTCCCATTTTTATTGGAGAATCGAATTCCAGCACAGAGGATCTCCGCACTCTCATGGCATGTACTGGCTTGCTGGTGCTCCTAAGCTCGAAGACACCGAAAATACCGAGCAAGTAATAAACTTTATCGATAGGTTTATTACTACAAATGGAGACGATCCTGAGCTACAAGAAGTAATTCAGTATCAACGCCACAAGCATAGTGCTTCCTGCCTGAGAGAGTTACGCGGACAGGAGTTCTGCCGATTTAATATGCCATATCCTCCTATGCCCGAAACGCTTCTTTTTTGCATCCAATGGAAGAAAACGAAGTAAATTTTGAAGAACATAAAACTTTGTTCAAAAAAATTAAGGAAGCTTTAAGGACCATTTCTAATGAAGACGCAGCTTTATATAATAATTTTGATTATTTTCTGACCCACCTTGAAACTAATTTTGAAGCCTACAAATTAGCCTTACGTTCCAGCTTGAAAAAGCCACAAATTTTTCTTCGCAGACAATTTTCCGATCGACTGCTTAATGCTTATAATAGAGATATTCTAGGCTTACACAGAGCTAATATGGATATTCAATTTATCCTAGATGCTTACGCCTGTTGTAGTTATATTATTAACTACATAAACAAATCAAACAGGGGCGTATCGCAGTTGCTCCGTGAAGCCATGGCAGAAATAAGCCATGGGAATATTTCTATTAAAAGGAAATTACAGCACCTCGGCAATAAGTTTATTAACGCTACAGAAATATCGGCCCAAGAAGCAGCTTACAATATTTTGGGTCTGCATATGTCGGAGGCAAGTGAAGGTACTATTTTTATAAACACTTGCCATCCAGACAAACGAGTTAGATTGGCTCGCTCAAATGAAGAATTAGAGCGACTACCAAACAACTCGGTGGATATTTTTGAGCGTAATATTCTTGACCGATATGTGCAAATGCATGAGCAGTTGGAAGGAATTTGTTTAGCAGATTTCGCAGCTTGGTACAGATTTGTCAAGCGGAATGCACGATCTGCCGCTAATCATAGGGAAGACTATGATGAAGCAAATGATGTGGAGGTAGATGACGCAGATGAAGTTGCTGAGCAAAGCTTTCCACTGATGGATGGGTCTGGTTGTGTTAAGAAACGCATGCATCCCCTGATTCTAAGGTGGGTTCGCTTTAGCATTAACTCTTCACCTTCCGATTATTTCCGAGAGCATTTAATGCTCTTCTATCCTTGGCGAAATGAAGAAGCTGAACTTCTTTCCAACGATATTGAAGACACATTCCGAGTAAACCATGAAGCCATTAAGGCAAAAAAAAGGAACTATGATGTGTTTGATGATATGGAGTTGGAAAGAGTTCTTGAATATTTGCAAGAGGATAGGGGAGATCATGCTCCTGATGCGGAAGAACCTGCCTCCCAATTTTTAGACGAAGAGTTTAGAGCTTTGGCAGTACCTAATATAGAGCGGAACGTAAATATTCTTCAGGATGACAACGTGATTAATAACCCTGAAGAAGACGGCGAACTTCAATTAATTAGACTCCCCCCGTTAGTTTCCAATGATGACCTTTGTTCGCTAACTCGGTCCCTCAACTACAAGCAAAGACAATATTATGCACATGTTATGCATAATGTTGTTTGTAAAAAATATTTTTACGAATATGTTGGTGGAGGGGCCGGTGTAGGAAAAAGCAGACTGATTTCTACCATCTATCAGTCTGTGACTTGGCGAGCAAATAAACTTCCTGGTGCTACGGATTCGGCAAAGGTTTTATTATGTGCTCCAACTGGAAAAGCTGCTTTTGGAATTGGAGGACTGCACTTCATTCAGTTTTTTCTCTTCCAATTAATCAAGCTACCTGAAGCTTGAGACCTTTAAGCAATGATAGTTTAAATACATTCCATTGCAAGTTAATTGATCTCCAATTGATTATAATTGATGAAATTTCTATGGTTGGTTCTAAAATGCTTTCATTTTTGGATCAACGGCTTCGTCAAATTTTCCGAAGCCCTGACTTAAGTTTTGGTGGAAAATCAATTATAGTTTTTGGAGATTTAAAGCAGCTTTCCCCAGTTGGAGACAGTTGGATATTTTCGGAAAGGACAATTAATCCTTACAGCGTTTTAGCAGGAAATAGCCTATGGAACAACTTTAAGTATTTTGAGCTCACAGAAATAATGCGCCAAAGAGGCGATCATGCATTTGCTCAAGCCCTAAATCATTTATCTGAGGCTTGCATGACAATCGCAGACATTGAGCTCCTTAAACAAAGAGTTGTTTCACCCAGCGAAGTTCCTGATGATGCCATTCATTTATTTTCTTCTAACGAAGAAGTTAACAATTACAATTCCATAAAACTAGCGCTAATTGGGACGGAAGAGCTGGTTTCCACTGCTGTTGATACAGTGAAAACTGCGAACATATCTGCACGAAACAGAGAAAACACGTTAAGATATGCTCAAAATATGAAAACCTCTGAAACACAGGGTTTGCCATATAATCTTCATCTCAAAACAACTGCTAAATATATGGTAACCGTCAATATAGACACAAGTGACGGACTTGTAAATGGAGCAACTGGTCAGCTGATGCAAATTGACCATTGCTTAGTGAATGGCTCAAATTTAGTGACGCGACTTTGGATTAAATTTTTTGAACCCACGGTTGGCGCTATCGCCAGATCAAAGGTTCGGAACAGTCCCGATCCCGAATGGACTCCAATATTAAAAGCCTCTCGAGTTTTTCAATGTGGAAGATCCGAACATGCTTCTGTTGACCGAAAGCAATTCCCAATTGTTCCTGCTGAGGCTATTACCATCCACAAAAGCCAAGGAGCAACATATAGCAAAGTCGCCGTGCATCTTAAAAGAGGCATCAAGCGAGCTTCGCTATATGTTGGTTGCAGCAGGGCTACTAGCGCATCAGGACTTTTCCTTCTAGGCGACTTTGTTCCTCCAACAAGATTTGGAGCCCCAAATGTCCAAGACGAACTTAAAAAGTTAAGAGAGGAAAAGTTCTTGACTACGCATTATGAAATTTTGGTCACCAGTAATGAAGAAATCTCCCTATATTACCAAAATGTTGAGTCTCTTCGAAGCCATCGCGAAGATATTTTCAACGACCCTATTATTTGTTCTGCAAATTTTCTTTGTTTTGTCGAAACTTGGACTCTTCCTAGCGAAGACTTTTCTTTACAAGGTTTCGACATTATAAGAAGAATTGATAGCAATCGATTGAATGGTATTGGCAAAAATGGAATTATGATTTATGCCAAGCAAAATATTGCCGAAAATGTAGTTTTCTTGTTTGAGACAAATAAGTCTTTAAGCTCAAGAACTACATACCAATCAATTGCCTTCAAATATCTCGATACATCCTTTATTGTTGTTTATAGGAATCCTAATTTTCCTATAACACAATTTCGAAATGAAGTTATGGTGGATGTTGAAAGGATACGCAGATTAGAAAATAATAGAAAATTGGTAATATTTGGAGATTTTAATATATGCAGATCTACAACCACTGATCGACTGGAGGAAGCTTTTAAATGATGTTAACCTAATTTCAATCAATAATTGTGCAACTACAAAACATTTAACGCAAATTGATTGGATATTTGCTGAAAATGAGCTAACGAATGCTGTTGCTCTTACATACAACACGACCTATAGTCATCATGATGGGATTTTTCTTAAATATAGCTAAGATTTTTTTATTAATTTATTTATTAATTTATTAAATTATTTATTTATTTATTAATTTATTAACTTATTTATTTATTTATTAATTTATTTATATGAATTGTATATATCTTATTATATAAATAAAAGATTTTTATATTATTTAAGGATTGTAATAAATTGTTTATTTATAATGTGCAATATAAATTAAGTTATTATAATATTCCCTCTCGTGGATTGAGACCTTGTCGTGGTGAGGGGGCTAAGTATGTGAGGATTAATAATATTTATCATGGAAACTAGCATCAATCCTTTGTTTTATATAGTTCATAAAAAAAAAAAAATATTATAGGTTGTCAAAGTAATCAGTTAAATGGCAGCTGTAGAATATAGTCGGCAGATCCCTATAAAAGTCGGCAGATTCTAGCTCAAAAAACACCAAGGTTATGCCATTTCCAATCATTCAGTTATATGGCAGCTATAGGATATAGTCGGCCGATTCCGGCCGTTCCTCCTTATATACTGCGTGCAAAAAATAGTCGATAGCTTTAAAACTGAGAGACTAGTTCGCGTAGAAACAGACAGACAGACAGACAGACGGACAGACCGACAGACGGACATGCTCATATCAACTCAGGAGGTGATCCTGATCAAGAATATATATACTTTATGGGGTCGGAGATGTCTCCTGTCTCCGTTGCACACTTTTGGACAAAATTATAATACCCTCTGCAAGGGTATAAAAATCTAAAAAAAAGTCCCAAGCTTCTATATTCAAAAATACGAAAGTTGATATTTCTACCAAAAACCATTTTCGATCGTACAGTTATATGTCAGCTATAAGATATAGTCAACCGATCGTTATGAAATTTGGTAGATCGGATTAACTAACCAAAAATAGAATGTGTACCAAGTGCCAGCTTTCTATCTTCAAAAACACGAAAGTTGGGTCATTTCCGATCGTTCAGTTATATGGCAGCTATAGGATATAGTCGGCCGATCCTAATGAAATTGTGTAGGTCGGATTAACTGACCAAAAATATAATCTGTACCAAGTTCCAGCTTTCTATCTTCAAAAACACGAAAGTTGGGTCATTTCCGATCGTTCAGTTATATGGCAGCTATAGGATATAGTCGGCCGATCCTTATGAAATTTGGCATGTCGTAATATTTTGCCAAAAATAGCTCTCATGTCAAATTTGAACTCTCTAACTCCAAAAACACCAAAGTTATACCATTTCCGATCAATCAGTTATATGGCAGCTATAGGATATAGTCGGCCGATCCCGGTCGTTCCGACTTATATACTGCGTGCAAAGGAAAGAAGGGTGTGTGCAAAGTTTCAAGACGATAGCTTTAAAACTGAGAGACTAGTTCGCGTAGAAACAGACAGACAGACAGACGGACAGACGGACAGACGGACAGACGGACAGACGGACATGCTCATATCAACTCAGGAGGTGATCCTGATCAAGAATATATATACTTTATAGGGTCGGAGATGTCTCCTTCACTGCGTTGCACACTTTTGGACAAAATTATAATACCCTCTGCAAGGGTATAAAAACAGAGCATATTCAGGAAATCGAGGATTAGATCCTTTTAATTTTGAAAACTTTAAAATACAACGATTCAATCTGTTAGTTAATGGAGTACAGGTACCGTCTCAGGCACTTGAATTTGATTTCTCGAATTCTACCAATACCCAAAGTTCAAGAGCATATAATTTACTATTTAAAGCATGTGGAATTAAGCATTATGATCGTGGTCTCCAAATTTCCAAGGATAAACTACCAAAAGAAATTCGTGAATATCCAGCATTGATTGTAGCTAACACTGACTATTTATACCAACCAGGAATGCATCGGGTTGCATTTTACTTCTATAACAAAAAGTCAGAAGAATTTTTCGATTCTTATGGACAATATCCTCAGAAAAAAGAATTTATTGCATTTTAAAAAGAAATGCATCAAAATATACTTATAACAAGCAACAATTGAAAGAATACTTTTCAAATACCTGTGGACATTACTGCATGCTTTTTGGCATTTACAAAAGCAATCAAAAAACTTTAAAGAGTTTCACACACAATTTTAAGATAAAAGATTTCACCTATAATGATAAATTAATTTCAAAAATGTTTAGTAAATGTTTAGCAATAACAAGTGTCTGGTCCTTCAGTGGCTTCATCATCACTCCAGGGCAGTGTTTGGCACCCCAATACATTGAAATGATTTTACCGCATTAGTGTTAGTAAAGAATAGCAGAAAGTATGCTTTGAGCATGACGTTTTACACATTTATACTGTGTGTGTGAGACAGAGCTCGGGCAGAGAAATTTCCTATGCCCCGAGATACGGCCGTGCTGACCTCTGCTTCAGGGACATATTTTGTAGTGGAATCCATATTTGGAGTACAGCATTTCTTTTTCTTCTAAATCCTCTAGCGTTGTTTTTAAATATTCAAGTTTTTTTAAATGTTCCTCGAAAAGCATGTCTTCAAATTGAAGTAAAAATAATTTTATTTGATGCGCGTACATTGTGAGGTTAGCTGAATTGTATCTGACTTAATGGAAAATGTTAAACTGATCCATTGTAAGGATCCAACTCTTTTATACTTTTACTCCTTTGAGATAAATTGTAAACAAGCTGAGCTATATCTAGTCATCTCTTTTCCTTTATATACAAGATGTGTTATTCCATTTTCCTTCAATTTCTTAAATGGTGTTTTAGTTGAAAATTTATTTACATAACTCTTTGGTAAAAATATCCAGAGTGGTTCGTCGTCCTTGTCAGTCAAATAAAGTGGTATTTTCGTCCCATATGTGGTTTTCTTTATCTTACAACCAATGATCTTGTATTCGAAATTAAGACATAAGTCTTCAGTCTTTGTGTAGCCAATAACAGGCTTTTGATCATTCAGAGTATCTAAGAAAGACTTCGATGTACATAAATATAAGTAAGGCTATTTTTTTCTTATTGGTTGTGAGAATTTGTATACATACCATAATATACATATATAACTCTTGTATTCCTGGTTTTGTTCCAAAAGGTTACTGTTAGGTACTAATCAACTTATTCAGTGGTCCGAAACGAAAGGGGAAACGAAACTTCTACCTGCTTTCGGTTTACGACGATGATTCTCGAAGCTTCTACGTCATATTTTCGGAGCAGCGGCATGCGACAGAGAGACAATTAGAGAGATGTAGATGGAGGGAAGGGAGAGAAAAAAAATCTGTGTCAAAACCAAATGAATGGAAGCGACTTCAGAATACCCTTTTTAAAATATGTTAAAATATTTGTATATATTTAAGATTGTATTTAATTAATTTTTTTTATCTAATCATATGGTATATTGAAATGTATTAATAATTGGCGTTACGCAAAGCCAAAATGTTCATGCTTGATTATTTGCCTTGTGCGATTCTAATTACAAGGCATTGCGTTGGTCGACTTGGCACGCGACAGAATTATCGGTTTTCAATTTTCGGTTTCGTCTTGCCTTTCCCCTTCTCTATGCATTTGATGTTCAAGTTGCATATGAATTACACGCGTTTGTTTGTTGCGTTTGAAGTTAAATTTTTAAAAAACATTTAAGTGACCTACCAAGCAAACAAAGAAATCAATAAGAAGCAATGCTCTACGAGTATTTTTATCCGGACTTAATGGATCTATTTCAGAAACTCTTTTCTCATTAAGTCGACCAGATTTGCCCAATGGTTTGGCAAAGGTCCAAGAATTAGAATCAAACAATTTCTGTGCTCAATTGGCAAACAGGTTTAATGGATTTAAAAATGAAAGTAAATATCGGGGAAACAACTTACGATATGATCAAATACGACAAAATAATAATACCACTAAAATGGGAAATCACTGTAATCATAACCAAAATTATAATTGGCCACAAAAGGGAAATTTTTGGCAAAAAAATAATCAAAATAACAATCAAAAGCAACAAGCTATAGAGCCAATGGATGTTGATCGACCGATTCAACTCCAGAATAAACTTAATAACAATCGGCAGCCGAATCTTAATTGGCTGGCAAAAATAATCAAGGAAAAAATAATAATTGGTAGGCAAATAAAAATAAAGGAAGATTTAATCACTTCTTTCTTTTCCTCTCAAGAGAACGGTCGTGTTTTTTTATGCGCAATGAGTTTGTATAAATATTGGGTTTATTAATATTGGTAAGCCGGTGTTTACTCGCTTATGAATCGAATTTATTAATTAAAAATGTGGAATTTAAACTGGTCTTTTTTATGAAGTCTTGTAACAAGACAATTTCCTCATCCCAGTCTACCATCCATTGCTGGCTATGTGAAAACGGTGTACACGCCAAGTTCAATGCCGGGTTCACTGCCTGGAAGGAGTCATTAATAATTTACCTCCATAAAAAGGAAAGAGTCCGATGCTGCCAACTACAGAGGCATCTCTAAGTTGTCGGCAATTCCAAAGTTATTTGAAAAATTAATTACCCCTCATGTTTAACGAGATTGTTTTATCTCACACCAAAAAAAAGGGTGGCTGCTAATATTTTATAAAAAACTGGGCGAAAACGAAAACGAAAGGTCTTGCTTCTTCAACGTTATAAATTCGAGTATATTTTCTAATCTTTCTCTAATCTTAAGCCTAACTTATCTATTGCGGCGAAGCGGGGCGAATTCGCACAAGAGCGAATATGAGCTTTCGCTCCCGCTCCGCCCTAAGCTATCTAAGAGTAAATTTACAGACTAACAACTTTTTTTTTTTTTTTTTTTTTTTTCGCGGTCTTTCAGAATTTGGAAATGGCTTGTGCATCAATAAGAGCATCAGCTAGCATTCCTGTATTCATCATAAAGCTTAGAGGCCCAGACGACCGAGGGGCGCTCAAGAAACGATTTGTTAGAGTATATTAAGTTATTTGTTAATTATTAAGCTAAGAGGAGTTAGTAAGGAAATTTAAAATTCTATATTTTAAATTAGAGGGACAGGAAAGAGATGTAACAGAGTAGAGACCATTGTAGTTCGAACATAATACCCTAAAAGGGTCATGCAGTGCATATGTCGAACTACAACGGCTAAGGAACAGAGGACTAAAGTTTCGAGTCCTTCTATTAGGAATGTTGAAATTTAAGCGTGTTAGTAAATGCTGGCTATCTACATCCCCTTTGATAAGGTTATGCAGAAAAACTACACCGAGCATTGTCCTACGATTTGTTAAGCTAGGTAAGTTTATAAGTAAAAGTCTGCTACTGTAGGATGGAAGCTGAAGATTTGCATCCCAGTATAGACCTCTAAGTGCAAATATTAAAAAGTTCTTTTGTACGGATTCTATGCGGTCCTTATGTACTCCATATTGGGGACTCCAGACACATGAACCGTACTCTAGTATCGGACGGACCAAAGAAATGAATAAAGTTTTGGTTATATAGGGGTCATTAAATTCTTTTGACCACCTTTTAATAAAACCAAGGACTCCTTTAGCCTTATTAACCATTAAGGAAATATGGTCGGCAAATTTAAGTTTTATGTCTAATAGGATGCCGAGATCATTAACCTGGGTTAATTTTTCTAAGGCAATCCCATTAATGGAATACGTAGCTTGCAGAGGGCAAGAACGATAAAAAGACATATGCTTGCATTTTGATCCGTTAAGTATTAGATCATTAGCCAAACACCATTTTTGAAAGTTATCAAGGTCAGACTGAAGACTGCATTGGGCAGAGATGGATTTATACTGAAGACAAAGCTTTACATCATCTGCATACATAAGAACTAGAGAGTTCGTTAAAGCAGGGGGCAAGTCGTTTATAAAAAGCGTAAATAATAACGGGCCAAGATGACTTCCTTGAGGGACGCCGGATGTAGCACGGACCAGACGGGACTGTAGGTTTTTAAATAAGACTCTTTGTGTCCTTCCATCTAGGTAGCTGGAGATCCACGTTAAGAGGTCTTTAGGAAAACCCAGCATATTCAGTTTACTCAACAAAAGTGAGTGATTAACTGAATCAAATGCTTTGCTGAAGTCTGTGTAAATTACATCGGTTTGATATCCCTTACAAAAAGCCGTCTATGACAAAGGATGTCAACTCCAATAAGTTTGTGGTGGTGGAGCGACGCTTAATAAAGCCATGCTGACAAGGAGTGATGATCGAAGAGCAAAGGTGTTGCAAATGAGGGGTAATTAATTTTTCAAATAACTTTGGAATTGCCGACAACTTAGAGATGCCTCTGTAGTTGGCAGCCTCGGACTTTTTCCCCTTTTTATGTAGGGGAATTATAAATGATTCCTTCCACATAAGGGGAAAAATCGAGGTTTCCAAAGATAAGTTGAAAAGTCTGGTACTCCGTCGGGGCCTGGCGAATAAATGGGTTTTACCCTTAAAAGACCAGATAATAAGTTGTTCTCAGAAAAAGACGGACAGAAAATAAGATTTGCTGCTTGAATGTTATATGCATAAGGCTGATCAGTCAATTTAGGAGGAGAATAAGTTGTTTGAAAAAATTCTGCGAATAGATCGGCAATGGCCTGATCCGAAGTCGCAGAGGAATTTTCAAACATAAGCAGAGGTGAAAAAGATACGTGTTTACGCTTAGTGTTTACAAAATTATAAAACTGCTTTGGATCCTGAGTAAATTGAATCCGGCAGCGGTCAATATAATTCCTATAACATTCAGCGTTATGCACGGTAAAATTCGACCGAGCTAGTAGGTATCTTGAGAAATCAACACTACTGCAGGTTTTTTTATATTTAAGTAAAAGCTTATTTTTTTTATTTTTTAGGTTAGTGAGGGACCTTGTATACCAAGGAGGATTTGTTGAAGCGGACGGATGTTTCCAAGGCACACATGAGTCAAAAAATGTATTTAAAGTAAAATAAAATTTTTCTAAAGTGACATTAAGATCAGTGCACGCCAGAATATCAGACCAGTCAAATGTATCGATAAGGCTATTAAGTTTTTGAAAATCAGCTTTACGGAAACAGCGAATCTTATTTACCACGCTCGGAGACATCTGATCGATACCAGGAGTGGTTTCGATTGAGACCTCCAGCGTGGGGTGATATGGATCCTCTGGGGCTGAAAGGGGAAAAGCTCTGGAGAGAGCGGTACCATCGATCAGATACAAAACATAAGTCTAAGAGCCGACCTAAGGAATCTTCTTGGCACGTTCATCCAGCTTTAATCCCATCGGAATCCATATACGGTCCCAGCTTGTATAGTAGGTTATTGTTCTTCAATGGTTTTCCTTGTAAGATTAACCGTATCTCCGTCTGGTAGTACTCCGCCTGAGCGTACGACCTCTCCGCGACCCTGGTATCTTCTTGTAATGGCTGATTTTCGATGTCCGATCGTTGTAGAGCCTTGGCCTTCCATCGCCTCATACACATACCGTTCTGCGGCACCACAGCAGACGGGTCCAGATTGAGAACCGCTCAGAGTCTATGAGGGTCGCGCGGCCTACGTCTGTGAATCCGTCACATACGCCAATGAATTGCGCCTTCAGTTCATTCCTGACTCGTCTCCTTCTTCCGCCTCTGCGGCGGCCAAAATTGCCTCTCTTGCCAAAGAAATCTCGGCCCGTTTAACCATCGACTTTCTCGGTTGAAATCAGGTCCTTTGTTCGACTTAGTGGCGTCGTCCGCCACGTTCTGGGAGGAAGGTACCCAGCGCCAGTCCTTGACGCTAGTACCGTCTATAATCTCGATCACACGGAATGCTACAAATTGTTTGTACTTCCTCTGGTCCGATCGCAGCCAACTCAGCACGGTCCTCTAGTCGGTCCAGAAAGTCCGTGTGCTCAGCTTCGCGCCAAGTGGGTTTGAGCTGCCTCGCTCCAACCACTGCTCCCATGAGTTCAAGCCGCGGTATGGATGTCAGTCTTTAGAGGGGCTACCTTGGTTTTGCTGCCCAGTAGACTGCAGTGGATACCCGCCTCATTTTAAAATCGTATATAACTCATGGCGGCAATCCATTCTCGCTTGTGTCCACGAAGGTGTGCATCTCCACTTCTGAATCCATCAGCGACTCCTTCATGTAGCATCTTGGGATGGTTCCATTTTCTCAACGTCCGGATATACCTAAGCCATCGCTTCCATTAAATTCATTCTGCCCCAGGTCATCCCATATCCATACGTGAAGGATGCTGAGCCCTAAAGGATCATATGTAGACATCAACACACTGAGAACTCTCGTTTGGTGGGTCGTTGCCTTCGAGAAGTTCTTTATGGCGATATCGTGGGGATACACGGTAGCGGATGAGATCTTCCTTCGTGTCCACCACATTCCCAGCACCTTCTCGGTCTGTCCATCCGTTGTTTCGTCTAGTCTCACTAGCGTGGTGCTCTTCGCGGAGTGCGCTTAATACTTTTCTGGAATTTGATACCCAGTTTCGAAATGAGGAATCCCCCTGAAGATGAATGTAGTGGACCTGACGCGCGAAGCTTATAGCTTCTTCCTCCGTGTCGACGCTGTCAGCATGTCGTCTACATAGTGATTCTCCAATATGCACTTCACAGCGCGTGGGTATTCCTTCTTGAACGACTCTGCATTTCTGTTCTTCACGTACTGGGCACAGCTGGGGAGCAACTAGCCCCAAACGTCATTACCTGATGGCGTAGTTCTCTCTCCTTGGGTGTTGGGGTCTATAAATACAAAGCGTTCGGTATCTCTGATCTTCTGTGTATCCTGACCTGATGAAACATCTCGGCGATATCGCCGCCGATAGCAATACGTTTCTAAATCTGTGAAGTATTGGTACCAACTGCGCTAGTTGGTCAGGTCCCTTCAGCAGCATTGTGTTCAGCGATCCCTTCCGTCTTCGCAGCCGCATCCCAGACTATGCGAAGCTTTCCTGGAAAGATAGGTAGATACCAATATGGTTTTTCCTCAGCTTCTTCCGACGTAATGGGCCGTGCATATCCCTTTCTTCACGTACTCATCTGCTGTCGGCGAATCAGTTTCCGGTACAGGCATCGTGCACGCTTTAGGGCTGTAGGTAAACTATCCGGCAGCTTGTCATCTTTATACCTCCAAAGCAGACCTCGTTTCAAATCGGCTATTTATACGCCTCGCGTTCTTCTCCAGCTGCTGTATAGCCAACTGGTCATCATTGGATACGCTCTTGCATCATCTCTGGTCTAGGGCCGCCGTCCGACCACATGCACTGCTCAAGCAGGCGCAAGATCTCCTTGTTCGTCAGCTTCACATGCACATATGTGAAACACGTGGTAGTTTGGGGTTATGTCATCACCCACACTTTTGGAGCTTCTTCCTTTAATCGTCCACCCCAGGCGGGTCTTCTCAGCGATCGGTTCTTCTGTTGTGCCTACCTTGGTGCGATGCACGCGCCCTAGTTCGCAATTATTGAGACCTATCAAGAGCCTGGGCTGTGCTGAGTCGTATCCGGACAGTGGTAGATGTCGAAGGTGTGTGTGTTGTGCTTTTAGGTGGTTATATCCAACGACTGTGACGGGAGATCAAGAGACCTGACCGAGTGAACGTCGCGAAGATCATATAGCTTCGTTTGGCCAATGCCGGAGATCCTTAAGTCCAGTCTGACCGAGCTGTCCTCATACCGGTGCATGCCGGCAGTCCACTGCATACATAGAGGCTGCGGTTGTCCCCTTTACTCCAAGGTCTTTCTAGCAATGGGGGCGTCGATCAAGGTTAGAGATGACCCTGGCAATCACTGGCAATAGTCACTGGCAATACCCTGAACAGCATTTCCACCTTCTTGTCGGGTGTGCATGGCACCTGGCCTGAACGGGAGCCGGGCTGCCGCGATGCAACAGGGGATGATGGCGTTCTAGGCATCCATCTATTCCGCAAGGATTGGGGACGCCGCATCTCACCACCTTGTGGCTCTGGAAACATCTCCAGCACAAGCCACACCGTCGAGTAGCATTCCAGCGATCGCGGGTCTCATTTCCAGGAATGCTGGACACTCCTGCAGGGTTCTGCAATTGCGGGTGTGTGCCTTCTCTCCGTTCTTGACGACGAACTTGGGACTATCATGGCTCGCTCCTTCTGCCATCTGCGAAAGCCACGTACTAAACTCTGCCAACGTACACACTGTTAGAGAGGCTTGTGCATTCCCCCAAAACGTCTGCACCATCGATGGCAACTTGCTCACTAGCTCCTGCGTGAGCGCTGGGTTGTTTGGGTTCGGTCCAACTTGGGAGGCTTTCATCGTGGCACAAACATTTGCACCTCCACCGAGAGTCAACCAGCATTTCAAGCTTATTCCCTCATGAGGAAATTGTTTAATCCTTGTCACTAACAAGTCAATGATAATTCCGGGTCGCCCAAATCGCATATTCGTAGCGTCGCGATTATCTGCGGAACACAGTCCGCATGCAGCATTAGACTTTGTACTGCGTTCTTGGCCGCATTAGGTCCTCCGCAGTCTTCCGGCCTTCCGGAAAACTTCACCAACTCAGCCACGCTAGTCTTCCCTCGCTATCAATTGTTCGGTAAGATGGTCTGCCCACAGGTTTAGTGACCCTAGCAGCTGAGTTGTCCTCCCCACTGGTAGAAAAGAGCCTCCATGGGGGCCCAGCGTGGGCTCTCTGCGTACTGCCGTTTCCCTTCCACAACGGCAACTTCACCAATTGTGTCCGTACCAGCATTCCTGGCAACGTGTACTAGATGCTCCAGGCATCTTTTCTGCGTGGCCAGTCTCCGATAGCCTCTCCCTTGGGAGCTTGCCCATGAGCGCCTTTCGCCTATGTAGAATTTGTTGTCGCAACTGCGGCAACTTATCTTCTTCCTCCAACAACCTTAGCTCCGTCTGCAGGTCCTGCGCTTCCTTCGAGGCCCTCGTCGACGTCATTAGTTCCGATCCTCATCTTGTCGCCACCTGAGCAACTTTGGTAGTTGTCCCCAGCCGTCAGGCTGGTCAGCTTTCTGTTCTGATCAACGTCGAGTTCTGTGCATGGACGTCTACGTCACACTCTGCACAGATCCATCCTACGCCGCCATCCTCTAGAGCAGCACACTTAGGATGGCATATGCTTCGCAGCCGGCGCCAATGCAGCCAACTGTCACGTGCTCGTCCTCCACTTCACAGAGGAAGCATGCCGCCACCAATCTTGCCTCCCACCGGATCCAGTAGGCATCTCTATGTTGATTTCGCTTCTGACTCAAGTATTCTCCAAGAATACACCAGAAAAGAATTTAAAGAAATGTTGCGGGAATTCGAAGATGTTTAGCGCCGCCTGAGTAAAGACGCCCGTGTAGATAATTGTTGATAATTGTTTATTGTTTTCTTCATTTATAACGGGCAGCAAGGGCTAACAGTGGTTTAGTCGGTAACACTCTGCGATAGCAGCACTTTAAATTCCTAAGAAATTAATAGTTTTACAATTCATAATCAAAACTTTATCTTAATATCTTCTCACTTTTCGTCCGCTTCCCTCGAGTGCCAAATAGAAAAGAAAGCTTAGGCACATGGTTACCGGCTGAGTTAACAGAGATTCAACACCCGCTTTTCGAACTATCGGTTCTGCAACTTCGGCGTTGCCGGGATGCCGCGGGAGCGTTTTGCTATTTATCGTAACACTCCCCACTTGTATAGTACCGCGGGATCTACCAAACTACTCTCGATAGATAGAACTGCCAGCTTCTGTCGCGGGTCCAGCATAAACGCCAGATTGGGGTTGGCGTTTATACCGCGGCGCTTGACCGTCCGAGCTAAGGTTCACCTTCAGGATTCTTCCTTTCGCCACTGGCTACGCGGCTGTCCGGCATCGGTCACACATACACGAGATCCCTCTACAAGAGGCTTAGCCCTTCGCACCACTTGGTCCGCCTCAGTGATCACTGGCAGGTATTCTTGAAGCCATCGCCTCCAGAATGAGTCCGCAGTTGTTGTGATTCCCCTCCAGCTTTTCTTGAGCTGCACTCCTTCGGTATGGGCTCCATCGTCGGTCCTCTTCCAGTTGAGCTTCCAAGCAGGAAATGATTCGGTGTCAGTGATTCTTCGTTCTCATCTTCCAATGGGATGTATGTTAGGGTCGCGAGTTGACGATCGCCTCTGCCTCCATTAGAGCGGCTCTCAGCAAATCATCCGATGGTCGTTTGTCAAGGAGGATTGATTCCAACGCCGCCTTCACGGAACGCACCAAGGCGCTCCCATGCACCCATGTGGGGAGATGCGGGTGAAATGAACTTCCATGCCATCTGTGGTCCAGTGAACTCGCGAGAGAGTGATCCTTGTCCACGTCTTCAAACGCCCTATGCAACTCCGTGCAGGCTCCCTCGAAAATTGGTGCCGTTGTCGCTCCAGAATTCCACTGGGCACCCTCGTCGGGCCATAAAACTGCGCACCGCTAGAATACAAGAGTCAGTTGTTAATGAATACGCTACCTCTAGATGTATTGCCCTTGTAGAGAGGCAGGTGAAGAGCACGCCGTATCGTTTCTCTGAACTGCGTCTGACCCGCACCATCAGAGGCCAAAAGTAGTCCCACACCCGTGTAGGTGAAAGGCCTATGAAAGGCTGCTACTCTTGGATAGGGAAGTTCCGCCATGCGCGGAGGTTTGGGGGCCGCCTGTCGGTTCTTGCATTGCTGGCAGGAGCGTCGTATCCGGGCAAGGGTGGATCTCAGCTTTTTTTTTTTTTTTTTTTTTTTCTCAGGTCTTTCAGAATTTGGAAATGGCTTGCATCAATAAGGGCATCAGCTAGCATTCCTGTATTCATCATAAAGCTTAGAGGCCCAGACGACCGAGGGGCGCTCAAGAAACGATTTGTTAGAGTATATTAAGCTATTTGTAATTATTAAGCTAAGAGGAGTTAGTAAGGAAATTTAAAATTCTATATTTTAAATTAGAGGGACAGGAAAGAGATGTAATAGAGTAGAGACCATTGTAGGACATAATACCCTAAAAGGGTCATGCAGTGCATATGTCGAACTATTAACGGCTAAGGAACAGAGGACTAAAGTTTCGAGTCCTTCTGTTAGGAATAAAATTTAAGCGTGTTAGTAAATGCTGGCTATCTACATCCCCGTTAATAAGGTTATGCAGAAAAACTACACCGAGCATTGTCCTACGATTTGTTAAGCTAGGTAAGTTTATGAGTAAGAGTCTACTACTATAAGATGGAAGTTGAAGATTTGCATCCCAGTTTAGACTCTAAGTGAAAAAGTGAGGAAATTCTTTTGTACGGATTCTATGCGGTCCTGATGTACTCCATATTGGGGACTCAGACACATGAACCGTACTCTAGTATCGGACGGACCAAAGAAATGAATAAAGTTTTGGTTATATAGGGGTCATTAAATTCTTTTGACCACCTTTTAATAAAACCAAGGACTCCTTTAGCCTTATTAACCATTAAGGAAATATGGTCGGCAAATTTAAGTTTTATGTCTAATAGGATGCCGAGATCATTAACCTGGGTTAATTTTTCTAAGGCAATCCCATTAATGGAATACGTAGCTTGCAGAGGGCAAGAACGATAAAAAGACATATGCTTGCATTTTGATCAGTTAAGTATTAGATCATTAGCCAAACACCATTTTTGAAAGTTATCAAGGTCAGACTGAAGACTGCATTGGGCAGAGATGGATTTATACTGAAGACAAAGCTTTACATCATCTGCATACATAAGAACTAGAGAGTTCGTTAAAGCAGGGGCAAGTCGTTTATAAAAAGCGTAAATAATAACGGGCCAAGATGACTTCCTTGAGGGACGCCGGATGTAGCACGGACCAGACGGGACTGTATGTTTTTAAATAAGACTCTTTGTGTCCTTCCATCTAGGTAGCTGGAGATCCACATTAAGAGGTCTTTAGGAAATCCCAGCATATTCAGTTTACTCAACAAAGTGAGTGATTAACTGAATCAAATGCTTTGCTGAAGTCTGTGTAAATTACATCGGTTTGATATCCCTTACAAAAGCCGTCTATGACAAAGGATGTCAACTCCAATAAGTTTGTGGTGGTGGAGCGACGCTTAATAAAGCCATGCTGACAAGGAGTGATGATCGAAGAGCAAAGGTGTTGCAAATGAGGGGTAATTAATTTTTCAAATAACTTTGGAATTGCCGACAACTTAGAGATGCCTCTGTAGTTGGCAGCCTCGGACTTTTTCCCCTTTTTATGTAGGGGAATTATAAATGATTCCTTCCACTTAAGGGGAAAAATCGAGGTTTCCAAAGATAAGTTGAAAAGTCTTAGAAGAGGTTTGCACAGAGCCCTGGCGCAGTATTTTAGCACACAGCCTGGTACTCCGTCGGGGCCTGGCGAATAAATGGGTTTTACCCTTAAAAGACCAGATAATAAGTTGTTCTCAGAAAAGACGGACAGAAAATAAGATTTGCTGCTTGAATGTTATATGCATAAGGCTGATCAGTCAATTTAGGAGGAGAATAAGTTGTTTGAAAAATTCTGCGAATAGATCGGCAATGGCCTGATCCGAAGTCGCAGAGGAATTTTCAAACATAAGCAGAGGTGAAAAGATACGTGTTTACGCTTAGTGTTTACAAAATTATAAAACTGCTTTGGATCCTGAGTAAATTGAATCCGGCAGCGGTCAATATAATTCCTATAACATTCAGCGTTATGCACGGTAAATTCGACCGAGCTAGTAGGTATCTTGAGAAATCAACACTACTGCAGGTTTTTTTTATATTTAAGTAAAAGCTTATTTTTTTATATTTTTAGGTTAGTGAGGGACCTTGTATACCAAGGAGGATTTGTTGAAGCGGACGGATGTTTCCAAGGCAACACATGAGTCAAAAAATGTATTTAAAGTAAAATAAAATTTTTCTAAAGTGACATTAAGATCAGTGCACGCCAGAATATCAGACCAGTCAAATGTATCGATAAGGCTATTAAGTTTTTGAAAATCAGCTTTACGGAAACAGCGATCTTATTTACCACGCTTGGAGACATCTGATCGATACCAGGAGTGGTTTCGATTGAGACCTCCAGCGTGGGGTGATATGGATCCTCTGGGGCTGAAAGGGGAAAAGCTCTGGAGAGAGCGGTACCATCCGGATCAGATACAAAACATAAGTCTAAGAGCCGACCTAACGAATTTCTAACATGATTGATCTGACCTAGGGACGTGCAAACATGCCCGCGGTGAAGTCATGGTAAGTTATAAGTGACAAAGATGGTGAGTTATCGACGTTGGACCACTTTAATTCTGGGATATTAAAGTCGCCCACCGCTGGTATCCAAAATCTTTGTCGTAGTTCGTTGACCACCGTCTCGTGGTTAGCGTGCAGAAATCTTCGGTGAAATTCCTTTATGATGAGCTGCGTAATGTGGCTGCAGCAGGGGGAGTACGACGCGGTCGCTTCCCTTAATCATCTTGGCACGTTCATCCAGCTTTAATACTCCATCGGAATCCATATACGGTCCCAGCTCGTATAGTAGGTTATTGTTCTTCAATGGTTTTCCTTGTAAGATTAACCGTATCTCCGTCTGGTAATTACTCCGCCTGAGCGTACGACCTCTCCGCGACCCTGGTATCTTCTTGTAATGGCTGATTTTCGATGTCCGATCGTTGTAGAGCCTTGGCCTTCCATCGCCTCATACACCATACCGTTCTTGCGGTACTCCATAGCAGACGGGTCCAGATTGAGAACCGCTCAGAGTCTATGAGGGTCGCGCGGCCTACGTCTGTAGAATCCGTCACATACGCCGATGAATTGCGCCTTCAGTTCCATTCCTGACTCGTCTCCTTCTTCCGCCTCTGTCAGCGGCCAAAATTGCCTCTCTGCCAAAGGCAAATCTCGGCCCGTTTAACCATCGACTTTCTCGGTTGAAATCAGGTCCTTTGTTCCACTTAGTGGCGTCGTCCGCCACGTTCTGGGAGGAAGGTACCCAGCGCCAGTCCTTGACGCTAGTACCGTCTATAATCTCGATCACACGGAATGCTCAAATTGTTTGTACTTCCTCTGGTCCGATCGCAGCCAACTCAGCACGGTCCTCTAGTCGGTCCAGAAAGTCCGTGTGCTCAGCTTCACGCCAAGTGAAAGCTCCAGAGTTTGAGCCAACCTCGCTCCAACCACTGCTCCCATGAGTTCAAGCCTTGGTATGGATGTCGGTCTTAGAGGGGCTACCTTGGTTTTGCTGCCCAGTAGACTGCAGTGGATACCTGCCTCATTTTTAAAATCGTATATAACTCACGGCAGGCAAATCCATTCTCGCTTGCGTCCACGAAGGTGTGCATCTCCACTTCTGAATCCATCAGCGACCTTCATGTGGCATCTTGGGATGGTCATTTTCTCAACGTCCGGGATATACCGAAGCCATCGCTTCCATTAAATTCATTCTGCCCCAGGTCATCCCATATCCATACGTAGAAGGATATGAGCCCTAAAGGATCATATATAGACATCAACACACTGAGAAACTCTCGTTTGGTGGGTCGTTGCCTTCCTTGGAGAAGTTCTTTATGGCGATATCGTGGGGATACACGGTAGCGGATGAGATCTTCCTTCGTGTCCCACCACATTCCCAGCACCTTCTCGGTCTGTCCATCCGTTGTTTCGTCTAGTCCTCACTAGCGTGGGTGCTCCTTCGCGGAGTGCGCTTAATACTTTCTGGGAATTTGATACCCAGTTTCGAATGAGGAATCCCCCTGAAGATGAATGTAGTGACCTGACGCGAGCTTATAGCTTCTTCCTCCGTGTCGACGCTGTCCAGCATGTCGTCTACATAGTGATTCTCCAATATGCACTTCACAGCGCGTGGGTATTCCTTCTTGAACGACTCTGCATTTCTGTTCTTCACGTACTGGGCACAGCTGGGGGAGCAACTAGCCCCAAACGTCATTACCTGCATGGCGTAGTTCTCTCTCCATTGGGTGTTTGGGTCTATAAATACAAAGCGTTGGCATCTCTGATCTTCTGTGTGTATCCTGACCTGATGAAACATCTCGGCGATATCGCCGCCGATAGCAATACGTTTCTCTCTAAATCTGTGAAGTATTGGTACCAACTGCGCTAGTTGGTCAGGTCCCTTCAGCAGCATTGTGTTCAGCGAGATCCCTTCCGTCTTCGCAGCCGCATCCCAGACTATGCGAAGCTTTCCGGGAAAGATAGGTAGATACCAATATGGTTTTTCCTCAGCTTCTTCCGACGTAATGGGCCGTGCATATCCTTTCTTCACGTACTCATCTAGCTGTCGGCGAATCAGTTTCTGATCAGGCATCGTGCACGCTTTAGGGCTGTAGGTAAACTATCCGGCAGCTTGTCATCTTTATACCTCCAAAGCAGACCTGTTTCAAATCGGCTATTTATACGCCTCGTGTTCTTCTCCAGCTGCTGTATAGCCAACTGGTCATCATTGGATACGCTCTTGCTATTCATCTCTGGTCTAGGGCCGCCGTCCGACCACATGCACTGCTCAAGCAGGCGCAAGATCTCCTTGTTCTCGTCAGCTTCACATGCACATATGTGAAACACGTGGTAGTTTGGGGTTATGTCATCACCCACACTTTTGGAGCTTCTTCCTTTAATCGTCCACCCCCAGGCGGGTCTTCTCAGCGATCGGTTCTTCTGTTGTGCCTACCTTGGTGCGATGCACGCGCCTAGTTTGCAATTATTGAGACCTATCAAAGCCTGGGCTGTGCTGAGTCGTATCCGGACAGTGGTAGATGTCGAAGGTGTGTGTGTTGTGCTTTTAGGTGGGTTATATCCAACGACTGTGACGGGAGATCAAGAGACCTGACCGAGTGAACGTCGCGAAGATCATATAGCTTCGTTTGGCCAATGCCGGAGATCCTAAGTCCAGTCTGACCGAGCTGTCCTCATACCGGTGCATGCCGGCAGTCCACTGCATACATAGAGGCTGCGGTTGTCCCTTTACTCCAAGGTCTTCGAGCAATGGGGCGTCGATCAAGGTTAGAGATGACCCCTGGCAATCACTGGCAATAGTCACTGGCAATACCCTGAACAGCATTTCCACACCTTCTTGTCGGTGTGCATGGCACCTGGCCTGAACGGGAGCCGGGCTGCCGCGATGCAACAGGGGATGATGGCGTTCTGGGCATCCATCTATTCCGCAAGGATTGGGGACGCCGCATCTTTCCACCTTGTGGCTCTGGAAACATCTCCATCAAGCCACACCGTCGAGTAGCATTCCAGCGATCGCGGTCGTCATTTCCAGGAATGCTGGACACTCCTGCAGGGTTCTGCAATTGCGGGTGCGTGCCCCTTCTCTCCGTTCTTGACGACGAACTTGGGACTATCACATGGCTCGCTCCTTCTGCCATCTGCGAAAGCCACGTACTAAACTCTGCCAACGTACACCTGTTAGAGGCTTTGTGCATTCCCAAAACGTCTGCACCATCGATGGCAACTTGCTCACTAGCTCCTGCGTGAGCGCTGGGTTGTTTAAGTACTGGTCCAACTTGGAGGCTTTCATCGTGGCACAAACATTTTTGCACCTCCACCGAGAAGTCAACCAGCATTTCAAGCTTATTCTCCCTCACTTGAGGAAATTGTTTAATCCTTGTCACTAACAAGTCAATGATAATTTCGGGTCGCCCAAATCGCATTCGTAGCGTCGCGATTATCTGCGGAACACAGTCCGCATGCAGCATTAGACTTTGTACTGCGTTCTTGGCCGCATTAGGTCCTCCGCAGTCTTCCGGCCTTCCGGAAAACTTCACCAACTCAGCCACGCTAGTCTTCCTCGCTGTCAATTGTTCGTAAGATGGTCCGCCCACAGGTTTAGTGACCCTAGCAGCTGAGTTGTCCTCCCCACTGGTAGAAAAGAGCCATGGGGGCCCAGCGTGGCTCTCTGCGTACTGCCGTTTCCTTCCACAACGGCAACTTCACCAATTGTGTCCGTACCAGCATTCTGGTACCGTGCTATCTGATGCTCCAGGCATCTTTCTGCGTGGCCAGTCTCCGATAGCCTCTCCCTTGGGAGCTTGCCCATGAGCGCCTTTCGCCTATGTAAGTTGTTGTCGCAACTGCAGCAACTGATCTTCTTCCTCCAACAACCTTAGCTCCGTCTGCAGGTCCTGCGCTTCCTTCGAGGCCCTCGTCGACGTCATTAGTTCCGATCCTCATCTTGTCGCCACCTGAGCAACTTTGGTAGTTGTCCCCAGCCGTCAGGCTGGTCAGCTTTTCTGTTCTGATCAACGTCGAGTTCTGTGTCATGGACGTCTACGTCACACTCTGCACAGATCCATCCTACGCCGCCATCCTCTAGAGCAGCACACTTAGGATGGCACATGCTCACGCAGCCGGCGCCAATGCAGCCAACTGTCACGTGCTCGTCCTCCACTTCACAGAGGAAGCATGCCGCCACCAATCTTGCCTCTCCACCGGATCCAGTAGGCATCTCTATGTTGATTTCGCTCTCTGACTCAAGTATTCTCCAAGAATACACCAGAAAAGAATTTAAAGAAATGTTGCGGGAATTCGAAGATGTTTAGCGCCGCCCGAGTAAAGACGCCCGTGTAGATAATTGTTGATAATTGTTTATTGTTTTCTTCATTTATAACGGGGCAGCAAGGGCTAACAGTGGTACAGTCGGTAACCACTCTGCGATAGCAGCACTTTAAATTCCTAAGAAATTAATAGTTTTGCAATTCATAATCAAAACTTAATCTTAATATCTTCTCACTTTTCGTCCGCTTCCGAGTGCCAAATAGAAAAAAAAGCTTAGGCAAATGGTTACCGGCTGAGTTAACAGAGATTCAACACCCGCTTAAACTATCGGTTCTGCAACTTCGGCGTTGCCGGATGCCGCGGGAGCAGTTTTGCTATCTATCGTAACATTCTCTTTATTATTAAACACTTTGAATTGAATTTCTTATACCTTTAATTATTTCTAAAGATCAAGCATAGAAGTTTTATTTTCGTTTTTAAAGAAGAAAACCATGAACGTTTAAAATCTCAAGTGACTGAACTCAGCTGATGTTTGGGTGTTAAAGGGATCACCAGAGCGATGCTCTAGCGGCCGGTGATCATAGGTAGGGGTGGGCAGTTCGCAAGCACAACAACACCGGTGGCTTGCCAAATGAATAGTCTTCTCTTTGTCCGTCCTTTCTTTCTGTCCTTCGAATTTATTCCTCCGAACTCTTCCGGTTCAGTCCTCCATTCATTTAGTTTGTCGCACGCACGCTCAATTCTGGATTTAATAATAATAATGTGTAGTGAGTGATAGAGTCCGTCCAAGCAAGACCACCACCCCCAAAGCCGACGAGCAGAAGCCGGACCTTATAGCGTGCCCCGCTAGCACAGACTCTTCGAATCCGTCCACACCGTACCGTTGCACACTACAATTGAGCTTTCTTAAGGGGAGGGTAAGATATTAAATTTTTTTTTTCATTTTTTTTTATTTTTTAAATTGAATGCATAGTATCTGAAGAATATTGTGTCAAGTCAATTAAAGCAAAATTGACGAAGTTATTAGTTATTGACGAAGTTGTTTGCAAACGTTTTACACTGGATTTTGTTGTGTTTAAAACTTTAAAGCGTTTTCCCACAACTCACGTTTTCAAAGTCGGTACCCCTCATAACTTTAAAACTACTGCACAGATCCTTTTGAAATTTTAAACACTATTTCTGTACATATTTTACGAGGTAACGCAGTCTTGTTTTTTTTGTTTATAATTTTGATTTCGCAATGACATATTAACCGATTTTTTCCCAAAATTAAGTTTTTCACTTCAAAGTCTTCGAAAAATTAAATTGCAATTGCAATTGCAATTTTCAAAAAACCTTCACAGCGTTACCTGGGGCGAACTATTATCTAACGAATGAATTTCATTATACCCTTGCAGAGGGTATTATAATTTTGTCTAAAAGTGTGCAACGCAGTGAAGGAGACATCTCCGACCTATATATTCTTGATCAGGATCACCTCCTGAGTTGATATGAGCATGTCCGTCTGTCCGTCTGTCTGTTTCTACGCGAACTAGTCTCTCAGTTTTAAAGCTATCGTCTTGAAACTTTGCACACACCCTTCTTTCCTTTGCACGCAGTCGGAATAAGTCGGAACGGCCCGGATCGGCCGACTATATCCTATAGCTGCCATATAACTGATTGATCGGAAATGGTATAACTTTGGTTTTTTTAGAGTTAGAGAGTTCAAATTTGACATGAGAGCTATTTTTGGCAAAACATTACGTCATGCCAAATTCATGCCATAAGGATCGGCCGACTATATCCTATAGCTGCCATATAACTAAACGATCGGAAATGACCCAACTTTCGTGTTTTTGAAGATAGAATTTAATGCAGATTCTATTTTTGGTCAGTTGATCCAACCTACCAAATTTCACTAGGATCGGCCGACTATATCCTATAGCTGCCATATAACTGAACGATCCGAAATGGTATTTGGTAGAAATATCAATATCAACTTTCGTATTTTTGAAGATAGAAGTTTGGGACTTTTTTTAGATTTTTTATTATAATAAATTGGGTTATATTATCATATTCTCATAAGGATCGGCCAACCATATCCGAAGTTGCGATGTTTGCTTTAAATTTGCCGGTTTTAACTGCAAGGGTATATCAACTTCGGCTCCGCCCGAAGTTAGCTTTCCTTTCTTGTTTTTTGATTACAAATGATCCAGCACCGAGTTATGAGGGGCACCGCAATTCAACTTTTTTTGGCGACACGTCCGGACAATTGCTACCATTGCCATATTTTTAAATATTTTTTTGTAAAAATTTGATAAAACATTCTTCTAATGTCATACTTTAATATACCGTTGGTTGAATAAATAAATTTTAACTGTGTCGCCAGGAAAAAAAATTACAAAAACATGGCTTTTTTTCGCATGATTTGACCTTACCCTCCCCCTTAAATATAATATTTCAGAAAGTATGTCAATGGCGCGTACTTTTGAAATCGTTTATAGTCATCATGGTGGCATTTGAGTGAGTATGACTGAGAATGAGTAGTAGATAGTCATGCTTAGTAGGTAGATAGTAAAGATAGTTTAGGAAAGAAGTTATAGGTAGCTTAAAATATTGCAATGCATTTAACATTTTTGGGAAATAAAGAGTTATCTTCACTACATTTTTGGGCGTTACAACATTAGCTGTATCGTAGGTCCTTAAAAGTTAAAAAAAAAAGTCAAAATGTTTAACGACATTTTCCCATTCTATTGAAATGGCCTCCTCGTGGTGTTCATTGGGTACCGATTCATTTTTTTCGGGAGCTAATACGAACGGCTAATAAACAAAATACATTTTCTATAATGAGTACCGGGCATCTTATAGTCGAGCCACTCGACTATAACCGTTCCTACTTGTTTTTTTCTAGAAAGTGAAGGTTTCGCAAAATAATAAATCCAATTCATTCCGCTATATCTATGAGCCCTATAACATCTCGCAATGGTTTGGTCAGCAGCAAACAACGCGAAAAAAATGCCTTTTTATATTCAATTACATCTTTCGTAGCCAAAAGAATTAAGGGGAAAAGCCAGAAAAGCCATGTTAAGGGATGCCACCTTTTCAATGGGTTTCATTTTCATTTCATTCCGGTGTTTTCAACAATTTTTTTATACTCTTTTAGAACATAACTTATTAAATTAATTAATTTTACCATAAAAAACATATTTTACCCAATTTCAACAAATTTATCGCCATCCATTTGATTATACAAGTATTTTTAACTTTCTTTTTTATTCTATCAAAAGTATGGCAGCTTAGGCGATAACTTATGGTGTCAGACTTATCCAGCATTCTGGTACCGTGTACTAGATGCTCCAGGCATCTTTTCTGCGTGGCCAGTCTCCGATAGCCTCTCCCTTGGGAGCTTGCCCATGAGCGCCTTTCGCCTATGTAGAAGTTGTTGTCGCAACTGCAGCAACTGATCTTCTTCCTCCAACAACCTTAGCTCCGTCTGCAGGTCCTGCGCTTCCTTCGAGGCCTCGTCGACGTCATTAGTTCCGATCCTCATCTTGTCGCCACCTGAGCAACTTTGGTAGTTGTCCCCAGCCGTCAGGCTGGTCAGCTTTCTGTTCTGATCAACGTCGAGTTCTGTGCATGGACGTCTACGTCACACTCTGCACAGATCCATCCTACGCCGCCATCCTCTAGAGCAGCACACTTAGGATGGCACATGCTCACGCAGCCGGCGCCAATGCAGCCAACTGTCACGTGCTCGTCCTCCACTTCACAGAGGAAGCATGCCGCCACCAATCTTGCCTCTCCACCGGATCCAGTAGGCATCTCTATGTTGATTTCGCTCTCTGACTCAAGTATTCTCCAAGAATACACCAGAAAAGAATTTAAAGAAATGTTGCGGGAATTCGAAGATGTTTAGCGCCGCCCGAGTAAAGACGCCCGTGTAGATAATTGTTGATAATTGTTTATTGTTTTCTTCATTTATAACGGGGCAGCAAGGGCTAACAGTGGTACAGTCGGTAACCACTCTGCGATAGCAGCACTTTAAATTCCTAAGAAATTAATAGTTTTGCAATTCATAATCAAAACTTAATCTTAATATCTTCTCACTTTTCGTCCGCTTCCGAGTGCCAAATAGAAAAAAAGCTTAGGCAAATGGTTACCGGCTGAGTTAACAGAGATTCAACACCCGCTTAAACTATCGGTTCTGCAACTTCGGCGTTGCCGGATGCCGCGGGAGCAGTTTTGCTATCTATCGTAACATTCTCTTTATTATTAAACACTTTGAATTGAATTTCTTATACCTTTAATTATTTCTAAAGATCAAGCATAGAAGTTTTATTTTCGTTTTTAAAGAAGAAAACCATGAACGTTTAAAATCTCAAGTGACTGAACTCAGCTGATGTTTGGGTGTTAAAGGGATCACCAGAGCGATGCTCTAGCGGCCGGTGATCATAGGTAGGGTGGGCAGTTCGCAAGCACAACAACACCGGTGTCTTGCCAAATGAATAGTCTTCTCTTTGTCCGTCCTTTCTTTCTGTCCTTCCGAATTTATTCCTCCGAACTCTTCCGGTTCAGTCCTCCATTCATTTAGTTTGTCGCAAGCACGCTCAATTCTGGATTTAATAATAATGTGTAGTGAGTGATAGAGTCCGTCCAAGCAAGACCACCACCCCCAAAGCCGACGAGCAGAAGCCGGACCTTATAGCGTGCCCCGCTAGCAGAGACTCTTCGAATCCGTCCACACCGTACCGTTGCACACTACAATTGAGCTTTCTTAAGGGAGGGTAAGATATTAAATTTTTTTTTTTCATTTTTTTTTATTTTTTAAATTGAATGCATAGTATCTGAAGAATATTGTGTCAAGTCAATTAAAGCAAAATTGACGAAGTTATTAGTTATTGACGAAGTTGTTTGCAAACGTTTTACACTGGATTTTGTTGTGTTTAAAACTTTAAAGCGTTTTCCCCACAACTCACGTTTTCAAAGTCGGTACCCCTCATAACTTTAAAACTACTGCACAGATCCTTTTGAAATTTTAAACACTATTTCTGTACATATTTTACGAGGTAACGCAGTCTTGTTTTTTTGTTTATAATTTTGATTTCGCAATGACATATTAACCGATTTTTTCCCAAAAATTAAGTTTTTCACTTCAAAGTCTTCGAAAAAATTAAATTGCAATTGCAATTGCAATTTTCAAAAAACCTTCACAGCGTTACCTGGGGCGAACTATTATCTAACGAATGAATTTCATTATACCCTTGCAGAGGGTATTATAATTTTGTCTAAAAGTGTGCAACGCAGTGAAGGAGACATCTCCGACCCTATATATTCTTGATCAGGATCACCTCCTGAGTTGATATGAGCATGTCCGTCTGTCCGTCTGTCTGTTTCTACGCGAACTAGTCTCTCAGTTTTAAAGCTATCGTCTTGAAACTTTGCACACACCCTTCTTTCCTTTGCACGCAGTCGGAATAAGTCGGAACGGCCCGGATCGGCCGACTATATCCTATAGCTGCCATATAACTGATTGATCGGAAATGGTATAACTTTGGTTTTTTAGAGTTAGAGAGTTCAAATTTGACATGAGAGCTATTTTTGGCAAAACATTACGTCATGCCAAATTCATGCCATAAGGATCGGCCGACTATATCCTATAGCTGCCATATAACTAAACGATCGGAAATGACCCAACTTTCGTGTTTTTGAAGATAGAAAGCTGGAATTTAATGCAGATTCTATTTTTGGTCAGTTGATCCAACCTACCAAATTTCACTAGGATCGGCCGACTATATCCTATAGCTGCCATATAACTGAACGATCCGAAATGGTATTTGGTAGAAATATCAATATCAACTTTCGTATTTTGAAGATAGAAGTTTGGGACTTTTTTTAGATTTTTTATTATAATAAATTGGGTTATATTATCATATTCTCATAAGGATCGGCCAACCATATCCGAAGTTGCGATGTTTGCTTTAAATTTGCCGGTTTTAACTGCAAGGGTATATCAACTTCGGCTCCGCCCGAAGTTAGCTTTCCTTTCTTGTTTTTTGATTACAAATGATCCAGCACCGAGTTATAAGGGGCACCGCAATTCAACTTTTTTTGGCGACACGTCCGGACAATTGCTACCATTGCCATATTTTTAAATATTTTTTTGTAAAAATTTGATAAAACATTCTTCTAATGTCATACTTTAATATACCGTTGGTTGAATAAATAAATTTTAACTGTGTCGCCAGGAAAAAAATTACAAAAACATGGCTTTTTTCGCATGATTTGACCTTACCCTCCCCTAAATATAATATTTCAGAAAGTATGTCAATGGCGCGTACTTTTGAAATCGTTTATAGTCATCATGGTGGGTATGACTGAGAATGAGTAGTAGATAGTCATGCTTAGTAGGTAGATAGTAAAGATAGTTTAGGAAAGGAGTTATAGGTAGCTTAAAATATTGCAATGCATTTAACATTTTTGGGAAATAAAGAGTTATCTTCACTACATTTTTGGGCGTTACAACATTAGCTGTATCGTAGGTCCTTAAAAGTTAAAAAAAGTCAAAATGTTTAACGACATTTTCCCATTCTATTGAAATGGCCTCCTCGTGGTGTTCATTGGGTACCGATTCATTTTTTTCGGGAGCTAATACGAACGGCTAATAAACAAAATACATTTTCTATAATGAGTACCGGACATCTTATAGTCGAGCCACTCGACTATAACCGTTCCTACTTGTTTTTTTCTAGAAAGTGAAGGTTTCGCAAAATAATAAATCCAATTCATTCCGCTATATCTATGAGCCCTATAACATCTCGCAATGGTTTGGTCAGCAGCAAACAACGCGAAAAAATGCCTTTTATATTCAATTACATCTTTCGTAGCCAAAAGAATTAAGGGGAAAAGCCAGAAAAGCCATGTTAAGGGGATGCCACCTTTTCAATGGGTTTCATTTTCATTTCATTCCGGTGTTTTCAACAATTTTTTTTATACTCTTTTAGAACATAACTTATTAAATTAATTAATTTTACCATAAAAAACATATTTTACCCAATTTCAACAAATTTATCGCCATCCATTTGATTATACAAGTATTTTTAACTTTCTTTTTATTCTATCAAAAGTATGGCAGCTTAGGCGATAACTTATGGTGTCAGACTTATCCAGCATTCTGGTACCGTGTACTAGATGCTCCAGGCATCTTTTCTGCGTGGCCAGTCTCCGATAGCCTCTCCCTTGGGAGCTTGCCCATGAGCGCCTTTCGCCTATGTAGAAGTTGTTGTCGCAACTGCAGCAACTGATCTTCTTCCTCCAACAACCTTAGCTCCGTCTGCAGGTCCTGCGCTTCCTTCGAGGCCTCGTCGACGTCATTAGTTCCGATCCTCATCTTGTCGCCACCTGAGCAACTTTGGTAGTTGTCCCCAGCCGTCAGGCTGGTCAGCTTTCTGTTCTGATCAACGTCGAGTTCTGTGCATGGACGTCTACGTCACACTCTGCACAGATCCATCCTACGCCGCCATCCTCTAGAGCAGCACACTTAGGATGGCACATGCTCACGCAGCCGGCGCCAATGCAGCCAACTGTCACGTGCTCGTCCTCCACTTCACAGAGGAAGCATGCCGCCACCAATCTTGCCTCTCCACCGGATCCAGTAGGCATCTCTATGTTGATTTCGCTCTCTGACTCAAGTATTCTCCAAGAATACACCAGAAAAGAATTTAAAGAAATGTTGCGGGAATTCGAAGATGTTTAGCGCCGCCCGAGTAAAGACGCCCGTGTAGATAATTGTTGATAATTGTTTATTGTTTTCTTCATTTATAACGGGGCAGCAAGGGCTAACAGTGGTACAGTCGGTAACCACTCTGCGATAGCAGCACTTTAAATTCCTAAGAAATTAATAGTTTTGCAATTCATAATCAAAACTTAATCTTAATATCTTCTCACTTTTCGTCCGCTTCCGAGTGCCAAATAGAAAAAAAAGCTTAGGCAAATGGTTACCGGCTGAGTTAACAGAGATTCAACACCCGCTTAAACTATCGGTTCTGCAACTTCGGCGTTGCCGGATGCCGCGGGAGCAGTTTTGCTATCTATCGTAACATTCTCTTTATTATTAAACACTTTGAATTGAATTTCTTATACCTTTAATTATTTCTAAAGATCAAGCATAGAAGTTTTATTTTCGTTTTTAAAGAAGAAAACCATGAACGTTTAAAATCTCAAGTGACTGAACTCAGCTGATGTTTGGGTGTTAAAGGGATCACCAGAGCGATGCTCTAGCGGCCGGTGATCATAGGTAGGGTGGGCAGTTCGCAAGCACAACAACACCGGTGGCTTGCCAAATGAATAGTCTTCTCTTTGTCCGTCCTTTCTTTCTGTCCTTCCGAATTTATTCCTCCGAACTCTTCCGGTTCAGTCCTCCATTCATTTAGTTTGTCGCAAGCACGCTCAATTCTGGATTTAATAATAATAATGTGTAGTGAGTGATAGAGTCCGTCCAAGCAAGACCACCACCCCCAAAGCCGACGAGCAGAAGCCGGACCTTATAGCGTGCCCCGCTAGCACAGACTCTTCGAATCCGTCCACACCGTACCGTTGCACACTACAATTGAGCTTTCTTAAGGGGAGGGTAAGATATTAAATTTTTTTTTCATTTTTTTTTTTATTTTTTAAATTGAATGCATAGTATCTGAAGAATATTGTGTCAAGTCAATTAAAGCAAAATTGACGAAGTTATTAGTTATTGACGAAGTTGTTTGCAAACGTTTTACACTGGATTTTGTTGTGTTTAAAACTTTAAAGCGTTTTCCCACAACTCACGTTTTCAAAGTCGGTACCCCTCATAACTTTAAAACTACTGCACAGATCCTTTTGAAATTTTAAACACTATTTCTGTACATATTTTACGATGTAACGCAGTCTTGTTTTTTTGTTTATAATTTTGATTTCGCAATGACATATTAACCGATTTTTTCCCAAAAAATTAAGTTTTTCACTTCAAAGTCTTCGAAAAAATAAAATTGCAATTGCAATTGCAATTTTCAAAAAACCTTCACAGCGTTACCTGGGGCGAACTATTATCTAACGAATGAATTTCATTATACCCTTGCAGAGGGTATTATAATTTTGTCTAAAAGTGTGCAACGCAGTGAAGGAGACATCTCCGACCCTATATATTCTTGATCAGGATCACCTCCTGAGTTGATATGAGCATGTCCGTCTGTCCGTCTGTCTGTTTCTACGCGAACTAGTCTCTCAGTTTTAAAGCTATCGTCTTGAAACTTTGCACACACCCTTCTTTCCTTTGCACGCAGTCGGAATAAGTCGGAACGGCCCGGATCGGCCGACTATATCCTATAGCTGCCATATAACTGATTGATCGGAAATGGTATAACTTTGGTTTTTTTAGAGTTAGAGAGTTCAAATTTGACATGAGAGCTATTTTTGGCAAAACATTACGTCATGCCAAATTCATGCCATAAGGATCGGCCGACTATATCCTATAGCTGCCATATAACTAAACGATCGGAAATGACCCAACTTTCGTGTTTTTGAAGATAGAATTTAATGCAGATTCTATTTTTGGTCAGTTGATCCAACCTACCAAATTTCACTAGGATCGGCCGACTATATCCTATAGCTGCCATATAACTGAACGATCCGAAATGGTATTTGGTAGAAATATCAATATCAACTTTCGTATTTTTGAAGATAGAAGTTTGGGACTTTTTTTTAGATTTTTTATTATAATAAATTGGGTTATATTATCATATTTTCATAAGGATCGGCCAACCATATCCGAAGTTGCGATGTTTGCTTTAAATTTGCCGGTTTTAACTGCAAGGGTATATCAACTTCGGCTCCGCCCGAAGTTAGCTTTCCTTTCTTGTTTTTTGATTACAAGTGATCCAGCACCGAGTTATAAGGGGCACCGCAATTCAACTTTTTTGGCGACACGTCCGGACAATTGCTACCATTGCCATATTTTTAAATATTTTTGTTGTAAAAATTTGATAAAACATTCTTCTAATGTCATACTTTAATATACCGTTGGTTGAATAAATAAATTTTAACTGTGTCGCCAGGAAAAAAATTACAAAAACATGGCTTTTTTCGCATGATTTGACCTTACCCTCCCCTTAAATATAATATTTCAGAAAGTATGTCAATGGCGCGTACTTTTGAAATCGTTTAAAGTCATCATGGTGGCATTTGAGTGAGTATGACTGAGAATGAGTAGTAGATAGTCATGCTTAGTAGGTAGATAGTAAAGATAGTTTAGGAAAGGAGTTATAGGTAGCTTAAAATATTGCAATGCATTTAACATTTTGGGAAATAAAGAGTTATCTTCACTACATTTTTGGGCGTTACAAAATTAGCTGTATCGTAGGTCCTTAAAAGTTAAAAAAAAAAGTCAAAATGTTTAACGACATTTTCCCATTCTATTGAAATGGCCTCCTCGTGGTGTTCATTGGGTACCGATTCATTTTTTTCGGGAGCTAATACGAACGGCTAATAAACAAAATACATTTTCTATAATGAGTACCGGGCATCTTATAGTCGAGCCACTCGACTATAACCGTTCCTACTTGTTTTTTTCTAGAAAGTGAAGGTTTCGCAAAATAATAAATCCAATTCATTCCGCTATATCTATGAGCCCTATAACATCTCGCAATGGTTTGGTCAGCAGCAAACAACGCGAAAAAATGCCTTTTTTATATTCAATTACATCTTTCGTAGCCAAAAGAATTAAGGGGAAAAGCCAGAAAAGCCATGTTAAGGGGATGCCACCTTTTCAATGGGTTTCATTTTCATTTCATTCCGGTGTTTTCAACAATTTTTTTATACTCTTTTAGAACATAACTTATTAAATTAATTAATTTTACCATAAAAAACATATTTTACCCAATTTCAACAAATTTATCGCCATCCATTTGATTATACAAGTATTTTTAACTTTCTTTTTATTCTATCAAAAGTTTGGCAGCTTAGGCGATAACTTATGGTGTCAGACTTATCCAGCATTCTGGTACCGTGTACTAGATGCTCCAGGCATCTTTCTGCGTGGCCAGTCTCCGATAGCCTCTCCCTTGGGAGCTTGCCCATGAGCGCCTTTCGCCTATGTAGAAGTTGTTGTCGCAACTGCAGCAACTGATCTTCTTCCTCCAACAACCTTAGCTCCGTCTGCAGGTCCTGCGCTTCCTTCGAGGCCTCGTCGACGTCATTAGTTCCGATCCTCATCTTGTCGCCACCTGAGCAACTTTGGTAGTTGTCCCCAGCCGTCAGGCTGGTCAGCTTTCTGTTCTGATCAACGTCGAGTTCTGTGCATGGACGTCTACGTCACACTCTGCACAGATCCATCCTACGCCGCCATCCTCTAGAGCAGCAGACTTAGGATGGCACATGCTCACGCAGCCGGCGCCGATACAGCCAACTGTCACGTGCTCGTCCTCCACTTCACAGAGGAAGCATGCCGCCACCAATCTTGCCTCTCCACCGGATCCAGTAGGCATCTCTATGTTGATTTCGCTCTCTGACTCAAGTATTCTCCAAGAATACACCAGAAAAGAATTTAAAGAAATGTTGCGGGAATTCGAAGATGTTTAGCGCCGCCCGAGTAAAGACGCCCGTGTAGATAATTGTTGATAATTGTTTATTGTTTTCTTCATTTATAACGGGGCAGCAAGGGCTAACAGTGGTACAGTCGGTAACCACTCTGCGATAGCAGCACTTTAAATTCCTAAGAAATTAATAGTTTTGCAATTCATAATCAAAACTTAATCTTAATATCTTCTCACTTTTCGTCCGCTTCCGAGTGCCAAATAGAAAAAAAAGCTTAGGCAAATGGTTACCGGCTGAGTTAACAGAGATTCAACACCCGCTTAAACTATCGGTTCTGCAACTTCGGCGTTGCCGGATGCCGCGGGAGCAGTTTTGCTATCTATCGTAACATTCTCTTTATTATTAAACACTTTGAATTGAATTTCTTATACCTTTAATTATTTCTAAAGATCAAGCATAGAAGTTTTATTTTCGTTTTTAAAGAAGAAAACCATGAACGTTTAAAATCTCAAGTGACTGAACTCAGCTGATGTTTGGGTGTTAAAGGGATCACCAGAGCGATGCTCTAGCGGCCGGTGATCATAGGTAGGGTGGGCAGTTCGCAAGCACAACAACACCGGTGTCTTGCCAAATGAATAGTCTTCTCTTTGTCCGTCCTTTCTTTCTGTCCTTCCGAATTTATTCCTCCGAACTCTTCCGGTTCAGTCCTCCATTCATTTAGTTTGTCGCAAGCACGCTCAATTCTGGATTTAATAATAATAATGTGTAGTGAGTGATAGAGTCCGTCCAAGCAAGACCACCACCCCCAAAGCCGACGAGCAGAAGCCGGACCTTATAGCGTGCCCCGCTAGCACAGACTCTTCGAATCCGTCCACACCGTACCGTTGCACACTACAATTGAGCTTTCTTAAGGGGAGGGTAAGATATTAAATTTTTTTTTCATTTTTTTTTTTATTTTTTAAATTGAATGCATAGTATCTGAAGAATATTGTGTCAAGTCAATTAAAGCAAAATTGACGAAGTTATTAGTTATTGACGAAGTTGTTTGCAAACGTTTTACACTGGATTTTGTTGTGTTTAAAACTTTAAAGCGTTTTCCCACAACTCACGTTTTCAAAGTCGGTACCCCTCATAACTTTAAAACTACTGCACAGATCCTTTTGAAATTTTAAACACTATTTCTGTACATATTTTACGAGGTAACGCAGTCTTGTTTTTTTTGTTTATAATTTTGATTTCGCAATGACATATTAACCGATTTTTTCCCAAAAAATTAAGTTTTTCACTTCAAAGTCTTCGAAAAAATTAAATTGCAATTGCAATTGCAATTTTCAAAAAACCTTCACAGCGTTACCTGGGGCGAACTATTATCTAACGAATGAATTTCATTATACCCTTGCAGAGGGTATTATAATTTTGTCTAAAAGTGTGCAACGCAGTGAAGGAGACATCTCCGACCCTATATATTCTTGATCAGGATCACCTCCTGAGTTGATATGAGCATGTCCGTCTGTCCGTCTGTCTGTTTCTACGCGAACTAGTCTCTCAGTTTTAAAGCTATCGTCTTGAAACTTTGCACACACCCTTCTTTCCTTTGCACGCAGTCGGAATAAGTCGGAACGGCCCGGATCGGCCGACTATATCCTATAGCTGCCACTGATTGATCGGAAATGGTATAACTTTGGTTTTTTTAGAGTTAGAGAATTTAGAGAGAATTTTTTAGAGAATTTGACATGAGAGCTATTTTTGGCAAAACATTACGTCATGCCAAATTCATGCCATAAGGATCGGCCGACTATATCCTATAGCTGCCATATAACTAAACGATCGGAAATGACCCAACTTTCGTGTTTTATAGAATGACCCCATTGAATGACCCCATTCTATTGAAATGGCCTCCTCGTGGTGTTCATTGGGTACCGATTCATTTTTTTCGGGAGCTAATACGAACGGCTAATAAACAAAATACATTTTCTATAATGAGTACCGGGCATCTTATAGTCGAGCCACTCGACTATAACCGTTCCTACTTGTTTTTTTCTAGAAAGTGAAGGTTTCGCAAAATAATAAATCCAATTCATTCCGCTATATCTATGAGCCCTATAACATCTCGCAATGGTTTGGTCAGCAGCAAACAACGCGAAAAAATGCCTTTTTTATATTCAATTACATCTTTCGTAGCCAAAAGAATTAAGGGGAAAAGCCAGAAAAGCCATGATAAGGGGATGCCACCTTTTCAATGGGTTTCATTTTCATTTCATTCCGGTGTTTTCAACAATTTTTTTTATACTCTTTTAGAACATAACTTATTAAATTAAATTAATTAATTTTACCATAAAAAACATATTTTACCCAATTTCAACAAATTTATCGCCATCCATTTGATTATACAAGTATTTTTAACTTTCTTTTTTATTCTATCAAAAGTATGGCAGCTTAGGCGATAACTTATGGTGTCAGACTTATCGGTCGTTCACCAAAACGAAAATTGTTGTTGCCGACGGCAAAATTTGATATCCAAATTTGAGGTGGGGTCAGAAATTACTCGTTTAAAAAATAATTACAAGCCTAATTGATCTTCTAGAGGTCTTAAGGGGTTATATACAGTTGTACCGCTGTACATACATATACAGTTGTAAAATATAGATTTTTATCGATTTTTTTTGACACCATAGAAAATATTTGTGAAAAATGTTTTACCGACGTTGTTTAGTACATGTTTCTGGGTAGTTAATTACATTTTTTCATAAAAAAATATTACATAACAAAAATGTTATAGCAGAATTCCCGAATCGTCTTTTTTCGATGGTGTCTTGCGGTGGACATGATTTCTCGAAATCGGTTCATCCGAAATCCAAATTCAAAAACGTTTAGTTAGTACATTGTATTGTCTAGTCCGTGAACGAGGGATTTTTAAAAATTTTGACTAAAAAAAAAAATGGCGACGTTTTTAACAAAAAATGTAATTTTTCATGTTATAAGATTTTCGTTTTTTGTGCTTTAAAAAGGAGTTTTCAAAAACTCACGGACTAACTAATATCATAATAAATAAGTGATCAAAATTTGGTGTTGATCGGATAAGTAGTTTTTTAGTAATCGTGTCCACCGCAAAGGTAATTTCCCAAAAAAAGATTCTGAGATAATCGCGTTTAAAGTTTCAAGTTTGTTCAAGTTTTATATGCAGATAGTGCGCTATAAATAGCTACAGCTTCGGTTCTAATGCTCCGATCGTTATGAATTTTTGTGAGAGTATTCCCAATAGAATATACTTAAAGAATATGCAATAAAAAATATATATTCTTGATCAGGATCACCTCCTGAGTTGATATGAGCATGTCCGTCTGTCCGTCTGTCTGTTTCTACGCGAACTAGTCTCTCAATTTTAAAGCTATCGTCTTGAAACTTTGCACACACCCTTCTTTCCTTTGCACGCAGTCGGAATAAGTCGGAACGGCCCGGATCGGCCGACTATATCCTATAGCTGCCATATAACTGATTGATCGGAAATGGTATAACTTTGGTTTTTTTAGAGTTAGAGAGTTCAAATTTGACATGAGAGCTATTTTTGGCAAAACATTACGTCATGCCAAATTCATGCCATAAGAATCGGCCGACTATATCCTATAGCTGCCATATAACTAAACGATCGGAAATGACCCAACTTTCGTGTTTTTGAAGATAGAAAGCTGGAATTTAATGCAGATTCTATTTTTGGTCAGTTGATCCAACCTACCAAATTTCACTAGGATCGGCCGACTATATCCTATAGCTGCCATATAACTGAACGATCCGAAATGGTATTTGGTAGAAATATCAATATCAACTTTCGTATTTTTGAAGATAGAAGTTTGGGACTTTTTTTAGATTTTTTATTATAATAAATTGGGTTATATTATCATATTCTCATAAGGATCGGCCAACCATATCCGAAGTTGCGATGTTTGCTTTAAATTTGCCGGTTTTAACTGCAAGGGTATATCAACTTCGGCTCCGCCCGAAGTTAGCTTTCCTTTCTTGTTTTTTGATTACAAATGATCCAGCACCGAGTTATAAGGGGCACCGCAATTCAACTTTTTTTGGCGACACGTCCGGACAATTGCTACCATTGCCTTATTTTTTAATATTTTTTTGTAAAAATTTGATAAAACATTCTTCTAATGTCATACTTTAATATACCGTTGGTTGAATAAATAAATTTTAACTGTGTCGCCAGGAAAAAAATTACAAAAACATGGCTTTTTTCGCATGATTTGACCTTACCCTCCCCTTAAATATAATATTTCAGAAAGTATGTCAATGGCGCGTACTTTTGAAATCGTTTATAGTCATCATGGTGGCATTTGAGTGAGTATGACTGAGAATGAGTAGTAGATAGTCATGCTTAGTAGGTAGATAGTAAAGATAGTTTAGGAAAGAAGTTATAGGTAGCTTAAAATATTGCAATGCATTTAACATTTTTGGGAAATAAAGAGTTATCTTCACTACATTTTTGGGCGTTACAACATTAGCTGTATCGTAGGTCCTTAAAAGTTAAAAAAAAAAGTCAAAATGTTTAACGACATTTTCCCATTCTATTGAAATGGCCTCCTCGTGGTGTTCATTGGGTACCGATTCATTTTTTTTCGGGAGCTAATACGAACGGCTAATAAACAAAATACATTTTCTATAATGAGTACCGGGCATCTTATAGTCGAGCCACTCGACTATAACCGTTCCTACTTGTTTTTTTCTAGAAAGTGAAGGTTTCGCAAAATAATAAATCCAATTCATTCCGCTATATCTATGAGCCCTATAACATCTCGCAATGGTTTGGTCAGCAGCAAACAACGCGAAAAAATGCCTTTTTATATTCAATTACATCTTTCGTAGCCAAAAGAATTAAGGGGAAAAGCCAGAAAAGCCATGATAAGGGGATGCCACCTTTTCAATGGGTTTCATTTTCATTTCATTCCGGTGTTTTCAACAATTTTTTTTATACTCTTTTAGAACATAACTTATTAAATTAAATTAATTAATTTTACCATAAAAAACATATTTTACCCAATTTCAACAAATTTATCGCCATCCATTTGATTATACAAGTATTTTTAACTTTCTTTTTTATTCTATCAAAAGTATGGCAGCTTAGGCGATAACTTATGGTGTCAGACTTATCGGTCGTTCACCAAAACGAAAATTGTTGTTGCCGACGGCAAAATTTGATATCCAAATTTGAGGTGGGGTCAGAAATTACTCGTTTAAAAAATAATTACAAGCCTAATTGATCTTCTAGAGGTCTTAAGGGGTTATATACAGTTGTACCGCTGTACATACATATACAGTTGTAAAATATAGATTTTTATCGATTTTTTTTTGACACCATAGAAAATATTTGTGAAAAATGTTTTACCGACGTTGTTTAGTACATGTTTCTGGGTAGTTAATTACATTTTTTCATAAAAAAATATTACATAACAAAAATGTTATAGCAGAATTCCCGAATCGTCTTTTTTCGATGGTGTCTTGCGGTGGACATGATTTCTCGAAATCGGTTCATCCGAAATCCAAATTCAAAAACGTTTAGTTAGTACATTGTATTGTCTAGTCCGTGAACGAGGGATTTTTAAAAATTTTGACTAAAAAAAAAATGGCGACGTTTTTAACAAAAAATGTAATTTTTCATGTTATAAGATTTTCGTTTTTTGTGCTTTAAAAAAGGAGTTTTCAAAAACTCACGGACTAACTAATATCATAATAAATAAGTGATCAAAATTTGGTGTTGATCGGATAAGTAGTTTTTTAGTAATCGTGTCCACCGCAAAGGTAATTTCCCAAAAAAAGATTCTGAGATAATCGCGTTTAAAGTTTCAAGTTTGTTCAAGTTTTATATGCAGATAGTGCGCTATAAATAGCTACAGCTTCGGTTCTAATGCTCCGATCGTTATGAATTTTTGTGAGAGTATTCCCAATAGAATATACTTAAAGAATATGCAATAAAAAATATATATTCTTGATCAGGATCACCTCCTGAGTTGATATGAGCATGTCCGTCTGTCCGTCTGTCTGTTTCTACGCGAACTAGTCTCTCAGTTTTAAAGCTATCGTCTTGAAACTTTGCACACACCCTTCTTTCCTTTGCACGCAGTCGGAATAAGTCGGAACGGCCCGGATCGGCCGACTATATCCTATAGCTGCCATATAACTGATTGATCGGAAATGGTATAACTTTGGTTTTTTTAGAGTTAGAGAGTTCAAATTTGACATGAGAGCTATTTTTGGCAAAACATTACGTCATGCCAAATTCATGCCATAAGAATCGGCCGACTATATCCTATAGCTGCCATATAACTAAACGATCGGAAATGACCCAACTTTCGTGTTTTTGAAGATAGAAAGCTGGAATTTAATGCAGATTCTATTTTTGGTCAGTTGATCCAACCTACCAAATTTCACTAGGATCGGCCGACTATATCCTATAGCTGCCATATAACTGAACGATCCGAAATGGTATTTGGTAGAAATATCAATATCAACTTTCGTATTTTTGAAGATAGAAGTTTGGGACTTTTTTTTAGATTTTTTATTATAATAAATTGGGTTATATTATCATATTCTCATAAGGATCGGCCAACCATATCCGAAGTTGCGATGTTTGCTTTAAATTTGCCGGTTTTAACTGCAAGGGTATATCAACTTCGGCTCCGCCCGAAGTTAGCTTTCCTTTCTTGTTTTTTGATTACAAATGATCCAGCACCGAGTTATAAGGGGCACCGCAATTCAACTTTTTTTGGCGACACGTCCGGACAATTGCTACCATTGCCATATTTTTAAATATTTTTTTGTAAAAATTTGATAAAACATTCTTCTAATGTCATACTTTAATATACCGTTGGTTGAATAAATAAATTTTAACTGTGTCGCCAGGAAAAAAATTACAAAAACATGGCTTTTTTCGCATGATTTGACCTTACCCTCCCCTTAAATATAATATTTCAGAAAGTATGTCAATGGCGCGTACTTTTGAAATCGTTTATAGTCATCATGGTGGCATTTGAGTGAGTATGACTGAGAATGAGTAGTAGATAGTCATGCTTAGTAGGTAGATAGTAAAGATAGTTTAGGAAAGAAGTTATAGGTAGCTTAAAATATTGCAATGCATTTAACATTTTTGGGAAATAAAGAGTTATCTTCACTACATTTTTGGGCGTTACAACATTAGCTGTATCGTAGGTCCTTAAAAGTTAAAAAAAAAAGTCAAAATGTTTAACGACATTTTCCCATTCTATTGAAATGGCCTCCTCGTGGTGTTCATTGGGTACCGATTCATTTTTTTTCGGGAGCTAATACGAACGGCTAATAAACAAAATACATTTTCTATAATGAGTACCGGGCATCTTATAGTCGAGCCACTCGACTATAACCGTTCCTACTTGTTTTTTTCTAGAAAGTGAAGGTTTCGCAAAATAATAAATCCAATTCATTCCGCTATATCTATGAGCCCTATAACATCTCGCAATGGTTTGGTCAGCAGCAAACAACGCGAAAAAATGCCTTTTTTATATTCAATTACATCTTTCGTAGCCAAAAGAATTAAGGGGAAAAGCCAGAAAAGCCATGATAAGGGGATGCCACCTTTTCAATGGGTTTCATTTTCATTTCATTCCGGTGTTTTCAACAATTTTTTTATACTCTTTTAGAACATAACTTATTAAATTAAATTAATTAATTTTACCATAAAAAACATATTTTACCCAATTTCAACAAATTTATCGCCATTCATTTGATTATACAAGTATTTTTAACTTTCTTTTTATTCTATCAAAAGTATGGCAGCTTAGGCGATAACTTATGGTGTCAGACTTATCCAGCATTCTGGTACCGTGTACTAGATGCTCCAGGCATCTTTTCTGCGTGGCCAGTCTCCGATAGCCTCTCCCTTGGGAGCTTGCCCATGAGCGCCTTTCGCCTATGTAGAAGTTGTTGTCGCAACTGCAGCAACTGATCTTCTTCCTCCAACAACCTTAGCTCCGTCTGCAGGTCCTGCGCTTCCTTCGAGGCCTCGTCGACGTCATTAGTTCCGATCCTCATCTTGTCGCCACCTGAGCAACTTTGGTAGTTGTCCCCAGCCGTCAGGCTGGTCAGCTTTTCTGTTCTGATCAACGTCGAGTTCTGTGCATGGACGTCTACGTCACACTCTGCACAGATCCATCCTACGCCGCCATCCTCTAGAGCAGCACACTTAGGATGGCACATGCTCACGCAGCCGGCGCCAATGCAGCCAACTGTCACGTGCTCGTCCTCCACTTCACAGAGGAAGCATGCCGCCACCAATCTTGCCTCTCCACCGGATCCAGTAGGCATCTCTATGTTGATTTCGCTCTCTGACTCAAGTATTCTCCAAGAATACACCAGAAAAGAATTTAAAGAAATGTTGCGGGAATTCGAAGATGTTTAGCGCCGCCCGAGTAAAGACGCCCGTGTAGATAATTGTTGATAATTGTTTATTGTTTTCTTCATTTATAACGGGGCAGCAAGGGCTAACAGTGGTACAGTCGGTAACCACTCTGCGATAGCAGCACTTTAAATTCCTAAGAAATTAATAGTTTTGCAATTCATAATCAAAACTTAATCTTAATATCTTCTCACTTTTCGTCCGCTTCCGAGTGCCAAATAGAAAAAAAGCTTAGGCAAATGGTTACCGGCTGAGTTAACAGAGATTCAACACCCGCTTAAACTATCGGTTCTGCAACTTCGGCGTTGCCGGATGCCGCGGGAGCAGTTTTGCTATCTATCGTAACATTCTCTTTATTATTAAACACTTTGAATTGAATTTCTTATACCTTTAATTATTTCTAAAGATCAAGCATAGAAGTTTTATTTTCGTTTTTAAAGAAGAAAACCATGAACGTTTAAAATCTCAAGTGACTGAACTCAGCTGATGTTTGGGTGTTAAAGGGATCACCAGAGCGATGCTCTAGCGGCCGGTGATCATAGGTAGGGTGGGCAGTTCGCAAGCACAACAACACCGGTGTCTTGCCAAATGAATAGTCTTCTCTTTGTCCGTCCTTTCTTTCTGTCCTTCCGAATTTATTCCTCCGAACTCTTCCGGTTCAGTCCTCCATTCATTTAGTTTGTCGCAAGCACGCTCAATTCTGGATTTAATAATAATAATGTGTAGTGAGTGATAGAGTCCGTCCAAGCAAGACCACCACCCCCAAAGCCGACGAGCAGAAGCCGGACCTTATAGCGTGCCCCGCTAGCACAGACTCTTCGAATCCGTCCACACCGTACCGTTGCACACTACAATTGAGCTTTCTTAAGGGGAGAGTAAGGTATTAAATTTTTTTTTTTTCATTTTTTTTTTTTATTTTTTAAATTGAATGCATAGTATCTGAAGAATATTGTGTCAAGTCAATTAAAGCAAAATTGACGAAGTTATTAGTTATTGACGAAGTTGTTTGCAAACGTTTTACACTGGATTTTGTTGTGTTTAAAACTTTAAAGCGTTTTCCCACAACTCACGTTTTCAAAGTCGGTACCCCTCATAACTTTAAAACTACTGCACAGATCCTTTTGAAATTTTAAACACTATTTCTGTACATATTTTACGAGGTAACGCAGTCTTGTTTTTTTTTGTTTATAATTTTGATTTCGCAATGACATATTAACCGATTTTTTCCAAAAAATTAAGTTTTTCACTTCAAAGTCTTCGAAAAATTAAATTGCAATTGCAATTGCAATTTTCAAAAAACCTTCACAGCGTTACCTGCGGCGAACTATTATCTAACGAATGAATTTCATTATACCCTTGCAGAGGGTATTATAATTTTGTCTAAAAGTGTGCAACGCAGTGAAGGAGACATCTCCGACCCTATATATTCTTGATCAGGATCACCTCCTGAGTTGATATGAGCATGTCCGTCTGTCCGTCTGTCTGTTTCTACGCGAACTAGTCTCTCAGTTTTAAAGCTATCGTCTTGAAACTTTGCACACACCCTTCTTTCCTTTGCACGCAGTCGGAATAAGTCGGAACGGCCCGGATCGGCCGACTATATCCTATAGCTGCCATATAACTGATTGATCGGAAATGGTATAACTTTGGTTTTTTTAGAGTTAGAGAGTTCAAATTTGACATGAGAGCTATTTTTGGCAAAACATTACGTCATGCCAAATTCATGCCATAAGGATCGGCCGACTATATCCTATAGCTGCCATATAACTAAACGATCGGAAATGACCCAACTTTCGTGTTTTTGAAGATAGAAAGCTGGAATTTAATGCAGATTCTATTTTTGGTCAGTTGATCCAACCTACCAAATTTCACTAGGATCGGCCGACTATATCCTATAGCTGCCATATAACTGAACGATCCGAAATGGTATTTGGTAGAAATATCAATATCAACTTTCGTATTTTTGAAGATAGAAGTTTGGGACTTTTTTTTAGATTTTTTATTATAATAAATTGGGTTATATTATCATATTCTCATAAGGATCGGCCAACCATATCCGAAGTTGCGATGTTTGCTTTAAATTTGCCGGCTTTAACTGCAAGGGTATATCAACTTCGGCTCCGCCCGAAGTTAGCTTTCCTTTCTTGTTTTTTGATTACAAATGATCCAGCACCGAGTTATAAGGGGCACCGCAATTCAACTTTTTTTGGCGACACGTCCGGGCAATTGCTACCATTGCCATATTTTTAAATATTTTTTTTGTAAAAATTTGATAAAACATTCTTCTAATGTCATACTTTAATATACCGTTGGTTGAATAAATAAATTTTAACTGTGTCGCCAGGAAAAAAATTACAAAAACATGGCTTTTTTCGCATGATTTGACCTTACCCTCCCCTTAAATATAATATTTCAGAAAGTATGTCAATGGCGCGTACTTTTGAAATCGTTTATAGTCATCATGGTGGCATTTGAGTGAGTATGACTGAGAATGAGTAGTAGATAGTCATGCTTAGTAGGTAGATAGTAAAGATAGTTTAGGAAAGGAGTTATAGGTAGCTTAAAATATTGCAATGCATTTAACATTTTTGGGAAATAAAGAGTTATCTTCACTACATTTTTGGGCGTTACAACATTAGCTGTATCGTAGGTCCTTAAAAGTTAAAAAAAAAAGTCAAAATGTTTAACGACATTTTCCCATTCTATTGAAATGGCCTCCTCGTGGTGTTCATTGGGTACCGATTCATTTTTTTTCGGGAGCTAATACGAACGGCTAATAAACAAAATACATTTTCTATAATGAGTACCGGGCATCTTATAGTCGAGCCACTCGACTATAACCGTTCCTACTTGTTTTTTTCTAGAAAGTGAAGGTTTCGCAAAATAATAAATCCAATTCATTCCGCTATATCTATGAGCCCTATAACATCTCGCAATGGTTTGGTCAGCAGCAAACAACGCGAAAAAATGCCTTTTTTATATTCAATTACATCTTTCGTAGCCAAAAGAATTAAGGGGAAAAGCCAGAAAAGCCATGATAAGGGGATGCCACCTTTTCAATGGGTTTCATTTTCATTTCATTCCGGTGTTTTCAACAATTTTTTTTATACTCTTTTAGAACATAACTTATTAAATTAAATTAATTAATTTTACCATAAAAAACATATTTTACCCAATTTCAACAAATTTATCGCCATCCATTTGATTATACAAGTATTTTTAACTTTCTTTTTTATTCTATCAAAAGTATGGCAGCTTAGGCGATAACTTATGGTGTCAGACTTATCGGTCGTTCACCAAAACGAAAATTGTTGTTGCCGACGGCAAAATTTGATATCCAAATTTGAGGTGGGGTCAGAAATTACTCGTTTAAAAAATAATTACAAGCCTAATTGATCTTCTAGAGGTCTTAAGGGGTTATATACAGTTGTACCGCTGTACATACATATACAGTTGTAAAATATAGATTTTTATCGATTTTTTTTTGACACCATAGAAAATATTTGTGAAAAATGTTTTACCGACGTTGTTTAGTACATGTTTCTGGGTACTTAATTACATTTTTTCATAAAAAAATATTACATAACAAAAATGTTATAGCAGAATTCCCGAATCGTCTTTTTTCGATGGTGTCTTGCGGTGGACATGATTTCTCGAAATCGGTTCATCCGAAATCCAAATTCAAAAACGTTTAGTTAGTACATTGTATTGTCTAGTCCGTGAACGAGGGATTTTTAAAAATTTTGACTAAAAAAAAAATGGCGACGTTTTTAACAAAAAATGTAATTTTTCATGTTATAAGATTTTCGTTTTTTGTGCTTTAAAAAAGGAGTTTTCAAAAACTCACGGACTAGCTAATATCATAATAAATAAGTGATCAAAATTTGGTGTTGATCGGATAAGTAGTTTTTTAGTAATCGTGTCCACCGCAAAGGTAATTTCCCAAAAAAAAGATTCTGAGATAATCGCGTTTAAAGTTTCAAGTTTGTTCAAGTTTTATATGCAGATAGTGCGCTATAAATAGCTACAGCTTCGGTTCTAATGCTCCGATCGTTATGAATTTTTGTGAGAGTATTCCCAATAGAATATACTTAAAGAATATGCAATAAAAAAATATATATTCTTGATCAGGATCACCTCCTGAGTTGATATGAGCATGTCCGTCTGTCCGTCTGTCTGTTTCTATGCGAACTAGTCTCTCAGTTTTAAAGCTATCGTCTTGAAACTTTGCACACACCCTTCTTTCCTTTGCACGCAGTCGGAATAAGTCGGAACGGCCCGGATCGGCCGACTATATCCTATAGCTGCCACTGATTGATCGGAAATGGTATAACTTTGGTTTTTTTAGAGTTAGAGAATTTAGAGAGAATTTTTTAGAGAATTTGACATGAGAGCTATTTTTGGCAAAACATTACGTCATGCCAAATTCATGCCATAAGGATCGGCCGACTATATCCTATAGCTGCCATATAACTAAACGATCGGAAATGACCCAACTTTCGTGTTTTTGAAGATAGAAAGCTGGAATTTAATGCAGATTCTATTTTTGGTCAGTTGATCCAACCTACCAAATTTCACTAGGATCGGCCGACTATATCCTATAGCTGCCATATAACTGAACGATCCGAAATGGTATTTGGTAGAAATATCAAAATCAACTTTCGTATTTTTGAATATAGATAGAAGTATAGATAGAATATTTTGGGATATAGATAGAAGTTTGGGACTTTTTTTTAGATTTTTTATTATAATAAATTGGGTTATATTATCATATTCTCATAAGGATCGGCCAACCATATCCGAAGTTGCGATGTTTGCTTTAAATTTGCCGGCTTTAACTGCAAGGGTATATCAACTTCGGCTCCGCCCGAAGTTAGCTTTCCTTTCTTGTTTTTTGATTACAAATGATCCAGCACCGAGTTATAAGGGGCACCGCAATTCAACTTTTTTTGGCGACACGTCCGGGCAATTGCTACCATTGCCATATTTTTAAATATTTTTTTTGTAAAAATTTGATAAAACATTCTTCTAATGTCATACTTTAATATACCGTTGGTTGAATAAATAAATTTTAACTGTGTCGCCAGGAAAAAAATTACAAAAACATGGCTTTTTTCGCATGATTTGACCTTACCCTCCCCTTAAATATAATATTTCAGAAAGTATGTCAATGGCGCGTACTTTTGAAATCGTTTATAGTCATCATGGTGGCATTTGAGTGAGTATGACTGAGAATGAGTAGTAGATAGTCATGCTTAGTAGGTAGATAGTAAAGATAGTTTAGGAAAGGAGTTATAGGTAGCTTAAAATATTGCAATGCATTTAACATTTTTGGGAAATAAAGAGTTATCTTCACTACATTTTTGGGCGTTACAACATTAGCTGTATCGTAGGTCCTTAAAAGTTAAAAAAAAAAGTCAAAATGTTTAACGACATTTTCCCATTCTATTGAAATGGCCTCCTCGTGGTGTTCATTGGGTACCGATTCATTTTTTTTCGGGAGCTAATACGAACGGCTAATAAACAAAATACATTTTCTATAATGAGTACCGGGCATCTTATAGTCGAGCCACTCGACTATAACCGTTCCTACTTGTTTTTTTCTAGAAAGTGAAGGTTTCGCAAAATAATAAATCCAATTCATTCCGCTATATCTATGAGCCCTATAACATCTCGCAATGGTTTGGTCAGCAGCAAACAACGCGAAAAAATGCCTTTTTTATATTCAATTACATCTTTCGTAGCCAAAAGAATTAAGGGGAAAAGCCAGAAAAGCCATGTTAAGGGGATGCCACCTTTTCAATGGGTTTCATTTTCATTTCATTCCGGTGTTTTCAACAATTTTTTTTATACTCTTTTAGAACATAACTTATTAAATTAAATTAATTAATTTTACCATAAAAAACATATTTTACCCAATTTCAACAAATTTATCGCCATCCATTTGATTATACAAGTATTTTTAACTTTCTTTTTTATTCTATCAAAAGTATGGCAGCTTAGGCGATAACTTATGGTGTCAGACTTATCGGTCGTTCACCAAAACGAAAATTGTTGTTGCCGACGGCAAAATTTGATATCCAAATTTGAGGTGGGGTCAGAAATTACTCGTTTAAAAAATAATTACAAGCCTAATTGATCTTCTAGAGGTCTTAAGGGGTTATATACAGTTGTACCGCTGTACATACATATACAGTTGTAAAATATAGATTTTTATCGATTTTTTTTTGACACCATAGAAAATATTTGTGAAAAATGTTTTACCGACGTTGTTTAGTACATGTTTCTGGGTACTTAATTACATTTTTTCATAAAAAAATATTACATAACAAAAATGTTATAGCAGAATTCCCGAATCGTCTTTTTTCGATGGTGTCTTGCGGTGGACATGATTTCTCGAAATCGGTTCATCCGAAATCCAAATTCAAAAACGTTTAGTTAGTACATTGTATTGTCTAGTCCGTGAACGAGGGATTTTTAAAAATTTTGACTAAAAAAATAATGGCGACGTTTTTAACAAAAAATGTAATTTTTCATGTTATAAGATTTTCGTTTTTTGTGCTTTAAAAAAGGAGTTTTCAAAAACTCACGGACTAGCTAATATCATAATAAATAAGTGATCAAAATTTGGTGTTGATCGGATAAGTAGTTTTTTAGTAATCGTGTCCACCGCAAAGGTAATTTCCCAAAAAAATGATTCTGAGATAATCGCGTTTAAAGTTTCAAGTTTGTTCAAGTTTTATATGCAGATAGTGCGCTATAAATAGCTACAGCTTCGGTTCTAATGCTCCGATCGTTATGAATTTTTGTGAGAGTATAGATAGAATATACTTAAAGAATATGCAATAAAAAAAATCGATTTTTTCATATATCACAACTGTATATAACCCCTTAAAAGAACGACAATAAACCAATAAGTCAACTACTTTTTTTCCTTTTGCAAATAAGATCCGATTTAATATAGAAAAGGCAAGACAAATTTTTTCGTTTTGGAATTCGAAAAAATCTTGTGAAAGTGAAAATGGGGGCTCCAATTTTTTCGTTTTCGTTTTCAAACGAAATTCCTTACAGATTCCTGAGAGTATACCCCAGGTATAACTAATTATTTTGAAATGCTCTTCGAATAACTGCAGGAATCCTGAAGTATTCCTTGAGGTGTTCGAATTCCTCGATGCGAGGAACTCTTCTATGGAAATTCCTCGATGGTTTGTATGAAACATACCCCGAGGATTCCTTGGGGGACAATACTATTACCTTGACGTTTCCTTGAGTAATCCTTGAGGTATGGTACTCAAGGGATTTTAAAAATTCTTTATATTTATGCGTAAAAAAAATGTGGGGCTTTGTATAAAAACTTTTAAGTTTTTATAATTAAAAGTATAATTATAATTAACTTTCTCCAATTAAAAGTTGGAATTGAGGTAGCGTCTCCAATAGACACGTGGCAAGGTCCGTCTGCCAGATAAGACTTAAACCAACTTAATAAGGAGGAATGAATACCTAATTTATATAACTTGACCAGAAGGGCAACATGAAAAACTTTATCAAAGGCTTTGAAAAAGTCAGTGTAAATGGCATCAATCTGAAATCGGGTTTGAAAAGCTTCAAAGCAGTGCTTAGAAAAGACTGCCAAATTAGTTGTAGTGAACCTCCTAGGCATTAAACCATGCTGATTGGGGGACATAAAATTACGAGCCGGAAATATGAATTTTTTAGTAACTATCCGCTCTAAATCTTATTTTAGCTATAGGTCGATAGTTGGTAACATAAGACTTACTGCCACCTTTATGAATAGGCGTTACAGAAGTAATCTTTCACCGATAGGGGAATCATTCAGATGAGAGCGACAAGGAGAACAGCAGTTGAAGGGGAGTAGAAAGAGAAGCGATACTCCTCTTAAGAAAGAAAGGGGAGATATCGTCCACGTCAGGTGTGAGCTACTCGGTCAAATGTCTTGTCGCTTTAACTAGGTCGCCGTCCAAAACGTCCATGCTACTCACATTGAGAAAAGGCTCAATGCTAAGAAGAGTTTCATGATCACTCCAAGGAACATTCGGCTCCAAGTTAGAGGCAAAGTACTTTGCAAAAAAATCAGAAACGCCCTGATCCGAGTCGGCTGCTAAATTACCATAACATATGGATGAAGGTATGTCCGATTTTGACTTTTTGCTGCTAAAAAACCGCCAAAAAGCTTAAGGATTGGATCGAAGGCTAGCTTCGACATCGGATACTGACTGAAGAGGAACTTATTAAGGAAATCAAATTCCCGCTTAAATTGCCAGTACAACTCTCCTGCTCGAGAATCCTCCGTCATTATAAATAGTTTTTAATGATAATCCCTTCTATTCTTTAAGTTTTTTAAACCTTTTGTATACTAGGGAAGCCTATAGGATATTCGTACCCTCACAGGGGCATATCAATAATCAATATATATCAAATATCAATAATCAATAATATTTAAAAAGGCAACCAAGAACTTAGTATAACAATCATCGATTGAGCCATCAGAAAAAAGGGAAACCCAATCAAAGGCTGAAATAGAGGCATTAATAAGTTACAAGTCAGTATCATTCAGATGATAATATGGAATGGGTGAAGCAGAAGGAAAAAAACTATAAAACTCAATATGAATTACTATCGGCTTGTCGTGCATATCACAAAGATTTAATGGTACATTGCATAATTCTACTTTACTATTAACCAAATTATTTAAAAATATAAGATCAAGAATTTTGGATAAATCATTAAAAATATTATTTACTTGGGAGAGGCCCAGACTAAAAATATCATCTAAAACTACAATTTCATGACTCTGGTGAACGTTGCTAGGTAGCATGCAGGGAGATTCCGGGTCCCAAGACCAGACAATGGAGCTCAGGTTAAAATCGCCAGCTACCATCAAAGCGGTAGGGTCCGACGCTCTAGCACAGACACTAGTGATGTTTTCCATATGCGCATGATATATACTAAATGCGCTGTTCGGAGGGATATATGATGCAATGATGACGAACGGGCCATTGACGCCCTGGATTGAAACCGCAAGCTGATATAGTAGAGGGTCGGCCACCGGAAGGCGCAGTGGTGTAGCCTGAAGAGATCGACGGATAGCATCTCGGTCTTTTCAAAATACATGGTACAAGTTAGGCTCGAAGAACTCAGAGGAGCTGAATTTTGATTACATCAAGGATGATTACATCAAAATCGCAGGCAGAAGAATTGAGGAATACCATCCGGGTCTTGGTTCTCATTCCCGATATATTTTGGAGTAGAACTTTTAGGCTTTTATTAGGGTCTGAGGACGACGAGTAGCTACAGTCCAAACTGGGAATTGGACGGCAAGGTACTGCACTCCTGGTACTGGTGCATGTGGAGGCATATCCAATACGCATAGCTTGCAAAATAGCCAACGAGGACACATAAAAATTTCTATTAGACTCATCTGTAGACCTGCGAGAGTCCAGTTGCAAGGCAAATCCAGTGCCAGGTAAAAACATTGAGCGTTCATAGTCCGGCACATCCAAACGCAGCAAAGATCCACTCACACGTCCAAAACGTAAATAAACATCTTCCATCGGCGAAAAGAAAGCACCAGCGAGTGGCCCAGCGAAAAGAGATAAGATGAACGATGTGCTGCCAACGTCTCGATTAACATCGTTTTGTTGTTGCTGGGCATCCACAAGTGAAGATTGCGATTGCGGTAAAGGTAGAATCGCCGGGAGGTCAATAACCTTAGCAGGCTAAAGAATTGAACAAAAATTTTACAAGAATTGTAGCAGAATGCAATTGAAAATAATAATAAAGTGAATATGAAAAAAGTAATAACAAAAGTAAATATTTAAAAGCATAAAATAAAATATCTCATGAAATAAACCCCAAGGATAAGGAGGGCGTGCTCTTTATCTAGGCTGCACTCAAAGTTGATCTAACGATACTTAAAGTTGGTATTGAAGTAAGTACCAAGAAGTTGGTATCAATGGCAAAAATAGAGCTAAAGAGTAAAGATAGTAGAAGATATTTCTGATCCCTTTGCTTTCACAATGGTTCGATGTGAACGTTTCGCACTTTCATCGTTCCAAAGATGTTACGCTCTAAAAATAGAATTCTCTCTTTCCCTCTCTCATCTGACAGCCGTTTGTCTTGGAACCCGGTCTCAAATGTTTTCATTTTTGCAGCGGGTTCCACGAAGCTCAAAGATATTTGCTAATAGGTAAAAAAGATTTGGACTATTAAAAATTTAAATGTGTCGTTGGGAAGTGGTGGATTAACTTCGAATACTTCCAAATATATTAATTTTAAATCCAACAACAAAAAAAATGGGTAACAAAAAATCTATGAGTTGGATTCGAACACAGATCCCTTCATTTCAGATCCCACACAGGCGGAAACATTACCTTTCGGCTATCCCAAAGTTTTTTTTAATACGGAATATACATATTTAAAACTTGAGTTAAGGCAAAATCTATGAGTTGGATTCGAACACAGATCCCTTCATTTCTTAGGCGGAAACATTACCTTTTCAGACAGCGATTACTTTATGGGCTGAATTGGTTTCAAATCGATGAAATTAATATAAATGGTAATTCAAAACGTTTTCTTTTAAATGTCATTTTCTTTTATTTGGAAATAAAACGTATACTTCAATCATGATCCAATTATACAAGGTAGTCCATTCGTTGACTTAAGTGCCTTATTTTAATTTTAACATAGTAAGCGTTGAATAGTGCGAGTGAAACGGCTATACAGTACTTTGATTAACCCTAACACAGAGCATGGGGCTAAAAGTTTTTCTTAGTTATGACGAAAGTTTTAGTGTTTATAATTTTATTTTAATAAGTTTAGAGTTTGACATTATTCTTTGTTTTTGTTTTTGGACAGCCATTCTTTTGCTTAAGTTCGATTTCGTCAATATTTTTGCCGTTAATGTTTAATCCGGAGCCGATATAGTGGTTACGGATTAACTTCTCCACCAGTGGAGTGTCGGAAAAAACAAACACTTTTAAATGTGCATCAGCCGGATGGCTAAACCAGGTCTTTGCTAAAAAGTCATTTTTTGCTTGGCCACTTATAGGTTAAAGTTATGAAAACAAAATCACCTTTCAGTTTGACAGTTTGAAATAAAGGGACCAAACCCGAACGATATGTCACTGGAATGGACTACCTTGTATAATTGTATCAAGACTTCAATATTCGATAGAATTAACAAAGATGTAGGCAACCAAAAAAAAAAATTTTTTTTAACTAGGTTTTAATTTTTTAATTCCTAGGTAAAAAAAATTGTTGAAAATTATTTCTTAACAGCTTAGTATTTAAAGTATTCAAAAATAATTTTGTTTTGTTTCTTTAGTATTTAGTTGGTCTTCCTCGAGTTTTTAATATGGCCTTTATTCTTGATGGCATAAAGTCTACCAAGTGTTCATTAGTTTTCTTAATTATGTCTTCTATCAATTCTATCAATTAATGCCAAATCACCAAGGCCATTGTAAGAAAAGCATCCCCGGACCATTCGGCATGCTCCTTGCCTGACCTTTCGCCGTAAGCAATTATTTTTGAAGCGTTTGTCGTTTTTGGGGCACACCTAGCTCATAAAATTGTAACACAAATGGATTATTTTGGTGTCGTTACAAAAAATGCTTTAGAGTTTTGGTTTTCTTAAAATTTTTTAAAAAATCCTCGAAAGAAGTCTTAACAAGTCCAACCGAGAGCTTATTCCACGGAAGCTTAAGATTTTCGATTGTAAGGCCAATATGGCCCCTTGAAAATTTTCAGTCATTTTTTAACATAAGAAATTTAATAATTTAAAAAATGCTTTCAGATCATGAAAGCTAAATACCTTCCGGATATAACGAAAAAATTCAACTCGATATAATACCACGCGCTTCCACCACACTAATGCAAAATTCACATTTAGTGCAAGTACTTAGGTGTCCGGATTTCATTTTCCGCTACTGTAAGTTGGTGTTTCTACCAAATACCATTTCCGATCATTCAGTGTTATGGCAGCTATAGGATATAGTCGGCCGATCGTTTTGAAATTTAGTAGCTCGGATAAACTCTAAGATTCTATTTTTGGTCAATTGATTCAGCCTACCACGATATAACCTATAACAATTCATATAGCTGCCATATAAGTGAACGATGGGAAGAGGTATTTGGTATTGGATCTATATATTGTATTTATTTTTTTATTTTTTGAAGATAGAAGTTTGGGACCTATTTTAATTATTGTATTGTAATAAATTGGTTATATTATGATATAACCATAATACTCAATTTCAGGCTCATACTGGAATGGTAGACGCAGGAATGAGTCAGGTATAAATTCCCGATGTACCTGTGGTCGTTGTTCGGCGTCTATTGACTGTGAAACGGCGTGATTGTCGTTGTTCTAATCTTGTGACTTCATTGCGTTCAGCTCGTGTATTTTCTGGCTCTTCTTGATGCAATTGCGCTATCCTAACACGTACATCAGTATTTTTTTGCTAAATTTGTTCTTCGGTTCTTTCGGATCTTCTATTTCGCATGTCTCGATATCTACTTGTATCACGGCTCAAATCACCCCCTTTGCGTTTTCTTGGCATTGCTCATTATACAAAACACTCATAAATAGAATTAATGTATTTATTTAATGATGAAGGATTTTTGCCAAAAAATGCTATGGTAGCGTGAGTTTGTCAGTGTGATGAGGCAGTAACTTACTTTATATGCGACTTTTGGTATGTCGAACAGGATTGAAGAGGATGAAAAATAGATGTTGGCGGATTCTCAGACCTACTCAATACACTCACAAAATTGTATGAGCCGTTTATAGCCGGTATAGCCGTTTCGGAGGAGTATGGTAACAAAAACTGTGACATGAAAATGTTACACATGTTTTTATTTTATTGGGAGGGTAAATAAGATTTTTTAATAAATTTCTATGAAATTTTTTTGCTAAAAATCCCTTGTTTCCATGGGAGTTTTTTACAAATGTTGCCCAAAAACTTCTTTAGAGTTCTATGCCAAAAAAAAACCTTCCTCAAGATTTTTTTGCATGAATTCGTATGGTTATTTCCTATCCCGCTGAGGCAAAAATTTCCCAGGTCACCGACGCATAGAACGTCCCAGACAAAACTCCTCAATGGTAGTGGTAGTACATATTATCACCACTAACCATACAGCGTATGCATATGTATTATAATATGTATACGTACATTCATATGTACATATATTTTATGCACTATTCGCTTATTTTAATTTGTTCATATTGTGTTATAATGTCGAATTATGAATTTAAAAAATTGTGTTGTTTTCCAGGGAAATAATAATGCAAATGCAAATAAGACTTATGAGTTCAAAAAAATTGAACGACAAAAAAGCCTTTGTGGGGAGTGGGAAAAGGACACACATACACTTTTAAACGGTGAATCTAGAAACACAATAAACTTTTATTTCAATTTCTATTGCTAAAACTGAAATATAACTCTTATTTTCAATTTTTATAATAATAATTAAGAATAAGAACTATTTTTAAATTTTTATAAAAAAAAAAATAAAAATTGTGATCAATTTTTAAAAAAATTGAAAATAATTGTTACGATTCAATTTTTATTATAAAAATTGAAAATAAAAATTGAATGCGAATAACTTCTGAACCGAGTGGACTTTTAAAAAACCGCTTACATTTTTATGAATGTAAGGACATAATCAAGGATTCCTTAATAATTCCATAAATAACAGTGTTCATTACAAAAGGAAGACTCGATTATGTGAATTATGTGAAGAAAAATTTTTTAATAATGGCATCTGCAATGACAATATTACTCTTTATTAAAAAAACAGGTCCTAAAAATGTTATAATCCTCAATTATTCAATTTATTTAGTTATATTTCTACTAGAAATTTTCAAGTGTGGGCCAACCATGAAAAAGTACACACCGAGTTTCTTAAAATTATTTCGATTATATTGAAATATTTGTTTTATTAAATTCGTTTCAAGCCAAAGCTTATAAAAATCGCCGAAATATAATTGTTCGCTTTGCAATTTTTGAGTGGCTATAAAAATCGGTTCTAGTGCCGCCAAAAGCAAGTTAATTTCCTCCCAATTTTAATCCGTTAACTGCAATGTTTCACTTAGGTTTTCTTTTGAAAACTCCTTATATACGCATACGTTTTTCAACATAGTGTACGTTGAGATCCACCTTGTTGGCACATCCAGTAGAGGTTGGGGATGTATCCATAATTTTAAAATAGTATTGTAATTTTTAAGTGTAATGTTATGCATTTAATTTGTTTACCTATAAGTCGGAGTTCGCAATGTTTTTATTATGGATCGTGCGCTATCGACAAGGAATCTCCGACTCCTCTCTTTTAGCAGGTCATGAACAGCTAATTGCATGGAATGGGCGGCACATCTAATCGAATGTATAGAGTGAACGCGAATATCTTTCATAAGGTCGTCATCGTCAAACTCGTCACAAAATTCAGAATTCAATTCTTTGTTCATGAAGTCGATCGCTTTAATGAAATTCTTGCCATTGTCTGAAGTGACAGTGTAGACTTGCTCCTTTTTTATTAAAAACTCGTTCAGCACATTTTCAATTTTCATGCTTCATGGAGCGCAATCACGCCAAGCGTCTTTACTTCAATGCGGTGGTCTCGATAGTATTGGACATTGATTCCCAATATACCCCTGTTGACCCACACTAGAAATATAACTAAATAAATTGAATAATTGAGGAATCCTTGATTATGTCCTTTAAGGACATTCGATACATCATTTGAAAGGTATTGCGCCACAGATCATAAAAATGTAAGCGGATCATAAAAATTTATAATAAAAACACTTATTTTCAATTTTTTTAATAAAAATTGAATCATAATTTTTATTTTTATTTTTTTATAAAAATTGAAAAATAATTCTTATTCTTAATTATTATTATAAAAATTGAAAATAAGAGTTATATTTAAATTTTTGTCATGAAAATCAACAAATAATTTTTTTTTATAATTTTTAATTTAAAAATTATAACAATTACGGTCCCTGGTTTTTTCAGTTGCAACAAAAAAAAGTTATTAATCTAAAGTTAATATTTTTTAAGACGCAAAATCTACCTTTACATAAAAGCATAAGAATATGTGTTTTTCACATTAATACTACTACTACATTAATACTAGTATTAATATTTTTTGCAAAACATTTCCCTGAGTTATATTTTTTTAATTTCTTGTAAAAAAAACGGTTTGGCATTCGAATGCATTTAAAAAGTTGTTTTCATCCGTTCGCATTCTAATATCATTACATCGTCATTTGTCGTATCAATCTTGACATTTATTTAAAAGAGCCATTGATTATAAAGAACTTGTAAAGCCTAAAACCAATACAATAATTATTATTTAATAAGTTTTGAAAGTTATCAAGAAGCAAAAAATCTGCTCAGAAACCGTTTTAAAACTTTGATGATAAGTGTAGTCGAGGCCCTTAGCTATGAACGTCCTTTTTTCCATTTAAAATTTTACATATTCTTTTTTAATTTTTGAATTTTATTTTTAGGCCTTTAGGGAAGTGTTTTCTGTTGTAAAAAAAATAAAAGCTTTAAAAGACTTTTTGAGCTTTTTATACATAGAAAGCTTTCGAGTCCTTGTTTCAGAAAATTTTTAGGTCCTGATGCAGTATCAGTCAGATTTACAATATTCTAGAAAACGTATAATGGTTTTTTACTTATCAAATTTTTTGCAAATTCAATATTCATGTAATTGTAGAAACCTAAACATCGGAACATACTGAATACTTTGCAATTACTGTGTGCGTTTTAATTAAAAATTCTACTCAAATTTTCAAGTGTTGTGCGCATGACGGTGGAATAAAAACCAAACTAAATTACTTATTACTTTATACATTTGCACGTATAATCGTTAAAAAACCATATAAAATAATAATATTGACGAAAATAACCAAGTAATTTGACTAAAAAATTTATTGAGCTTACATTTAAAACATAATTGATATAGTGCGCTTTAATATAAATTCTAGTGTGCAGGATTAGATAGGAAACACATATATGAGGTACAAAACATTAACTAAAAAAAAATAAATAAAAGTTTACATGTGTCGTATGATGTCGCTACCAAATTAAGTGATTTAAAAACCTTGTTAAAAATATTGTTCTACCAATTTTATTTAAAGAAACTAGCTTGAATTGCTCTAAAGCGATAAACCGTTGGTCTCTAAATGTAGGAAATCCAAACAATTGTGCGGCAATGTATTTATCAGAATTTCCTATCTTCCCATTAGTATTGCTTTTGTGGTTATGTAAGTATTAAAAAAATTTAAATTTACATTTATTTTTCATGATTTTAGCTCTTTATTTAAAAAAAAAAAATCATTTTGACGGTCCTTAATTTCCTAACATTCTTAATTCGAACCCTAAGAGTAACAGTAGAAAGCAAATAAAAAAACCGAGTCTCTGATGAACAGTTAATAAGTTTCATAAGTTTAAGAAACCCTACATTAAGTAGCCCTAGTTTCAGCTAACTTAAAATTATATTTTTGGCACTTTATATTCAAGATTTGAAACTATGTATTAATATTAGGAATTATTGTTAATCATTAAAACTTAAGATTGGTTAACAGTCTACTGTTAGGATAAAAACCTGATTAGTCAAGTGATCGCACGCTTTTTGGGAAATTTTATATTTTTTGGGGGTTACAATTACTGTTATTGTCGTGTTATCAAACGCGATTTGGAATATTTCAATGCGGCTTTTATACCCGGTACGTAAAAAGGTATATTGTAGTCGGGTGAATATATATAACATAGAGAAGGAATCATCTCCCCTTATAGAATATATATTCTTGATGATCATCAACAGCCGAGTCGAGACGAAGCGTGGAGACTCCTACAATGCCCACGCAGTTCGGTTTGTTTCACGCCACGCCCGCTTCGCCCCTGGAAGGTTTTTTGGAAAACGTTTGATGCCAAACTATTTATATATTTAATATAGATCTGAAAATTATATTTCACTCAAATCGGCCAAATGTCCAAATTTTAGAGAAGATATGTATACCCATATATTTTAGGTTAGGTTAAACTGTGGGTGGAAGAAATGAGTACCGGGTATAATAAAAGTCGGACAACTCGATTAGAACCGTCCACTGTTTTATAGTGTTGTATGAATGTATAATCGTCTATATAAACAGTTAGCTTGGTATTTGTAAAGTATTTGTAAAAATATGGAAAATACCATTTTTTTTTAAATTAATAAATAAAAAACTAGTCCAAAGTAAATACGTCCAGCAGAGGGACGTATGACATAAAGCGCGACGGAAAAGATCCGATTTATAAATTCATCAAAAAATTAGATAAATAAAGTGACAGTACTGCTGTGCTAGGAAAATTAAGAATAGATGTTTTTAGACTTGAAGGCAAGAAAAGAAAATAAGCGGACTAAAGTTTCTAGTCCTTCTATAAGGAAGGTTACATCCATATTGGGGACTCCAGACACTCGAACCTTACTCCAATATCGTACGCTCCAAAGAAATAAATAAACTTCTAGTAATATAGGGGTCGTTCCTTGACTTCCTTGGGGCACCCAAGATGTAGCACGGACCAAGTGGGAATGTCCATTTTTAAACAAGACTCTTTGTGATCTTCCATCTAAGTAGATTAAGTTTACTCAACGGGAGTGAGTGTATAACTTAATCTAATGCTTTACTGAAGTATGAGTAAATCAGAACATGGGGGAAAAACGCACACATGTTTAAAATTTGGGTGTATACGTAGCAGAGAAAAACATTGAGAGCAGAGCATTCACTGAGCGAAAAAAACGTAGTTTTTTATTTCATTTTTTGTTAATTCAAAAGTTGGAGTGGGAACTTAAATAGTGTATTTTATTTTAAAAAAGCGTTTCTAGCAACAGTTCTTAAACAAATGAAAAACTACGCTTCCCTGTCTATATTTTCTATGAGAAAACTTGTTCCAACCCAATTTTAGAGAAAATTTTTCTCAGTGGAACCATTTTGGTTTTTAAGTTTGGGCTGTCAAATGAGTCTAAATGATAAGCTTCTAAAACAATTTGAAAGTGCTCACACTGTCAGAAAGTGCTGTCAGTGTGCCGGCAGCGCTGCGGCAAAATTTCCGACCCTATGCACGCGTGCTATGGAAAATGAGAGTTTGCCCCCACTGGTGTAAATAAAATCAGTGGGAAATCCTTTTTCTATGCCATCTATGACAAATCATGTCAACTCTAGTAAATAATTGCCTAAAATAAAAGCCATACTGACATGGAGAAATGTTCGAAAAGCAAATGTAAAAGGAGCGTGATAAATTTTCAATAACATTGAAATTGTTGAAAATGTAGAGAGGCCTGTAGTTGGCACCATCGGATTTTTTTCGCGTTTTTATGTGTTTAGGTGAGGGGCCGTTGTGCCGCTCACCTGAAGAGCGCATCCGCGCTGAAGAGCGCACCCGCGCTAAAGAGCGCACCCGCGCTGAAGAGCGCATCCACACTCGCCCCTCTGCGCCCTCTCTTCTCGCTCGTTGGTTGTCGTCGATCTCTTTTTTTGTACTAGTTTCTAAGTTAAGTTAGTTATTCGATGTACGCAGCCAATAAAGCTGCTTCTTTTGTAAATTACTGAAGACGCTCCCGACTTTTCATTTCATCCCCAATTCTGGAGTCTTTTGCGGAATCAACGCCCCCCTACAAGCATTGGTCCTTCGAGCCGGATAATTCCTGGATTTTCTTCTGCCAGCAGTTCTCGGCATTGTTCCGCCAAAAGATAAGTACATTTTTCCGTCTCCATCTCTCTGCCGGTCTTCAGCAGTGATCCGAACATTAAATTTCGTTCACACTGCTGCAAGATTGTTTTTCCCTCCGTGTCAACTCCAAGTCCGAGTTTTCCCACACAACGGCAGGTTGAGTTTTTCTAATAATCTATAATAATCATAAAATTCTGCAAATTTTTCCATCCGTCTCCGTTTTGTGTGCTGCCCATATTCCTCGCCGTTTTCGACCTCTCCGTTATCCATTCGCTTGCCAACGGTCGAGGCATATGTGCATCCGCATACATACATACATACGCACATACATATTTTTTTGGTGCAATTAATCCGCGAAAAATTTGCAAGTGAACAGTGAAATTGTGTGGTGACAAAAAGAAGGCATAATTAATATTGGCCACCGGTGTGAATTAGTTCCGGAATTTCCAAACTCACCGAACAGTCCGCCGCTGTCGTAATATTTGTTTTTTATCTTCCTCAATCAGTGTCATTTTTTACACCACATAACTTTTCTGTTCCTCCATTTATACATTCCACTTATCAACGCTCCACTGTGCCAATATATGCCCACATGCCCTTACATATATCCGTACCTGCATGCATGTCCATTAGGGCGGGTCAATTTTTTTTCGCAAAAATCGTCCCCCATAATCGGAATCTACGAAGAATTCTAAGAAAATTTCACCAAGAAACCATGTGCCTAAAATGAATTCCTAGCTCGCGCCGAGAAGCTTCAAGATTGCACTATGAGGTACGTAAGCTATTTCGAGGTATTTAAGACATTTTAATGTATTTAAAAAAAACGTACGCATTTTCCAATTATGTTGGAGTCAATTCTGATTTATCTTTTTACAACAAATTTTATAATTTTTTTTTTAAATTTATTTAACTTATAAATTATTTTTAATTTCTAAAGAAAGAGTCAAACTAGCCATGTACATAGCCTCATATATGAAAGTTGGATCAATGAGTCTGTAACTTTTTAACGAAGTACGGTATCGATCTGAAAAATTAAATATATATTCAAAGGCATTTTAAGCAACTAAATAAAAGTAGGCGTGGCATGATAAAAGGCGGAATTTAATTTAATTTTTTATTATAAAGTTTATTTGCTTTCAAACAAGTAGGTAGTTTTTGCATTTTCTGGACTTGGACTATACCGTCATCTTAATAGAATCTGAAGTCTTTCTTTGACTCCATTTGAGGAACTTTGGAACGACTTTCTAAAGTCAATGACATAACAATATCTCGATTCTGTCGCATAACTCGCCGTGAGACATGTGTTAACAACTGCACACATCGTTCGGTGCCCTGTATGTGCGATGGAATTGCCGGATCTGGCAGTGGTATTTTAGCAGAATTGATGTATTCCAACAAGTGATCATGTGGGATGTTTGCAGTAAATGGAGGTTCAAATGAGATGTCGTCATTATCCAAGTCAACTAAATGCATTTAATCGGTGCAATTAATGCGATTCTTTTTATAAGTTCTAAATTTAGTTGGGTCATATAATTTCTCGCGATAATACATAATTTTATTTATTGCACTTTCGCGAACTGTTTTTCTTTCATCGAAAAGCATTGTTAACAAAATATTTTCTGTATGGGCGAAGAATGCACTGTTTTGGATTGTTTTGTTCATCCCACACGATCACTTGTTGGAATACATCAATTCTGCTAAAATACCACTGCCAGATCCAGCAATTCCATCGCACATACAGGGCACCGAACGATGTGTGCAGTTGTTAACACATGTCTCACGGCGAGTTATGCGACAGAATCGAGATGCTGTTATGTCATTGACTTTAGAAAATCGTTCCAAAGTTCCTCAAATGGAGTCAAAGAAAGACTTCAGATTCTATTAAGATGACGGTATAGTCCAAGTCAACAAAATGCAAAAACTACCTACTTGTTTGAAAGCAAATAAACTTTAGAATAAAAAATTAAATTAAATTCCGCCTTTTATCATGCCACGCCTACTTTTATTTAGTTATGTTTTATGTATTTAGTTTAGTTTTATTTACTTAAAATGCCTTTGAATATATATTTAATTTTCAGATCGATACCGTACTTCGTTAAAAAGTTACAGACTCATTGATCCAACTTTCATATATGAGACTAAGTACATGGCTAGTTTGACTCTTTCTTTAGAAATTACAAATAATTTATAAGTTAAATAAATTAAAAAAAAAAATTATAAAATTTGTTGTAAAAAGATGAATCAGAATTGACTCCAACATAATTGAAAAATGCGTACGTTTTTTTTAAATACATTAAAATGTCTTAAATACCTCGAAATAGCTTATGTACCTCATAGTGCAATCTTGAAGCTTCTCGGCGCGAGCTAGGAATTCATTTTAGACACATGGTTTCTTTGTGAAATTTTCTTAGAATTCTTCGTAGATTCCGATTATGGGGGACGATTTTCAGGATTTTTTGGACAGGAACAAATTGACCCGCCCTAATGTCCATATATTTCCAAATATTTTCTGACTCCAATTCCAGGAAATATATAACCGATAAAAATTAACATATACAGTCCACTTATCGACGTTCCACTGTGCCATCATATGCCCTACATGCCCTTGCCCTACTTGCATGCATGCCCATATATTTCTAAATATTTTCTGCCTCCAATTTCAGGAAATATATAACCAAACAAATTAAAAAAAAATCAATTAATTATAAATTTATTTATTTATATTTATAACTACAAAAAATTATTTAATTCGTATTTTCCGTTCGAGCAAAGGGCCAGATTTTTTAATTCACCTTTCCAGCCTCTCAATAATTAAAGTCGAGAATTTAATTATCGAAAAATTATAATTAAATAATTTATTTTGTCGATCTTCTGTCAGAATCGAGCCGCGGTTTCAATTTCACCGTTCCAGATTTTCAACCCCACCCGTCTGTCTCCATAATAATTAAATCCGCCAATTAGGCAAAAATTAATTATTTATTTTCTCTCTGTGTTAAATCCAAGCCAAGGTCAAGTCCACCTTTCCGGCTCCGCAAACTCGAAAATAGTTAGGAATTAAATATTTACGTACGAGCCATATTGGTCGAAATATACATATATAGACAGTCATCAATTATTTTTCCGAACGAGCACGAATTTTCCGGTCCTTTTCCATTTTCCGCTCCGTCATTTTTCCTAACGTTGCTCCTAGTCCGCATCTGGCAACATCCGCCTAGAATCTCGACAAACCTTGGCCCTTCTGGATTTTTCTTTTTGGCTTCCTGAAGTTTCTCCCACATCCGAATTGTGGCGCATCCGACGTTCCTCTCGACATCGGCGCTTCTAATTCCCACTTGGCCTTGCAATCACTTCGTCCGCGATCTCACCGGTCTCATCACATTAGTGACCGGCTACCGCTTCGTACGAGGCACGCGCGCGTCAGTCGACAAGTTCTGACCAGCGAATTGGTGTCTGAGAATGCCCACGGGAGACGACCAAAAGCCACGTCCGATCCCAACCATCCGTCTGGACAGATCTCAATCCGCTTCTCCGCGGGCGCCTCTTTTAAAGCCTAAGGCGTACAGTGCCATTCCAAGGGCAAAGAGTGACGAATCCGTCAATACAATCCCCGGTCCTTCACAGAGGCAGACTCGTTCCGTTGCAAAAATGGCTCAAAGTGCGGTCGACGTGGCGCTGAAAAAGTTCATCGCCACAACGGATCGAATTAGCCAATTTGAGGCTAACATAAATACTCCGGGCGCCAGAGAAACGGAAGGAGGCTCCCAGTACATTTGCGAGGTTCATCGGGGCCCAATTCGGGCACTGTGGGAGAAGGTGGAGAAAAGCTATGAGAGCTGCTCCGATTTACTAGCCGTGTCAGACGACAATGTGGCCACCTCGACCGTGCTGGAATCGAATTACAACTACTCCTACTCCGTCTATTCGAGATGTATTGCCCAGCTTCGGGAGAAAATTGCTTCCCAATCCACTCAGGCTTCCGTCAATGTCCACCCGCCCGCGCCTACAGGCTGCCGGTTACCTCCGGTGGATACCGAGGTCTTCGCGGGTGATTATCTTCGGTGGCCGACCTTCACAGACATGCTTACGGCCATTTACATCCAAAACTCGCGGCTCACCCCGGTAGAGAGGTTGTTCCACTTACTGTCCAAAAAAATTGAAGACGCCCACGCCATTGTCTCTAAGGCTCCGCTTACCCATGAGGGGTTTGTCGTCGCTTGGCAAAGCCTCACAGACCGCTTTTAGAACCGGCGGCTACTGGTCAATAGCCAGTTAAAAATCCTTTTCAACCTCCAGGCTATTTCTCAAGAGTCCGGGGTCGCGCTGAAGGAGCTCCAAGCCACCATTCAGAGTTGTCTGACAGCCCTAGCAATGTCCGCCATCAATGTTGAGGCTTGGGACTGCCTTCTGGTGTTTATGATTTCGTCAAAGCTCCCCAAAGTCACACTTTCCATGTGGGAGCAATCCGTTCACAACAAGGCCGAAATTCCAACATGGAAGGAGTTAGACAACTTCCTGACAGAGCTCCATCGCACTCTGGAAGCGATCGACGACGTCAGACCTAGTGGCTCCGGGCAACTTCCGCCAAGGTCGGGAACTCCTACTGCCCCTGCTCGAAGGCTCCACTCATACGAGACTCGAGTGGTTCCGGGCCCCAAGGGTTGCGATCTCTGTTCGAGGGAGAACCACCCCATTCGTTTATGTCCGCGGTTCTTGGAAATGGACGTAAATGGGCGCTCGGACTACATTAAAAGGAAGCAGCTATGTTTGAACTGTTTTGCCCGAGGGCACCAGCAACGAGACTGCACGAGCGCCCATACCTGCTTCACATGTCGCAGCCGACACCACACCCTTCTGCACCGCGGCAATCCGTTCGCCACCGCTCCAAGTCCGCCTACGACAGCCAGGGCTCGACCCGCACAGACTGCCAGAAGCACAAACGGCTCAGTCGGATGTGCAGGTGTGTTTCGCTTCCGGGTCAGGAGCCGTCCTACTAGGCACGGCCCTTATCAACGTGTGCCATTTGGGGTGCACCGTCCAGGCACGAGCACTAATAGACTCAGGGTCCGAAGCGACCTTCATAACGGAACGACTGTTCAACCTCGTCAAGCCTCCTTTCAAGACGATTCAAGCCCAAGTTTCCGGCCTTAATCAGACCATTTCCGCGCAGTCTACGAAATTGTGCCATTTCTCCATTCGGTCGCCGTCTAGACCCGGGCTACAATTAGAGACTGCGGCCTACGTTCTTCCGCAGTTGGCAGGAAATCTGCCATCCTACCCGATTCCGCAGGATCGTCTCAAGGGGCTGCCCGACATTCCCCTGGCGGACCCCAACTTCTTTGAGAGCTCCCAAGTCGATGTGCTACTAGGAGCTGACATTCTTCCGTCCATTTTCCTCTGTAATTCCAAGTCTTATATCTGCGGGTCGCTTCTCGGTCAGGAGACCATTTTTGGTTGGGTGCTAACCGGCCCATTATCTCCAGTCAACCCCCGCAGCGTGGCTGTTTTTTCCGCACGAGTTGCCCGCAGCCTCGGTGACTCACTGGATCAGGGAGAGGTGCCCACACGGATCAGTTCGGAATCGGATTCCAAGATCATATTCAGCACAATGTCGCCACGCCCACGCAACGCCCAGTCACTGGAGAGCAGATGTACTCGAGGTACACAATCCTACCAATGCCGAGTCTGCAATGGGATCCATCCATTGAAGAAGTGTCGGCGCTTCCTACGCCTTAGTGCCGAGGAGCGGCTCCGAGCGGCTCTCGCGAACCGCTATTGCTCGAGCTGCCTGGCCCACGAGCATTCCGACGGATCCTGTCGGCGTGGAGACGGCTTTAAGACGTGTGGTCAGGATCACCACACGCTGCTGCACCCCGTGATCAAGGGGCACCGGTCACGGAGCGCAGGAGACTGTCATCCGCCAACTCCCGGCGCGGTTCGGGTGCTTCTCGGCCTGCGTCCGCCACTTTCCGGCAATCCCAAACCGATCCACGTCCGCCGACTTCCCGGCACTCTTCGATAACTCCTCGGCATTCTTCCGCCACTGGCCGGCAGTCGTCAAGCGCTCCCCTGCTTTCGTCCGCCACTCATCGGGTGCCGTCCATCGCTCTTCCGCCCGCGTCATCCGCGCCTAGGCAACTCTCCGCCTCTCCTCGAGGGCCCCCGCAGGACGCGGTCGCTGCGCCCACCCTATCGTCGCTGCTGAACCGGAACAGCGTCCACATCGGGACCCGGATTTTCGACACGGGGGCCTTCATCGACCCGTGTACGCCCTCTAGCTACAGTGACGCATAGCTAGCGACGAGGGATCTGTTGCAACCCGAGCGATTGCAAGGGGGGGGAGAATGTTTAGGTGAGGGGCCGTTGTGCCGCTCACCTGAAGAGCGCATCCGCGCTGAAGAGCGCACCCGCGCTAAAGAGCGCACCCGCGCTGAAGAGCGCATCCACACTCGCCCCTCTGCGCCCTCTCTTCTCGCTCGTTGGTTGTCGTCGATCTCTTTTTTTGTACTAGTTTCTAAGTTAAGTTAGTTATTCGATGTACGCAGCTAATAAAGCTGAACGCGCTTCTTTTGTAAATTACTGAAGACGCTCCCGACTTTTCATTTCATCCCCAATTCTGGAGTCTTTTGCGGAATCAACGCCCCCCCACAAGCATTATGTAAGGAAAAAAATTTGTTAAAGATATCGAAAACGAGGGTTAGGTGAAACAAAAACGTGTCACTAGCGTTATTTTTGATTCGAAAACAATAATAAAATGAATTTCTAGTCGCTCAGTTTGAAGAAGTGATTGTTTCGTATTCGATAGCTCGAAAAAGGATCGTTTGCGATAATTTTATATCTTTAGAGAAACGATATTACTATCATAAAAACTCCAAAATTAATATTACTTAAACACTATTAATGTTAAAAATAATCAAAAATCGAATATTTCTAATCGTATTTATATTTGAATTGCCCTGTTAAAGATATCGTTCAAACTTTGGAGTAGCCATAGTTTTCTGTGAAAGCTTGACGAGTTTCATTCCATTTCATTCCTATAGTATGTGGTAAGGACGACACAGACCACGTGGGTGACGAACTTTACCTGATTTGAGTTAAATTTTTCATTTATATTTTCCTTTCCTTTTATTTAACCTTCTAAATTAAATTTGTATTTGAGTGTAGTAGGGATTGAACCTGAGCCTTCCACACGTTCAACAATGCGACACTTAAACTATTCAGTCATTGTCCAAATTAAAAATAAAATGCAGATTTTACCTCTGGTGTTTACTGTCGCGTCCTATTTCTTTTTAATGGTCGTAATTTTAGTAAAAATATTTAACATAAAAAAAACAAAATTAAAAAAGAAGAAAAAAGTACTAATTTAAGGATGTAGTCTCATGTGCGACGTAGAAAAAATCGATTTTTTTCACATATTTCGAAAGTACTGTTTATTGAGAATGTACTGTTGAAGTTTCAAATAAAACAAGAAAGCAAAGCTAACTTGGGGCGGATCCGAAGTTGATATACCCTTGCAGTTAAAACCGGATATATATCGCAAACATCGGATATAGTTGGCCGATCCTTATGATTACATCATAATAAAACCAATTAATTACAATAAAAAATCTATTTCTACCAAATACCATTTCCGATATATAGGCAGCTATAGGATATAGTCAGCCCATCCTAATGAAATTTGGTAGGTTGGATCAACTGACCAAAAATAGAATCTGTACTAAGTTTCAGCATTCTATCTTCAAAAACACGAAAGTTGAGTCATTTCCGATCGTTGAGTTATATGTCAGCTATAAGATATAGTAAGGCCGATCCTTATGAAATTTGGCATGTCGTAATGTGTTGCTCTATATTGCTCTCTATATAAAAATAGCTCTCGTGTCAAATTTGAACTCTCTAACTCTAAAAACACCAAAGTTATACCATTTCCGATCAATCAGTTATATGGCAGCTATAGGATATAGTCGACCGATCTCGGCCGTTCCGACTTATATACTGCGTGCAAAGGAAAGAAGGGTGTGTGCAAAGTTTCAAGACGATAGCTTCAAAACTGAGAGACTAGTTCGCGTAGAAACAGACAGACGGACAGACAGACAGACGGACAGACGGACATGCTCATATCAACTCAGGAGGTGATCCTGATCAAGAATATATATACTTTATAAAGTGGGAGATGTCTCCTTCACTGCGTTGCACACTTTTGGACAAAATTATAATACCCTCTGCAAGGGTATAAATATCAAATAATGACAAAGACAGAGACATAATCGAGACATAATCGAGAGCGCGCCTACACCGAATATTATGAGTTACTCGGTAGCGTCTAAAGCAGGGGTGCACAAGCTCAGCATACGGCAGAGCAAACTCCAATACCAGGCAAAAAATCACCAATACATTTACACCATTTTTTTCATTTCGATGCACTGAAAAATAAAATTATAGTAACATTCACAAGGAGTTTCGAACAAATATCATTATAATAAACTAGAAAGGAAAGCTAAATTCGGGCGGAGCCGAAGTTAATATACTCTTGCACCTAATACCGGATATATATCGCAAACGTCGAATATAGTTGGCCGATCCTTATGAGAATATGATAATATAACCCAATTTATTATAATACAAAATTTAAAACAAGTCCCAAACTTCTACCTTTAACAATACCAAAGTTGGTATTTCTATCAAAAACCATTTCCGATCGTTCAGTTATATGGCAGCTATAGGATATAGTCGGCTGATCCTAATGAAATTTAGTAGGTTGGATCAACTGATCAAAAATAGAATCTGTACTAAGTTTCAGATTTCAATCTTCAAAAACACGAAAGTTGGGTCATTTCCGATCAATCAGTTATATGGCAGCTATAGGATATATTCGGCCGATACGCGTAGAAACAGACAGACAGACGGCAGAAGGACATGCTCATATCAACTCAGGAGGTGATCCTGATCAAGAATATATATACCTTATAGGGTCGGAGATGTCTCCTTCACTGCGTTCCACACTTTTGACCAAAATTATAATACCCTCTGCAAGGGTATAAAAATACATTTTATTAGAGCAATTATAAATAGGCCCTATATTTTTCACAACAGCTTATTATTATACTTTGAAAAATAATGCGGAGCTTCTTACTTAAAATAAATGTTCTGCGAAGAATAAATGTATTGCTTTAGGTCAACCATTTTGGCAGAAACAAAAAAGAGAATGAATTTCTTGCAGTGAAAAGTTTCCAGACTCCAACAACAAAATGCTTTCGGATTAGCACGATTGAAGAGAATAGGGAAAACACGAAAAATTGTTATTGTAATTGCCCTTTGCCTATGCTGGGAGCAACACACGTATATGAAATTTCATTTCCCATATGAAAGAGCAATTCCAACAACAAAGGAGCACCGAGAGCAATGGGGCTGGGCATCCCTGGTCTAAAGCTTAGTACTCTGACGACGAAAATCCGCTGTTACACGTGTTACAGCGGCCGAACTCCATATAAAAAAAACCGTGTGAAAAAAGGAAGAAGAAGAAATTTTTGTACCTAGATTTTGTCGGTACTCTGACGACGAAAATGATGGCTATCAAATTGAATGGCGTTGCCGGATCAAAAGAAGTAAACAGCTGATCTCGGGGTGTAAAAATAATTCATTTGATTTATTTTGACACCCCAAACATGGAGCGAAAATTGAAAGAGAAATATTAGAGAGAGAGAAAGCGAGAAAGAAAACAGCTGTTCAGTATTACCCTTTTCCTTATTTTTTTTTGGTCACACTAGCTCGGTAGCCAAATAAAGAGCAATTCGCTTTCACACGTGTTACAGCGGATTTTCGTCGTCAGAGTACTAGACTTAAATTTTAAACGCGTTTTTCTCGGAACGGCATTTTTGTGTGCGGCGCAGGTGATGGTACCGATCAATCAAAAAATTCTATGGTACCGATCTAGCTGAAATTTGGATATGTTGTTCTAAAAAGTTAAACCTCTGTCCCGTACTAGACTAATGTATTTTTAATGACTAGTTTTTTATTTATCATTAAATTAAAATAAATTTTTAAAATTTTTTTAAATCTTTTTTTCGTGATTTCGCCATTTTGTTGTTTATTGATGAAAATATTTCATTATAGTACGGGACAGAACCATAAGCTTAAAAAAGAATAATCTATTCTAATCTATAGAAATCACCTGCGCCAGGGACCTACCACTTTTTTTTATATACTTTGGCATGCTATAAAGTGTATTAAACTACACAAGAATAAATTAAACAAAATATTTTCAAATAGTTTATGATGCCTATAAAAACATATTTGGCCGCTCGGAACTTAATAAATAAGTTTATTATATCCACTACTCACCAGAATTAGTTATTATCACCATGTATTATCACTTAAATGTTTTTAAAAAAATTTAATTTTAAATGCAACAAACACGCGTGTAACTTTTATGCAAATTGAACATCAAATGCAAAGAGAAGGGGAGAGACAAGACGAAACCGAAAATTGACAACCGATAATTCTGGCGCGTGCCAGGGTATAGTCGCCCAACGCAATGCCTTGTAATTAGAATCGCACAAGGAAAATAATCAAACATGAACATTTTGGCTTTGCCTAAATCCAATTATTAATACATTTCAATATACCATATGATTAGATAAGAAAAATTAATTAAATATAATCTTAAATATATATAAATATTTCAACATATTTAAAAAAGGGTATTCTGACGTCGCTTCCATTCATTTGGTTTTGGAAACCGATTTTTTTTCTCTCCCTTCCCTCCATCTACATCTCTCTAATTGTCTCTCTGTCGCGTGCCTGTGCTCCGCGAGAATCATTGTCGAAAACAGAAAGCAGGTAGAAGTTTCGTTTCCCCTTTCGTTTCGGACATGAGTAAACGAAGCCCATGCAATTTGTTTTTGTTTTTCGAACATGTCGCCAGGAAACGTCGGGGTAAGGAATTTTGGTACTGAAGGGTAGGCTGTGAGCATGACGTTTCACACATGTATACTGTGTGTGTGTGGCAGAGCTCAGGCAGAGAAATTTCCTGTGCCCCCGAGATAGGGCCGTGCCGACCTCTGCTCTAGGCTATTAAATCATCGCGCGTAGGCTGGGACTTACAACAAATTTTATTACAAAATTTTATTACTAAAAGTGTTAAGCACTAAAAGTTAAGCATTAAAAAAATCAGTAGCAGCAGAGAACCGGCTGAATTGGTTCCCCTAATTTTTTACCGTATTGTTTCATTTTGCGCTTTTTGAACAAAATATGACGTAACGGCCCTGATAAGGTAGTGTGGAAGTGTCATTACTGCAGGCTGCACGCGTGACTGCGTCTATCAGCTTCTGCAGAAGCTATTATTTTTTTTAATAGTCGTAATACATATACAAGAGAGGAAAAAAATTATAGGTGTAAACAAAATAAAAAGAAAGTTACAGTGGAGAAGGATCCTAGACGAATTTGAACATGGACCACCGCGTCGTCACTACTATGCTCCACCACTTTACTCTTCCTGACGAATTTTTCTGCAGCGAAATATCACTGTGAACGGCAGACACTATTTATAGAAAATTAATTAAAAATTTAAGGGTATTGCTTTAATAAGATCATTTGTGTCAAAAAATTTGAGTGAAAGTAAAAGGATTTTTGTTCTCTAAATTTTGGCTATGGAAGACTTTGCAGACTCCCGGAGTTCTTTTTTTCCAGAAAATTTTGTTAAATACGCGTCGATTGACACCTTAATAATCCAGATACGACAATCCGTTTAAAAGTTATTTAAGGGGGGACATCTGAGTAACAGGCCAAAAAAAAGCGGATTTTCTGGAATTTTTTTTGGACAAATCAAAACAGCTAATCGAAAATTTTTAAATGAGTTTTTATTATATTATATTTAAAGTACAAAATTAAATTTTTTTTTAAATAAGTCGAAAACAAAATGGCGGCCCTGCAGCCCTTATTCGTAGGCCCTATTTTTTTAAGGGGGTCCATGGCCGAACACCTAACGTCCTTAATTTTTGATCTAGAACAAAAAATCAAGTTTGGTTAGTTTTTCTATCTCAACGGCTATCGACACACGTAGGATTTTTTCGATATATTGATTTATTGCAAAATAGTGAGTGATTGAACAAAATATTCAATTTTCACGAACAAAAAACGTCACAAAATTTTTGATAAAAAAAAAGTAAGCAAAATAAAAAATCCTACGTGTGTCGATAGACATAGGTATTATGAGTATACTGTCAAAATTTTAGATCGAAAGGTTAAGAGTTGTTCGAGTTATGTGTTCGACCAACTCAAAAAAAGTGGTTTCGAGAAAAACGCGTTTAAAGTTTTAAGTACTGTGGGATATACCTGTGAGGCATCGCCGCAGAGTGTAAAATTTTGACACTTAGACACTATTGCCGGACTCTTTCTTTTGATATGTTATTTCTAAGACCCTAAAGAATTCTTTAAGCGAAAAAAAAATTTTTCGATTTTTTCAAAACTCTACTCAGATGTCCCCCCTTAAGAAATTCGATTTTTCGTCTCCTTTTAAGCTTAAAAAAATGTCGTCTATTTTGTCCATCTGTTTGAGGGTTTTACAATTAACGTTAAGAATTCAAAAATAACCTTCTAAACTGACAATAATTCTTAATAACTTAAAACCAGTGAAGTTCCAAACACATATACTGTATAATTTGCTTATCTGGCTCGAGTACTTTGCACGCAACTTCGAGGCAGCTATCTTAATTTTAATTTTTGAACAAAAAAAAAGTAGTGAAAAAAAAAAGTTAGCTATAGGTAACTCAAATAAAGTAAATATACATTTTGTATCTTTTTTAGCCAAATAATATTTTCATTTCAATGTCTAAATTATTGTTAACAAAATATTAATACATATTTCAATTTGAAATTTATATTTTCATTGTAAATTCTTAAAATAGTCTGTTATTTTTTTGTGAATGTCTGCTGCGTTGATATTGTGATCGAATAATTTGATCTCCAAAGAATTCAGTGTTGGCAAAAATTCGTCACATTTGTGAATCATGCAAATGTTTTTAAGAATCTTCACTGCATAAAAACCTTTCTGGATTGTAGTAGGGCTTATGTCACTGCTATCCTCGTCACTTTCGCTTTCACTGCTGATTGTCTTGTCATCTTCAAGAAGAAACCGCACAATTTCATCTTCGGTTAACTGACCATGGCAAGCAACATCTGAGTCGACATTGGCATATTCTTCCCAATTAATTTGAGCATCAAATACGGTCTCCACGAATTGCGCTTCATCCTTAACGCTTTCGATAACATTAAAGCATAGATTAAATCCCGCCCGATACATTCATTCGATGAAGATACATTTGTAAGTTGAGGCGAATGGGACTTACATATATTCCTTACTTACCTTCTTGAAGCAGTTCTGAATAGTTGTAGTTTTAACTTTGGCCCATCCTTGACTTATGAAGTGCACAACATCCAGCATAGATAGTGTTTTTAAAAATTCAATTGTGGTTTTTCTACAATTTACAGCAATCAATTGTTGTTTGACCAAAATACGTCTATACTCCAGTTTGAATGAGTGAATAATGCCTTGGTCAAGCGGTTGCAGTAGAGCCGTTGTATTTGCTGGCAAAAAGCAAAACTTAATGTGATCACACCCTTTTACGGCAGAGTGACTTCTTGCATTATCGATAAAGAGCAATATCTTTCGATTTTGCATTTCATTTCTGCATTAACTTGTGTGATTATTTGTCGAAAAATCTCGCTAGTCATCCATGCTTTTTTATTGGCATAATACGGCAGTGGCAAATGGACATTTTTAAAACATCGGGGGATTTTGACCTGCCGATTAGAAATGTTTTTTTATAACTTCCAGTCGCATTGCAGATAAACAAAATTGTCATTCTAATTCGATTTATTGCCATTTCTTTTGTTTCCACCAGTGTAAAATGTTGCAGTTGGCATTGCTTTATAAAAAAGGCCACTTTTGTCAGCGTTGAAAATATTCTCCGGATTGTAGCCTTTAATTAATCCAGATAAAATGTCTTGTTGATATTCATTCGCCGACACAGAATTATTTGCAGAAATTTCACCATGAATTTTCCCATATTTTATTTTCCCAAAGCCAGTTGGCATCAGGTTCATAGTCATAGTTGAACCTTAGAAAAAACTCATTTGCCTTAGCTTAAATTACATGCCGATCAAGAATTACGTTGTTTTTTTCCTGTTGCTCAAACCATTTGTACAACGCTTCTTCCACTAAGTCATGTTCGCCTTTTCGTTGGCGATTTCGCTTTAAATCAGACCCGGCTGCAGTCTTTTCAATTTCGGCTTGTTGTTAAATGATGTGATTTATTGTAGACCTATCGCATTTGTATTTAGCACTTAGTTTCTTTTTGTCGACTTTATCTTTAACAGCTGCTATAATTTACAGCTTTTCTTTGATTGTTAAACCAGTTCCGCGCTTTGATTTTAACATCTTGTTAAATTTGTACAATTGAAAATGTGTGTATAGAGCGAAAGTCACGATCAAAAGTTTGATTCAAAACAATGAGATAAAACCGGCAATGCGCAGAAATTCAAATTGTACAAGTTGCCATACTGCATACACATTATTTCAGAAAATTTGCTTCGTTCTCAATAGATGGCGCAGCTAACTTACATAATTTTCATAGAAAACCATAAAAAATTCTGACGATATGAGGGGCTTAAGTGCAGAAGGCTGCTAAGTTGGGTCACTAACCATACAGCCAGTGTTGCCGTTTTATCCTTTTTCCGGACAGATCTGTTCGGTTTTTAACTGCGTCAGCCGGAAAAAATTTAAAACATCCCCTAGCCTTTTATCTGCCCTTTTTTTATTTTGTCCTGGCCTTTTTATCTGCTTTTTATTTTTGTGAAAAGTGCTGGCCTTTTTTATTATTTAATAAAGCTTTTATTTAAAGCTTATTTTGTCCTGGCCTTTTTATCTGCTTTTTATTTTTGTGAAAAGTGCTGAAAAGTAATCCAAATGTACATTACTTTTATATCGATAGCAGCATTTGATAAATAATACAACCCTGTTGTAATCGTAAATCGTATGTATCGATATACAGTGCTACAATTGTTACTTTTATTGTGAAATTTGTGCGGGAAAGATGCCAAAAGAAATTTTCAAGCAAAAGTTTCGTGATTCATGGCTAAATCAACCGGATCTGGTGCAGTGGATGTGTCGTGCAAATGCAGAAGTTCAGCGTGTTATTAGCTAAGCTAATTTGGTAAAAACCAAAAATACAAATTGCGCAACTGACTGCAAATAGAAACTTTAAATGCGATTTTATCGATCAGATAAATATTTTAATACTCTTTTGTTTCACAAATTTATTTAAATTGTTTTTTTCTTTTTATGTTTGGGCTACGCCGGAAAGGCGTATGTTGCCATGAATATGAAATTCCTAAGCAACATTCAAAAATGATTGCAAGAAACCAATCTACAGAAAATCAAAGTTTAGAAGCTTGCAATGATGACATTGACGATGTTCTAAACGATTTGGCCACGAATAGAGCGATATTACATAAAATTTATGGAAAAAATATTTTGTCTTGTTTTTTGTCCTTTTTTTTTTAAATTTTTGTCCTTTTCTATCCTTTTTTTATAATCAATCTAGCCTTTTTCTGTAACGAGCTGGCGGCAACACTGCACACAGCATATAGACAACCCATTTCATACAACGAAAATGGACGCAAACATTTCTTGCGACAGGCCCCAGAGCGGATTTCTTACGCTCTCTTACGCTCATCGTTCGTTCATCTTACGCTCACTCTCTCATTAAATTTTTTCTGTTTCTCAGTCTCTAACAGTGTTGCCAACTCTTCAGGTCATAAAAAAGCTAAACTAACCAATGAAAATAGCTAGAAACCACCAAAAAAAATTTAAGATAGCTAAAAAATAACACTAGATTTAAAAATCAAAATTTTTATTAGTTATTTAGCATTTTCGTAAACTCATCAAGTTCGTGAATCGTTTCCTCTTCTGCAGCTGAATTCTTATACGACTCATTCGTTCCAATCTTGTTAAGGCATTCTGCTGGCACTTGATAATCGTGACAGCATTTGTTTGCTCGGCGTAATCCGTATCTACAATCAATATAATTAATGTTATTAATATTATAAAATATTAGTTGAACAAATAAAATACCTTATGTGTAGAATGGCATTCAATGTTTGAATGGCCATTCTATTTCGAAGTTTTGTCTTGACATTATTCATTTGGCTAAATACCCTTTCCACCTCTGCATTTGACCAAGGCAACGACAGTAGGCTTAGCGCAAATAATCCCAGTGCCACAAATCTTTTGTTTCCTGCTGCATCTACAAAATTAGACACTTCGGCCCAAAAGCGTGTGGTATCCGTTACATTAGTCCATTTTATAAGGTGGACGTTCTTATATTGAAATAGAATTTCTTCGATATTATCCGGGTCCAGCTTGAAGTGCTCGAGGATATGCACAATTTCAGCCTTTTTGGCACATAATGTCTTTTGGACGGAAAACAAATCAATTTGTTTGAGTATTTCAAAATTGTCCGGCAATCTAAAAAAAAAATCGAAACTTAAGAAAAGAGTATTACAATTGCGTTATAACCATACCTCTGCTTAAGCTCACTAATAAGTGGTATTATAAATTTAATACAATTCGAACGAATATTTTTCTCAATTTCGTCCGAGATATTTTTTTTATATTCCTTTAGTTTAGTCTCAAATGCATATCCTAGATAGCAATCGTACTTAACAAATTGTTCAAAATCGTTTTTCAAGATGTCAACATCAACATTAGAGGGTACTATTTTGCTCTTAGGTGAATTTATGGCAAATACTATATCGTTTAACAATTTGCTGGAGTCTGCCGTGCTTGATTGAAAAACTTTGTTTATGTGCTGCATTTGACTTAACACTGGCTGCAAAAACAGAAGATACAAATGATTGGCGTTTTCATTCAATAATTTGTACAACGTTTGTGCCTTATAGAATTTTTCATTCGTTACAGCAATGTTAAAGTGAATTTTCAGCTCAATCCATTGTTGGAGAATTTGGGTAACAGCTGCTTCAATTGATAGCCACCATTTACAAAAAATAAATATATAAAAATAAAATACAATACCACGTTACACATAATACAGATAAACACATGTTAATTAGTTCTCAACAGACAATTATTTTAAAGTCGAACAATACAAACATATAGGTCGTTTTACCTCATCAGAATTAATAAGCTGATACACTTTTTTGTAATCAGATTGTCTTTTCGCGCTTTTGGAAAACCAATTAAATGTTTCACAAACAAGAAACTCTAAGGCTTCGGGTAAAAAATTCTTACAGGCAGTGTTGACCGCCAATTGCAAAGAATGGCACACACATTTAATTAAAATTAAGGACGGAACCATTTTTTTGAGTTCCGTGTAGACACTTTGTTTAGAACCAACCATTACATTAGCGTTGTCCGTTCCGATCCCAATCAAATTTGCAATATTTAAGTGGTTATCGCTTAGTTCCTGGCACAGGCTCTTCACAATAGTTTTGGAGTCGCCCTCCTCGAGGGGAACCAGGGATAAAAAAGTGGATGCCATGACACTCCGTGTTGCACTGAAATAGTTTATTGCCACACCTGTGTACAATGTAATTTAGATTAATTGCGTTTTAGGATGATTAGCATTATAACTTACCAAGTGTCTTGCTAATGCTTATATCCGTACTCTCATCGAGCATCAAGCTGTATTTGGCATCACCGATGTCCTCTCTAAGTAACATTTTAAAGTTTGGAGCCAAAATATTTTGTATAATGCTTGTGCACTTTGACCTGTGAAGCTTAAGAGCAGCACCATCTTGAAAATTTGTTCTGCACAATAATCCCAAATGGTCAATTGGGCTGACGGAGGAATGAGTGGCAATGTATAAAGACAATGCCGCCTCTTGTTGGGAGGTTTTCACACAGACAGATTTGACAAACGGTATTTTGTTTGTCTGTGTAAAAGCAGACGACGAAGCCTTGTGCTTGGCCGTTTTGGCGTGAGCGTGTAAATCGGAAAGTTTTGCATTAATGCTTGATTTGCAATATTTGCAAAAACATTTCCCTTCGTCAGCTGCATCTAACGTCAGCCAATCTTTAAAAATGGGATCTTGCATCCAGGCAAAACGCGGTTTTTGTTTGTATATCTTAGGCATTTCAACTCTCACTCTCGATCACTTAAAACTTTGTGAAATACCATGCTGGTGATGGTATAAAATTTGATACCCTCGCTAACATAGTAAAAAAAACGATGAAAATGTATGCTTCTTTGGTATATCGATGGTTTTTTATTATTTAATTGGAAAAATACTGCAAAATATTAAAGTTTGGCATCGCAAAGTTTAAAAATACATGAAGGTGTCAGATGCCATTAAATAGCTAAAATCACGCCAATTTTTCTTAGAAAATAGCTATAATTCCCGCTAGCCGCTAGTTTGCAATAAATCCCGCATTTTGCTTTTGAAAACCGCCAGATCTAGTGGGAAAACAGCTAAATTGGCAACACTGGTCTCTAAACCAGTGGTGGGCAAAACTAACACATGTTTAAAATTTGAGTGTGTGCGTAGCAGAGAAAAACAATGACAGCAGAGAATTCACTGAGCGAAAAAAACGTTTTTTTTTATTTCATTTTTCGTTAATTCAAAAGTTTGAATGGGCACTAAAATTGAGTATTTTATTTTAAAAACAGCTTTGCTAGCAACATTTCTTAAACAAATGAAAAACTAAGCTTCCCTATTTCTATTCTCCATGAAGAAAACTTTTTCCAACCCAATTTCTGAGAAAATTTTTTTAAGTGGAAAATTTTTGATTTTTAGTTTGGGTTGTCAAATGAATCAAAATGAGAGCAAATGAGAGAGCTTCTAAAAAAAATTTGAGAGTGCTCACACTGTCAGTGTGCCGGCAGCGCTGCGGCAGAATTTCCTACCCTATACTCGCGTGCTGTGTAAAATGAGAGTTTGCCCATCACTGCTCTAAACGGAGCGCGATGAAGAAGGTTGGCCTGCGCTTCGGTTGATCTTTGTATGTATGCGTGTCACACATTCACGTACACGGGTGTATGTGTGCGTTTCGAAGCCAGCGCACTAAATTTGGATTTTTTTACTGTTTTGATGAAATGGCGAAAGAAATTATATTATTTTTTATATTATTTTTTATTACTTCAGAATACATTTTTAATTTATTTAGGAATAAGATTAAGTGTCAGTAGTAAAATGTTTTCTGTATATATACATATTTTTACGAATCATTAAAAATCAATATACTGAGAAAGTGTCAGAGTATATTTCAGTCGGAGTCACTTAAAACGCCGATTGCTTTTAAGTTTTTGTTGTTCTGCAAGAGGCTTGTGCATGCCTACTCTAACGATGGAATGATTTTTAGGGGAGGGTGAAGACACGAAAACAGCTGATGGATTTGTTTACCTATTTTGTTTACAATTTTTCAGGCACTTGTTATTAATTGGGTTATTGTGAGATTTAATAAAATTATTGTCGATAATTTAATAATTTCCTTATATAATTTGGAACTTTAAAAAAGTTAAAAAATTGTTACAGATATATATGTACATATATGTATATATATATTTACATTGGCTTTATGCTTTTATATGGATCCTTATATGGTTTTATGATCTATATTGCATATCTTATTGTATGATCTGCAGTGCAATTTAAAATATATACAGAAATATAAAAATGTCACTACCGTATTTACACACCGTCATTTCCATGTGGTATGCCTTTGGAGTTCTTGCCAATGAAAGTGTTAACTTGCGCGCCAAAACTATTTTTTTCTGGTTTGTTTTGATTCTTGTAATTTTTGGTTGCCACTTGGCTTACCCACCCGTCTAAAATATTCCCATTTGATGAAGAAGAGGAAAATGGTTTAATAGGCATTCTATTTTTGTTCTGTGAGGAGCGTTTTTCGTGAGGACCTAACTAAGTGCTGATTTTTGTGAACAAAGTGATTAGTATCGGTGTCTTTGTATATTTTTCGGAAATATTTTTACTAAACGTAAACTTTCCGAGGGTCCGTGGCTACATCATCACCAATTGCAAGTATAAATATAGTTATTTAAACCTTAAATAATTTCTTTAAATATTCGGTTAAAATATTTTTGAAATGAATCGGCTTAATGTTAGGAAAAATGGACGCAAGTGCATTATTGCATCCTGCCAGGGGAGTTACAGGGATTCATCACACTCCATTCCAATTAGGTTGTTTTCTTTTCCATCGGATGATAGGAATCTTAAGAAATGGGTTGAATTGTGCCAATTGGATGACACTTTTAATAGACGAACTGCGCGAATTTGTAACAGACATTTTGAAAGTAAATATATTGGGAAAATTAGGCTTAGAAGCAATGCCGTACCCACTTTAAATTTATGTGACAATTCACTATTGCGTCCGAACAATACTGTTCCATGTGAACAATTTGAATTTTGTGATGATGGGGCGGAAGAACCAATTGGCACTTATATTAACCCAATAGGAAGAAAAGAGTTTTTAAATAGGGTAGGTAGCCCTTCCAATTTAGAAACTCCCAACATAGAAACTTCACCTCAGTTAGAAGATTTTTGTTCGAATTGCCAGAAGAGGGAAGAAAATGAGAGATTTTACAGAAAAAAGAATTATGAGATGTCTCTTGAACTAAAAAAACACAAAGAAAAATGCAAAAAATGAGAAGGGCTTTTGTTTTAATGAAAAATTCTAGTAGACGCAAGGGTATGAAAAATAGTAGAAAAAGCGCCCTAAATTTATTTAATATTATAAATAAATTACCTCATGTTTCTGATGAGGCCAAAACATTATGCAAAATGCTGCTAAAAAAATCGAACTCATATAACAGCGCAGAAAAAGTGATAGCCCAGAATATAAATTTTTATTCTTTGCGAACGTATGAGTATATGAGGGATGTTTTAAAGTTAAAACTTCCTGCCAAAAGTACGTTGTGTCGATGGGCTCTTTTTAAAAATATGACCCCAGGATTTCAACCTGATTTTCTAGAAAACCTCCAGAAAATTGTTGGTGAAATGAGCGAGAAAGGTAGGGAAGCAGTGATCCTTTGTGATGAAATAAAAATCAAAAAAGGACTGCAATATAATACCGCTCTCGATTAAATTCAGGGATTTGAAAATGATGGTGAAAAAAGAACTCGATTTTTACGGCAGCAAGTATGCACCTTCATGGATAGAGGCTTATTTAAAAATTGGAAGTACGTTTTAAGCTATACTGTTTCGGCTAACGGTATTAAAAAAGTTGAAGCGAACATAGAAGTTTCGCAAACGTTGGGGTTAAACGTACGAGCCATAACATGCGATCAAGGCTCAAATAATAGAGCTGCATTTAAAAAAATGGGGCGTTAACATAAACAAGCCGAGTTTTAATTTTAACGGTAAAGAAACATTTACAATATTTGATGCCCCACATCTTATAAAATCATTGAGAAACCTTTTAATAAAAAATAATTTGAATACGCCGGATGGAGATGTATCTTGGGATATTATATTAAAAGAAATTATACCAAATTGAGTCTAGAAACTCAACGAGGCTTTGTCCCAAAGTAACGGCGAAGCATATAAATCCAAACTCATTTGAAAAAATGAAAGTTAAATATCATACCTTGCAAATAACTGTTTTTTTCCTTACGCTCTGTTCGCGAGAACAACCGAAAAAAAGCATGCCGTTTCGGTTTCTCTCTGAGCAGCAGACTTTGTTTATTTTTGTTTCGATTTTCTGTTGAACGCATTACGATGAGCCGATCGTGAAACTCTCGTTTACCGAACATCGCTGAAAGAGAGATTCGAGTGACGCTCGCGCAGAGAGACTTATTAAAAGACCGATTGACTGAAAAAGTCAGCGAAAAAAGTCTTTTCAATAATTTGTGTTCGTTTCGTTGCACAGTGGTACGTTGTGTCCTATTTTAACATGCCATTTTCACGAAAAACTTCTTTTTAAAACTAACTAAAATTTTAAACTAATATATTGATTATTTGAATTAAAAAATGAATAGTTTTCTTTTTAATTACATTATTTTGAGTTAAGCTTAACAACTAATAATGAATTTAAGTTTTTGGAACTTAGTGAACTACGTCGTTCGCTTAAAATAAAATGTAAAGCTGAAAATGCTCTTTGCACCGACACTTCAGTAGCCGGTGTGGCTAATACTCCTTGTGCAAAAGCAATCAAAGGTGGCGAGTTGGTCCGAAACAGGCTCTTCCTTTGCTACTGAAACAGTCTGCACGACATCCAAAAATGCTGAGAAAAGCGCTTTTCTTCTGGTGGGGATGAAATTGATAAATCCTTACCCAGTTCAACATCATTAATTGGCTGCGAAACAAGAGTCTCTGTGGAGTGATCCTTCAATAATAAAACAAAATTAATGTGAAATTTATTGTTTCCAATAATAACTTAGAACAGCTGTTAGTGTTTGACGAGGACAATTTTAATTATTAAAACTAAGAACACGTATTTAAAAGCAGCCATAACATAAATGAAACAGGACCCCAAACTTCAATCATAATAATTCAATTATAATATTTTGGCTGTTTTCGCACTACAGCTTAAGTTCCATCCAAATAATGAAAAATTCACTATAAACTAAATTCGTAGTTTGCAGCTTCATGGTCGCATCATATGCGTCCTTGAAAGCATCGACATACGTCTCCATCCAGTCCCATTCTACGGCGGTATTAATGCTACACTGAGTAGCCAAAAACTCTTTTAGGACAAGTAGTTTTTTTTATCATTAGGTACGTTGAATTCCACCTAGTGACAACATCGAGCGATGGTATAGATTTGTTGTGTTCTATTAAGACGCGTCTGCGCAGGTTCCGGGATTTCGTTCCGGGATTCCGGGACTCCGTTTCGTCATTAAGAATTTCTACGGCTTTGAACAAGTTTCTCCCATTATCAAAAGTTACACTGTGTATATACATTTTTTTCTTTAATAACAAACATATTAAACACTAACTGAGCTCATGACCATCATGAGCAACAACAAGGCCCCTGGCGATGATGGTATCAATGCAATTGCATTAAAAATGTTACCACCTCCAAGCACTTAGCTAATTACGAGGATCTATAATAGATGCTTGGAGATAGGGTACTTTCCGTCCACATGGAAACCTGCCCAGGTAACTATGATACCTAAGCCCGGGAAACCCGAAGCAAACCTTTCGTCCTACCGACCAATAAGTTTGTTACCAATGCTCTCCAAAATACTTGAACGAGTGTTTTTAAGCAGAGCCCTGCCAGTATTTGACGAGGCTGGACTGATCCCTGACCACCAGTTTGGCTTCAGGCGCCGACACGGTACGCCAGAGCAGTGCCATCGGGTAGTGCAGTGCATCCTGGACGCGTTTGAAACCAAGAAGTACTGCATGGCCGTCATGCTGGACGTGATGCAGGCGTTTGACCGAGTCACGCTGGTGTACCCCAAGGCAGCGTTCTTGGCCCGTTGATGTACAATGCTTACACGGCCGACCTCCCTGTTCTTCAGAGGCCTGACCTGCTCGCAGCAACCTATGCAGACGACACCGCCTTCCTTACCACCGCCGTTAGCGCATTGGGGGCAGCCGAAACGATGCAATTGCAGCTTAACTTGCTCAGCGACTGGCAAAAGCGATGGAACATTGCCGTCAATAATGAGAAGTCCACTGCCACCACATTTTCTCTCTGCAAAGGCAACTGCCCTCCAGTTAACCTTAACGGCTCTCCAATCCCACAGGAAGACAATCCCAAGTACCTGGGATTCACCCTAGACAGCAGGCTCACCTGGAAGCCCCATCTGATTAAGAAGAGGAAACAGGCTAATCAAAGACTTCGATCCTTCTACTGGTTTATGGGTAGGAGATCGAAGCTGAGAACTTCCACTAAACTCCTCATTTACAAGGAAATAATACGCCCAATCTGGACGTACGGCATACAGCTCTGGGGCACTGCGAGCAAGACGAATGTCCGAACTATACAAGCTTTCGAAAATGGAGCCCTTCGAATCGCCACTGGGGCCCACGTCTATCATGACAATCGCACCATCCACGAGGTTCTCAATTTCCCTTGGGTCAAGGACGAGATACAAAGAAGCAGCGCACGTTACTTGCCGAGGCTTCATAATCACCCGAACCGGTTGGCCAGCTCCCTGCTGGACAACAGCGAGCACCCCAGAAGACTAAAAAGGACACACCCGCTGGACCTCCCCTTACTACTCTAATTTAGTTCTACCATATTAATATTTAAAATTATCTATAAGTGAAGTTTATGTGATAACATTTAATGGTTGTCCCTAATGGACAGTTTTAAATAAACGTTACCCTGCTACTAAAAAAAAAAAAAAAAAAAAAAACTAACTGAAAACACATTTTTAACTAAAGATTTGATCAAGATCAATGCCATATTCGTCAAGAATTTCCAAAATTGTTTCTTTAATGTATACCCCTGTGTGTGCATGGGTGAGCTCGATCATACCCAATGTTTTTACAACAATCTCCATTTTATTTAGATTTGTGTGAATCATTTGCAGATTCACTCACTTCTAGTCGCCACGTCGATTTTTAATGATAAGAGCTTTCCTTTAACTAAACTAACTAACTTATGCCGTCTTTGGTGGCCTTCTCTTTTACGGAAACGAAACTCATAATGTTCCTTGATGTAATTGCGTTCATACCAAGGGCATTATAAATTGGAGTAACAATTTCTTTGAATCCCTCGCTGCCCAAGAACATAAATGGGTTTCCGTCCAGTTGTGACAATTTTGACCAGTGAATTTATAATTTATAAATTAATAGTGAATTAGTCTTCACTAGTTTAAAATGAAATTTTTCTTTTCTTCACAACTTGAGTTTCGGTTACTTCTTCGCTGTCGCAGTCTTTAAATATTTCATTATGCTTTGATGCCAAATGGCGTTTTAAATTTGTAGAGTGAACACCTGCTGATTTAACTTCGCACACTTTGCACACCGATTTATTGTCAATTGTGTTAAATATAATAAATTGATGCATTTTTTTATTCATTTGTCGCCCCATTTTCAATAAATTTGAAAAGTCAATGTTTACACGCGAGATTCACAAAGCCAATTGACGCGTTGAACCCACGAAACTTCACATCCACATATACATGCACAAAAGACTTTTTGAATCGTGGATCGCAAGCAAACGGTCCGAGAATGAGCAGAGCAAACGAAAACCGAAAAAACTGCTCTTCGGCTTATCCCGAGCAAAATTTGTATACGAGCAATTCAACCGGTTGCTCTCAGACTTTTTGCTCAAAGTCTCAGTGACGAACACTTATTTTGAGACCGCACGAATCGGTTAACAGTTATTTGCAAGCTATGTTAAATATGCAACACAAATATTTAGCCACACTGTTTCGGTTGCAATCCTAACAGTGATTGATTCTGGCGGATTTGTGGAATGCCGAAATAACGCAGAAGCTACGGCAAATTTTATTGAAAAGGTTAATAAGCTCTTAGATTGCCTCAATAGACATATTTTGTTTGAAAAAAATCCGTACAGGTGTGCACTGCAAAATAATAATAACGTTCACAATTACCTCTTAGAAATGAGGAATTATTTTGCAGAATTTAAATATGCACAAGTAGTACATTGCATTGACGGCATGATGTTAACAATTTCATCAGTACTTGCACTATCTGAAAGTGTGTGGAGCTCCGAAATCTTTTATTTACCAACCGCGAAATTGAATCAAGACCCCTTAGAAAAATTGTTTTATTTAATAAGGGCTCGCGGAGTAACAAATAACAATCCATCGATGTCAGAATTTAATACAAGAATGTCAAAAATGATATCAATGAAAATATTTACCTCGAAATCATTATCTGGTAATTGCGGCCCAGATGAAGATACAATGTTAATTAATGTTATCCAGGACTGCAGCTTCAATAAAACTTGCAAAGAGTTAAAAACCGACGAAGACAATACCGATTTCGAGATGTTCTCAGATGACGAGACGGAAATTGGATAGTTTTGGCAAGTTTTGGATATTGCAACTGGTGACGAGTTTGATAGCAATGCCTTGCGATATTTTGCAGGCTATATATTGTTTAAAATTTTGGAAAAAAAAGATTGCGGAGTGTGTGCTGATCTATTAAAGAAAAAAATAGAAGCACAAATCTGTACGGAAAATTTTATACTGAATAAAAATTATGACTGCGCTAATAAAACTTTAAAACTTAAAGCTCCTTCTGAATACTATTTTTCTTTGATTGAAATACATTATCCTGTTTTCAAGAAAACAGAATAAAGAAAACAATTATTCAATCTTGCATATCCTGCACTGAAAAATACAGCATATATTCTAATTGGTTTTCGGTTACCCATCCCTGTTATGAACACAGGATGAAAATGCTTGACGGATTTGTTTTAATATTATTGAGGAAAAACAGCAAATGGCTAACAGGAAAAATGTACTTCAAGGGAAAAGCTGCATCAGCAGCAGGTTCAAAGAAACTAAAAATACTCAAACAATAATTTTTGGTTTTGTAATTGTCCCATTTTATTATAAGGTTAGGAGTAGGTTATGTTAGGTGGGGAACAAGGAGATAGCCAATTAGTTTTGGTATCTCAAGTCGACTCGAAAGTCTTCATTGAAGACTCCATTGCAATCGCAATGGCCTCCTCGTGGTGTTCCCTGGATACCGACATAAACCGACATATACACATATACAAGTACGTAAATACTAGAGATGAAACGGATATCCGGCAACTATCCGGTATCCGGCCTCCATGATACTATCCGGCCGAATACCGGATAGCTACGATTTGGCCGGATAGATATCCGACCGATTTAAAAAAAAAAAGCTTTATAAAATAAACATATTTTTGTTAATTATTTGCTTTATTTAGTTAATCTTAAGTATTAAATTACACAATAGAAAGTAATACAAGGAAATGGAATTAGTACATTTAGTACTCATACTGCACTAAGGGAAAATTATGATGGATAAATACTAATTCCTCTGCATCGAGAGGTAGCAGGCGGTTGCGTTTTTCTTCATTAATAAGGCCAGCTTCAGAAAAAAGTCTTTCGCTATACACAGTAGTGCAAGGAGCAGAAAGGTAGATTTTTGCAAACTTTGCTAAATTTGGGCATTAGCTGCCCACCAAGAATAAGGGTGCGATCAATTTGCATTGACTAGAGATGAAAGTCCAGCTCACAGGTTATGGATATGGATACAACTGTTAACTTCACTTTTTTTTTTTTTTTTTTATAGCTTTGCTTTTATTTATTGAATCTACTCTAAATTTTGAGACTAACAATAAGTTGACGAATCTTAACATTAAAATTTAACTAACAGTATACTAAGACTGCATTCTGATTGCGCGTTCCTCAGGTCGGTCGCTGGGTGGGTAAGTCATTGCGACGAAGGCGTGATTGGTTGCTCAACCTTGTTGGACCTCTCGCCAGGTGGTTAGGGTGCACCGATAGCTTGGTTAAGTACTTTACCTTCTGTTCTGCGATCGCTTCTTTGACTGGTCGAATGTTTAAGTCGCGGTGTATGTTTTCGTTGCGAACGTACCACGGTGCCCCGGTGATTGTTCTCAAGATCTTCGACTGAACTCTTTGAATTATGTCAATGTTGCTATTGCTGGCGTTCCCCCATAACTGGGAGCCGTACATCCATATAGGTTTTAGTACTGAGTTGTACAGCAGGACTTTATATTCAAGGCTAAGAGGTGACCGAGCGTTGATAAGCCAATGAAGACCGCTGGCTTTTAGCTTTAGGTGTGTTCTTTTGGCTTCAATGTGCCGGCGCCATGTGAGTCTTCTGTCGAGATGTACTCCTAGGTATGTAACTTCGTTTGCTTGTGGGAGTAGAGTGTTGTTTAATGTTATCGGCGGGCAGTTTTGCCTGTTCAGAGTGAACGTAACATGCTTGCATTTTAGTTCGTTCACTTTAATTCGCCAGTCTGACAGCCATTTTTCGACATCGACCATATGATGAGCTAGCTGCGCAGTTGCTTGAATCGGGCATTTTGAGCGGCTAAGAATAGCTGTGTCATCGGCAAACGTGGATGTTGTTAGACGTGTGCTTGTCGGGATATCTGCAGTGTAGAGGACATATAATATTGGCCCTAGCACGCTGCCTTGAGGAACTCCAGCTCCAACAGTGTACTCATCGGATATAGCGGTATTGCACCTCACGACAAATTTTCTGTCGTGAAGGTAAGACTCCAAAATCTTGTGGGTGCTGTAGGGGAGCATTGTCTTGATCTTGTACATTAGACCTTCCAGCCAGACTGTATCGAATGCTTGAGAGACATCTAAAAATATGGCAGTACAGTACTCTCGTTTTTCGAACGCGTTCCGAATTTCGGATGTTATCCGGTTGACCTGCTTAATTGTTCCATGCTTTTCACGAAACCCAAATTGGTGTGACGGGATTCCTTCCTGGATTCTCAGGTATGTGTTTATCCGAGTCATTAGGCATTTTTCAAAGAGTTTAGATAGGCAAGAGAGTAGGCTTATAGGTCTATACGACGTGGGGATAGTGTGGTCTTTTCCCGGCTTTGCTATCATTATTATAATTGACTTTTTCCATCTCACTGGAAAGTGGCCAAGTTTTGCGATGGCATTAAATAGCTGGGTGAGAGTGCAAACGGCACAGTATGGGAGCTCAATGATCATTTTGGGAGTTATGAGGTCGCAGCCCGGGGATTTTTTCGGATTCAGTTGTCGTTTGATGATGTTAACGATTTCGTTTGGGCGAAACTCAATCGGCTCATGTTGAGGCTGGGGCTCATCTGATAGAGTCGGCAAAGTAAACGCATTGGTGGCAGGATTTGGTTGGAAGACATTTTTAAGGTGTTTGGCAAACGTACTGGCTCTGTCTGCGTCGCTGCGCGCCCACCCGCCTGTGGAATTTCTAATAGGCATCACGGTTTCTTTCGGTGAGCTCAGAGTTGGGTGAGCTCTCCATAGTGAGTGTTTCGTACTGTTAGTTGACAATTGCTCTATGTAGCGGTGGTGGACATACGTTTCTTCTTGCTGTAGAGCTTGATCAAGTTGACGTGAGGCATGTTTGAAGCGTTGCTTAGCAGATGGCGATCTGTGACATTGCCATTCTCGACGTAAGTGTCGCTTTTCGAGGACGAGCTGTTCGATTTGTAGATTTGTCTTCTTTTGATTGCGTTGTGTGTTTATAATTTGAGGGGTTGAAACTCGAGCTGCAGAGACGAGTACAGACTCCAGCGAATTAACAAAACTGTCTACGTTGGCTTCGTCGCTGAGGTGAAGACTCAGCTCAATGTACTTCCTGTACTTAACCCAATTGGTTTTATGTGAGGTCAGATTTGATGATTGATCCTATGTTCCTGGGTGTTGGAGTAGAGTAAAAAGGACAGGCGAGTGATCAGATGAAAGATCCGAAAGGCATTCGGCGCTTATCAGATTTTTAGGAATGTTTTTGGTAATCGCAAAGTCAATTAAATCGGGAAGTTTCTTTGGGAAGAAGTCATTATTTGGATTGTTGTGAAACCAGCATTTGTATTAATAGATTTTGGTTTCGCATTAGATCTTGCATAGTTGTACGCATAAACGACATGAACTCCGTAAGGCTTTGTTGTAGACTGCATATCATAGCTTCAAAGTTACTTTTTGGCTGCTCCGGCGGTTGATGCTGCTGAGCCGTGTTCGGTTCTTGGTGTGCTGATTGAGGCAGTGAGCTTTTTGAGGCTGGGGTAGCCAGTCCTGATTTTAAAGCGCTTGCGTATGTGACATTTTTGTCAGAGTTTATGGGTCCTAGTGAGGATCTGGCTGCAGTCGAGAAGAAGACTTCAGGGTTTGACCTGGAGGCTATGAACTGATTATTTTGGGTGCGGGCAGTAAATCCCCTCTGGTGGATGCGGCTTTTCAGCTCCTTATAAACTGGGCAACCTCTATAGTTAGCAGTGTGATTTCCACCGCAGTTGCCGCACTTTTTCGAGTTTTGGTCATCTTTGCTCGCTGGGCAGTGTGCGGAGTCATGAAGCTCACCACAAACTACACAGACTGGGCGCAGTTTACAGTAAGACCTTGTATGGCCATGTTCTTGGCAGTTCGCACATTGTACTGGGCCATTGCGTTTGTGCGGCTCCTCAACTGTAATTCTGCGGTGCAGCAGGAACTGAAGATTGTATATAGGGTGCACTTCGTATTTCTTTAGGGGCTTAATTTGTGGTTCGAGCTCAACCTTAAAGAGTGGCTGTGGCTTTCTATCCCTGTTAGAGATATTGAACACTGTCTTAGCGCTAAATCCCTTCTCTTGTAGCGCCTTTGTTATCTCTGCAGGCGATACTTCGGGCTCTATGCCCTTAAGTACGACTTGCAAGCCCTTGCTGCTTTTTAGCTGATACGTATAAAAGTTATTTTTTTTGTCGGTGAGGTATTTTGATAATACTCTGTAATTATCTTTAGACTTCGTTTGAACTTTTGTTTCCTGGATATTGCCCTTTACGAGTGGTATTATGTGAAAGTTGTCCTTGCCAATGAGCTCTATAATTTTGTTGACAAGAACGTTGGAACTTTTTTCTCGTATGTATATTGGCGGGGGCTTAGGCTTCCTTTTTTCGACTTCTGTAGATTCTGCGTCATCCTCATAGTCTGCCAAGATTTTAAAACGGTTTGAGTTCGTGGGCGTTTCTATTGCGGCTATGTTAGCATTGCCACGGGTTATTTTGCGTTGGGAGTTTAGGGGGCTCAGCTTCCTTTTGATTTGGATGTAACGATCCATACCAGTCTGCACAGCCGGCTTGATATTTTCTTTGTTTTTGTTCTCTTTTTCGGGCAGCACAGCGGCTGAAGTAGCAATGTTTGCGTTGCTAGCTGATGACGTCGTTAAACGCGCTGTCGTTACAGTAGCGGTTGTTGTTGTTGTTACGGTTGACGTTGTCAAAGAGGTTGCGGTGCTAGTTACTGCGCTCTTTGGCTGCAGAGACATCGATGGTAGCGAGGGGGAGCAAGAACGCGCTCTCACGCTCTCTACGTTTAAGAATTCGGCCAAGTTTGGGGTAATTGACCGTGTTTGGGATGAGCTTGCATTACTTTCGGTTGCTTTGAAAGTGAAGTAAGCGTTGTTTCTTTGTACTGAGAGCCGTCTCTCGTCTTGCTCACGTTGACGTTGTGTGCTAACGTCGTTTAGACTCATTGCAATCGAAATTGATATTGTTCGAGTTTTAAATGTTATGTTTTATATTAATTAATTAATTAATCAATATAAACATTAGCGATTTCATCGCTGAAAGCGTCTTTTCGCGTTGTTGTTGATTTACGAAACCAGTCACTGCACTTTTTGATATTGTTGAATGTTTTTTTCCCGGAGCACCATAAATACACGTCTGCATGCGACGACGATTCAACCAACGCAATGCCTTGTAATTAGAATCGCACAAGGCAAATAATCAAACATGAACATTTTGGCTTTGCCTAAAGCCATATATTAATACATTTCAATAAACCATATGATTAGTTAAGAAAAATTAATTAAATATAATCTTAAATATATATAAATATTTTAACATATTTTAAAAAGGGTATTCTGACGTCGCTTCCATTCATTTGGTTTTCGACACCGATTTTTTTTTCTCTCCCTTCCCTCTATCTACATCTCTCTAATTGTCTCTCTGTCGCGTCTCTCTGTAGAAGCTGCGAGAATCATTGTCGAAAACCGAAAGCAGGGTTTCGTTTCCCCTTTCGTTTCGGACTTGAGTAAACAAAGCCCATGCAATTTGTTTTTGTTTTTCGAACATGTCGCTAGGAAAAGTCGGGGAAGGAATTTTTGGTACTGATGTATATATATATATATATATATATCGCATGGTAATAATCGATGTAATATGTTATGATTTCGTATAACCAAAAATATTTTACCTTTTTTTTTAAGCGCATACAAACGACACAACAGCTTTAGCAGTGCTGTCTAAAAAGTCTTAAGCGTGCCAGCATCTTCTTGCGCTTCAGAGCGAGCGTTTAGCAAAGCTGGACAGATTATATCTGACAGGAGATGCGCCTTAAAATCAAACATTGTTGATCAATTTATATTTTTAAATAAGAATCTTAATCTCTAAATAAGAATCTCTGATCCCAAATAAAAAACTTAATTGTAATTTTTATTTTTTATTTGAAAACATCGATGTTCCATCGCAGAAAAATGAAAATATCAGGCGGCTGTCTTGACGATGCAGCTAAGTACACAGTGGGACAAAAAAAAAAAATTTTTGAGGAACTTTTGAAGGACCTAGTAAGAATTGCTTATTAGGTCGAATATAGTATATAGTATAATATATATAATACTATAAAAGTATTTTATAGTATAAAATATAGTATATATAAAAATTTTCTGACGCCCTCAAAATGTTGATTTATTTCGAAAAAACTGGTTTTCGGAACTTTTTTGCTCTTAAAAATTCCTAAGCACGTAATTTTAAACTAGATTGAAATTACTGCTACTTTAGAATATAACAAGAAAGGAAAGCTAACTTCGGGCGGAGCCGAAGTTTATATACCCTTGCAGTTAAAACCGGATATATATCGCAAACATCGGATATAGTTGGCCGATCCTTATGGGAATAGGAAAATATAATCCAATTTATTACAATACAAAATCTAAAAAAAGTCCCAAACTTCTATCTTCAAAAATACGAAAGTTGATATTTCTACCAAGTACCATTTCCGATCGTTCAGTTATATGGCAGCTATAGGATATAGTCTGCCGATCCTTATGAAATTTGGCATGTCGTAATGTTTTGCCAAAAATAGCTCTCAGGTCAAATTTGAACTCTCTAACTCTAAAAACACCAAAGTTATACCATTTCCGATCAATCAGTTATATGGCAGCTATAGGATATAGTCGGCCGATCCGGACCGTTCCGACTTATATACTGCGTGCAAAGAAAAGAAGGGTGTGTGCAAAGTTTCAAGACGATAGCTTTAAAACTGAGAGACTAGTTTGCGTAGAAACAGACAGACGGACAGACAGACAGACAGACGGACAGACGGACATGCTCATATCAACTCAGGAGGTGATCCTGATCAAGAATATATATACTTTATAGGGTCGGAGATGTCTCCTTCACTGCGTTGCACACTTTTGACCAAAATTATAATATCCTCTGCAAGGGTATAAAAACCAAACATGCGGAATTGTAATAAAATAAGCCATTTAGTTGCAATTGTAAATTTGTAAGAGGCATTTAAAAATGTTTAAAAAAAACTCGAAGCTTTCAAACGTCCAAGAATTCATCTTATACTACCAAACGTCAATAATCTGAAAAAAGTTTGACAAAATGAAGATAATGACATATCGAGTCCTATTTGCGAAAATTTGAGAAATTTCTTCAGGAAAAATTTTTTTTACGTAAATTTTAATTAACATAACATAACATTTACATAATTAAGTACATAATAACCAACCGCATTTGCTCCCAAAATATGAAAAACTAACGGCATATATTTACGGAGATTTCGGCCTGTCAAGGGACAAACGCCTATGTACGTATCCGTGAAAAAACAGATTGGCTTTTTGGCGCTTACCTTATTTATACAAATAGGGATCGATATGTATTTTAAAGTTGCTAAAGTCCCAACTACCAACACCAATTTCACCAACATTACTTCCTAATTTGTCTAAGTAGCTATATTTATTTTTCCACCAACCAATCAGATGGTTCAATTTTTACCTTCAGAAAGAGAGAAAGTAACGCCAGACTGTATGTTATTAATGTAAGAATTTAATTTCATGTCGAATGATAATAGTACCTTCAACCCAAATTTAATAGACGGTGAATTCTAACGGTGAATTGGCTGGTTTTGTTGAAATTCCCAAAGTTGAAACTGAAAAGGACAACGTGAAACAAGAAATTCCAGGATGTTCCATTTTAATGTTCTATGCAAAATGAAATTTGAAGTTTTGGCTTTTACCCACTTTTGCATAAATCAATCTGAAAAATATTTTTCATTATTGATTGCAGCGCTTCTTTGGAGCGAACCATTTCGAACGCTTAAATTTAATGTTTGTTTTATTTTGTTTTGTTTTGTTTTGTTTGCGTTGTTTTATTTCTAACAATATTATGTTATTTAGCTGATACATAAATCAAGTTTGAAATATTAATTTTGTAAATAAAAACTTTAACTTTAAAAATTAAAGTTATATATTAAATAAATTGTTCGATATTTTTAAACTTGTGAAACTATAAATTATGTATCACGAATTCAATATTTTACATATGTACGTTTGTGCGTTTTTTTTTTTTCCTTATTACTTCCCTCGGGAGCTTAGGGCCTCTACAAGGGCTCTCCACCTAACTTTATTTTGCCGCTGTTTTGCTTTATTGTGTCCCAGCTGATGTTCTTCCGGGATATTTCTAGCAGTGCTGTACGGCGCCAGGTCATCTTTGGGCGACCCACCACTCTTCTGCTTCCTTGTGGGTTCCATTCCAGAGCCATTCTTACGATGCTTCCTCGTCGATATGCGAATGGTCGTCAAAGGGTTGGGGGGGTGGTTGGTTTCTTCTCTTCTTGTATTAGTTTCGTTAATCAATTGATTTTTCAGTTGATCCGGTGATTAGCCAGGTGCAACCTATCCCAGAGGTGGGGCTGCCACCTGTCGATATCTGGGAATACCATTTTTCGACCTTACATGTTTAGTAGCATCGGAAAAGAGACCACTAAGCATAATGAGGCCGAAAAACTTTGGAGGTCATGATTGCCATGAGTGGGGTTCGAACCCACGACCCACCGCTTAGCGTGCAGCTACACTACCCACTAGGCTATGGGACGCACGTTTGTGCGTATGCAAACAAAATTAAAAAGTGAAAGAAACAGCTTGACATTTGAATACATTGGAATAGTTGGCTTCATCCATTCCCTTTCGAATGCCATTATTTCGTCTTTCGTCGTTTCATTGTTGTACGACTGAGTCGCAAGCCCGTGTGCATACTCACTCTAACCGAAATGGCTATGCAGTCAATTTACTCAATTCATTTGTATAGTCAATACGAATGTAGGTTCTTTGGCATTCATGCAGATACTTTGAAGGTCCAATTATATATTGACAGGTGACAGATATATATTGAGACAGGTACATAGCGAAACCCATTCCCATTCCCACTTTTATTGAGTACATTTTTGTCACCCAGTCGCTTTGGTTATGCGTGTTTTCGTGTAGACTAACTAAATAGATCAAACGTGGTAATTAACACTCATAACCCACCTGCTTATCTTTTGAAAAGAGGTTTGTTTTGTGTGCTTCAGGGCTGATCACTTTTCCCGTGGATATAACTCGACCCACTACGATATTTTTCATTGGTGGTCATAACGTACCGGTGTATAAAAGTCTCTTGTGATACCGGATCTATTTTTCTTTCCCGTAGAGGCCCTCACGGTATGGCAATTTCCCTACTGCTGAAAGTTCTTTCAGCTGTGCAGTAGTCTCTGTGGGGTGAATTCATTCGCCTATCATGTGATCAATTTTGCTAGTGGCCCGTGATGACTCTTAAAGCCGTGCTGATCGGAACAGCATTTCAACATATACCAGCTGAGCTTGATTTTTCTTTTGTTCCCTAAGTTGGAGTTTATAAGATGCTATTGGTATACCTATACCCTCTACTTCTCTCTTTGACTTACATTCCAAGCGTTCGGTTGTCTTGCATACGTAGATCTCGTTTGTTATCTATCTCATCAGCAGGATGTGCCGATCGTAATAACGAAAGATAACAAACTAAATAAAGAATTACAAGTTTTGTCGATTAAAAGTTCTTCTTATCATAAACATTAAACGTCAAAAGACAATAACTGGCGATGCTGTAGCATCAGCCGCAATTAACAAAATGCCAGGTCAAAGGAAAAATATTACTGTAAACAAAGCTCTTCGTGACGAGTTCACAAACTACTTTCGTCCGGTTTAAACTATTGAGGACAACAACAACATTGATGACGTAGAAGAGAAACCAGAAGTTGTCCCAAAAGAGGTTAGTAAACTGCCACTTATTGCTTTCCTTAAACAGACTGCCAAGTTCCTACATGTTGTTCTCATCTGCATCAAAATAAGTGACTACTATGTCAAAACCATATCTATTGGTATTAAAATATTTATATGAATATTCACGATAAGTGAAGAAAATTACAATGAAATTTGCACTCAGCTGCGTGATCTCAAATGCGAATTCTATTCGTACAATTTCAAAAAGACCAAACCTTACAAGGCGGTACTTCCTGGTCTTGACAAACTACCCAATGCTGACTTCAAAACTTTGCTTAATAAAATAGGCCTGAAATGCACTGATGTTAAAACAATTGACAAAAATAAAATGACAAAAAGCTTTTGCTCTATGTAGTCTATTTCGCTAATAAAAGCATCACTCTGCACCAGCTCTGCACCCAGTCCCATTGCTCTCGGTGCTCCTTTGTTGTTGGAATTGCTCTTTCATATGGGAAACGAAATTCCATATACGTGTTTTCCTCCCAGCATAGGCAAAGCCCAAATACAAAAACCATTTTTCTTGTTTTCCCTATTCTCCTCAATCGTGTTAATCCGAACGCATTTTGTTGTTGGATTGCCGAAAACTTATCACTGCAAGAAATTCATTCTTGCTTTTTTTCAGCCAATATGGTCGACTAGATGCGATGAATTTCTTCTTTGCAGTAAATTTTTAAAGTAAAAATTTAGGCATTTATTGGCATAGTATAATATAATAATAAACTGTTGTGAAAAATATAGGACCTATTTATAATTGCCATAATAAAATGTATTTTTTATTATAATGATATTTGTTTGAAACTCCTTGTGAATGTTACTATGATTTTATTTTTCAGTGCATCGAAATGAAAAAAAATAGTGTAAATGTATTGGTGATTTTTTGCCTGGTATTGGAGTTTGCTCTGCCGTATGCTGAGCTTGGGCACCCCTGGTATAAACCATACCAAAGTACGATAGGAGTACGAATCAAAATTAAGCAGTAAATTGACACAATGCTACAATTACCAGCTTTATGTACATGGGTCCATGCATTGCGCTGCAAAAACCTTTTGCGCCCACTGTGTCGGCCCACAAAAGACCATTGAATTCCCCGAAAACACCAAACTAAAATGCGCAAGCTGCAAAGGGAATAACCCCTCCTCAGACCCTCAGTGCCCTTACCGACTTTCTTATCAGTCGCTTCTCCAACGACGATCGTCCAGCGGTAATCGTTTCAACAAACCGAGTTACGAGAACCAAACAACTGGTCGAGTAAACCGAAATATGCTCAAATCAGCTGTACCAAGACAGCACTCAACTCCGATTCGGCCGACAGAGCTACAGAAATGCAGTCGTAAACAACGACTCAAATCCACCGAGTTCTCCCGACCTTTTTACCATCGATAAAATCACAGCTCTTACGACTGAGCTCATCAATAAATTGAGTGCCTGGACCTCAAAAAGTGAGCAGTTCAATATAATAACTCAACTTGATATTAAATATGTGTACTGAAATAAGTAAATCACTCACTCATATTAATATCATGGCATGGAACGCTCGTGTCGTCAGTAGTAAACGTCTTGAGGTAGTTAACTTCCTCATTTAATCCCAAATTCATGGTAGCGAAACATGCCAAATTATAAAGTTTATCGAAATGATCTGGGTACTACAAAAGGTGGAGGTGTTGCGAATATAGTAGAGAACAGTAATTACCATGAACAAATCAAAAATATAAACACCCATCTTATAGAAAACATTGCTATGAAGCAATATATATATAGTACATATCAATGTATTTGGGTGCCGACCACTGCTAGAAAGATAAGCATTGAGTCCAATCATTCTCTTTAAATATATTCTGCCTATTTTCCTGGTGCTTCAACTAAATGCCTAAACAATCCATGCAACTTTCCTTTATTAAATAAATACATAAAAACAATGTTCAGGGCCGACCTAGTAAAATTTTCACAAATTGATGGCCATTACATACTGGTGACTTGAAATGCAGAAATCGATTACGGAATTGTGCCAGAGGAAACTAGTTTGGAAATTGCCAACATAAGCTATTGTCAACAGGAAAATTTTCGCTTTTTTTATGCACCAATTTTCGCCATCCACTTTTGGAATTTTCCTTACAAATGCACCGATTTATTTCTCTGAGCAAATTGTGCATACTGATCTCTTATCGGACCATTTACCAGTACTTTGTAAGTTTACTTAAGGAGTTCGTAGCAAAAATGTTACACACTTGCAATACTCCAAGGCAAACTGGAAAAAATTTAAGCATATCCTAAATGTGGCATCCTTAGCTAATCTCGAAGCTCTTTCGGATTTTGAAGCGGAGCAAGAAGAAGTAGATGTAATGGTAGATGTATTTTAAGCCGACATACATAATGAAAAAAAACAGTGTGTACCCGAAGCACCTGTTAGGTCATAGTTTTAAAAATTCCACAGTGGATAAAAAATATAATCTGTGATAGAAACACAAATCAAAGAAAATGGATCAGAACCAGACAACCCATCTTTAAGGCTAAGGGTAACTATTTGAACCACATGATTCCCCAGAAACTATTTGAGCATAAAAATTAAAAATGGAATCTTAAACTGTCTAATATGGACAAGAATTCCAGGCCATTTTTAAAGCTTACTAAAATTTTTAAGAACAAAAAACATTTTATCCCAAGTTTCATCCACAATAATATTGTGTGTTCCACAAGAGCAAAAAAAGCAGATATCTTAGCAGAAGTTTTGTGTGTTCTTGTGTTCCACAAGAGCAAAAAAAAAAACAGATATCTTAGCAGAAGTTTTTGAATTAAAACATCACACTACCGACCGTTTCTCAGACTATAATACCTCAACTGCAGCCCGAAACACTTTAAGCGAATTTAACAATTTGAAAAACTTGACATTCACACTTGAAATCACTCCTAGGGATATTGACGCCATAATAAAGTCACTAAAAAATACTAAGTCACCTGGCATTGATTAAATTCCAAACATTTGTCTATTTTTGTTTGGTAAAACTATTTTTTAAAAAATGCGATAGATTTTCTTGCTCTAATCATATTCTCAAATGTGTCATAAATGTCTTCAAATTGGGTATTTCTCTAAAAATTGAAAAATTGCAAGTATTATTCCAGTTCCAAAGCCAGGAAAGCCGCCGAATAGTCCAAATAATTACCGTCCGATAATCTTATTTTTATAAGTTTAAAATTAAAATAAATGCCTCAAAAAATAAAAGCAATTTTCTTCACAAAAATAAACTTAAACTAAATAACATTGACATTAAATGAAAAAACTCCATAAAGTATCTTAGCATTAATTTTGACAAAAAACTTATTTTCAATGGTCACATAAGTCATACCATTGACAAAATAAATAGGACCATCCGAATATTGTACCCTTTTATAAATCGCAGATCAAATCTTTCTAATCACAATAAGCTGACAATATATAAACAAATATTTTTACCCATAATACATTATGGATCTGAAATCTGGGGCTGTAGTGCCATATAAATAAATTAAACATTGCACAAAATAAAATCTTAAAAATGATTTATAATTTACCATTTTTCTATGCGACCAACCGTCTGCATCGATGCACTCATCTATCATTTAACAAATAAATTCAATATTCGCAAATCTTACAACGCACATCCGCGTGCTGACAGGTCCTTCCCTTCCTAGTACTACGCTAGTAACCACAAAGTACCAGTCTTAGTTTTTTTTAAGCCGTTTTTGAGCCAAGTTTTTACCATTCTCTTGGGTTATCAAATGTAAATTAAAACAAGAAAGGAAAGCTAACTTCGTGCGCAGATATACCGGATATATATCGCCAAAATCGGATATAGTTGGCTGATCATTATGAGAATATTATTATATAACCAATTTATTACAATACAAAATCTAAAAAAAAGCCACAAGCTTCTATCTTCAGATATACAAAAGTTGGTACTTTTACTAAATACTAAATACCATTTCCGAACGTTCAGTTATGTGACAGCTATAAGATATAGTCGGCCAATCCCGGTCGTTCGGACTTATATACTGCGTACAAGGAAAGAAGGGAGTGTGCAATGTTTCAAGTCGATAGCTATTAAACTGAGAGACTAGATCGCGTAGAAACAGACAGATAGACAGACAAACGGACATGCTCATATCAACTCAGGAGGTGATCCTGATCAAGAATACTTTAGAGGGTCGGAGATGTCTCCTTCACTGCGTTGCATACTTTTGAAGAAATTTATATTACACTCTGAAAGTTGTAAGTTTTAAAGATAGTTAATAAGTCTAAACAAAAAATGTTTAAGCTTTTAGCAAAATTAATAATGATAATGGAAAATAAAGCAAAATCGATGAATTGAATTGAATTGAGTACCCTCTATCTCGTTCTGCAGCGGTGTGGTGTTACCTGTGCTATGTGGTGTTTCCTATGCTGTAATGAGCCATCTGTGATGAGCCATCTCGTGATGATCTACAGTCTGGGATCGTTTTCAAGGTGCTGGTGTTCGAGCTGATCCAATTTATAGTCTGTTTGCTGTCGCTGTATATATTGACTTGGCTGGGTTCGAAGTTGAGTTGATGTTTAAGTGCTTCCCTTATAGATATCACTTCGGCGTAGAAGACGCTGCTGTTATTGGCTAGTCTCAAGGAGGCTCTGATGCTTAAATAATTGAAGTATACACCCTCCTACTTCGTTTTTCCATTTTGAGGCAGCTGCGTTGAAGGTTGAAGGGCTGCGTTTTCGGATGTCCTTATTTTAAGTGGAAAAAGGCCTTATAGTCAGTGCAGATATTTTACTCGCTTATCCGTGATAACTAGGGGTCTGTTGATGTGTTAAAACACACTTAGTTTGATTGCCTCGTTGAGGTTGAGTATGGCGTTTATTTTTTTGGCGTTTATGTTGGGTATGGGATGTTTTTGGAGTGGTTCTGAGATCAACACTGATACGTAGTGCGGCCTGTTTCTGAATTTTTCTTACCTTTTTATACCCTTGCAGAGGGTATTATAATTTTGTCCAAAAGTGTGCAACGCAGTGAAGGAGACATCTCCGACCCTATAAAGTATATATATTCTTGATCAGGATCACCTCCTGAGTTGATATGAGCATGTCCGTCTGTCCGTCGGTCCGTCTGTCTGTCCGTCTGTCTGTCTGTCCGTTTCTACGCGAACTAGTCTCTCAGTTTTAAAGCTATCGTATTGAAACACACCCTTCTTTCCTTTGCACGCAGTATATAAGTCGGAACGGTCCGGATCGGCCGACTATATCCTATAGCTGCCATATAACTGATTGATCGGAAATGGTATAACTTTGGTGTTTTAAGAGTAAGAGAGTTCTATAATACGACAAGAGAGCAAAATAATACGACACGCCAAATTTCATAATGATCAGCCGACTATATCCTATAGCTGCCATATAACTGAACGATCGGAAATGGTATTTGTGGAAATACCAACTTTCGTATTTTTGAAGATAGGAGCTTGAGACTTTTTTTTTAGATTTTTTATTGTAATTTATTGGTTTTATTATGATGTAATCATAAGAATCGGCCAACTATATCCGATGTTTGCTATATATCCGGTTCTAACTGCAAGGGTATATCAAGGGTAGCTTTCCTTTCTTGTTTATGTTAGATTTCTTTTTCACCAAGACGCCATACGGAAGTTCTGTCGTTCTGACTATGATCGTGTATATCAAGCGCACAATGTAGGGTCACATTCTCCATTTTAGTCCCAATTATTTTATTTTAATCTAATTTATTATTTGTTTCAAATGAAGAGGGTCTTTGCGGTCTACTGCGATCTATCTTCTATGTTTGGATTCTAGTTGAACTTTCTATCTAGTGCCATCCATAGGTACTTTTGCGTTATCGTTGAAGGAGAGCATCTGATTGTTTAATTTTGGTGGGGTAAGGGTGGTATATCTCCGGTTTTTTCGCCGGCTCTTAAGAGGATTGATTTGACTAGTGAAGACGTCACAGTCCTGAAAATGAGCAATTGATCAATGAGTCCCACCAAGTGGCCACCTAACCCAAGACACGCCGGGGCGTCGGCTATGGTGCTTGGGAGGACGTTGTTGAAAGAACTTTCTATGTCTAAAAGGGAAACTAGGGCATATTCTTTGATAGAAATAGCTTTCGCTATCGTTGAGATAAGCGCGTGAGTTACGTTTTTGTAGGTACATGGTACATATAAGAGTTTGACTAAGAGTGGAGGGTAGCTATCTTCTTTTTTAAGATAGCTAAGGGTTGTTGATAAATGGGATGGGATTCAGCTGGGTGTTCTATGTCCGAGCAGAAAGATTTGTAAAAGGAGCGCTTCGCTTGCCCTTATTTTAAGTGGTAAAAAGGCCTTATAGTCGGTGCAGATGTTTTACTCGTTTCCTGCCTTCGGAAAACAAGGTGGTGTTTGCCGTTTGGAGGGTAGCTATCTCTGACGACCACCAAGGTGTCGTAATACTAACAATACCTTGACTAATACCTGCTTACCGTAATACCTTGATTCGCCTTTTTACTTTTTTTTTTTTTTTTTTAATAGTTATAACCGGCAATGATACGACGGGAGGCAAGTGGCAGTATCCCTGTTTCAGCTTTTTAATGCGAATAGCAGAAACTGCTTTTGGACAGATTCAATCCTCCTTTAGTGAACAAAGTATGGCGGACTGCAAACGCTAGAACAGTATTCCAAGATAGGACGAACCAACGATACACATAGAGTTTTAGTTGTGAAAGGATCATCAAATTCTTTAGACCAACGTTTGATAAAAGCTAGCACACCTCTGGCTTTATTAACTGTTAGTGATATGTGCTCGTTGAAGGACAACTTATTTTCAAAAATGACTCCAAGATCGTTAATTAGGGAAACACGATCTAAGACGTTATTCCCAAGTGAGTACGAAACGATGTGAGGCACACTGCGATTGAACGTCATAACCTTACACTTAGAGCAGTTAAGTAAAAGGAGATTGTTTGAGCACCACAAGAAGGCTTCGTTAAGGTCTAATTGCTGGTGTCTATGAAGGAAATGGTCTGAAAAAGAAAAAACATAACTTGATATCATCAGCATACATAAATGTAGTAGCATAGTTTACAACACTAGGTAAATCGCTAACAAAAAGAAAAAACAGAAGAGGTCCTAAGTGACTACCTTGTGGGACACCAGATGAAACGTTTATAATCTGTGATGAACTGTTTTTAAACAAAACACGCTGAGTGCGGTTCGATAGATAAGAGGTCAACCACTGTACTATATGGGGAGAAAACCCATAAGACACAGCTTATAAAGGAGGAGATGGTGGTTCACAGAATCAAACGCTTTGCTAAAGTCAGTCTATACCACATCAGTTTGCATGCGGCTCAGAAAACCTCCGGGATAATCGAAGTGAATTCAAGAAGGTTAGTTGTGGTAGAGCGATTCTTGACAAAACCATGCTGTGAAGTGGAAATAATGCTTTTACAAAAATGTTGCAGTTGGAACGTAACCAGTTTCTCAAGCAGTTTGGGAATCGCAGATAGCTTAGCAATCCCCCGGTAGTTCTCAATAAGTGCTTTAGAGCCTTTCTTATGAAGCGAAATAATAAAAGATTCGTTCCATCTCTTGGGAAGACATGCCAACTCCAAGGATAAGTTGAATAAGATAGTGAGAGGATAGCAAAGGATATCAGAACAGTACCTTAGAACACAGCTAGGAACATTGTCAGGACCAGCAGAGAATGAGATATCTTTTGTTGAAAGATCTTCGAACACATCCTGAATTTGAAAAGTAAATGTTGTTTATGTGTGGTAATATATAAGGACAAGAAGAATCGAGGTTATATGAATCGGACGAATAAGTGGTTTGAAAGTGGATTTTTTTGGCTCAGCTTACCCGGAATACTTCTTAAGTTTTGATAGCAGCAGGAAAATACTATGTTATTCAGTTTTTTGAAGCAGTTTCTGCAGGGCTAGGATTCTGAGTGTCTTTTGCTAGGAATTCATGAATGATACTGTGCTCAGGCCAAGCTACAGGATCAAGTGCTTTTTCAAGTTAGGGATCAGGTAGGACTATTTTAAAAGAAGAAATAGAACGCTTATGCTTAGAGTTAAACTTAAAAACAGCTATTTCATTAGGAGCTACCTTAAGATGGTTTAACAGGTGACTCCTGACATCATCAACAGTAGCATCCGGCATAAGCCGAGAGACAAATATGGGCTTACGAGGAGCAACCGCCCTCAGCGTAAGTCCAGAAGATCTAACTTCAGGCGCCACACCAACCAGAGGCCATGGAGACATCACAGCAGGAGCAGAGGGTAGGTTGTCCAACGATGGAGACTCCAAAATGATAGGAGGCTCGAGATTTGCACTCGGTACGCCGATCGCTTCTTGCTAGGGATAAATATTAGAGTGCCCTGAAGGAAGGCTTATTAAGTCCCTTGGTACTGGAACAGCATAAGTAGGTAGACAAGTAGGCGACGGTAAAATTTTTGGTGTTGAAAATTCATCGACTTGTACAGCATGGGATGTATGGGTATTCAATAATTTAGCAGGTTGTTGTTGGGAATTTTTCGTCAGGGGGATTCGCTTAACAACTTTATCCCAAGGAATTGAGTTTCAAGAGCGAAGAATTGCACATTAAGGGCTGAAAATTGCTTGCGAACATCTAGGAAATCATTTCTCGTCTGTTTCATAAAAGTCCGCATCTCTGACTCAATTTTTCTACAAGCGATGCAAGACCACGTCAGGCCAATTTTCTTGTTGATAAGGTCACTTATCCGTCCATTGTGTCCTCCTCCAGCACATTTAATATGTGAGTAGTTGTTGCAGAGCCAGGTATGAGTCACCCGTGGTGGATCTACCAAATTCACATTTTTTTGCTGTGCAGGTAAGACTCATTTTTGACGGATTGCAGACCACTGTAGTAGCGTGTAAAGAATTTAGGCTTTCTGAAGCACTCTGTAGCCGAGAGTGGACGATCAGAACGGATGTAAGAGACGACGTTAGAAAAGATATGTGCAACGAAGGTTAGGCGTCGAACAACAAACTCCACAGTAACTATGATGTAACGGGTTACGTCCAGAGAGTACAGCTTGGAGAAACTTATGTTGGAGAATATACGTAAAGCGCAACAGAGATAATTTTAAACGATTAAATGTATAAATTGGAAATAATGAATGAAAAGTTCAATGAACTTATAAAGTCGAATTTATTTTTAAAGATTAATCGTTATATTTCCACTTGAGAAAGCTTGAGTTCAAGATCGAATATAATTGCAAACTGGCATAAGCGATCGAAGAAACACGTCCGGGTACGGCAAGTGAATATACAGAAGTGGATGACCGGTAGTCTCATCCATTATCCTTTAAGTTTTTATTGTACTTTTAGTTTTTATAATAGATGCGGCAGCACAGCGAGTTCCGCTCACATTCGTTACCCAAGCTAGATTGAATTTACTCTCCTCGATCATTACGCTCAACTCTGCTTTCGCAGCATTCTCTCTCTCTCTCGAGTTGAGCTTATATTGTCATCTCTATCCCTCTCACGACTTTTCTTCTACGCAGTTACAGACGCTTTCCACAGACAATTCCAACAATTAACATACAATTCTCATTTTAATTTTTTCTTTTTGTACACATTTTTACAGAGCCATACTTAATTCTAAACAATTTATAATTTAAATTTCGTCATTTAATTTCATTTATCATCACCGGGCAAACATATGCACCAGGTCACTAAGACCATTCGGTCAACTTTCCCCTTTTGGTCTTCATTCTGTTTCCCCTCTTGGGACACATCCGCACATTCTCTTGTGTTAACCGCAGGCTCTCTCTCATTTTGGGGCTCATCACTACCTTGTAATTCTGTTAATTCGCTGGTTAATTGTATGTTCGGTAGCGCTCTCAGAGACTCATGTGAATATTTATATGTCCGCTTATTGACTAATGATTTCAGTTTGTGTCTATCTTCATCTAACACTCTGACCACTTGAATCGGACCCTTGAACTTCGGATCCATTTTTTTCTGATGTCGCAATTCAGCTTTCAGTAAAACATGATCCCCTACGTTATGCGCAATAACTTTAACAATAACAATAACTTACGTTATGCGCCTTGTTTTTGTCAAATTTTTCTTTATCTTACCGTGCATTACTGTCCATGTTTTCTTTAGCTTCTATTCTAGCATTTTCTCTATTCACTATATTATCTTCTTCATTTATTTTCAGCATACCAAAAGGTCTGGTCTCTTTCCCTATTAGCAACTCTAGAGCACTAGATTTTGTAACTCTATTTGTAGAGCAATTCATGGCTAACTGAATATCTTGCAATGCATCCTGCCAAGAACGCTCACTAGTTTCAACAGCAGTTAGCATAGCTTTTAGCGTGCTCATAACACGTTCTACCTATCCATTGGCTTGCGCCCGTGGCTATTAAGTGCAAGTCAATTTTATTCGTTGAGCGAAATTCACGGAATTTACTACTTGAAAAGCTCCTGCCTTGATCTGCGATGATTCGGCTGGGAACTCCAAAGAAAGATATACCTAACTTCACAGCTTTAATGCAATTTTCTGATTCTAGATTAAGAGTGTGATACAATTGAACAAACTTTGTAAATGCATCTACCTTTACAATAATATATTCCTTCAGGTCGTTTTTTCCGCTGAGCTTGCCATTTATATCTAGGTGGATGGTATGCAAAGGTATATCAATCTTAGGTATGGGGTGCAATTCCATTTTTGCCTTTCCAGAAGGGGGCTTAGATAATTTGCAGGTTATACAATTTTCAACGAACTTCTTGACATATTTAGACATATACTCGAACCAGAATTGTTCATAGACCTTGTCTAGAGTCTTCTGCCACCCTAAATACATCATAGCATCGTGTACGTGGTTTATGACAGATCACCTAAACGCCTCAGGAATCACTGGTAAACAACAAGTCTTGCCATTACGTTGTATTTTGCGATATAATAGCCCAGTTCTAATTTCATATGTTTTCATTACATCTGTCTCTATATCTTGGCTATTTAACTGGTCCATGATTTTCATTATGCTATCATCTCGTTGCTGTTCGGCTATCAGCCAATCATTTGTTATTCCTGCTAGATCTACACGAACCTCTGCTCTACGGATGACAGTTGAACCTACAGGAATTGGATTGCGCGATAAAAAGTCCACATGTGCCATTTGGCTTCCCTTTCTATAGTCAATGACAAATTCAAAAGCTTGTAAATACGGTGTACTCTTGGGGTCAATTCAGCTTTCTTTTGAGACACTGTTAGTGAATTACAATCGGTGTACACTGTGAATTTTCTACCATATAGATAATGTCTGAAGTGTTTCACTGCATTGTAAACAGCTTAGGTTTATAGCTCATATGAGTGATATTTAGCTTCGGATACTGTCGTGCGCTTGCTAAAATATTCAACTACTCTTTGTTTACCATCTATTTTGTGTATTAGCATTGCGCCATACCCATCAGCACTGGCATCTGTATGCAATTCGATTTGGAGCTCAGGGTCAAAAATTTTCAGTACAGGGTCAGTCGTCAGTACTTTGATAATCTTCTGTCGGATCTGCTCATGCTCCTCTTTCCAAAAAAATGTTTTAAGTTTGGAGGTCAACTCATAAAGCGGCTTCATCTGCTCTGAGAACCGCGGGACAAATTGTCTGAATTACGATGCCAAGCCCATGAATTGCCTTAACTGCGTTACAGTGGATGGTGGAGCAGTCAGGGCTTCTATCTTACTTGGATCCGGTTTAATTTCACTATCTTTAATATAGAATCCAAGGTACTCTACTCCTGTACGAAGAAAAGCGCACTTCTTTGTATTGAATGTAAAACCTGCCTCAGACAAGACTCTCAGAACTATACCTAACCTTTCATATGCTTCCTAATTTGTTTCTGCTACAATCAGCACGTCGTCTATGTAGACTACTACGTAGGAATATACTAAGTCACACAGAGCTCGCACTATGGCACGTTGAAAAACAGAAGATGCATTTTTAGCCCAAATGGCATCACCAGAAATTCATACTGACCCTCTGGGGTAACGAATGCTGTTCTTTCTATGGAGTTAGGGTGAATCGGTATTTGATAGAATCCGCTGGCCATATCTAAAATGGAAAAATATTTTCCGCCTCGCAAGCGATCTATCTGATCAGAAATCAATGGCAACGGGAACTTAGCTGAGATAGTGTTTGAATTTAGCTCACGAAAATCAATGCACAGTCTGTCGCTGCCATCCTTCTTTTTAACTAATAGCATTGAATTTGCAAATGGCGAATTGATTGGACGGATCACATTGGATTTAATCATTAAGTCTATTTTTTCCCTAAATAATAGCTTTTTATCTGCGCTGAGTCGATATGGGCGCCTTTGAACAGTTTTATTCTCTTCTATCAAACGAATTTCTAATGCCCTTGTGGTTACGCGTTTAGTTGGGATTTCATTTATTAAATTGCCAGAGTATTTTCGCAATACGTTTTTTAGTTTAAATTTATCAATTTCACTTAATTCTATGTTGGTATCAAGTAAATTTTCAAATTAGATCTATCTTCATTTATAGCATTAACAATCTTAGTTTTGTAAATATTTCATTTGTCTGTTTCGATCATAACACCAAAACCAAGCTGAAATATATCTTGACCAATCATTATGTCATGCTTTAAATAATTTTCTAATACGACATGGGGCAGTTCATGTGGGCTAACGCTATTGACACCGCAATCTTTTCCAGCTCCGTCGATTTCCACTTGGATAGTAAAAACGTAACTATGCGACTGCCATATTCCGCAAAGCTTTCTCCAGATCTGGGATGTCCGTTTGAAACATTAATCCGTTGTCTCAATGCCCACGAATCGTTGGATGAACAGTTCCTTGAATTAGGTCCAGGTGATGCCAGCAAAGCATACCTGGTACAGCCATTGCGAAGCACTGCCTTCCAGCGCTTTGCTAAGTGCTTCGAGTACATTATCTGCGAAGATTAAATCGACCGTAGTGCATCATGCTGATGCATCTGTTCCAGCGCCATCGGGATTAAATTTGGGCAGTGTCACATGCGTGGTTTTCCCATTTGACGCCGAGGCTCTTGGCGCCTGCATGGCTTTTATGATTTCCATGAGATTTTTGTTTTGCTCTTCCAGCGCTGCCATATATTAAGCGGAGCTGTGCTCTTCTGGCGAAGGCAATCCCACTTCTGATGACGGATGACTGGTAGTCTAAGTTTTTATAATAGATGCGGCAGCACAGCGAGTTCCGCTCACGTTCGTTACCCAAGCTAGATTGAATTTACTCTCCTCGATCATTACGCTCAACTCTGCTTTCGCAGCATTCTCTCTCTCTCTCGAGTTGAGCTTATATCGTCATCTCTTTCCCTCTCACGACTTTCGGTAACTCGTCAACGGACCTCACTCACCAACAGAGATTATCACCGTCTCTGCTGTTATGCCTTTCGCATTCTGTACTTCCCTGAATTTACTGTTTTCCGACATATATATATTCTTTATCAGGGTCACCTCCTCAGTTGATATAAGCATGTCCTTCTGTCTGTATCTACGCAAACTAGTCTCTCAGTTTTAAAGCTAAAAACTTAACGTTGCACAGCTTAAAACGTTTCACACACTCTTCTTTCCTATAGTTGCCATATAACTGATTGCTCGGAATTGCTATAACTCCAGCGTTTTTAGAGTTAAAGAGTTCGAGAGAGCAAAGAATTTTGCAAAGAATTTTCCAAAATTTAAAAAAACAAGAAAGAAAAGCTAACTTCGCGCGGAACCGAAGTTTATATACCCTTGCAGTTAAAACCGGATATATATACCGCAAACACCGAATACAGTTAGCCGATCCTTATGAAAATATCAAAATAAAACAAATTTATTACAATACAAAATCTAAAAAAAATTATAAAAAATTCTAAAAAAAGAAGGGTGTGTGCACATTTTCAAGTCGATAGCTTTAAAACTGAGAGACTAGTTGGCGTAGAAACAGACAGACAGACAGACAGACAGACGGACCGACGGACATGCTCATATCAACTCAGGAGGTGATCCTGATCAAAAATAAATATATTTGCAGATATCTCCTTCACTGCGTTGTACACTTTTGGACAAATTATAATACCCTCTGCAAGGGTATAAAAAAACCAAAAAAAATTATTTGATTTCAGAGAGCAAAGAATTTTGCATGAATCTTTTTTTTGGCAAAATAATACACACGCCAAATTTAATAAGGATCGCCCGACTACATGCCATAGCTGCATTAAATACTCGTTCTTGTTACTCGGTGCGTCGCAGTTGCGAATGAAAGAAAAGAAGTAGCAGAGAGATAATAATAATAAATGAACTTCCATTGAAAATATTTTTCATAAGCAAGGGCGTATGGAACACACGTAGGTATTTTGCAGCTCGGGCTCGTTGGGGGTTATTTTATTTTCTCGTAGCTTGCTATGCCCTGTCTCTTAGCTAGTAGCCCAAGTTGCCAGTTCTACGTATTTCCTACGTATTACGTGGGGCTCTGGGAGGGATGAAGATAAATTCGAATCGACGAGGTGCTCCAAATGCTGTCATAGCGTCCTTATGGGTTTCCAATTTGCTCATTAGGTCATGTACGATGCGAGAAGAGCCCAAGAAAATCGTGGCATTATCGCAATTCAATTTCTCGATGGGGCCGCGTCGTCCAAAAAATCTAAATAAGCACATTATTAATGTATTAGCGGTAAGATCTTTTACAAGTTCAAGATGAACGGCTTTTGACAGGAAGAAAATGAATATTGATAAATACATCTTGATTGGAGTCTTACCACGAATTCCTAGCGATACTCGAATCGGCCCTAAATGGTCCACTCCACTAATGCAAACGGCCTTGTTCCTTTTAAACGATTGGCTGGTAAGTTACCCATTATTTGTGAAGATAATTTTGGCTTGTATCGAAAGCAATGTACACATTGTCGTACGACCGCGCTACATTCGCGCCTGGCATTTATCAGCCTTATTGTTTGGCGAATAAGACCAACCAATGCTCTGGTTCCTGCATGACAGTTTGTTCTATGCAGATGTTGAATGTATAATCTCCAAATCTGTTGCCCTTTGACATAAGAAGCATAAGAAGCGGAAACATTACGCTGTAGCTTAAATGTGCATTGAACAATCGACATCCTACTCGCAACAAAGACACCTTTAGCTTTCCAATTGATTCAGTCACAACGAATGGACTTAATTTTTGAAGTGAGTCTAGCAACTTAACTGATTTTTGTAATTTTATGAGTTCACTTTTATATGCATTTTGCTGGATGACGCTTACAATGAGTAAAAAGGCCGAGCCGAGCTCAACCGAGGTAGGATTTAGTGAAGACCACGAGTTAGATTTAGTTGCGGTAACGAATTGCAGCAAGTACGCAACAATGCGCATTACTTTAAGAAATGAAGATGAACTTTCGACAATGGTTTCTATCGGATTCGGCTCGAGTTGTGTTGTAGCGTGACTAGTTGCTGTATTCCGAATCTCTAACTCTTCATTAATGTTGATTTGCTGAGTTTTTGTGTTTTGAGGCCAAAACCTTTGATCTTGAGTCAAGAAGTGAGGACCATCAAACCAAAATGAATTTTTTGATTCATTAACTGTACAACCCCGAGATGGAAAGTCCGACGCTGACGTCTCACTGACGCGGTTGGTAACAAAGGTTTTTAGTTTTAAAGGATGTGTGTGCAGCCAATACAAGACGAGACATTAAGAACTTCTTCCCACAAGTTGGCTAGCAAGTGCGCCGCGCAAAGCTCCAGTCGTGGTACCGACTTTGTTTTCAGAGGGGCCACTCTTGATTTTGCAGTAAGCAATTTAACTTCCACAGCATGTGGATGTTCGACACAGATGACATATGGTATTTTTTGTCGTACCTACACGTCAATATATCCAACTCTTCCAAACCGATTGTGATCGATTGCCATTGCTGCTGAAAGGGTGTCAGGAATTGGATCATCATACTTTATCTTAAGCAGCCAAATCTGTTGTATGAGAATTTTGGCCTTTGTGACAACAGGACAGATAAGCCCAAGAGGATCATATATGTATCATATTTGTTGGCGCATGGTTTGTACACATCTCTCGCGAAGAAAACTTAAAGATGTCATGTTTTGGGTTCCAAACGAGCCCTAACGCCTTTGTCTCTTCGCGCTCCCCGACAGATGCATCTGTAGACTGATCAAGATCTATTAGTTGCTCACAATTGGTTGCCAACTTTGAAATAACAAGCCCGGCCGAGCCCAAGATTTAAACTACTTCGTTTCGCACTGACGAAAGTTCTTCAATTGTATCCGCGCCGTCAAAGATCGTCAACGTCAAAGCTATTCGATAAGACTAAGGATCCTACAAGGTGAGAAACTGAATATATCTCACTAAGGTACTTGAGGCAGCGGATAGCTAAGAACGGTGCGCAGGCCATGCCGTATATAATGGTATTCAAGCGATAGACTTGTAATTTTTCATCCTTATACTGCCTCCATACTATTAGTTGAATATTACGATGGGATTCAGTTATTTCCACTTGTCTGTACATTTTGACGATATCGGCTGAATAGTTGATCGGATCATCAGCAATTCGTTCAACGACACTTGAGAGCTTGTCTTACTCGATGCATCGAAAACCACTCTAAGTGTAGTCCTTGAACTTTACAGTCTGAGCACTTATTGATAAGGAATGAAGAAATGAGGCTCAGTCGGAATTTCATCATTGACCAAAGTCATGTGGCCTAAGAAAATGTACTCCTTCATAAAGGCAACGTATATGAAATTTATTTCTGGGTTATTGAACATCCTCCTTCTTAGTGCTAAGAATCGCCTTTTTGTGATTTCAAACAACGAGCCGAGAAAAGTAGGGCTGGACTTAAATGGCAATGAAACTTGGAGTCGACCGGAGGGTAACCGAACAATACTCTCGATGAATGCCTTTTCGCACATAATTTGCTCCGGAGTGTAAAGTTTATTCTGTGCAATGCTCGGGAAACTTTCTATTTCACAGAATTTTCGAATCAACATATCTACACTGCAAGGATCAAGGATTATCTAAAATTTACTATCTGCAATTATAAAATTATAATTAAGTATCGTTTAACGATTTATCAATGTTTCAAATACATTGTTCCACAATAATTGAACTTGTACGCAAATAAATTGACACTCAGCAGACAAATTAGTTGAAATTAACTCTGAGACCCGAGTCGTTTCAACGTTGGTTATTAGGTTGAATTGACCAGAGATGACAGCTAAAACCAATTGCTACTTCCAAATGAAGATGCCACTTTATTGTTTGAAACTGCGTAAAATTTTTGATTATTTGCCACCTGCTACTTGAATTGTTTAAAGGCAGGTTTCCCCCAGGCAGATACTTGTATCCGCCCCTGTAACTTGCCACTGATTAATACCTCTATGTCAGCTTTTGATTGGGTTTCCCTTTTTTCGGATGGCTCAATTGATGATTGTTATACTAAATTCTTGGTTGCCCTTTTTAATATACTTGAAATTTTTACCCCTGTGAGGGTACGAAGATCCTAAAGGCTGGTATAAAAAAGGTTTAAAAAACTTAAAAAATAGAAGGGATAAGAATTACAAATGATTTATAAAGACGGGAAGCCTTGAACAGGAGACCTGTACCGGCAATTTCAGCAGGAATTTGAATTCCTTAATAAGTTTCTGTACAACCAGTACACATCCGATGTCGAAGCTAGCCTCCGATTCAATCCTAAAGTTTTCTGGCGGTTTGTTTACAGTAAAAAGTCAAAATCGGAAATACCTTCATCCATATGTTATGGTAATTTAGTAGCCGACTCGGATCAGGGCGTTTCTGATCTTTTTGCGAAATACTTTGCCTCTAACTTGGAGCCGAAGGTTCTTTGGAGTGATAACACAGCCACACAAAAAAAAAAAAAGTGTCCGGGTTGGGAGATCAGAGTACCCTATCCCCATGTATTTTGGACCGCTGAACACGAATCTGAAGTCCGTTTTGGTCCTGCACGTGTACGTTTCTTCCTAACCTCAAAAAAAGTTTTACATTTTTGGAGGTATGCGACTTTTTTTTAATTTATTGGATTTTCATGAAACTGGGTACCCAGGGGTTTTTGGGGTCGCTGATTACGAATTTGAAGTCAGATTTTCAAAATTTAATATGGCGGATCCAATATGGCGGACGAATTTTTGAAAAATTTTTGGATTTTCATGAAACTGGGTACTTAGGGGTTTTTGGGGTCGCTGATTACGAACCTAAAGTCAGATTTTCCAAATTCAATATGGCGGATTCAATATGGCGCACCAATTTTCAAAAAATTGTTGGATTTTTATGAAAAATGAAATAAACTCAACCTGGACCGTCGGCATTAGCATTACCCGATGTACACCACGAGGAGGTTGCACTAGCGGACTTTGTACATCATGTAGCTCTTATAAGGGCTGTTTGGTATTCTAGATTAGCTTTAAATAATAAATATTTTTTTATTAATTATCTTTTTTACTGCTATAACGGGTTCTTTTTTCTTCAAATGATCTATGCAAAGGAGTTCGTTTACGTTTTTTGCTTTTCTTTTGTATGTCTCTCTTGAGCATCCAACAAAAATCTGCCATTCGTCCGCCATATTGAATCCGCCATATTGAATTTGGAAAATCTGACTTTAAATTCGTAATCAGCGACCCCAAAAACCCCTGGGTACCCAGTTTCATGAAAATCCAATAAATTAAAAATAAGTAATACTTTTTTTGAGGTTAGGAAGAAACATACACGTGCAGGACCAAAACGGACTTCAGATTCGTGTTCAGCGGTCCAAAATACATGGGGATAGGGTACTCTGATCTCCCAACCCGGACACTTTTTTTTTTTGTGTGGCTGTGTAATCAAAGTCTGCTTAGCATTGAGACTTTTCTCAATGTGAGTAACATGGACGTATTGGACTGTGACCTAGTTGAAGCCACAGGACATTTTACCGAGTCACATACACCTGACGTGGATGGTATCTCCCCATTCTTCCTTAAGAAGAATATAGTTTCCCTGTCTACTCCTCCTCAATTGCTGTTCTCCTTGTCACTTTCATCTGAATGATTTCCCTATCGGTGATAGATTAGTTCTGTAACGCCTATTCACAAAGGTGGCAGTAGGTCTGATGTTACTAACTATCGACCTATAGCTAAAATAAGATTTAGAGCGGAAAGTTACTAAAAAATTCATATTTCTGGCTTTCTGGTTTGAGTCTTATCTGGCAGATGGACCTTGCCAGGTTTCTATTGGAGACGCTACCTCAATTCCGTTTGGCACCTCCTCTGGTCTTCTACAAGGCAGCTCTCTGACATCTCTCCTATTTATTATCTTCGTTAACGACATCTCTTCATGCTTTCGTCACTCTTACTTCTTGATGTATGCGGATGACCTTAAAATCTATATGGCCATTAGTTGCATTAGTTACAGTTATTGTTAAAGGAGAATATATTCAGAGTCTGCTCATGGTCCTCTCGTAATCTTCTCCCATTAAACCAGTGGGGAGCAAAACGCGCACTTGTTAAAATTTTTATTGTATGCATAGCAGAGAAAAATAATTAGAGCAGAGCATTCACTGAGCAAAAAATTCGTAGTTTTTTATTTAATTTTTCGTTAAGTCAAAAGTTGGAATGGGCACTGAAATAGTTTATTTTATTTTAAAGAAAGCTTTGCTTGCAACAGTTCTTCAACAAATGAAAAACTACGTTTCCTTATTTATATTTTTTTGGAGAAAACTTTTGACAACCCAATTTCTAAGAAAATTTTTCTAAGTGGAAAAATTTTGATTTTTAAGTTTGGGCTGTCAAATGAGTGAAAATGAGAGCAAATGAAAGAGCTTCTAAAAAAACTAAAAGTGCTGGGCTTTGTGAAGAGGCACCTGCACAAATTTACAAGTCCACACTCGAGCCCCAGTCTCGAGTCTATGAGTCTATGCTGCATTTGTCGGTCAAGACTGGAATATGCTTCAATAATTTGGAATTCGGCTTGCAAAATTCGTTCCAACCAAATAGAGCGACTCCAAAAGAAATTTTTAAAATTTGCTCCTCTGCCACCTCTGTTAAATGATCCTCTACCTTCATACCAGAGCCGCTGCCTTCTTCTCAATATTTGCACGTTGGAGGATCGGCGCACACTGGCAGCTTTAACTTCTGTAAACAATGTAGTCTCTAAAACATTGATTGCCCTTTTTTACTGCGACTTCATAATTTTAATGTTACTTCGTTCCTTTGCCTCCTTCCGGATCAAGTATCACAGGGCCAATTATCTTTTAAATGAGCCGATTGAGCCTCCGAATTAAGTGAGGCTCTGATAAGAGTGTTTTTAAAGGCTTGATAATCAGGCACCTATAATGTAGTATTTAAGCTGTTTTGTAGCCATGTAAGGATTTATCCGTTGGCGGAAATAAATACATAAATATGAGTATGTCTGTCTGTTTCTACGCAAACTAGTTTCTCAACTTCTGTTTTTTGCACGACGTATACAAGTCGGAACGGGCGGGATTAGCCGACTATACCCAATAACTGACATATAAATGAACGATCAGACTTTCAGCTGCTTATATTTCGGCAACATAGACCAAGTTTGGCACACCAAACCAAAGTACATTTTATTAAATCACATTGCACTGCTGCACTTTCGACCAATGTCCTCCCTAGCCCTTTCAATTGGTCGGCCACGTTCGCTCCACGTTCATCGTTCGCTTACCTTGCATTGGCGACTTTGACATGATTGTGTGCAAAAAAACGAAGCATTAATTTTCTCGGTTAATGTTTTTTAAAACTTGAAACTATCGACTTGAAACTTTGCACACATCCTTCTTTCCTTTGCACGCAGTATATAAGTCGGAACGGCCCGGATCGGCCGACTATATCCTATAGCTGCCATATAACTGATTGATCGGAAATGGTATAACTTCGGTGTTTTTAGAGTTAGAGAGTTCAAATTTCACATTTCACACATTTTTGGCAAAATAATACGACATGCCAAATTTCGTAAGGATCGGCCTACTATATCCTATAGCTGCCATATAACTGAACGATCGGAAATGACCCAACTTTCGTGTTTTTTAAGGGGGGACATCTGAGTAGAATTTTGAAAAAATCGAAATTTTTTTTTTTCGCTTAAAAAATTATTTAGGGTCTTAAAAATGACATATCTAAAGATAGAGTCCGGCAAAAGTGTCTAAGTGTCGAAATTTTTCATTCTGCGGCGATGCCTCACAGGTATATCCCACAGTACTTAAAACTTTAAACGCGTTTTTCTCGAAACTACTTTTTTTGAGTTGGCCGAACACCTAACTCGAACAACTCTTAACCTATCGATCTAAAATTTTGACAGTATACTCAGAATACCTATGTCATACGTAGGATTTTTTTTTATTTTGCTTACTTTTTTTTTATCAACAATTTTGTGACGTTTTTTGTTAGTGAAAACTGAAAATTTTGTTCAATCACTTGCCATTTTGGAAAAATAAATATATCGAAAAAATCCTACGTGTGTCGATAGCCGTTGAGATAAAGAAACTAACCAAACTTGATTTTTTGTTCTAGATCAAAAATTAAGGACGTTAGGTGTTCGGCCATGGACCCCCTTTAAAAAAATAGGGCCTACGAATAAGGGCTGCAGGGCCGCCATTTTATTGTGTAGTTTAAATATAATATAATAAAACCCCATTTACAAATTTTCGATTTGCTGTTTTGATTTGGCCAAAAAAAATTCGAGAAAAACCGTTTTTTTTTGGCCTGTTACTCAGATGTCCCCCCTTAAGATAGAAAGCTGGAACTTGGTACAGATTATATTTTTGGTCAGTTTATCCGACCTACCGAATTTCATAACGATTGGCCGACTATATCTTATAGCTGCCATATAACTGAACGATCGGAAATGGTTTTTGGTAGAAATACCAACTTTGGTATGTTTGAAGATAGAAGTTTGGGACTTTGTTTAGATTTTGTATTGTAATAAATTGGATTATATATTCATATTCTCATAAGGAGTGGCCAACTATATCCGATGTTTGCGATATATATCTGGTTTTAACTGCAAGGGTATATACACTTCGGCTCCGCCCGAAGTTAGCTTTCCTTTCTTGTTCTGTGTTCAAATCCTCGTAAGGACTTTGAACTTTTTCTTTGTTTTATAATTATTATTATTTTTTTTTTTTTCTTTAATTGTAGTATTTTTCTTTAATTTTACAATTGTAAAGTTGTTTTATTCTTCATTATGTCCCGCTAATAAAATGCTAATAAAATTTCAAGGGAGTCCTTCCGGCATTTTGTCATCCGACACGTCCGGCACTTATTTTTACAACAATTGTAATAGAATAATAATATCGTAAAAATTAAAAGTAAAAAAAAATAAAAAAAAATACATATAAAAAGAATCATAAAACTAAAACTTCATCAAAATTGAAACAACCGCCCGCTAATGAAATCGAACCCAGGACCTCGCGCACTATCCATCTAGGCTACCCTCGAAGTTGATTTAATGATATTTAAAATTGGTGTTAGAGGAGGCTCTAGAATCCATACCAAAAACAGAGCTAACGAGTAAGGATAGTAAAAGATATTTCTGATCTCTTTAATCTTACATTGGTTCAATTACAACATTTCAAACTTTCATCGTTCCAAAGATGTTACGATCTAAAAAACCCGCTCTCAAATTTTTTCATTACTACCAGCCAAGCACTCTACCACTCGGCTATCCCTCATTCGTTGTCGAAAAATTTCTCAAACTTAACTTGTCGCGCAATGGATCCCGCTCGTTCCAGCGGGTTCCACTGCTGAAACCCGCCATAGAACATTTTTCTTTGTATGAGATGTCCCATCTATGTACTTTATAATCTTTGGTTATACCTTACACCATAGTTGTCAATTCATTGCCGATTCGCCAGGGTGGTCTTAATGAGCTAGAATCAGTACCGTTCACTTTAAAGCCGTGGGGACTACAATGCGCACTCCTCTTAGCATGATGGTTCCAATGTTTGACAATTTATATCAAAAAGGGGTACTTTCGGGAACCCAGTTGTCAACAGTATCTTCATCCTGTTTGGTCATTGAGGGTTTTCAATGCCACTAAAAATAAAAGACAAATTTATATAATTTAAAACGTTATAAATGTTTATTCATGCATGCAGATGAAGCAGTTATGTAGATCAGCTAAAGTACAGGGAGGGCGGCCCGACTAGTCACTGCGAAGCTAAAGCTCTCGATAATGGAGAGGGCGGCCCGACCTGGACATTTGCGGAGCTAAAACTCTCCAAAGAAAGCTAGTGAATCGAGCGACCGAGACAGAGACGGCTTGCGATAAACAAAGCTACTTGTACATACTTAAGCCTAATAAATAAATATTACACTAAACATTACATTAACATTATTTAAATATCAACATTAAACGTCGTGCTGCTGTGTGACCCGACACATCCTTTGCAGTCTTTTCGTCAATTTCCCATAGAGCTATTAGTGTGGGTGCGAAATTCTCTGTGTTCACTGTTAATATAATAACAAATGAAAGGTGCTCATTCTCTACATTTCTTTACATCCGTTTAGCTACGACTGGCAAAAGCAATAGTATTTGGGTCGAAGTTATTTTAAAATTGTAGAAAGACTGCCCCTACAGCAACAGAGCTAACATCAGTAATCAGTCGAGTTTTATTTTTAAGGTCAAAGTAAGAGACATATTTCCTCAGGATCTACTTCAATTATTTTGTCTGTCAAAATGTGACCCACGAACATTGTATTTTAGTCTTTTAAATACACTGTTCGTTAATGAAAATAACATTGTATTTCTTAGAAATTGCGCGAACCTTTGTGACCGCTTCGTCATGCTGTTTTAAATGATTACCAAAAATAATTATGCCGTCGACATAATTCATGACGTTGGGGCACGAGTCAAATTCAACAGTAAACTAAGGAATTGAGGACTAAAGTAAGATTGTAATCTAGCTTTCTGCATCTAACTTTCTTTGAGTTCGGACGTTTATCTTCTCGTTTGCACCGAGTGCAGTGCAGAAGTTATTGCTACCCAACTTCGTGGGTGTGAGGCCGTTCGGTGCGCGTCGATCTGCCGGCGTGACTACCACACCGCTTGTGAGGATTTGCCTTCGGAGGCTATATAATTACTTATTAACATTCCGAACTTAATGTGGCAATGTGATATCTGCGTCATTGGAAAAGATTCGCATTCTAAAATTGATTGAGCCTGTTCATAAGGTTCTAGATCTGGAATCCCTTTTCGAAAGCCTTTATGCCAAAGTGGATCGTGCCCTGGTACATGGAGCGGCTGGACGCGCTGGAGGCGCCTCTTCGGCTGGGGTGCATTTTGTTGCTCCCCTTCTATGCCTACCACCACTGGGAGCAAAAAGGCTACACTGGACCAGGCCCCAACGGCATCTAAGGGGGCTGTCCCGAGGAAGAAGCGGATCAACCCTAATAGGCGCATTGTGAGACAAGCACCCAGTTGCGCTCAGTTTCAAGTGCTTCCCAGCTTAAAATATGTTATTAAATCATGTTATTAAATTCGCGACGGCCTCCCAACCGGATGCACTGTGCAAGTTTGTCGCAGATAAGCTGAACGTGGAGCCGAGTGATTTAGACTGTGCTAGGCTGACCAAAAAAATGCTGACATCAACGACCTCAAGTTCGTCAACTTTAAATTGGGAGTTCCGGAGCAACATTTCCCTAAAGTCTTCAATGATGATTTTTGACCTATGTTGGTAAAAGTCAGCCGGTTTAGCGATTCTACCTTTACCACAATCGCAATCTTTACTAAAATTAGTAAAGCATACCATATATTCATTTTGAATTAAAGGAAAAGTCTAAAAACATTTTATCGAATTCGCTATAGTTATTTAAGTTTTTTTATTATACCCTTGCAGAGGGTATTATAATTTTGTCCAAAAGTGTGCAACGCAGTGAAGGAGACATCTCCGACCCTATAAAGTATATATATTCTTGATCAGGATCACCTCCTGAGTTGATATGAGCATGTCCGTCTGTCCGTCTGTCCGTCTGTCCGTCTGTCTGTTTCTACGCAAACTAGTCTCTCAGTTTTAAAGCTATCGACTTGAAACTTTGCACACACCCTTCTTTCCTTTGCACGCAGTATATAAGTCGGAACGGCCGGGATCGGCCGACTATATCCTATAGCTGCCATATAACTGATTGATCGGAAATGGTATAACTTTGGTGTTTTTAGAGTTAGAGAGTTCAAATTTGACATGAGAGCTATTTTTGGCAAAATATTACGACATGCCAAATTTCATAAGGATCGGCCGACTATATCCTATAGCTGCCATATAACTGAACGATCGGAAATGACCCAACTTTCGTGTTTTTGAAGATAGAAAACTGGAACTTGGTACACATTCTATTTTTGGTCAGTTAATCCGATCTATCAAATTTCATAAGGATCGGTTGACTATATCTTATTGCTGACATATAACTGTACGATCGGAAATGGTTTTTGGTAGAAATATGAACTTTCATATTTTTGAAGATAGAAGCTTGGGACTTTTTTTAGATTTTTTATTGTAATTAATTGGTTTTATTATGATGTAATCATAAGGATCGGCCAACTATATCCGATGTTTGCGAAATATATCCGGTTTTAGCTGCAAGGGTATATCAACTTCGGCTCCGCCCGAAGATAGCTTTGCTTTCTTGTTTTTAATTGTTTTTTTTTTTTTGAAAAAGTCATGGCCACCTACAAAAATTAAAATGATTTTCTGAACTAAGTTTTCAAAGAGATTTGTTCTAAGCATGTAAATTGTCCAATTGTGTAATCCTTAAAGCGAATCCTTGCCGAATTCGCTATTGTAATTGAAAAACCAAAGTCTGAAGCTTTAGGATCAAGTATCTTTTAATATGAAAAATCTTCAAATTCATTTTTTTTCAATTTTTAATGGTGCGGAAAGCTAAAAGTGAAACAAGAAAGGAAAGCCAATTTTCCTTGCAGAGCCTTGCAGTTAAAACCGGAAACACTGGATATAGTTGGTCGATCCTTATGTGAATAGCAAAATTTAACCAATTTATTACAATAAATCTAAAACAAAATCCCAATCTTCGAAAATACCAAAGTAGTTATTTTTACCATATACCATTTCCAAATGTTATGAAAGTTGATAGGTTAAATCAAGAGATCAAGAATAGAATCTGTACGAAGTTCCAACTGAAAAACTTTAAAACCACGATAGTTGGGTCATTTTCGATCGTTCAGTTATATGGCAGCTCTAGGATATAGTCAGCCGATCCTTATGATGTTTGGTAGACCAAAAATAGCACTCATGCAAAATTTTACCTTTCTAACTTAAAAAATAAAGTTGCAGCTTTTCCGATAAATCATTTGTATGGCAGCTATAGGATATATTCGGCCAATCTCTCGTTCCGACTTATATGCTGCGGGCAAAGAAAAGAAGGGTGAGTTCAAAGTTTCAAGGCGACATCTTTAAAACTGAGAGACTAGTTTGCGTAGAAAAAGAGAGACGGACTCAGGAGGTGATCCTAATCAAGAATATTTATACTTTATAGGGTCGGAGATGTCTCCTTCACTGCGTTGCACACTTTTGACCAAAATTATAATACCCTCTGCAAGGATATAAAAATCTTTATACTAAATGGTACCTGTATATGTATGTGGTCTAATAAAATATCAACAAAATCTAATGCATAGCGCAAAATCATGAATTGAGTAATATTTTTCAGCAAAAAAAAAATAAAAATCAATAATAATGATTATTTTGTGGTTTGTTTTTTGATCAGAGAATAATGATAATTTCTAATTTTTATTTTTTCGCTCAGAGAATAATGATTATTTTTTAATTTTTTAAATAAAAATCAGATTGATTACGGTCCTTCATATAAACAGTAAAATCAATATCTAAGCGTCGTCTCTGGGTGAAAAACTGACTTCTATTTGTTGGCGAAAATTTTATCCGCTGCAGCGCGCTGTTTCGACTTGCTGTTTACCGTGGATTCATCTCGTTATATTGGAGATGCATAGTGGTACACGGACTGCAAATTAATACTGGAAACAAAATTAAGTTTTTACAATTTTTGTATCGCTGCTAATTGAGTGATGAAAGATGAAGATGAATCAGTTCTCCATAGAATCCGTGTCCCCATGCAGAGCGGGGTTTTTGCGTCAAAGCCTGTTTGTTATGCTTGATGATTTGCTGAGGGTGCGCCAGACTTTAAAAATGCTGAAGGCCACTCCAGCTTCCTACATGCAATGCTTGGCATTCGGCTGGAAGAATTGGAAAGATTTGTAGCGGAGTTTAAGGTTGTTCATAGGAAGCTAGCCGAACTATATCTCGAGGAACTAAGGAGCGAACTACGTTTACGTTTAACGACTTGGCAAGGAAAGTAAGGGAAAGTACTCGATGGGAAAGTACTCCTGCGCTCTAATTTTCTAATTTTCTGACCAGCCACTCAACGGTGGTTAATAGTAGCCTCGCTAGAAATTCTATACTAGCGTTCGGTCGTAGTTTCCAGGGGTTGTCGTTTCGGAGGATATTTCGAATAACTTGAGTTTTGGTCGATTTTCTCAGCTATTGTAGATGTCAAACCGTTGCTTGCGTGATTCAGTGTTAAAAACAGTTCGCCCACTGGAATCGACAGCTTTCTGGAGCATTTAAATAAGAGACAACAATCGTTATCATATTTTTTAAGCACATGTGAAGGAAGTTTTGAATTTGAAATCCGTCAAAGGGGCATCATCGACAGGACTCCGTCAGTTGTCTACTCATTGCTCCGTGATCTGGCACTACCCCCAAATTGCGAGATGCAGGCGGAGCCGGAGACGATGTACTGCGTTTTGACGTGGAAGTCCATGGCAAAGTACCTGGAACAGAGGTGCCAGATTTTGGAGAGTGAAATTTCTCGATGGCCCCAAATGCGACGGTGCCAAGTATCGTTTGTTGTTACTATGACGCCTTCTGTACACTGGTTATGTGGTAATGCATCCCACCGGATCCAATCCTACTCTGGCTTCATTAGATTACCCCTCGATGGCCGCTTAGAGGAGATTTGACGCCTTGGTTTATGTCGCAACTGTAAAAATCGTTCCCATTTAACTCGAGTCTGCAGCTTATCAAATTACGGTATGTGCAGGCGAAGGCCCCACACGCTGTTACATTTTTCGGTTCCTGTTCCTCTCGTTATTCCATGGCAAGCTCAATCGTCCGGCATTCCCTCCCGTAATTGTGTACATAGTACAGATAGTACAGATTAATAAATAGTACAGATTGTAACCTGAATTTAAAAATACAGTTGGTTTCACTAATACCATCAGTATATGATTAAACAGTCAGTACCAATTCAACCTCTGAAGAGACAAGTTGTATTACAAAGTGAACACCCCGGGTCCAAGACCCTTGCAATAACCATGCACGAACCACCCGATATTGGATGATACACCCCAAAAACATACCATCATAAAGACCCGAAATTTATGGTAGTAAAAAGAAAGGACAATGAATCATTTAGGACGGTTTCCCCCTTCATAATCCAAAAATCCATAGACTATGCCTGCGGAGGAGAAGTTGATTCCGTAAAAAAAAACACGAGACGGAACCCTACTAATAAAAAAAAAAACTCACCTTCAAGCTAAAAAACAGCTTAAAATAAACAAAATTGCAAACATGGAAATACTGGTTACGGAACATAAAACACTAAACTCCTCGAAAGGAGTGATCTAAAGCAACGACCTCAGATATATTGATGAAGAGACCATCCTTCAAGAGCTTAAACCCCAAAAAGTCATAGAAGTAAAAAAAATAATGAAGAAACAAACTACAAGCAACAACACCAATACCACCGACTCAGTAACAGAAACTGGCCTAATAATTCTAACATTTGAATCCCACAAACTTCCCGAATACTTCCGATACTTCGAATTGGATACGAAACCTTTCGCGTGCGTGACTACATACCACTCCCGCTACGCTGCAAAAAGTGCCTTCGATTTGGACACCCAACTCCCATATGCAAAAGCACAGACAAATGTTCATATTGCTCGGAAGAAAAACACACCACTAAAGGCTTACAATGCCAAAACGATAAAAAATGCCTCAACTGCGAGAACAATCCGGGAATAAACTCCCAACGCAGCCCGCTTGACCGTAAATGTCCAACATTCCTTAAGCATCAGAAACTTACAGCTATAAAAACTACCGAGAAGGTCGACCACAAAACTGCTTTGAGGATATACTTCGAGCGACATGGATACCAAACTAGAGCCACGTATGCAACAACTCTGACCAGCAACACTACACAGGACCAAACAAAACCCCAATCTTCAAATACCACCACACCAATAGAAAAAACTACACACAAAAATCACACACAAAACACCATAACCAAATCGACATCCCACGGAACCTCAACTAACGCACCAAAATCACCCAAAGAACACCTCCAAAATCACACTCAACAGAAAGAGCAAGACGACATCGAGGCCATGGATACCGACATTACAGACACCACACCAAAATCACCTTATGCACCACAAATTACAAAGAACTTAACATTAAAAATATTTTCCAACGATAAGTCAAACTCTAATGTACGTCAAATTAGCGTCGAAGTGGAACGCTGGAATTGGAACACAGCAACGAATATTTTGTTTTTCAATTATTTCCGTATTTAGCCACTAAATTTAATCAAATAAACACCAGAATTGTTAAAAATTGAATAAACTATTGTTTTTTCTTACTTTGAGCGGGTTCTTCACTCTTTAAGTAGCTTAAAAATGGGGTTGAAAAATTGCCCCTACACTGTATTGAGCATTATCTCAGAAATAAGAGGATGCGCCAATAAGCGCGATACACCAGCTTATAGCCCATTCTTTTGAGAATATGCCCTGAAAATTTCATTAAAATCGTTCCCTACGTTTTGGAGCAAATCGACTAAAAGTGGGCCAACTCGGCTAACAGCCCATACAAAAATGACCCCAAAAAATTGTTTTTAAAATTGTGAAGCTCCAAGAGGATGCGCCAATATGCACGGTAGTGGAGTCGATGTAGGACCTTTTCAAGTATATATGGACCAAAAATCATAAAAATCGTTCCCACAGATTTTGAGAAAATCGAATTAAAGTTTCCCATATAATTTGAACTAATAAGAGGAGCGCCAACCAGTGAACCGGAACCAGTCCGCAAAAAGTTCATTGAACTAGTTTAAAAATACTATATGGCTCTGTTAGACTTATTAGGTCCTTCACAGAGGAGGCGCCATTATGCACGGTATACCGTTGAAAAGCTTATTTTATACAGAACATTATAAGACAACTTTTATTTAAATCGCTCCCACAGATTTAAAGAAATCAAGTCCCGAAAATTTCAGACCCTGATTCACCAACACTGGCCATTAACAGCATCACATATTTCTGCGCTGCCTAACACGGCGCTAGCCGTTATGGAATTTGAATGCCCCCCTAGCTTTTTTTAAAGAGGATGCGCCATTATGCACGGTATACCACGAGAAAGCTAATTTTTGGCCCATTCGAATGGTACCAGTGCCATTAAAATCCTTCCCACAGATTTTTAGAAATCAAGTCCCGAAATTTTCGGGACCTGGTTTGCCAATACTGGCCATACTCATATTTCCGTGTTTGCACGCTGCCCAACACGGCAGCCGCCACAATGAATGTTTAACTTTTTTTAAAGAGGATGCGCCATTATGCACGGTATACCACGAGAAAGCTAATTTTTAGCCCGTTCGAATGGTACCAGTGCCATTAAGGATGTAGTCTCATGTTCCGGCCTACTTTTTAGAGGTTATTTCAAAAAAATTTTTTTGTAATAAAAAAAAATGCGATCGTTCCAATTTTCACATATGTTTTTATAGGCATCATAAACTATTTGAAAATATTTTGTTTAATTTATTCTTGTGTAGTTTAATACACTTTATAGCATGCCAAAGTATGCATATAAAAAAAAAAGGTAGGTCCCTGGCGCAGGTGATTTCGACTGCTAGACATCCGAAACAAAAAATTAGAATAGATTATTGTTTTGTAAGCTTATGGCTCTGTCCCGTACTAGAATGAAATATTTTCATTAATAAACAACAAAATGGCGAACTCACAAAAAAAAATTTTTTTAAATTTAAAAAATTTATCTTAAATTAATGATAAAAAAAAACTAATCATTAAAAATAAATGGTTCTAGTACGGGACAGAGGTGTTACTTTTTAGAACAACATATCCAAATTTCAGCTAGATCGGTACCATAGAATTTTGTGAATCACCTGCGCCGCACACAAAAATGTCGTTCCGAGAAAAACGCGTTTAAAGTTTAGACGCTACCGAGAAACTCATACATTTCGGTGTAGGCGCGCTCTCGATTATGGGCTGTATCTCTGTCATTATTTGATATTTTTATTTGAAACTTTAACAGTACATTCTTAATAAACAATACTATCGAAATATGTGAAAAAAAATCGATTTTTTCAACCTCACACATGAGACTACATCCTTAAAATCCTTCCCACAGATTTTTAGAAATCAAGTCCCGAAATTTTCGGGACCTGGTTTGCCAATACTGGCCATACTCATATTTCCGTGTTTGCACGCTGCCCAACACGGCAGCCGCCACAATGAATGTTTAACTTTTTTTAAAGAGGATGCGCCATTATGCACGGTATACCAGGAGAAAGCTAATTTTTAGCCCGTTCGAATGGTACCAGTGCCATTAAAATCCTTCCCACAGATTTTTAGAAATCAAGTCCCGAAATTTTCGGGACCTGGTTTGCCAATACTGGCCATACTCATATTTCCGTGTTTGCACGCTGCCCAACACGGCAGCCGCCACAATGAATGTTAAACTTTTTTTAAAGAGGATGGGCCATTATGCACGGTATACCACGAGAAAGCTAATTTTTAGCCCGTTCGAATGGTACCAGTGCCATTAAAATCCTTCCCACAGATTTTTAGAAATCAAGTCCCAAAGTTTTCGAGACCTGGTTTGCCAATACTGGCCATTATCATTTTCCCGGGTTTTGACGCTGCCCAACACTTATGGCGCCATTAAAAAAAGAGCGTACGTACATACATACATACATATGGGCATTTCCAAAATCGCGCACGGGACATTCGTACGCGCTCAAGTTAAAAAAACTGTAAAAAGGAAACAATTTTTTTTTTTTTATTTTATGTTTAATGCATAGCATTTTATTAGCTTTTTCATTGGTGCAAAGATTGATGTTGGGTATTTTTCCATTTGGAAGATAATTGCAGAAGTCGAGTGATTCGCACGGGACACAGAACGGAAGTGGCTTAAGAGGTCAACCAATTCAAACGCCCATTTCAGCGAATCCAAAAACAATATTTTAATGCAACTAATTTTAAACTTATGTTCATTGATGCCTCTTCAAAAAGGTTAAAAAATTTTTCAAAGATAACTTGTATTTTTTTTTTAAAGTCATTTGAAGTAAATTCGCACGGGACATCGTGCACGGGACATTTTTTACCACCACTATTTTCGTAATTATACCCTTGCATAGGGTTTTGTAATTTTGATCAAAAGTGTCAAACGCAGTGAAGGAGACATCTCCGACCCTATAAAGTATATATATTCTTGATCAGGATCACCAGGAGTTGATATGAGCATGTCCGTCTGCTGTCTTTTTCTACGCCAACTAGTCTCTCAGTTTTAAAGCTATCGTCTTGAAACTTTGCACACACCCTTCTTTCCATTGTCTGCAGTATATAAGTCGGAACGGCTGAGATCGGCTGACTATATCCTATAGCTGTCATATAACTGATTGATTGGAAATGCTATAGTTTCGGTATTTTTATAGCTAAAGAGCTCGAGTTTTGTATGAATGCCATTTTTAGCAAAATAATACGACATATCAAATTTTATAAGGATCGGCCGACTATATCCTAATGCTGCCATATAACTGAACAATCGGAAATGACCCAACTTTCGTATTTCTGAAGATAGAAACATGTTACATGATTGTATGATTGTATTTTTGGTTAGTTTATCCGAACTACCAAATTTCATAACAATCGGTTGACTATATCTTATAGCTAACATATAACTGAACGATCGGAATTGGTATTTGATAAAAATACCAACTTTGGTACCAAATACCAACATTTTTTATTGTAATTTTTGTATTTTTTATTGTAATTGGTTATATTATAATATTCAAATAAGGATCGGCCAACTTTTTCCGATTTTTGCGATATATGTCCGGTTTTAACTGCAAGGGTATATCAACTTCGGGTCCGCCCGAACTTAGGTTTCTTTTCTTGTTTGTACTTACAGTCGCGCACGGGACAAACTTCAAATGATCACCAAAAATACAAATATTTTTTTACTCCAATTTTTTTTTAAATATTAACTGCACACTTAAACTCTGTTTGCAAAAAAAATTTGATGCAATTCGAGCAAGTGCTTTGGATCTACGGATAAAAAATGTTGTTTTTCAGTCGCGCACGGGACAATAAAATAAGCGATAATATAAATACAAATTTTTACCATTATTGGTGATCGCCTGTTACATTTGCGTTCCTTTTCCATTTATTTAATCTCAAAGTGATTTTAGAAAGCAAAATGGAAAGCATAATGCATTTATTTTAGAAGTTGTTATAAAAACAAAATACGGCCTACAAACATCATACGGACAACAGCTGCGTTTGCGCGACTTTGCATTCGAATATTTTGAAATCTGTAAAAGATGAATGCAAAATTCTTTCAAGTTTAATAAACTTGAACATTTCCTTATGTAACCATGTTGAAAAAAATCATTTTCAAGAACTTTTAATTTTTTGGCCGCGGTGGACCTTTCTGTGGAAATGCCCATATATAGAAACTACTATATGGCACACATGGCAGCATACATACATATATAGAAAACACATGGCAGCATACATACATATATAGAAAACACATGGCAGCATGCATACATATATAGAAAACACATGGCAGCATACCTACATATAGTAGTTTCTATATACATATGTATGTATGTATGTACGTACGCTCTTTTTTTTCATGGCGTCATAAGTGTTGGGCAGCGTCAAAACCCGGGAAAATGATAATGGCCAGTATTGGCAATCCAGGTCCCGAAAACTTTGGGACTTGATTTCTAAAAATCTGTGGGAAGGATTTTAATGGCACTGGTACCATTCGAACGGGCTAAAAATTAGCTTTCTCGTGGCATAATGGCGCATCCTCTTTAAAAAAAGTTAAACATTCATTGTGGCGGCTGCCGTGTTGGGCAGCGTGCAAACACGGAAATATGAGTATGGCCAGTATTGGCAAACCAGGTCCCGAAAATTTCGGGACTTGATTTCTAAAAATCTGTGGGAAGGATTTTAATGGCACTGGTACCATTCGAATGGGCCAAAAATTAGCTTTCTCGTGGTATACCGTGCATAATGGCGCATCCTCTTTAAAAAAAGCTAGGGGGGCATTCAAATTCCATAACGGCTAGCGCCGTGTTAGGCAGCGCAGAAATATGTGATGCTGTTAATGGCCAGTGTTGGTGAATCAGGGTCTGAAATTTTCGGGACTTGATTTCTTTAAATCTGTGGGAGCGATTTAAATAAAAGTTGTCTTATAATGTTCTGTATAAAATAAGCTTTTCAACGGTATACCGTGCATAATGGCGCATCCTCTGTGAAGGACCTAATAAGTCTAACAGAGCCATATAGTATTTTTAAACTAGTTCAATGAACTTTTTGCGGACTGGTTCCGGTTCACTGGTTGGCGCTCCTCTTATTAGTTCAAATTATATGGGAAACTTTAATTCGATTTTCTCAAAATCTGTGGGAACGATTTGTATGATTTTTGGTCCATATATACTTGAAAAGGTCCTACATCGACTCCACTACCGTGCATATTGGCGCATCCTCTTGGAGCTTCACAATTTTAAAAACAATTTTTTGGGGTCATTTTTGTATGGGCTGTTAGCCGGGTTGGTCCACTTTTAGTCGATTTGCTCCAAAACGTAGGGAACGATTTTAATGAAATTTTCAGGGCATATTCTCAAAAGAATGGGCTATAAGCTGGTGTATCGCGCTTATTGGCGCATCCTCTTATTTCTGAGATAATGCTCAATACAGTGTAGGGGCAATTTTTCAACCCCATTTTTAAGCTACTTAAAGAGTGAAGAACCCGCTCAAAGTAAGAAAAAACAATAGTTTATTCAATTTTTAACAATTCTGGTGTTTATTTGATTAAATTTAGTAGCTAAATACGGAAATAAAAGAAAAACAAAATATTCGTTGCTGTGTTCCAATTCCACCGTTCCACTTCGACGCTAACTGAGCGACGCTAAATTGACGGACATCAAACTCTCTCTCCACTAACTTCAAACCATCCAAACCAAAAACTAAACCCGCAACTAACAAGAAAGCAAAGCTAACTTCGGGCGGAGCCGAAGTTGATATACCCTTGCAGCTAAAACCGGATATATATCGCAAACATCGGATATAGTTGGCCGATCCTTATGATTACATCATAATAAAACCAATTAATTACAATAAAAAATCTAAAAAAAGTCCCAAGCTTCTATCTTCAAAAATATGAAAGTTCATATTTCTACCAAAAACCATTTCCGATCGTACAGTTATATGTCAGCAATAAGATATAGTCAACCGATCGTTATGAAATTTGGTAGATCGGATTAACTGACCAAAAATAGAATGTGTACCAAGTACCAAAAACACGAAAGTTGGGTCATTTCCGATCGTTCAGTTATATGGCAGCTATAGGATATAGTCAGCCGATCCTAATGAAATTTTGTAGGTCGGATTAACTGACCAAAAATATAATCTGTACCAAGTTCCAGCTTTCTATCTTTAAAAACACGAAAGTTGGGTCATTTCCGATCGTTCAGTTATATGGCAGCTATAGGATATAGTCAGCCGATCCTTATGAAATTTGGCATGTCGTAATAGTTTGCCAAAAATAGCTCTCATGTCAAATTTGAACTCTCTAACTCTAAAAACACCAAAGTTATACCATTTCCGATCAATCAGTTATATGGCAGCTATAGGATATAGTCGGCCGATCCCGGCCGTTCCGACTTATATACTGCGTGCAAAGGAAAGAAGGGTGTGTGCAAAGTTTCAAGTCGATAGCTTTAAAACTGAGAGACTAGTTTGCGTAGAAACAGACAGACGGACAGACGGACATGCTCATATCAACTCAGGAGGTGATCCTGATCAAGAATATATATACTTTATAGGGTCGGAGATGTCTCCTTCACTGCGTTGCACACTTTTTGACAAAATTATAATACCCTCTGCAAGGGTATAAAAAAAAACATACCAATAACAGCGACAACGAATCCACCTAAAATCCACCAACCTTATCCTAAACTAAACCGATCTTCACCGCAAAAATGTCCCTTAATATAATGCAATGGAATATAAAAGGTTACTCCAACAATTATAACCAACTTCTAATATCGATAAAGAACCACTCCCCACACATCATAGCTCTCCAAGAATCACACATACAATACACCTATAACATACCCACCCCCGCAAACTACACTCAACTAACTAACATAGCCACGAACAGATTTGGCGGCGTAGCACTACTAGTACACAAATCAATCGAACATTCTATAATCAACACCACAAACGATCTCGAAACACTAGAAATACTTGTAAAATCCCAGCAAAACCTACACATACAGACAGTTTACATCTCTCCGACCAAAACTATCTCAAGACAAATACTAGAAAACACATTGCATAGACATCAAGTACCCTCATTAATAGTGGGGGACTTTAATGGTTGGCACCCAGCCTGGGGCTCCCCTACCTCTAACCCAAGAGGTAAACTTATACAAAAATTTATCGACACATCCCAACTTATCCTCTTAAATGACAAATCACCAACACATTTTTCAACACACAACACATACACACACATTGACCTTTCCCTTTGCTCGGGATCACTAGCCCCACACACCAAGTGGAAAATACTCGATGACCTTCATGGGAGCGACCACTTCCCAATAATCATCTCTCTTTTTCCATTAAAAAAGGTAAATAAATTCAACAAACCCTTTTTTAAATTAAAAAACGCCAATTGGGACCAGTACTCTGCCCTGAAAATGTAAACAAAGAGGCTGCCCAAATCAACAAAATCATTTTGCATAGTGCAAACAGCTCTATTCCACAAACCTCAGCAAATTCTAAACCATACAAGGTGCCCTGGTGGAATAAATACTTAGCTCACTTACAAAAAGAAAAACAATTAGCTTGGAACACCCTTAATCGCAAATAAATAGAATAAATAAATAGGGTTAAATAGAATCTCATATGAAATGATAAAAAACAGCTCACCTACCACAAAAAACAGAATAACAGACCTTTTGAACAAAATGCTCGATAGTCACATACCGCAAGCCTATAAAACAAGCCTCGTCATACCGATCCTCAAGCCAAAAACTGAAAAAAACAAAAATAAATTCATACAGACCCATATCCCTCAACTGCTGTCTTGCAAAAACTCTCGACAAAATAATTGCCAAAAGACTATGGTGGTTTGTAACCGTGAATAAAGTGCTTAATCAAAACCAATTTGGCTTCAAAAAAGGAAAATCGACTTCGGACAGTCTACTCTACGTAGAATACCTCATAATGAAGTCAAAGAAGCACACATCACTCATCTCTCTTGACTTCTCAAGAGCCTTCGATCGAGTGGGGGTGCACACAATTACAGACTAACTCCAGGATTGGAAAATAGGCCCTAAAATAATAAATTACATAAAAAATTTTATGCTCAATAGAAAAATAATTGTCCGTGTAGGACCCCACATATCCAATTTTCATACCCTACATAACGGTATCCCCTAAGGATCACCTATATCAGTTATACTATTCTTAATAGCCTACAAGAAACTAGCAAATACTATAGCCTTACACAAAAATATTAAATTTAACGTATACGCCGACGATTTCTTCCTCATAATAAACTGCCAAGGAAACAGAAATAAAAACCTCAACTTAGACTACATTTTAAATAATATAAACACCTGGTGCTCATATTCCGGAGCATCCCTTTCCCTAGCAAAGTGCGAACACCTACACATTTGCAAAAAACGCAACTGCACTTGTACTATAACCTGCAACAACATACAAATACCCACCGTCACCTCGCTCAAAATCCTAGGATTAACAATTAACAATAAATACAAGTGGAACACACACATAAACTCACTAATATCCTCACTCCACCAAAAACTAAATATAATAAAATGCCTATCCAGCCATAAATTTAAATGCAATACCCACACATTCCTTCACGTCGCCAAAGCAACGGTCATTGCTAAACTGGAATACGGTTTGTTCCTTTACGGACACTCACCGAAAAGCACCTTAAACAAATTAAAGACCCCGTTCAATGCTGCGCTTTGCCTAGCCCTTGGAGCCTTCCAAACAACCCCCATATCTAACTTAATCAACGAGTCCAATATTCTCACAATAGAGCAAAAACGAGACCTACAAACAGCCAAGCTGGACACTGTACAGAAAAACTATTACACGTACCAGCTGAAAAGCAGTAAGGGCCTACAAGTGGTAGTAAAGGGAATAGAACCTGATGTTACCGCCGAGGAAATGAAAACCGCCCTTAAAGAAAGGGGCTTCGCCGACAAGAATGTTATTAACATTCTAAATAAAGATAAAAAGCCACAACCCCTCTTCAAGGTCGAGCTCGAGCCAGATAGCAGGTCGCTGAAGAAGAACGAAGTCCACCCAATTTACAACCTGCAATATCTTTTGCATCGGAAAATCACTGTTGAAGAGCCACATAAACGCAACGGTCCAGTGCAATGCACTAACTGTCAAGAGTATGGACACACAAGGGCTTACTGCACACTTCGGGCTGTTTGTGTAGTCTGCGGGGACGCCCACAAGTCCGCTTGCTGCACTACAAACAAGGACAGAACCGTGAAGAAATGTGAAAACTGCGGAGGCAGCCATACAGCAAACTATAGAGGATGTATTGTGTATAAGGAGTTAAAGAGTCTCATGCGTCAAGCGACCGCAACGCGCAACCAAAATCCACAGAATGCGAACATTGCGTCAAAAACTACGCCAGACGTCTTCTTCGCCAAAGCTGCGAGATCCTCATAACACCACCAACGGCTTCTCCTATGCCGATGCTCTACAATCTGGAAGGGAAATTCCAATTCAGCCTAACTCTCAAAGCGCTCAACAGGCCCCAGAACAGCCACACAGCCAAATGGAAACTATGATGCTTACCCTCCAACAAAGTATGATGGAGCTTATGTCATTCATGAAAACGACCATGCAAACGCTTGTTCAAAACCAGAACATGGTGATACAGCTGCTCGTAGCACAACAGTCCAAATAATCTATGCAGGCGCTACGAATATCAATGTGGAACGCCAATGGTGTCTCACGGCATAAACTAGAATTGTCACAATTCTTGACCGAAAACCATATTGACGTTATGCTACTGGTGGAAACGCATCTTACAAGCAAATACAACTTTCATATAAGAGGCTACACAATCTACCGCACAGATCATCCAGATGGGAAAGCCCACGGCGGAACTGGAGTTCTAATCAGAGAACGCATTAAACACCACTTTCACAAAAGGTTTGCAACAAACTTCTTGCAAGCCACATCCACACAAATTCAGTCAAGCAACGGAATCCTTTCAATCGCTGCCGTTTACTGCCCTCCTCGTTTCTCAATCTCGGAAGGACAATTTATGGACTTCTACAATTCACTTGGGGACCGATTTATAGCCGCAGGAAACTACAACGCCAAACATACGCACTGGGGATCACGTCTAGTGACTCCCAAAGGAAGACAATTGTACAATGCAATTATAAATGTGAAAAATAAACTAGACTACTTTTCCCCTGGAAGTCCCACATACTGGCCAACAGACTCACGAAAGCTACCAGACCTTATTGATTTTGCAGGGACAAAAAACATACCTCGCAATCTAATAAGTGCCAAAGCAGTCTCGGACTTATCATCAGACCACACGCCTGTGCTTCTAACGCTTATTCAAAGCCCAGAAATAACCGAACACCCCTTCAGCCTGACGACGCCAAAAACGAACTGGCTAAAATACAAAAAGTACGTGAGTGCCCACATAGAACTCGCCCCGGAATTTAACATGGAATCGGACATCGACTACACTACGAGCGCCCTGGAAGAAGTACTCGTTGCGGCAGCTAAAATCTCTACTCCTCATAGGAAAGATGTAGACCGAAACAAACACTTCAAATCTAATCAGCAAATCGAACAGCTCGTGCGAGAAAAGAGGCGCACGCGTCGTGATTGGCAAAACAGCAGATCACCAGCTTCAAAACAACGCCTTAAGGAAGCAACCCGATCACTCGACCAGGCTCTTCACCAACAGGAAGAAATTGCACAGCTGAGGTACATTCAGAATCTCTCGCCAACAAGCACAAAGTACCCCCTGTGGAGGGCCCACCCAAATCTTAGCGCCCCAATTGAAACGACCACCCCGATAAGAAACTCTTCGGGATGCTGGGCTCGCAGCGACGAAGACCGAGCTGAAACATTCGCCACTCATCTCCAAAGTGTCTTCCAGCCAAACCCAGCCTCAAATTCATTCCTCCTGCCAGAAATTCAGCCAAAGTCCTCCCCTCAGCCAGCCGCACCTTCATTCCGGCCGAACGAAATCGAAAAAGTCATAAGAGGACTAAAACCAAAAAAGGCTCCCGGTGGTGACCTATTGACCCCAAAGATGCTGATCGAATTTCCAAAATGCGCTATAGAGGTCGTCTGCAAACTATTTAATGGAATCATTAATCTTGGCTATTTCCCAAAAAAGTGGAAGAAATCCATCATTATAATGATACCGAAGCCTGGAAAAGACCACACAATGCCGTCATCATACAGACCAATAAGCCTTCTATCTTGTTTCTCTAAATTGTTTGAAAAATGCTTGTTAACTCGCATAGTACCACATCTGGAAGCTTGCAATATTATCCCGGCACACCAATATGGCCTTCGAAGAAACCATGGAACCATCAAACAAGTGAACAGATTAACATCCGAAATACGCTCAGCTTTCGAACAGCGAGAATACTGCAGCGCTATTTTCCTCGACGTATCTCAAGCTTTCGACCGAGTTTGGCTCATCGGACTCATGCACAAAATTAAGACGTATTTGCCAACATACACCCACAAGCTACTGGAATCATACCTCTACAAAAGGGTATTCTCAGTGAGATGCAACGCAGCTACTTCGGGCGACTACACCATCGAAGCTGGAGTTCCACAAGGAAGCGCACTCGGTCCGTGTCTATATGTTTTGTATACTGCGGATATTCCTACGAGCGCACAACTTACAACCTCAACGTTCGCCGACGATACCGCTATCCTTAGTCGCTCCAGATGCCCAACGCAGGCAACAACCCAACTGGCTAATCATCTCACAATAGTGGAAAGATGGCTGTCCGACTGGCGCATTAAAATAAACGAACAAAAGTGTAAACATATAACGTTTACTCTTAATAGACAAACCTCCGCTTTTACTAAACGGTATGCAGATCCCTCAAGCTAACGAAGTTTAATCATATACTGATATACTGTTTAATCATTATTATTATTATTATCATTATTGTTAAAGGTAGAACAGTTTACAAAACTGAACTAGCTTAGTGGGTATAGCACTGGCAGCGGGGCCTTTGGCTTTAAAGTCTAGTTGATAATAAGATTTTATACATGTTTTAAGTCTTAGGTTATGATGTAGCTTAGGTCTATGAACGGAGGTTCGTGGATTACCTATTTACATAATTACATTTTAGTTACAATTTTCTGATTTTGGTGTTAGGATGGACTTCATATTTTGTGGAACAAATTTGATTCTTTTAGAAAAGAAAATTTTTTGAAGGTTATCTGTGTTTAGTTCGTTGAGTAGGTTAACTGGGTTTGTGTTTTTAAAGATAGAGTGCTTTATTTGATGGAGTGATGGGCATGAGTTGAGTAGGTGGGATATGGTGTTGTCTCCTTGGCAAAAGGGGCATGGGGATGTTTGGTTCTGGTTGAAGTAGTGTTCGTGGGTAAGTTTTGTGTGGCCTAGTCTGAGGCGTACTATTTTTATTTGGTCGAGCCTGCTCGATTTTGGGTTAAAAGAGGTTACGTATTTGTCGATGTTCGTGTTGTCTTTGTTTATGGATTTATACCATTGACTGCATTGTTCAAAGTTTTGTTCCTGTCTTGTTGAGAATTCTGACTTTAAATGTTTGTTTATGTCTGTTAAATTTATGTTTGGGGTGAAAATGAGAAGGATTTTAGCTGCTGACTTAGCGGCTAGGTCGGCTAGCTCATTGCCTGCTATGCCTACATATTTTTGGTGCTAACTTTGTTAGATGTGATCGGATTTTGTTTGAGTAAAAGTTGTTATTGTTAGTGTTTTCTATGGAGTCAATTGCTGAGAGGGAGTCAAAGCAAATCATGAATTTACCCCTCAAACTTTTGACTTGATCAATTGCTTCTTGGATGGCTATTATTTCGGCGGAGAGTACTGAAGAGTATGGGGGGAGCATACCATATTTTAAAATGTGGTTTTCTGTTGTAACTGCGTAAGTTATTGTGGAATTTATTTTTGATCCGTCTGTGAATATAAACTTGTAGGATTTGTGTCTACCTTTGATATGTCCGTATATTTTTCGATAGGCGTCTGGGGGTGTTGTTTATTTCTTGTGGATTCTGAACGTCGTATCTATAAGATTGGGGATCTCCCAAAGTGGACTGAATTTTTGTAGTTTTTGTGGTTGGTATGGTAAGTTTAGTGAGAGGCAGAGTTGTATGGTTCGGTCTATTGTGGTTTGGTTTTTTCCTGATTTTTCGTTGCTTAACAAATTTGTGTATGGGTGTGTCTCTGAACGCCAAGGTGTAACGTACCTTGGCGTTCAGAGACACACCCATACACAAATTTGTTTTTTCATACAGTATACAGTATATCAGTATATGATTAAACTTCTGTACCAATTCAGTATTTCCGTAAATTTACTCGTACAATTGTGCTTTTTAATGTTCTTTATCTTTATACCCTTGCAGAGGGTATTATAATTTTGGTCGTTAGTGTGCAACGCAGTGAAGTAGACATCTCTGACCCTATAAAGTATATATATTCTTGATCAGGATCACCTCCAGTTGTCCGTCTGACTGTTTCTTCGCAAACTAGTCTCTCAGTTTTAAAGCTATCGACTTGAAACTTTGCACACACCTTTCTTTCCTTTGCACGCAGTATATAAGTCGGAACGACCGGGATCGGCCCACTATATCCTATAGCTGCTTTATAACAGATTGATCGGAAATAGTATAACTTTGGGGTTTTTAGAGTAAGAGAGGTAAAATGTTACTTGTGAGCTATTTTAAAAATAATACGAATAATAAAAAAAGGGCAAAATAATACGACACGCCAAATTTCATAATGATCAGCCGACTATATCCTATAGCTGCCATATAACTGATTGATCGGGAATGCTATTACTTTGGTGCTTTATAGCTAGAGAATTTAGATTTCGTAAATATGATATTTTTGGAAAAATAATACGACATGCCAAATTTTATAAGCATCGGTCTTCTATATCCTATAGCTGCCATATAACTGATTGATCGGAAATGGTATAACTTCGGTGTTTTTAGAGTTTGAGAATTAAAAATTTACATGAGAGCTTTTTTTTGCAAAACAATTTGAAATGCCAAATTTCATAACAACCGGTCGCCTTTATCTTATAGCTGCCATATAACTGAACCTTCGGAAATGGGTTTTGGTAGAAATAACAACTTTGGTATTTTTGAAGATAGAAGCTTAGGTTTTTTAAAGATTTTTTATTGTAATTAATTGGTTGTATAATGATATTCTCATAAGGATCGGACATCCGATGTCCGATATCCGATGTATGCGACATATATCCGGTTTTAACTGCAAGGGCATATCAACTTCGGCTTCGCCCGAAGTTATCTTTTCTTTCTTGTTATTGCTGAAATCAAACTTGACTAGATACATATGAAGATTTAGAGAGAGTAATTTGATGTTGTGATGTTCTCGCGACAACGACAATGATGGTCATAAGGTGCGATGTCATAAGGTGATTCTTTTGATTTAAAAACCTTATTAAGGCGACTAACATTTCTCTTCAGGGTTCTGCCTTTACGGAAACATCACCTGTTCTTTTCACCACCTCATTTTCCGTGGTGTCTAAGTTAGGTGTAAGTTTTTGGGAAAAAAACTAAATTTTTTAAGACTCCCTTGTCTTGAACTTTTGTTTTTACTTTCTTTGCTTCCCTTTTTTTGGTTTGCCATTTCCCTTTATTTTCTTTATTTACAATATTCTTCCTAGCGCTGCCGGCATACTTACAGTGTGGAAGCGGCTAAAGTTTTTTTCGATGCTCTCTGATTTGCTTTTTTGCCTCAGAAATTTGGGAAAAGAAGTTTTTCCCAATAAAAAATATAAATAGGAAAACGAACTTTTCGTATTTGTTTAAAAACTGTTTCTTGAGAAGCTTTCTTAAATATTAAAAGGCACTATTTTATTGCCGACTTGAACTCTTAAATTAACAAAAACGAAAAAAAAACTAAGTTTTTTAGTTTATTAAATGCCTTGCTCTCTTTAATTTTTTGCTGCTTTCGCAAACATCCAAATGTTAATCGATTAGCCCATTACTGAGCTACAGTAATTTTAACTAATATGTATTCGTTATTTAGAAGTAGGTCTGTAGCGACTAAAGGCCACTGACCATTTGGAAACTTTTTTCTTTTAATTGGTTGTGAATTTGTCGCCTGTGATACTAAGATGCAGTCTAGGAAATCTTTCACAAATTTCTCGGAGTCCCTGCCACTTTGGCAGTGTTATACCAAAGATTATAAAGTAGATAGATGGGAAATCAGGGCCCAAAACGGTCAACTTTTTTCGTCGAGCTTGTTGGTGAGGGGGGAACGCACATGCATACGATTCTATTTTTAGAATTCCTTACATGTATCCGTCAACAAAAATATGAACCTTTGTATGTATGTGTGACTGGTCGCACGACGGCGTAAAAAGGTTTTGACTTCCAAATTTCAATTTCTCGTTTCTGTTTTCAATGCGCCGATGTGGTAGTTACAACAAATAGTAGAATAAATAGTATTTTAAGTCGTTTCAGATCAAGACAGGGTGTTAGCGTAATGCATAGAGTAGTTACTCTATGTGTAATTTTTATACCCTTGCAGAGGGTATTATAATTTTGTCCAAAAGTGTGCAACGCAGTGAAGGAGACATCTCCGATCCTATAAAGTATATATATTCTTGATCAGGATCACCTCCTGAGTTGATATGAGCATGTCCGTCTGTCCGTCTGTCTGTCTGTCCGTCTGTCTGTTTCTACGCGAACTAGTCTCTCAGTTTTAAAGCTATCGTCTTGAAACTTTGCACACACCCTTCTTTCCTTTGCACGCAGTATATAAGTCGGAACGGCCCGGATCGGCCGACTATATCCTTTAGCTGCCATATAACTGATTGATCGGAAATGGTATAACTTCGGTGTTTTTAGAGTTAGAGAGTTCAAATTTCACATTTCACACATTTTTCACACAAAATAATACGACATGCCAAATTTCGTAAGGATCGGCCGACTATATCTTATAGCTGCCATATAACTGAACGATCGGAAATGGTTTTTGGTAGAAATACCAACTTTGGTATGTTTGAAGATAGAAGTTTGGGACTTTGTTTAGATTTTGTATTGTAATAAATTGGATTATATATTCATATTCTCATAAGGAGTGGCCAACTATATCCGATGTTTGCGATATATATCTGGTTTTAACTGCAAGGGTATATACACTTCGGCTCCGCCCGAAGTTAGCTTTCCTTTCTTGTTCTGTGTTCAAATCCTCGTAAGGACTTTGAACTTTTTCTTTGTTTTATAATTATTATTATTTTTTTTTTTTCTTTAATTGTAGTATTTTTCTTTAATTTTACAATTGTAAAGTTGTTTTATTCTTCATTATGTCCCGCTAATAAAATGCTAATAAAATTTCAAGGGAGTCCTTCCGGCATTTTGTCATCCGACACGTCCGGCACTTATTTTTACAACAATTGTAATAGAATAATAATATCGTAAAAATTAAAAGTAAAAAAAAAAAAAAAAATACATATAAAAAGAATCATAAAACTAAAACTTCATCAAAATTGAAACAACCGCCCGCTAATGAAATCGAACCCAGGACCTCGCGCACTATCCATCTAGGCTACCCTCGAAGTTGATTTAATGATATTTAAAATTGGTGTTAGAGGAGGCTCTAGAATCCATACCAAAAACAGAGCTAACGAGTAAGGATAGTAAAAGATATTTCTGATCTCTTTAATCTTACATTGGTTCAATTACAACATTTCAAACTTTCATCGTTCCAAAGATGTTACGATCTAAAAAACCCGCTCTCAAATTTTTTTCATTACTACCAGCCAAGCACTCTACCACTCGGCTATCCCTCATTCGTTGTCGAAAAATTTCTCAAACTTAACTTGTCGCGCAATGGATCCCGCTCGTTCCAGCGGGTTCCACTGCTGAAACCCGCCATAGAACATTTTTCTTTGTATGAGATGTCCCATCTATGTACTTTATAATCTTTGGTTATACCTTACACCATAGTTGTCAATTCATTGCCGATTCGCCAGGGTGGTCTTAATGAGCTAGAATCAGTACCGTTCACTTTAAAGCCGTGGGGACTACAATGCGCACTCCTCTTAGCATGATGGTTCCAATGTTTGACAATTTATATCAAAAGGGGTACTTTCGGGAACCCAGTTGTCAACAGTATCTTCATCCTGTTTGGTCATTGAGGGTTTTCAATGCCACTAAAAATAAAAGACAAATTTATATAATTTAAAACGTTATAAATGTTTATTCATGCATGCAGATGAAGCAGTTATGTAGATCAGCTAAAGTACAGGGAGGGCGGCCCGACTAGTCACTGCGAAGCTAAAGCTCTCGATAATGGAGAGGGCGGCCCGACCTGGACATTTGCGGAGCTAAAACTCTCCAAAGAAAGCTAGTGAATCGAGCGACCGAGACAGAAACGGCTTGCGATAAACAAAGCTACTTGTACATACTTAAGCCTAATAAATAAATATTACACTAAACATTACATTAACATTATTTAAATATCAACATTAAACGTCGTGCTGCTGTGTGACCCGACACATCCTTTGCAGTCTTTTCGTCAATTTCCCATAGAGCTATTAGTGTGGGTGCGAAATTCTCTGTGTTCACTGTTAATATAATAACAAATGAAAGGTGCTCATTCTCTACATTTCTTTACATCCGTTTAGCTACGACTGGCAAAAGCAATAGTATTTGGGTCGAAGTTATTTTAAAATTGTAGAAAGACTGCCCCTACAGCAACAGAGCTAACATCAGTAATCAGTCGAGTTTTATTTTTAAGGTCAAAGTAAGAGACATATTTCCTCAGGATCTACTTCAATTATTTTGTCTGTCAAAATGTGACCCACGAACATTGTATTTTAGTCTTTTAAATACACTGTTCGTTAATGAAAATAACATTGTATTTCTTAGAAATTGCGCGAACCTTTGTGACCGCTTCGTCATGCTGTTTTAAATGATTACCAAAAATAATTATGCCGTCGACATAATTCATGACGTTGGGGCACGAGTCAAATTCAACAGTAAACTAAGGAATTGAGGACTAAAGTAAGATTGTAATCTAGCTTTCTGCATCTAACTTTCTTTGAGTTCGGACGTTTATCTTCTCGTTTGCACCGAGTGCAGTGCAGAAGTTATTGCTACCCAACTTCGTGGGTGTGAGGCCGTTCGGTGCGCGTCGATCTGCCGGCGTGACTACCACACCGCTTGTGAGGATTTGCCTTCGGAGGCTATATAATTACTTATTAACATTCCGAACTTAATGTGGCAATGTGATATCTGCGTCATTGGAAAAGATTCGCATTCTAAAATTGATTGAGCCTGTTCATAAGGTTCTAGATCTGGAATCCCTTTTCGAAAGCCTTTATGCCAAAGTGGATCGTGCCCTGGTACATGGAGCGGCTCGACGCGCTGGAGGCGCCTCTTCGGCTGGGGTGCATTTTGTTGCTCCCCCTTCTATGCCTACCACCACTGGGAGCAAAAAGGCTACACTGGACCAGGCCCCAACGGCATCTAAGGGGGCTGTCCCGAGGAAGAAGCGGATCAACCCTAATAGGCGCATTGTGGGACAAGCACCCAGTTGCGCTCAGTTTCAAGTGCTTCCCAGCTTAAAATATGTTATTAAATCATGTTATTAAATTCGCGACGGCCTCCCAACCGGATGCACTGTGCAAGTTTGTCGCAGATAAGCTGAACGTGGAGCCGAGTGATTTAGATTGTGCTAGGCTGACCAAAAAAATGCTGACATCAACGACCTCAAGTTCGTCAACTTTAAATTGGGAGTTCCGGAGCAACATTTCCCTAAAGTCTTCAATGATGATTTTTGACCTATGTTGGTAAAAGTCAGCCGGTTTAGCGATTCTACCTTTACCACAATCGCAATCTTTACTAAAATTAGTAAAGCATACCATATATTCATTTTGAATTAAAGGAAAAGTCTAAAAACATTTTATCGAATTCGCTATAGTTATTTAAGTTTTTTTATTATACCCTTGCAGAGGGTATTATAATTTTGTCCAAAAGTGTGCAACGCAGTGAAGGAGACATCTCCGACCCTATAAAGTATATATATTCTTGATCAGGATCACCTCCTGAGTTGATATGAGCATGTCCGTCTGTCCGTCTGTCCGTCTGTCTGTTTCTACGCAAACTAGTCTCTCAGTTTTAAAGCTATCGACTTGAAACTTTGCACACACCCTTCTTTCCTTTGCACGCAGTATATAAGTCGGAACGGCCGGGATCGGCCGACTATATCCTATAGCTGCCATATAACTGATTGATCGGAAATGGTATAACTTTGGTGTTTTTAGAGTTAGAGAGTTCAAATTTGACATGAGAGCTATTTTTGGCAAAATATTTCGACATGCCAAATTTCATAAGGATCGGCCGACTATATCCTATAGCTGCCATATAACTGAACGATCGGAAATGACCCAACTTTCGTGTTTTTGAAGATAGAAAACTGGAACTTGGTACACATTCTATTTTTGGTCAGTTAATCCGATCTATCAAATTTCATAAGGATCGGTTGACTATATCTTATTGCTGACATATAACTGTATGATCGGAAATGGTTTTTGGTAGAAATATGAACTTTCATATTTTTGAAGATAGAAGCTTGGGACTTTTTTTTAGATTTTTTATTGTAATTAATTGGTTTTATTATGATGTAATCATAAGGATCGGCCAACTATATCCGATGTTTGCGAAATATATCCGGTTTTAGCTGCAAGGGTATATCAACTTCGGCTCCGCCCGAAGTTAGCTTTGCTTTCTTGTTTTTAATTGTTTTTTTTTTTTTGAAAAAGTCATGGCCACCTAAAAATTAAAATGATTTTCTGAACTAAGTTTTCAAAGAGACTTGTTCTAAGCATGTAAATTGTCCAATTGTGTAATCCTTAAAGCGAATCCTTGCCGAATTCGCTATTGTAATTGAAAAACCAAAGTCTGAAGCTTTAGGATCAAGTATCTTTTAATATGAAAAATCTTCAAATTCATTTTTTTTTTCAATTTTTAATGGTACGGAAAGCTAAAAGTGAAACAAGAAAGGAAAGCCAATTTTCCTTGCAGAGCCTTGCAGTTAAAACCGGAAACACTGGATATAGTTGGTCGATCCTTATGTGAATAGCAAAATTTAACCAATTTATTACAATAAATCTAAAACAAAATCCCAATCTTCGAAAATACCAAAGTAGTTAATTTTACCAAATACCATTTCCAAATGTTCAGGTTTATGGCAGCTATAGGATATAGCCGGCCGATCGTTATGAAAGTTGATAGGTTAAATCAAGAGATCAAGAATAGAATCTGTACGAAGTTCCAACTGAAAAACTTTAAAACCACGATAGTTGGGTCATTTTCGATCGTTCAGTTATATGGCAACTCTAGGATATAGTCAGCCGATCCTTATGATGTTTGGTAGACCAAAAATAGCACTCATGCAAAATTTTACCTTTCTAACTTAAAAAATAAAGTTGCAGCTTTTCCGATAAATCTTTTGTATGGCAGCTATAGGATATATTCGGCCAATCTCTCGTTCCGACTTATATGCTGCGTGCAAAGAAAAGAAGGGTGAGTTCATTTTTTAAATAAAAATCAGATTGATTGCGGTCCTTGATATAAACAGTAAAATCAATATCTAAGCGTCGTCTCTGGGTGAAAAACTGACTTCTATTTGTTGGCGAAAATTTTATCCGCTGCAGCGTGCTGTTTCGACTTGCTGTTTACCGTGGATTCATCCCGTTATATAGGAGATGCATAGTGGTACACGGACTGCAAATTAATACTGGAAACAAAATTAAGTTTGTACAATTTTTGTAGCGCTGCTAATTGAGCTAATTGAATCCGTGTCCCCATGCAGAGCGGGGTTTTTGCGTCAAAGCCTGTTTGTTATGCTTGATGATTTGCTGAGGGTGCGCCAGACTTTAAAAATGCTGAAGGCCACTCCAGCTTCCTACATGCAATGCTTGGCATTCGGCTGGAAGAATTGGAAAGATTTGTAGCGGAGTTTAAGGTTGTTCATAGGAAGCTAGCCGAACTATATCTCGAGGAACTAAGGAGCGAACTACGTTTACGTTTAACGACTTGGCAAGGAAAGTAAGGGAAAGTACTCGATGGGAAAGTACTCCTGCGCTCTAATTTTCTAATTTTCTGACCAGCCACTCAACGGTGGTTAACAGTAGCCTCGCTAGAAATTCTATACTAGCGTTCGGTCGTAGTTTCCAGGGGTTGTCGTTTCGGAGGATATTTCGAATAACTTGAGTTTTGGTCGATTTTCTCAGCTATTGTAGATGTCAAACCGTTGCTTGCGTGATTCAGTGTTAAAAACAGTTCGCTCACTGGAATCGACAGCTTACTGGAGCATTTAAATAAGAGACAACAACCGTTATCATATTTTTTAAGCGCATGTGAAGGAAATTATGAATTTGAAAACTGTCAAAGGGGCATCATCGACAGGACTCCGTCAGCTGTCTACTCATTGCTCCGTGAGCTGGCACTGGCACTTGGAACCGGGAATGCCAGATTTTTGAGAATGAAATTTCTCGATGGCCCCAAATGCGACGGCCCCAAGTATCGTTTGTTGTTACTATGACGCCTTCTGTACACTGGTTATGTGGTAATGCATCCCACCGGATCCAATCCTGTTCTGGCTTCATTAGATTACCCCTCGATGGCCGCTTAGAGGAGATTTGACGCCTTGGCTTATGTCGCAACTGTAAAAATCGTTCCCATTTAACTCGAGTCTGCAGCTTATCAAATTACGGTATGTGCAGGCGAAGGCCCCACACGCTGTTACATTTTTCGGTTCCTGTTCCTCTCGTTATTCCATGGCAAGCTCAATCGTCCGGCATTCCCTCCCGTAATTGTGTACATAGTACAGATAGTACAGATTAATAAATAGTACAGATTGTAACCTGAATTTAAAAATACAGTTGGTTTCACTAATACCATCAGTATATGATTAAACAGTCAGTACCAATTCAACCTCTGAGAGACAAGTTGTATTACAAAGTGAACACCCCGGGTCCAAGACCCTTGCAATAACCATGCACGAACCACCCGATATTGGATGATACACCCCAAAAACATACCATCATAAAGACCCGAAATTTATGGTAGTAAAAAGAAAGGACAATGAATCATTTAGGACGGTTTCCCCCTTCATAATCCAAAAATCCATAGACTATGCCTGCGGAGGAGAAGTTGATTCCGTAAAAAAAACACGAGACGGAACCCTACTAATAAAAAAAAAAACTCACCTTCAAGCTAAAAAACAGCTTAAAATAAACAAAATTGCAAACATGGAAATACTGGTTACGGAACATAAAACACTAAACTCCTCGAAAGGAGTGATCTAAAGCAACGACCTCAGATATATTGATGAAGAGACCATCCTTCAAGAGCTTAAACCCCAAAAAGTCATAGAAGTAAAAAAAATAATGAAGAAACAAACTACAAGCAACAACACCAATACCACCGACTCAGTAACAGAAACTGGCCTAATAATTCTAACATTTGAATCCCACAAACTTCCCGAATACTTCCGATACTTCGAATTGGATACGAAACCTTTCGCGTGCGTGACTACATACCACTCCCGCTACGCTGCAAAAAGTGCCTTCGATTTGGACACCCAACTCTCCCCAACACTCTCAACTGTTCCTCTCGTTATTCCAGGGCAAGCTCAATCGTCCGGCATTCCCTCCCGTAATTGTGCGGTCACAGATTCTTTGTCTCCTACCGTGAAGTCCCTTCTTGTGACGGATCGTAATAGTGATGCTCCTCCTCTTCTAGCCAGCGGCAATATCCTAGTGATGAAATGCTACGGGAAGTTTTTGCTCTAGATTCCGACTCTGAGGAACCTAATCAAGGTTATTTTATGTCCCCCAATCAGCATGGTTTCTTGCCTGGGAGGTTCACTACAACTAATTTGGCAGTCTTTTCTAAGCACTGCTTTGAAGCTTTTCAAACCCGATTTTAGATTGATGCCATTTACACTGACTTTTTCAAAGCCTTTGATAAAGTTTTTCATGTTGCCCTTCTGGTCAAGTTATATAAATTAGGTATTCATTCCTCCTTATTAAGTTGGTTTGAGTCTTATCTGGCAGACGGAACTTGCCACGTTTCTATTGGAGACGCTACCTCAGTTCCGTTTGTCACCTCCTCTGGTCTTCTACAAGGCAGCTCTCTGACACCTCTCCTATTTATTATCTTCGTTAACGACATCTATTCATGCTTTCGTCACTCTTACTTCTTCTTCTTCTCTGAATATATCCAGAGTTTACTCATGTTGCTCCCGTAATCTTCTTCCATTAAACTTATCAAAGTGTCTGTTTACCCGTTACAGTAAGCGGTCTCTTGAAATATACACGGGTCATTCCATTAGTAATTATAATTTGGTAGCTAAAGGGAGGTGTTAGACCTTGGTGTCTTATTCGACAGCAAATTTAAATTTTTTGGTCACTTAGACTATATTCTGCCTAAAGCGTATGCTATGCTAGGCTTTGTTAAGAGGCACGTGAAATAATTCAAAAGTCCACACTCGAGCCTCAGCGTCTATGCTGCATTTATTCGGTCAAGGCTGGAATATGCCTCAATTATTTGGAATCCGGATTGTAAAGTTCGTTCCAACAGAATTGAGCGACTCCAGAAAAAATTTTTAAAATTTGCACTTCTGCCTCTAAGGTTTCAGTATCCTGTTCCTTCATGCCAGAGCCGTTGCCTTCTTCTCAATGTTTGCTCGTTTGAGGATCGGCGTAAACTGGCAGCCTTAGCTTTTCTCAACCATGTATTCGCTGATAACATTGACTGTCCTTTTTTATTGGGACTCATTAATTTTAATGTTCGTCAAAGGGATCTTCGTACCTTTGCCCCCTTTCGGGTCAAGTTTCACAGGGCCAATTATCTTTTAAATGAGCCGATTGAGCGAGCTCTTTCTTATTTTAATTCTTTGCCGCCTAGCCTCCGAATTGAGTGGGGCTCTGATAAGGGTGTGTTAAAACGCATGTTAATCAGGCACTTATTTGGTTTTTATTAGTATTGTAGTATTATAATTATGCGAAATAAATCCTTGGTCCTTTGGAGTCCTTGGTTTTATTAAAAGGTGGTCAAAGAATTTACTGACCCATACATAACCAAAACTTTATTTATTTTTGCAAGACCGCAAAAAAAAAAAAAAAATAAAGCTTCTAGTTCATCTATTGGGCATTTTTAAAGTTAAGCATGTTAGTAAATGCTGGCTATCTACATCCCCATTGATTAGGTTATGTAGAAAAACTACACCCATCATTATCCTACGATTGGCTAAGCTTGTCATGTTTATTAGTAGGAGTCTACTACCATAAGATGGAAGATACAAATTTGCATCCCAGTTAAGACCTTTAATTGAAAATGTTAAGAAATTATTTTGTACGGATTCTATGCGATCCTGTTGTACTCCATTGCGGACTCGAGACACATGAACCGTACTCCAGTATCGGACGGCCCAAAGAAATGTATAAGCTTTTAGTGAATGAAGGGATCGTAAAATTCATTTGACCACCTTTTAATGAAACCAAGGACACTTTTAGCCTTATTAACCATTGTGGAAATATAATCAGCTAATTTAATTAAGAGTCTAATAAGATGTCGAGAGAAGGCGAGAATACGTAGCCTGCAGAGGGCAAGAACGCAAAATAAGACATAGACATTGTTTGCTAAAACCATTTTTGAACATTTTTAAGATCGGTTTGAATATTGCATTGTGCAGAGATGGATTTGTACTAAAGACAAAGCTTAACATCGTCTAGACTACATCTGGTGTCTTTATTCCTACATCACAGACCAAACGGGATCGTATATGTTTAAATAAGACTGTTGTTCCATCTAAGTAGCTGGGAATCCACGTTAAGAGGTCTGTAGAAAATTCCAGCATATTCAGTTTACTCAACAAGAGTGAGTGATTGACTGCATTAAATGCTTTACTAAAGGGTATGTAAATAACATCGGTTTGAAATCCCTTTTGAAAGCTATCTATGACAAAGGATGTCAACTGCATTAGATTAGTGGTGGTGGAGCGACCCTTAATAACGCCATGCTGATATGGATATATGATCGAAGAGAAAAAGGTGTTGCAAATGAGCAGTAATTTATTTTTCTAATAACCTTTGAATTGCCGACAATTAAAATTGCCTCTGTAGTTGGCAACATCGATTTTTTTCATCGGACGTAAGAGCCTATTTTTTTTAGTATTTTTCAAGTTCGTGAGGCGCCTTGTAAGCCAAGCAGGATTTGTTGAAGTGGACGGATATTTCCATGGCATACATGAGTCAAAAAATGTATTTAAAGTACGGTAATATATTTTTAAGGTGGCATTAAGATCGGTGGATGCCAGAATATGGGACCAATCATATGTATCGATAAAGCTATTAAGTACAAGAAAATCAGCTTTACGGAAACAGCAAATCTGTTTCTTACGGAAACAGCGGATTTCTAACGCTTAGGGGACCTTGCAGAGGGTATTATAATTTTGTCCAAAATCGTGCAACGCAGTGAAGGAGACATCTCCGACCCTATAATGTATATATATTCTTGATCAGGATCACCTCCTGAGTTGATATGAGCATGTCCGTCCGTCCGTATATCTGTCTGTTTCTACGCGATCTAGTCTCTTAGTTTAATAGCTATCGACTTGAAACATTGCACACACCCTTCTTTCCTTTGTACGCAGTATATAAGTCGGAACGACCGGGATCGGCCGACTATATCCTATAGCTGCCATATGACTGATTGATCGGAAATAGTATAACTTTGGGGTTTTTAGAGTAAGAGAGTTCAAATTTTACATGAAAGATATTTTTGGAAAAATAATGCGACGCACCAAACTTCATAAGGATCGACTGTATCCTATAGCTGCCATCAAACGGAACGATCGAAAATAACCAACTTTCGTAATTTTGAAGATAGAAAGCTGGAACTTTGTACAGATTATATTTCTGGTTAGTTAATCCGACCTACCTACTTACCATAATAACGATTATCTGTATAAATCGTTAATATATAAAAGATATAAATCATAAATTATCTATGACTATATCCTATATCTGCCGTATAACTGAACGATCGGAAATAGTTTTTGGTAGAATTACCAACTTTGGTGTTTTTAAAGATAGAAGATGGGACTTTTTTTAGATTTTATTTTGAAATGAATTGGTTATATTTTGATATTCTCATAAGAATCGGCCAACTATATCCGATTTTTGCGATATATATTTGGCTCCGCCCGAAGTTAGCTTTCCTTTCTTGTTTTTAACTTAGATCACTGTTTAAACTGGTAATAATAGTTAGTTAGATTTTTCTTTATTAATTAGATTTCTTTTGGTTCTATAGGATATATTTCATGGGAGAACATTTACTTTACTATTTGTTCTATCCTTACTGATATTTTTGTCGCTTAGGTCTGTTACCATATTTTCATCTTCTTTTTCGTCATATCCTATAATGAGTCTGCGTTGTCTTCGATGCATATGTATATGCATGGAAGTCTGGTGTCTTTTCCTAAAGATGGACCATGCCGATTTGTTGTCTTCTTTTTGGAGGGTTCCGATGGCTTGTACTTCTTTATGGGTACGAAATACTGGACAGTTTCTGTCTCTCAGATGGTGTTTATTGTCCGGAATCTTTTTTTCGTTGCAGTTTATATAGCAGGTACAACGCTCGCATTTTTCTCCAATTTTCATGTCATGGCAGGTTGGCTGCATGTAAAGCAGGTCTCTGTATTTTTGGATATGACCTAGAAGTAGGAAGTTGTTATATCGGATTGGGGCTGGTATATAAAGGCGAACTTGAACTGTTTCGTCCTATATATCTTATATATATCGGCTATTCCGGCGGATAGTCAACCAGGACCGAAAAAATAAATGTCCATACTCCTCTTTTTTTTTTTTGTATTTTCATAAATAAATATCCAAATTTTTATAATCTATTGGACCCATAGCATATCTCAGCACTTAAAAAAAAACCCAAAAAGTAAAAAAATGTAATTTTCACTGTTTTTTTACTTTCATTTTTATGTTTATTTATTTCTCAAGGAAAACATATGATGTGTTTGCTCTTTTTGTACTAAATCTCTTAATAACAATCTAATAAGACGAGAAAAATTTTAAGAAACCGAAAAAATGTTCAATTACCTCTTAATTTGTACTTTGATTCTTGTCTATGTTCTAATCGTACGTTCGCGACCCAAAACATAATTTTATTGTAATTGCTTCGCATCAAGTGAAAGCAGGTGGATGAAACTTAATGTGTTAAGTCATTTTAGTGTAAACTATTGTAATTTAAAAAAAAATCACGACTTTTTTAAGCATTTTTTTTAAAATTTATTTTAAAAAATAATCTTATTTAAAAAAAATTTTTTTTTGTTTAACAAGCTTAATAATATTTTTAGATGGATAAAAGAAGTGACAATTGAAATTAAATTAAATTAAAATTAAAAATAAAATTAAAATTTAATTTTTCATTAAAAAAAACAAAATTTGGTATTGATAAAAAAAAAAATGTTATATGGGGAAAAATCGTACGTTCGCGACCCGTACTTAATTTAATTTAAAAAAAAACTAATGGAGATATTTAATTGGGAATAGACTCGATAGAAAGCTTCATGCCTCTATTTTAAAAGTAAAGTTATTGCATTAACATATTCCATTCCAATTTGCAGATTTATTGAATTTGCTACAGCAAGCCAAAACCGACTTCCATTTCGCGTACGTTCGCGACCTCATGTTTTTTGACTTTATGAATATTATGAAAATAAAAAATCCAGTAGAATCATAATTTGCACTAAGAAAATAACTCACCAAATGCTATCGGAAACCAAAAAAAAGTATCAGAAAATATTTTTTTCTTTAATTTTTTGGCACTAATTGGTTACGAACGTACGTTCGCGACCCCAGGAAATGCCCATATGTAATCCGGTAGGTCTAATTTTTCGAATGTAAGGGTGATTAGTCCAGTTTCGGTCGGCTCTTCTATAACGGTATTGAAAATTTTCCTAACTGCGGTGACTTTTTGGCTTTTTAGGTTTTCGAGGATCCCTTTTTCTTCAATACCTCGCAGATCGTTGGAGTATATTATACCCCTTGAGTAGTTCAGCGTTCGGTGTTCTTAGACTGATACGGGTATGTGGAGTATGTTCTTGCGCTTGAGGAGTTTTTAAGCTTGTTAAATGTCTTTTGTTTATAGGTGTTATAGGGGGGCGTTGCTGCCGCAAAAGGTTTTGAAAATAAGGATGAAATAAGAAGTCGGGGGTGTCTTCGGGGTAAATTCAAAAAAACGCATTCAGCTTTATTCCGCTGCTTACAAGAGATTGACTTAACTAAAACAACAAAATGACGATCAACGACGGCCAACGAGCGAGAGAGAGTGCACAGAGGGGCGAGTGCGGATGAAGAGGGTGCGCTCTTATGCACAGCTGAGCGGCACAACGGCCCCTCACCTAAACATTCCGCCCCCCTTTCAATCACTCGGGTTGCAACAGCTCCCTCGTTGTTACGGCTGGTGACAGGCTCCGGACACGACCCATCCAAACACTGTGCTCTGGGCCACTGGCAGCCCGTCCTGGATCTTCAAGAAGCCCGGCTGCATGATCCGCGGGTACATATCCGCGCCCAGGACGACGGAGATCGTTGCTGGCAGATGGAATCGCTCATACGCCAATGTCACGCCTGGGAAGTGGGCACGCACCGTCTCGCTCAGCTCTAAAGATGACCTCCAGCCGAACGCTATCATCGGTCTTTGACCCCACGGTGGCTGAACGCACTTGTTCGTCCCCCACGCTGGTAGTGGGCAACCGGAAGCACGCCGCGAGCGAGGCGTCGATGCAGCTTGAGGGTGTGCACGTGTCGATGAGGGCCCCCGTGTCGAAGATCCGGGTCCCGGTGTCTATGCGCACTAGTGCAGTCGGCAGCACGTTGACGCTGTTCTGCTGCAGCAGCGACCGCGTCCTGCTGGTGCCCTCAACGAGAGGCGGAAAATTGCCTAGGCGCGGAGGACGTGGTCGGATGAGCGGTGGACGGCAACCGATAAATGGCGGACGAAAGCCGGGAAGCGCTTGACGACTGCCAGCCAGTGACGGAAGAATGCCAAGGTGTTACCGACGAGCGCCGGGAAGTTGGTGGCGGTCGATCGGCTTGTGAGTGCCGGAAAGTGGCGGACGAAGGCCGAGAAGCACACGAACCGCGCCGGAAGTTGGCGGATGACGGCCGGGCGCCAGACGACCGGTGACTCCGTGACCGGTGCTCCTCTTGGCGTGCCTTGCGCCGAGCCCGCGGCTTCTCCAAGAGGTGCAGCAGCGTGTGGTGATCCTGACCACACGTTTTGCAGCCGTCCCCACGCCGACACAATCCGTCGGAGTGCTCGTAGGCCAGGTAGCTCGAGCAATACCGGTTCACAAGAACCGCCCGGAGCCGCTTCTCGGCACTAAGGCGTAGGAAGCGCCGACACTTCTTCAATGGATGGATCCCATTGCAGACTCGGCATCGGTAGGATTGTATATCTCGAGTACATCAGCTCTCCAGTGACTGGAAGTTGCGTGGGCGTGGTGACAAATAACAATGGTGACAATGAAAGAACAAATAACGTCATCAGAATCGGTGAGAATGATTGTTTGGAACTACGGGCAGAGCTACGAGACAGCACAATGGACAGGAACATTGGAGCGGAAGAAATGTTAATTATTGTAGGTAGGCGGACGCTTCCAACGGAAGAAGCACGACCATCCGCGCGGTGCGGATGTCGATCACGCGGACATGGCTATCGGATCCTGGATACACCGCGTCAACCCTGCCTAATCGCCACTCATTGGGGGAGGTTGTCCTCCTTGATGGAAGTGGTATCCCCCTTTATCTCGGGCTCAACCGTGGCGTGAAGTGGGCCTCCCACAAGAAAGTACCCGGGTGTAAGAGCCAAGAGATCAGCAGGGTCTTCGTCGGCGAATGGCCACGAATTCAGGTACGCCTCGATCTTCGCCAGGAGAGTAGCCAGCTCCTCAAAGGTGTATTTCCGCGTGGCGGTGGACTTGTAGAACAAGGTTTTGAAGCTCTTAACGCCTGCTTCCCACAGGCTCCCCATGTGGGGAGCTCCCGGAGGAATGAAATGCCAGAGAAGCTGCTGGTGACTATAGGCACCGGTCACAGCCCCTTTTAGGCTCTGGAGAAAATCGCGGGATAGAAGGGCAGCTGCCCCCACAAAGGTCTTCCCGTTTTCGGACTGGACTTGACGGGGGCATCCTCTCCGGGACACGAACCATGCAAAAGCCGCCAGAAATTTCTCGGTCGTAAGGTCCGACGTAGGCTCTAAATGAATGGCCTTAGTGGAGAAGCCCACAAACACCAACACATAACCCTTTATGATAAGACAGGCCATCCCCGTATAGTTTTTTATCTCGAAAGGACCGGCGTACGTGTATGGGCGCGAGAAGGACGTCCGTTCCTTAGGTAGCTCTCCCACGAGTTGCGTCTGCAACTTCTTCTTGAGGTTAACACATACCTGACAAGAATAAACGACGGACTTCACCAAATTCCTAGCCCTTGGAATCCAGAATTTGACCCGGATCAGACGGATCATCAGCTGATGGCCACCGTGCAGCGTGATGCCATGCGTAAATTGAACCAGGAGTCGAGACAGATGGCAGTCGTACAGAAGGATAATAGGGTGCCGTTCGTCATATTGGAGAAGCTCAGGGGACGTGACCCGGCCGCAGGCTCTCATAAGGCCTTGCGAATCTACGGAGGGATTCAGATTTTGAATCGGACAGGATGCCGATATTGGACGCTTTTCTCTTAAGCAGCCCATCTCAGAGACGAAGTGTCTGCGCTGAGTGACGGAAACTAGAAGACCTTCAGCCGACGTAACCTTATCAACGGTCAAGTGCTCTTCGAACGAGGATCGAATCTTCCGCGCGCACTGGATGAAGCGATTAACATAGGCAAGGACTCGTAATGCCTTGTCGAGTGTGGAAAACGTTCAAGAAGAGCTTTGGGACGCCTTTGCGACATGGACCTTGACTGCTCGCTTCTCGGGTTCAGTCACGGGGGCATCATTGCCTTGAGTGGGCCAGTCGATGCGAGGCCTTTGCAGCCAGTCAGGACCGTGCCACCACAACTAATTATCTGCAAGATCTTGGAGAGCTACGCTCCGGCTATCGAGATCCGCAGGGTTCTGCTCGGTGCGAACATGTGCCCATTTCTGCACGTCGGTGAACTGAGTGATCTTGGTCACCCGGTTGGCCACTGGCACGCTGGCTTCTGCAGCCACGCGAGCCAACCTGCTGGATCGAACAATTTGGCAATTTGGAAGAGGACTTGGCGCTTCGTGAAAGCCGAGCCGGCAGTTAATTCTGGCGGGACAAAAAATAACTCATCAGTCGTCGCTTTCCACCGCACGCCGTGTGTCTTGGCCGTGCTCTCTGCATCGATGTCGAGGAAATCAGCACGAAGGAGGTAGTCGCTCGGAATGTCGGCCAGGATTCTCTTGCTATTCGACGTCCATTTCCTAAGTGGGAACCCTGCCGACTCTAGGGCCCATTTAAGCTCCCGAATCGCAGCTTGGGCTTCAGTTTTGGAGTCTGCCTCCGTGAGAACGTCATCAACGTACATAAAATGCCGGATAATTTGGCTTGCTTGCGGATACTTCGATTCTTCGTCGTCAGCGAGCTGTTGCACGACACGGATCGCCGGGAACGGGGCACAATTGACACCGAAGGTGACCGTTTTGAACTCGTAGTCGCGGATATCCCTATCGGGATTGCGAAACAAAATACGTTGGAGCGGAGTATGCTTGGGGTCTACCAAATTTGTCGATTTATCTTCTCGATGTGGGCGTTGAAGACAAACCTAAAGTATCGCCACTTTAGGATTTGAATCGTCAGGTCGGATTGTGAGACCGGGCCCGCGTAAAGAATGTCGTTCAGACTGGTCCCGTTTGCGGACGGGCTCGAAGCATTGAAGCCCACCCGCACCTTGGTGGTCGCGCTCTCGAGCTTGAAGACGGCGTGATGTGGAAGATAGTAGGTAGCGGAACTGCTCGCGGGAGAGACCTCGGTCATGTGGCCTAAGTCGATGTATTCCTGGATTACCGAGTCATAGCGGGCCTTAAGCGCGGATCCCTCTTCAGGCACTGCTCATTACGCAGGAACTGAGCAAGAGCAAAAGACTGTGAAGCCGCTAGCTCGGAACCCTTCTGCTCGGGGTCGCGTATGGGAAGCGTCACAACGTAGTTGCCACTTTCGTCTCTTCTCGTTGTCTGGACAAAATTGTGCTCACAAACTGAATCCGATTCCGAACTTATCTGTGTGGGCACATCTTCCACCTCCCAGAATTTGGAGAGGAGCTGATCCAGTGAGTCACCGAGGGTGGGGGCCACTCGTGTGGAAAAAACGGTCTCCTGACCAAGAAGCGACCCGCATATGTTAGCCTTGGCATTACCGAGGAGCATGGACGGTAGAATGTCAGCTTCTATTAACACATCGACTTGGGAGCTCTCAAAAAAGTTGGGATCCGCCAGAGGAATGTCCGGCAGCCCCTTGAGGCGATCTTGCGGTATCGGATATGATGGCAGATTTCCTGCCAACTGCGGAAGAACGTAAGCCGCAGTCTCTAATTGTAGCCCGGGTCTTGACGGCGACCGAATAGAGAAATGGCACAATTTAGTAGACTGCGCGGAAATGGTTTGATTAAGGCTGGAAACTTGGGCTTGAATCGTCTTGAAGGGAAGCTTGATAAGGATGAACGGTCGTTCCGTTATGAAAGTCGCTTCGGACCCTAAGTCTATCAGTGCTCGTGCCTGGAAGCTGCACCCCAAATGGCACACGTTGATATGGGCCGTGCCCAGTAGGACGGCTCCTGACCCGGAAGCGAAACACATCCGACTGATCCTCTGAGCCGTTTGTGCTTCTGGCAGCCTGTGCGGGTCGGGCCCTTGCTGGCGTAGGCGGACTTGGAGCGGTGGCGAACGGATTGCCGCGGTGCAGGAGGGTGTGGTGTCGGCTGTGACATGGGCGCTCGTGCAGTCTCGTTGCTGGTGCCCTCGGGCAAAACAGTTTAATAAAAACTGATTCCTCTTATTGTAGTCAGAGCGCCCATTTACGTCCATCTCAGGAAACGCTGACATAAGCGTATGGGGTGGTTCTCCCTTGAACAGAGATCGCAGCCTCTTTGGCCCGGAACCACTCGAGTCTCGAATGAATTGAGCCTCCGAGCATGGGCAGTAGGAAGTCCCGACCCTGGCGGAAATTCCCTGGAGCCACTAGGCCTGACGTCGTCGATGGCCTCCAGCGTGCGATGGCGCTCTGGAAGGAAGTTATCTTACTCCTTCCATGTTGGTATTTCGGCCTTATTATGTACGGATTGCTCCCACATAGAAAGTGTGACTTTGGGGATCTTTGAGGAAATCATAAATACCAGGAGATCCCAAGCCTCAGCATTGATGGAGGACATTTCTAGGGCTGTCAAACAACTCTGAATGGTGGCTTTCAGCTCCTTCAGCGCGACCCCGGACTCTTGAGAAATAGCCTGGATGTTGAAAAGGATCTTCAACTGGCTGTTGACCAATAGCCGCCGGTTCTCAAAGCGGTCTGTGAGGCTTTGCCACGCTGTGACAAATCCCTCATGGGTAAGCGGAGCCTTAGAAACAATGGCGTGGGCGTCACCACTTGTTTTTTACAGTAAGTGGAACAACTTCTCTACCGGGGTGAGCCGCGAGTTTTGGATGTAAATGGCAGTAAAAAGTCTCTGAAGGTGGCCACCGAAGATAATCACCCGCGAAGACCTCGGTATCCCCCGGAGGTAACCGGCATCCTGTAGACGCGGGCGTGTGTACATTCCCGGAAGCTTGAGTGGATTGGGAAGCAATTTTCTCCCGAAGCTGGGCAATACACCTCGAATAGGCGGAGTAACAGTAGCTGTACTTCGATTCCAGCCCTTTTCCAGGCCGCATTGTCGTCTGACACGTCTAGCAAATCGGAGCAGCTCTCATAGCTCTTCTCCACCTTCTCCCACAGTGCCCCAATTTGGTCCCGATGGACTTCGCACATGTATTGGGAGCCTATTTCCGTTTCTCTGGCGCCCGGAGTGTTTATTTTAGCCTCAAATTGGCTAATTCGATCTGTTGTGCGATGAACTTTTTCAGCGAGGCGTCCGCGAAGAATCGGATTGAGATCTGTCCAAACGGATGGTTGGGATCGGACCCGGCTTTTTGTCAACTCCCGTGGGCATTCTCAGAGTCCAAGTCGTTGGTCAGCTTGTCGACTGACTTGCGCAACAGGTGTCTCGTACGAAAGGGTGCCCGGCCACATTAATGCGATAAGAACGGTGAGATCGCGGATGAAATGCGATTACAAGGAGCAAGTGGAAACTAGTGGCGCCGATGTCGAAAGGAAAGTCGTGTGCGGCACAATTCGAATGTGGAAAGAAAACTTCAGAAACCAAAAAAACCAAAAGGAGACGAGGCTTGTTGAGATTGTAGGCGGATGTTGCCTGATGCGGATTAGAAGCAGCGTTAGAGGCACGGAAAATGGAAAAGTGCCGGAAAATTCGTGCTCGTTCGAAAAAAATTGATGGCGAGCTATATATGTATATTTATACAAGTGTGGTTCGTACGTAGATATTGAATTCTTAACTATTTTCGAACTTGCAGAACCGGAAAGGTGGACTTGACTTTGGTTTGTATTTAACACAAAAAAAAAATAAATAATTAATAATAATTAATTTTTGACTAATTTTCGGATTTCATTATTATGGAGCCAGAAAGGTGGAGTTGAAACCTTAATCTTTCATTAATTGAGTTTAATTATCACAAAGCCGGAAAGGTGGAATTTAAGCCTTAATCTTTAATTAATTGAGTTTGATTCTCACGAAGCCGGAAAGGTGGAATTGAAACCGCGGCTCTATTCGGACAGAAGGTTGATAATTAAATTATTAATAATTTTTGACTTTAATTATTGAGTGGCCGGAAAGGTGAATTAAAAAAAACTGGCCCTTCGCTCGAACGGAAAATAATAATTAAATAAATTGTGGTGGTTAAAGTTATAAATATATAAATTTATAATTAATTGATTTCCTTTTTTTGAAGTTAGTTGTTACGCAGCTGGTTATGCCGTCGGCACCCTGTACGTACCCCAAAGGAAAAAAAACAGCACCAAAAAAACATATGTTAATTGAGATTGTATTTTATTTGAGATTGTACTTAATAACAAAAAAGAAAATAAAATTTATTTACATATTAAAAATATTTATAAATGTATATGTTATTATATATGTCATTATCTATGTATGGTCATATTGAATGTGATTATGAAATAAAATGTTTTAGTCTATCCTTATGAACTATGTATCTGTTTTTTGTTTTTGTCGGTAACTATTATAATTTTATTTCTATTTCCTATTTCTGATACTTTATACGGACCAGTATATTAAAAATCTAACTTATGACCTATTTCATTTCTTAATTAAACTTTATCTTCTACTGATATATCTATACTGTTTACTTTCTGATCATATAGTACCTTATTTTTATTCTTATGCTCTTCTATCATTATCCTAGCTCTTTTATTTGCTACTTCTAATCTGTATTTACTTTCTTTAGCATAATCATCTATATTATATATTGTTTCTATGCTATTAAATTGTATTGGTAAATTATTTGTTTTACCAAATACTAGCTCATATGGACAATAATTATGTGCCATAGAGGGGTCGTGTTGAAACAGAAGACAAAATATTGAAGCCATACGTCCCAATCAGTTTTATCAATCGATATATAAGATCGTATGTATTCATTAAAAGTTTTATGACTTCTCTCTATTGTTCCAACTGGTGGTGGTGGTGTGCTGTAGACGTAATATTTTTAATTGTGAAATACTTGCACAAATTGTCTATAACTGAATTCTTGTATTCTGTTCCCATGTCCGTAATAAACGTCTTCATTGGACCGTACTTTAGAATAAAAGATTCAAGATTCAAGACAGTATTAGCGTTCTTGTTTGGTACACATATTAAAGTGACTGCATACTCGTTACCATTTTCTGATTTTGGTAGGGGACCAATAGTGTCTACTATCACTCTGTCGAAAACATTTATATTTTGTATATTGTCTGTTATTGTTAATGGGGTCCTACTATGTACATACATTTGCGTATGTACTCTGTGATATCACGAGTCATATTTTTCTAAAAATAATGTCTTTTAATTTTTGCTTAAGTTTTTGAAATACCAGTATGACCATACAATGGGATCGTCATGGAAATTACGAGGTCTGACAATAAAGTAAGGTCTCCAATTTTTTTTTTTCATAGAAAATGACATTCTTGGCTACTTTTCTTGGCTACTTTTTTACATAATCGCCATTTTTTTCCAACCTCTTGCGCATCCGCACAATGAACTTGTCTATGCCGGCAGAATACCACTCTCCGTCCGCCTCGCGCAACCAGGTGTTGACCTCTTTCTGAACCTCCGGGGACGGGGAGCATGTGGTCATAATTTTTTTTTAAATAGTTATAATTATAAATAATTATAATTAATAATATTTAAATAATTAAATTAATAATAATTATAAATAAGTAGCAGGTGGCAAATAATCAAAAATTATACGCAGTTTCAATAAAATACGCAATAAACAATACTATAGTTTTATTCAAATCATACTGCACTTAACTTAAATATAAATTAAATTGTAACGCTATTCATAAATGCAAATTAATGTTAATGTTACAGTAGCTGAAGTAAATTAAAATTGAAAAGTAAATTAAAATTAATGTAAATTGTAATTGTAAAGAAAAAGTAAATTAATTAATTAATTTTAATCTAAATGGCGAATTCAATTTTCTTTTTTCCTTTTTTGAAAACTTTTCTATAACTCTCTCTCTATGTCAATACTCATTTCGGAATGAGTATGTAGCAATGCTAGGCCAGTTAGTCTCCCCTCACCCATAGTTGTACGCAACCATATTTTCACCCTGCGAAGAGTTGAAAAACTACGTTCTGCCGTAGCATTGCTAACCGGAAGTGTGGCCAAAATCTGGACGAGTATTCTTATACCTGGAAACATATATTGGTCGCAATCATTTAGGGCTTCCACTGCCGATTGTGGAATTGATGTTTCCTTACCACTCCAGAGTTCTGACCACACTTTGTATTCCCCTCGCAAATTCGCACCGCTTTTTCCCAGAAAACATGTGTAACGTTCACCAAGCGAATCTATGAGCTTTAAAACTTCGTCTTTTCCAAGTGAAACTGTTTTCACAATTCTAGCCGGTAACAGAAAATTCAAATCGAAAACTTCTAAAGTTTCTTTTGGCAGTCTCTCTTGAAGATCATTCACAATGTGATTTAATAATGGCATGAATATTGCCCTACGATAATATTCTTCAACATTAGCCATCGGATAGTTCGCACGATGAATTTGTTTTATCGTAAGCCAAGGATGATAAATCCTAATCTTCCGGCAACGTTCGAGATTTTCGTGAACAATTTTGAAAATTGAGTGTCTGCAGATTCTTGATAATTTTTGAGAATATTCAAAGTATTTTTCATCGCTTCAGAGGCTTTGTTCAAATCAATTGTTGGTGCTTGTAAGAGTAAGCTAAGAGGTCGCATTATCGAAAGTATGTTACTTAAACAAATCATTGAGACAACAAACTCAGAATCATTAATCGATTTAATCAAAGAAAGAGCCTCTGAAGATGCTTTTGAATCTCGCCATTCTGAAATTTTCTCGAGAGCTTCGACGATTTCTGTGATAACATTTTCAAACTGCATTATTCCATCGTGTTTTTCTGCCCAGCGAGTTTCACACAATCTACTCAAATATTTACTACCCAAAAATTTCTTCAAAATTTGGCTTCGTTTCGCCGATGAATTCGCAAAAGAAATAATTTTTTTCATCAGTGTAATACAATTTCTTGTCTGCGGGACTTGCGATGTTTTGGAGAGTGAATTGTTAAGTGAGTGGTTGAAACATGGACAATATTTAGCGTTTGGACAAATCTTCAGAATTTCTTGTACCGCTCCTTTGAATTCTGATGTCATGACAGAGCAACCATCCGTGCATATACCAACACAATCATGTAAAGCAAGACCGAATTTTCGGAGAAGATCAATTACACAGTGCGCTAATGCTACTCCAGTTAAGCGTTTTTCCCCATTTTCAATATCCTCTTCACGAATTGAATCGTAAGCATCAACAAATGTTAAAAATTCTTCTCGAATTTTACCTTCATCGACATAGCGCAAACAAAGACTGACCTGCTCAATGTGACTCAAATCGGTGGTCTCGTCAAACACAATAGCATAAAATTATCCTTTTGTACCCTGCTTATCAAAATTTCTTGAATTTCTTCTTTGCAGCAATCAATTAACTCATTTTGAATTGTCTTGCTAATGTATGTAGCTTTTGATGTCGTCGTTTCTAAATGTTTCTTCAATAAATCATCACCAGAAGCGATTCGATACTTTAAGAGAGCCCGAAAGTTTCCTTCATTTGTAATGGAATTAGAAAAATTGAGTTCACCATCATCTCTGTTCCCTCTTAATGCAAAATTTTGACGCCCACAAAGAAAAATCGTTTCAATAATGGGATGCAATCTTTGTCTGTTCTCTAAGACCTGTTCCATGCGATGCGAAGAAATTAGATTTACTACTTGAGATCTTGGATTTTCATAAGATTTTATAAAATCTCTTGCAATGAGAAGCGCATTTGCATGGTATTTGTTGATAGCATGATTTGCTAGATCTCCGGTTTTTCCAGACAATTTGGAAAACAAAGTCAATGACACCTTCACCAGTTTATTCAAAGGACAATTTGATTTCGGGTCACCAGTATCACTCGCAAAAAGAAAACAGTATTTGCAAAAACTATATCTGAAGCTATATAGCTATATCTGAAAAGACAAGCCACTCGTTTTCAATCAGGTAATGCTTTTGAAAATATCGTTTTTCGATCTTTCCTTTTTTGTTATGACTCGAAAAAGGAAAAGTATAATCATCCGGTGGTATCCAATGAGCTTTGAGTAATTTATACTTTGTATGGTCATCCAACAAATGCTTGTTTCCAACAAAAGCGCCTATGTCATTTTTCGATTGTAAATCTTGACACGAAGAAACTTGACTATTCGAATTTGATGGCATATTGAATGATTCATGTGAAGATACTGCATTTATATCATTACTTTGTTTTTTTTTTTTCGATTTCTTCAACGAAATTGCTATTGAATGAATCAGAATGTTCTGTTATGACATCAGTTACATTTTCTGAAACGACAGTTTCGGACTTGGCACGCTTGGAGAAATACGAGTCGATAGTTTTCGAAGCCATCCTTTTTTTGCCTTTTTTCGTGGCATCCTCTTCCTACGTGATAGAGAAATTTATGAAAAAAAATTTAGGATTCAGAAGGTAAGATATTAAAAAATTCTCTACTACAAATTCATATTGTTTGGATATTCATATTGTTAAATTTTAAAAATCTTTAAAGTACTGCATCTCCAAATGAAAAATTGCGAAAATGTATGCGATCGTGTAATACCAGAATAGCGAGAATAGAACTTAATAGAACTTTTAAAAACGCTGTATTTCAGTCAATTTACGAGATAAAGCAAAAGGAAAAAATATGTATTTAATTATTTTAGATAAACTATCAACATATGCAATAAAAAAAGTTGCTGCAAATTCCCAATTAAAGAAAGAAAAGAAACACAATATTAAAAAATTGACAAGAAGAGTTTTAGGACATGAAAGAAAAGATAACTTCGGGCGAAGCCGAAGTTGATATACCCTTCGGATGTCCGATCCTTATGAGAATATCATTATACAACCAATTAATTACAATAAAAAATCTTTAAAAAACCTAAGCTTCTATCTTCAAAAATACCAAAGTTGTTATTTCTACCAAAACCCATTTCCGGAGGTTCAGTTATATGGCAGCTATAAGATATAGTCGACCGGTTGTTATGAAATTTGGCATTTCAAATTATTTTGCAAAAAAAAGTTCTCATGTAAATTTTTAATTCTCAAACTTTAAAAACACCAAAGTTATACCATTTCCGATCAATCAGTTATATGGCAGCTATAGGATATAGAAGACCGATGCTTATAAAATTTGGCATGTCGTATTATTTTTCCAAAAATATCATATTTACGAAATCTGAATTCTCTAGATATAAAGCACCAAAGTAATAGCATTCCCGATCAATCAGTTATATGGCAGCTATAGGATATAGTCGGCTGATCCTTATGAAATTTGGCGTGTCGTATTATTTTGCCCTTTTTTTATTATTCGTATTATTTTTAAAATAGCTCTCAAGTAACATTTTACCTCTCTTACTCTAAAAACCCCAAGGTTATACTATTTCCGATCAATCAGTTATAAAGCAGCTATAGGATATAGAGGCCGATCCCGGTCGTTCCGACTTATATACTGCGTGCAAAGGAAAGAAAGGTGTGTGCAAAGATTCAAGTCGATAGCTTTAAAACTGAGAGACTAGTTTGCGAAGAAACAGTCAGACGGACAACTGGAGGTGATCCTGATCAAGAATATATATACTTTATAGGGTCAGAGATGTCTACTTCACTGTGTTGCACACTAATGACCAAAATTATAATACCCTCTGCAAGGGTATAATAATTAAATGAAATAAAAAAAGAATTCAATAATACAGAAAGTGCAAGGAACCCGAAAGATAAAATAATCCAATATACCGCGTATCTCTCTTGAAAGTGGACACTAGATTTGAATTTGAAGTTGGCTAGTACACAAAGGTCTATTATGCGTGAATTATTTTTTACTGGTATCCCCTAGACCCAGGTATACCAGCTCCTCATATCTAGTGTCACTTCCAAAAGAGATACATGATATTAAAAAGTTGGAAGAACAAACAAAAACAAAAAAGTAAAAAAGTGCAGAGAGCCACAAAAAACTTCTAGGAACTGCACAAAATATCCATTATATCGAGGAGAAAATTCACAAAAAATTGATGTAGAAGGAAAATATTAAAAAATTTAATAAGGGTACCGTATCGCTCAATTAAAATTTTGCGTGATTATGGTTCCACGTTTCAATGGTCTAACTATTATGATAGATGCGTTTTATAATTTATCAACCACTCAAACTTAAAAAAAAAAAAACCATCGTTAATGCAATATAAACCTCAAATTCTAGAGAAATGTGACAACAGTACATACCATTTTCGACAGCCTGTTTCGATTCCTCAGCTAGAAAACGCGTGAATAGTCACCAGTCCCTCTTCACTCGAAGAAAGAAGGATTTGAAAATCAATTTCAATTGGAAAATGGCTTGATAGAATCAGGCACCGTTCATACCATTCGATCAATGTGCCGGTCAGTGTTTGAAAAGCTACGTTACACCCGTAGTTTTTCGTTTTGCTCTTGCTACCGCTACCGCTGCCACTTTTTTTCCAAAGCATGAGCAGAGCCGTAGCAGAAAAAAAAAGAATCAAGTATTAATTAAAAATACACAATATCAAATAATAAATAAATAAAATTAATTTCAGTAGAAAAACTTATTAAGGTAAATACTTTTAACTTTAAAATCCATTTTAAATATTTAAAATCGGATATAATTTGCATACGTTTGTCCACTTTAAAGTGCAGCTTTGATGTGACGCATAACCACTTTAATTTCGATGCGTGGTAAAATTGAACACGTATTAACGCATTCTATTCTATTTTTAGAAAGTCCCGTTAGAATTCCGGACAAAACCGGTTTGCCAATGCAAAATTTGGACAATTTTGAGCTGATTTGCTTAAATTTTGATTTAATATTGTTAGATGGATTTTTTTATTTCTAGACTATGGACCTCAGTGTGACGGCAGCGCTGCGGCAGAATTTCCTTCCCTATGCCCTCCACTGATATAGAGTATGAAGTTGAAAAGAAGTTGCAAGAGACTTCGAAGAAATGTTTGTGTATGGCGGATGTATTTGAGAATTCGAATGGAAATAACCTGGCTGATGTAAAGTTTATGAACCATGAAAATATTTGATTGAAATGTATGAGTTAAAGATACGGTTTTGAGATTTGAGCTATCTGCGTCAGTGGGCAAGCACAAGTGAAAGACGAAAGTTGCAACATGGCGTGTGGTGCTCTTGACGGGACTGTGCTCTTAATCAAGAGGAAATCATAGTGACAATAACTAGAGGCGAATTTTGAATTGCTGAGAAGCAAATGGAATGAATTAAACGTTAAAATGAATTTTATTATTTAATGTTAATAAGAAATGAAATTTGTTTATAATGTTGTGTAGAATGTAAAATAATGAAAGATTATGAAACAAATGAAAATGTTAGGCGAAAGGAAATATATCGAATAAATAAATGGAATTTGAAATTGATGAGTAAAAAAAAAACACAAGCCACAACACAGTGTAAAACAGTGGTCGGCACACCAATACATTGATATGATTTTACCGCATTAGTGTTAGTAACGAATAGCAGAAAGTAGGCTGTAAGCATGACGTTTCACACATTTATACTGTGTGTGTGTGGCAGAGCTCGGGCAGAGAAATTTCCTATGCTCCCGAGATAGGGCCGTGCCGACCTCTGGTGTAAAAGGTAACAATTCTCGTCTCTGCAATCTAACGGTTGTTTGTTACTACACTTTGTTCCATCTATTCGCCAGATGGTCAGGATAGTTCGATGCGAATATGAGAGAGAAATGTTTCGTGAGGTTAGAGGTTTGATAGAGAGATACGCACTACGATTGTTGTGCGTGTATGCTTAAACCACTGCGAGAGACAGAGATACAAGTATGTTGCTGCAGCTTTTCTGGAGAACATTTTCGGTAAGCTAGAATTGCTAGGAAAGTCTCAAATTGGCAATGGCGCGATCAATTATATTCGCCGCATAAAATTTGTTAAAATAAATATGGAAAATCATAACCATAACCCGACATATACATAATCTTTGCTTTATCTGTTAAAAAGTCTACTACATCTACATAATACATAAAATACCACTCCCGTCAGTAGTAGTCAGACCTGAGTCCCCTGAATCGGACCTAAAGTTAGAATAAACTTGAATTGGCCCTGAATTTTATTCAAAATGTTCAAAAATGTGGTCTCGGACTGACAAGACTTATACTCACCTTGAGTAGAACTACATCCTACCAAACAACAGTAGAATAGCCTACCAAAAGTAGTACTCTCTAATCACATACACACACCCCAGTAAGTGGAGTTTTCCAACGTTCACTCCACGGGCGGAGCCGAAGTTGATATACTCTTGCAGTTAAAACCGGATATATATCGCAATCATCGGATATAGTTGGCTGATCCTTATGAGAATATGATAATATAACCCAATTTATTATAATACAAAATCTAAAAAAAAACCCAAACTTCTTTCTTCAAAAATACAAAAGTTGGTATTTCTACCAAAAACCATTTCCGATCGTTCAGTTATATGGCAGCTATAGGATATAGTTGGACGATCCTTATGAAATTAAGTAGGTCGGATTATCTGACCAAAAAGAAAATCTCTACAAAGTTTGAGTTTTCTATCTTCAAAAACACGAAAGTTGGGTTATTTCCGATCGTTCAGTTATATGGCAGCTATAGGATATAGTCGGCCGCTCCTTATAAAATTTGGCATGTCGTAATATTATGCCAAAATTAGCTCTTATGTAAAATTTGAACAATGTTTCTACGCGAACTAGTCTCTTAGTTTTAGAGCTAACGACTTGAAACTTTGCACACCACCTTCTTTTCTTTGCACGCAGTATATAAGTAGGAACGATGATCGTGATCGGCCGACTATACCCTATAGCTGCCATATAACTGATTGATCGGAAATGCTATAACTTTGGTGTTATTGGGTTAGAGAGTTCAATTTCATAAGGATCGGCCGACTATATCCTATAGCTCCCATATAACTGAACAATCGGAAATGACCCAACTTTCGTGTTTTTGAAGATAGAAAGCTGGAACTTCGTACAGATTGTTTAGTTGACCCAACCTACCAAATTTCATAAGGATCGGCCGACTATATCCTGTACCTACCATATAACTCCGAACGATCGGAAATAGTATTTGGTATCAATACCAACTTTGGTGTTCTTGAAGATAGAAGTTTGGGACTTTTTTAAATTTTGTTTTGTAATGAATTGATTATATTATGATATTCTCATAGGGATCGGCCAACTATATCCGATGTTTGCGATATACAGGGTGGGCCATTTAAAGTTGACCCACTTGATTCTTAAAAAAAAAAAAAAAAAGTGGACAATTTTTTTTTATTCCAAAAATCATTTATTTTGGTCCATGGTGATTTTTTACAAATTATTATTAAAAATGATATCACGTAAATGGGCACCTTTAGCTCTGACAGCCAAATACATTCTTTTTTTCAGCATTTTCCATGACATTGGTCAATGTTTCAGACGATATGGCGGCTATTTCACGTCTAATGTTGTCTTTTAGTTGACTTAAGGTTTTGGGTTTATTAGCGTATTCAAATAACCCCACAAATAAAAGTCTGGTCCCGTCAAATCTGTTGATGTTGGGGGCCAGTCAAAATCACCACTTTTCGATATCAGCCGCCCAGGGAACAATGTTTGCAATAAATCGATTGTTGCTCTAGCTGTATGGCAAGTTGCCCCGTCCTGTTGAATCCAGAAGTTATCCATGACATTTTCACGAATAATAGGCATCAGAAATTCGGTTATCATTGCTCGATAACGCTCACCATTGACGGTTATCGTGGCTCCATCATTGTCTTCGAAAAAATACGGTCCGATGATCATATTCGCGCAAACACCGCACCAAACTGTAACTTTTTGGTCGTTCTTTCGTTGTTCTTCGATTTATTGAGGATTTTCGGTGGCATAAAATCGACATTTTTGCTTATTTACGCCTCCATTCATCAAGAAATGCAAAGAATGCAAAATTAAAAGAAAAGAATGAATTCGACTGTCAGAGCTAAAGGTGCCCATTTACGTGATATCATTTTTAATAATAATTTGTAAAAAATCACCATGGACCAAAATAAATGATTTTTGGAATAAAAAAAAAATTGTCCACTTTTTTGTTTTTTTTTTAAGAATCAAGTGGGTCAACTTTAAATGGCCCACCCTGTATATCGCAAACATCGGATATAGTTGGCCGATCCCTATGAGAATATCATAATATAATCAATTCATTACAAAACAAAATTTAAAAAAGTACCAAACTTCTATCTTCAAGAACACCAAAGTTGGTATTGATACCAAATACTATTTCCGATCGTTCGGAGTTATATGGTAGGTACAGGATATAGTCGGCCGATCCTTATGAAATTTGGTAGGTTGGGTCAACTAAACAATCTGTACGAAGTTCCAGCTTTCTATCTTCAAAAACACGAAAGTTGGCCCACCCTGTATATTGTCATAAGATAACTCCAGGGGTTAAGTTTTAGTTGGATTTTTATTTAGAAGGGGCAGCTGAGGTGCCGCTCCAACGATCAAAGTGTCTCTGTTCTTTTACAATATTTCTTAAGTCTAAGTAAGGCTAAGTCTCGTAGCAGCGCTACTCGCAATGACCAAAATTATAATACCCTCTGCAAGGGTATAATAATTAAATGAAATAAAAAAAGAATTCAATAATACAGAAAGTGCAAGGAACCCGAAAGATAAAATAATCCAATATACCGCGTATCTCTCTTGAAAGTGGACACTAGATTTGAATTTGAAGTTGGCTAGTACACAAAGGTCTATTATGCGTGCATTATTTTTTACTGGTATCCCCTAGACCCAGGTATACCAGCTCCTCATATCTAGTGTCACTTCCAAAAGAGATACATGATATTAAAAAGTTGGAAGAACAAACAAAAACAAAAAAGTAAAAAAGTGCAGAGAGCCACAAAAAACTTCTAGGAACTGCACAAAATATCCATTATATCGAGGAGAAAATTCACAAAAAATTGATATAGAAGGAAAATATTAAAAAATTTAATAAGGGTACCGTATCGCTCAATTAAAATTTTGCGTGATTATGGTTCCACGTTTCAATGGTCTAACTATTATGATAGATGCGTTTTATAATTTATCAACCACTCAAACTTAAAAAAAAAAAAACCATCGTTAATGCAATATAAACCTCAAATTCTAGAGAAATGTGACAACAGTACATACCATTTTCGACAGCCTGTTTCGATTCCTCAGCTAGAAAACGCGTGAATAGTCACCAGTCCCTCTTCACTCGAAGAAAGAAGGATTTGAAAATCAATTTCAATTGGAAAATGGCTTGATAGAATCAGGCACCGTTCATACCATTCGATCAATGTGCCGGTCAGTGTTTGAAAAGCTACGTTACACCCGTAGTTTTTCGTTTTGCTCTTGCTACCGCTACCGCTGCCACTTTTTTCCAAAGCATGAGCAGAGCCGTAGCAGAAAAAAAAGAATCAAGTATTAATTAAAAATACACAATATCAAATAATAAATAAATAAAATTAATTTCAGTAGAAAAACTTATTAAGGTAAATACTTTTAACTTTAAAATCCATTTTAAATATTTAAAATCGGATATAATTTGCATACGTTTGTCCACTTTAAAGTGCAGCTTTGATGTGACGCATAACCACTTTAATTTCGATGCGTGGTAAAATTGAACACGTATTAACGCATTCTATTCTATTTTTAGAAAGTCCCGTTAGAATTCCGGACAAAACCGGTTTGCCAATGCAAAATTTGGACAATTTTGAGCTGATTTGCTTAAATTTTGATTTAATATTTTTAGATGGATTTTTTTATTTCTAGACTATGGACCTCAGTGTGACGGCAGCGCTGCGGCAGAATTTCCTTCCCTATGCCCTCCACTGATATAGAGTATGAAGTTGAAAAGAAGTTGCAAGAGACTTCGAAGAAATGTTTGTGTATGGCGGATGTATGTGAGAATTCGAATGGAAATAACCTGGCTGATGTAAAGTTTATGAACCATGAAAATATTTGATTGAAATGTATGAGTTAAAGATACGGTTTTGAGATTTGAGCTATCTGCGTCAGTGGGCAAGCACAAGTGAAAGACGAAAGTTGCAACATGGCGTGTGGTGCTCTTGACGGGACTGTGCTCTTAATCAAGAGGAAATCATAGTGACAATAACTAGAGGCGAATTTTGAATTGCTGAGAAGCAAATGGAATGAATTAAACGTTAAAATTAATTTTATTATTTAATGTGAATAAGAAATGAAATTTGTTTATAATGTTGTGTAGAATGTAAAATAATGAAAGATTATGAAACAAATGAAAATGTTAGGCGAAAGGAAATATATCGAATAAATAAATGGAATTTGAAATTGATGAGTAAAAAAAAAACACAAGCCATAATCACAGATTTATAAGTCATATTTGTAATATTAAGATTACAGTACAAGAGGACGTGTAAATTGTCAGAATGGCCGTGTCGGATCTTAAATTATAGTAATCAGTGTAAAACAGTGGTCGGCACACCAATACATTGATATGATTTTACCGCATTAGTGTTAGTAACGAATAGCAGAAAGTAGGCTGTAAGCATGACGTTTCACACATTTATACTGTGTGTGTGTGGCAGAGCTCGGGCAGAGAAATTTCCTATGCTCCCGAGATAGGGCCGTGCCGACCTCTGGTGTAAAAGGTAACAATTCTCGTCTCTGCAATCTAACGGTTGTTTGTTACTACACTTTGTTCCATCTATTCGCCAGATGGTCAGGATAGTTCGATGCGAATATGAGAGAGAAATGTTTCGTGAGGTTAGAGGTTTGATAGAGAGATACGCACTACGATTGTTGTGCGTGTATGCTTAAACCACTGCGAGAGACAGAGATACAAGTATGTTGCTGCAGCTTTTCTGGAGAACATTTTCGGTAAGCTAGAATTGCTAGGAAAGTCTCAAATTGGCAATGGCGCGATCAATTATATTCGCCGCATAAAATTTGTTAAAATAAATATGGAAAATCATAACCATAACCCGACATATACATAATTTTTGCTTTATCTGTTAAAAAGTCTACTACATATACATAATACATAAAATACCACTCCCGTCAGTAGTAGTCAGACCTGAGTCCCCTGAATCGGACCTAAAGTTAGAATAAACTTGAATTGGCCCTGAATTTTATTCAAAATGTTCAAAAATGTGGTCTCGGACTGACAAGACTTATACTCACCTTGAGTAGAACTACATCCTACCAAACAACAGTAGAATAGCCTACCAAAAGTAGTACTCTCTAATCACATACACACACCCCAGTAAGTGGAGTTTTCCAACGTTCACTCCACGGGCGGAGCCGAAGTTGATATACTCTTGCAGTTAAAACCGGATATATATCGCAATCATCGGATATAGTTGGCTGATCCTTATGAGAATATGATAATATAACCCAATTTATTATAATACAAAATCTAAAAAAAAACCCAAACTTCTTTCTTCAAAAATACCAAAGTTGGTATTTCTACCAAAAACCATTTCCGATCGTTCAGTTATATGGCAGCTATAGGATATAGTTGGACGATCCTTATGAAATTAAGTAGGTCGGATTATCTGACCAAAAAGAAAATCTCTACAAAGTTTGAGTTTTCTATCTTCAAAAACACGAAAGTTGGGTTATTTCCGATCGTTCAGTTATATGGCAGCTATAGGATATAGTCGGCCGCTCCTTATAAAATTTGGCATGTCGTAATATTATGCCAAAATTAGCTCTTATGTAAAATTTGAACAATGTTTCTACGCGAACTAGTCTCTTAGTTTTAGAGCTAACGACTTGAAACTTTGCACACCCCCTTCTTTTCTTTGCACGCAGTATATAAGTAGGAACGATGATCGTGATCGGCCGACTATACCCTATAGCTGCCATATAACTGATTGATCGGAAATGCTATAACTTTGGTGTTATTGGGTTAGAGAGTTCAATTTCATAAGGATCGGCCGACTATATCCTATAGCTCCCATATAACTGAACAATCGGAAATGACCCAACTTTCGTGTTTTTGAAGACAGAAAGCTGGAACTTCGTACAGATTGTTTAGTTGACCCAACCTACCAAATTTCATAAGGATCGGCCGACTATATCCTGTACCTACCATATAACTCCGAACGATCGGAAATAGTATTTGGTATCAATACCAACTTTGGTGTTCTTGAAGATAGAAGTTTGGTACTTTTTTAAATTTTGTTTTGTAATGAATTGATTATATTATGATATTCTCATAGGGATCGGCCAACTATATCCGATGTTTGCGATATACAGGGTGGGCCATTTAAAGTTGACCCACTTGATTCTTAAAAAAAACAAAAAAAGTGGACAATTTTTTTTTATTCCAAAAATCATTTATTTTGGTCCATGGTGATTTTTTACAAATTATTATTAAAAATGATATCACGTAAATGGGCACCTTTAGCTCTGACAGCCAAATACATTCTTTTTTCAGCATTTTCCATGACATTGGTCAATGTTTCAGACGATATGGCGGCTATTTCACGTCTAATGTTGTCTTTTAGTTGACTTAAGGTTTTGGGTTTATTAGCGTATTCAAATAACCCCACAAATAAAAGTCTGGTCCCGTCAAATCTGTTGATGTTGGGGGCCAGTCAAAATCACCACTTTTCGATATCAGCCGCCCAGGGAACAATGTTTGCAATAAATCGATTGTTGCTCTAGCTGTATGGCAAGTTGCCCCGTCCTGTTGAATCCAGAAGTTATCCATGACATTTTCACGAATAATAGGCATCAGAAATTCGGTTATCATTGCTCGATAACGCTCACCATTGACGGTTATCGTGGCTCCATCATTGTCTTCGAAAAAATACGGTCCGATGATCATATTCGCGCAAACACCGCACCAAACTGTAACTTTTTGGTCGTTCTTTCGTTGTTCTTCGATTTATTGAGGATTTTCGGTGGCATAAAATCGACATTTTTGCTTATTTACGCCTCCATTCATCAAGAAATGCAAAGAATGCAAAATTAAAAGAAAAGAATGAATTCGACTGTCAGAGCTAAAGGTGCCCATTTACGTGATATCATTTTTAATAATAATTCGTAAAAAATCTCCTTGGAACAAAATAAATGATTTTTGGAATAAAAAAAAAATTGTCCATTGTTTTTTTGTTTTTGTTTTAAGAATCAAGTGGGTCAACTTTAAATGGCCCACCCTGTATATCGCAAACATCGGATATAGTTGGCCGATCCCTATGAGAATATCATAATATAATCAATTCATTACAAAACAAAATTTAAAAAAGTACCAAACTTCTATCTTCAAGAACACCAAAGTTGGTATTGATACCAAATACTATTTCCGATCGTTCGGAGTTATATGGTAGGTACAGGATATAGTCGGCCGATCCTTATGAAATTTGGTAGGTTGGGTCAACTAAACAATCTGTACGAAGTTCCAGCTTTCTATCTTCAAAAACACGAAAGTTGGGTCATTTCCGATTGTTCAGTTATATGGGAGCTATAGGATAATTCGTAAAAAATCTCCTTGGAACAAAATAAATGATTTTTGGAATAAAAAAAAAATTGTCCATTGTTTTTTTGTTTTTGTTTTAAGAATCAAGTGGGTCAACTTTAAATGGCCCACCCTGTATATTGTCATAAGATAACTCCAGGGGTTAAGTTTTAGTTGGATTTTTATTTAGAAGGGGCAGCTGAGGTGCCGCTCCAACGATCAAAGTGTCTCTGTTCTTTTACAATATTTCTTAAGTCTAAGTAAGGCTAAGTCTCGTAGCAGCGCTACTCGCAGGCGGCGGCAGAGAGACGGCTATGTACTTATGTATAAAGAAATATAATAATATATGTACGTTGTTATGCGCTCTCAAGTGGAGGCGCGAGGGGTATGCATATGCTGACCGTTTGTTACGATTATGCTGACACTAGCACTTTCTGTGTGCGGGCTAAGCCATAACGATCGGTTCATATTTCGGCCACTTAGGGTTTATGACCGGGACTTTGGATTATGTAAACACTGAAACAAAGTGTTACAGTGCGCACCCTTTAAGTACTCTCGGTACAGTGGGTATTCAATATATGTGCATAATACATCTCCCTCCTTTTGAAAAATAACGTAATATAATGAAGTTATTTTCATAATAAAAATTTCTAATTAATACATCTTTTTTTTTTTATTTATTTGTTTTGTTTTATGTGGTAAGAATCATAGAAAATGAAATTATTAAAAGAATATGTGTATTTATTTATCTATGTATGTGTGTCTTTGTATGGCCATACTAAGTGCAATTTATGAAATAAAGATTTTTAATCTATCCTTATGAACTGTATGTTTTTTATATTTATTATTTGTTATTACTATGTTATCTCTATCTCTTATTTCCGGTACTATATACGGACCTGTTTATTTAGGATCTAACTTATGACCTGTCTCGTTTTTTAATAAAACTTTGTCACCTACTGATATATCTATATCCCTTACTTTATGATCGTATAGTAGTTTATTTATATTCTTATTTGCTTCTAACATAATTCCAGCTATTTTATAGGCTACTTCTAATCTATACTTACTCTTCTTAGCATAGTCATCTATATTATATAGTGCTTCTACACTATCTATGCTATTAAAATTACTTGGCAAATTACTTGTTTTACCGAACACTAGCTCATATGGACAATATGTATGTGCCATAGAGGGGGTCGTGTTGAAACAGAAGACAAAATATTGAAGCCATACGTCCCAATCAGTTTTCCACTATCACTCTGTCGAAAGCATTTATTGGTGTGTCTGTAATTGTTAAAGGGTCTTTGTGTGTTTAGTTATTTTTGATTTCTGGCATTTTTGACATTTTCTTACGTACTCAGTTATATCTTTAGACATGCTTTTCCAGTAATAGTGTCTTTTTACTTTGGCCAAAGTTTTTGATATGCCAGTATGACCTCCTTGAATTGGATCATCATGAAATGTAGATAAAATTGCTTCTTTTTCTTTTAAATTTGTTATTTGGGTCACCGGGTTGAGTAGCGCTACTTTTAATGTTTTCAATATTTTATTGCCCATTAATTTAAATTTATCTATTGAAGTATATTCAAAGATATTTTCCCACGGTGCCACTTTGAGTTGGCTGATTTTATGTATACCGGCTTGCATTTCAAGCCTTTGGAAAAATTGATCTAAATCAATAACTCCATTAGTATATAAATCGCTAACATCATATCTTGCAGTAATTTTCTGCCTTGTTTAAATAATCATAACATTTTTTTTATCTGCAAGGTCACTACTTTACGTACTTCATCATTGTTTATGACGTCGTATACGTTGGGCTTAGAAGCTTTATTTAAAGATTGCCTTGGCAATTCTTGTTTTTGATTTTCCGCGCGGAATTTTTGTCTACTTTGATATCTAGTAGTGACTTTTAATACATTTCTAGTTATATTTTGTAAATCTTTGATGGTTATTCTTGATAACGCATCAGCTACATGATTATCTTTTCCCTTTAAATACTCGACTGTAAAGTCGTATTCTTCTAGTTCGAGCTTCATACGTGTCAGTTTAGAACTGGGATTGGTCATTGAGAAAAGGTATATTAAAGGTCGATGGTCTGTTCTTATTAAGAAATGTGTTCCATATATATATGGTCTAAAATATAATATCGCCCAGTGAATTGCAGCTAATTCCTGCTCAGTAGTACACTTGTTACTTTCACCTTTTGTAAATGCTCTTGATGCGTATGCAATGGGAAGTTGGAGACCATTATGATTTTGAGTTAAAACCGCTCCACATGCTTGCTTACTTGCATCTGTTATTATGCAGAATTCTTTAGTGAAATCTGGGTATTGTAGCAAGGTAGGTTCCATAAGTTTTGTTTTTAAGTATTGGAATGCATTTTCACACTCATCCGTCCATTTAAAAGGAACATTCTTTTTACATAATCTTGTTATGTGCCGTGAATAATCGGCGAAATTTTTTATAAAGCGTCTTTAATAGTTATAGAATGCTACAAAACGTCTAGCACTGTCCGCGTCGTGCGGAACTTTGTAGTTCATAATGACATCGTATTTCTTGTCATCTGGAAGTATTCCTTTATCAGTGCATTTATGACCTAGAAAAGTCACTTCATGCATAAAAAATGAACATTTTTCTGGATGTACAAGTAGTTTTAGGTTGAATTTCCTACATTTCTCAAAAACATCTGTTCAAACATTGAACACTATTTTGTATAGAAATTCTTAAGTTAGAGTTTCAAGGGATCGGACCCATGAAATATGAGTCAAACAGATGGTTCAAAACCGATCCCCTGCAGCCTAACACAAACAAATCCATAAGTGGTGCGCTTATCGCGCTGGAGAAAGGGTCGCATAGCAGGTCAGCGTGCAGTGCGTTGACAAGTAGTTTTAAATAGTTTTAAGATTCTCATGTATCGTACTTATAAGAGAACTTTACCAAATAAAATCAGTTTCCATAAGGAGCTCATTGGAGTAAGACCTATTTTTTTAGGGCTCCTCTTAACACATCTGTTAAGTTTTAAGGCATATGTTTTTCGGAACAACCGATTACTATTAAGTCATCCATATAAAGAAAAGCTTGAGAAGGTTCTAGACCAGAGAACTGTAACATGTAACCATGTTAGCGGGCAGATGGTAGCGTAGCTGCAAGGAGGTTGCACGCGCTGGTTCCGGCTTTTTGGTCGGTAGATGGGAGTGGATCTCTAGGGTCCTTATGCTACTCGCTCACAGTTATCAATCGATTATTTAAAAGAAATTCGCGTGCGGGGGTGTTAGTACGTATTGAAGGAAATAGCGGGAAGTGGGACAAAAAGGATTCTTGCATGGCTTTCGACATTAAGGCCGCTGTCACAGCTGTTGCCCACCCTTCCATGATCACCAGTTCCGCGAAATAATTATTGGTGATCCCAAAGAAATCGGCTATCCAATTTCACCTGCCATCTTCATCCTGTATGACTCCCACAGATAATAGATTTAGCAATTCATTTTTAAACGTTACAAAATTTATTCATAGTTATAAGGTTGCATAAGGCAAAAAGAAGGGGAAATTAAAAGTACGTATAAATTTAAATGTATTTAAAAGATAGGTTATAATCGAAAACAAATTAACTTAGAATTTATTTTTCTATTAGTCGGCATAAGGAATAATAATTTTAATTAATAATAATGAAATAGTAATACATATGGCTATTAAGTACAATGTTTATTAAGAGAATCTGGACTTCCATAGCATGTATTCTCTAATATTATTTCCTAAATTTATTTCTTAAAATGTCTTTAAGTGACTTATTTATTTTCAATTCAAACTTAATCATTAATATTTTTATTTTTCAATTCATAATTTAATTTAGCAAGGGATTTTAATTAACATTGGAAATGTTTTTAATTGTGGAACTCAGCACAAAAATATAATATAAAAATAATATTCCAAGATTCCATTAATTTTATTAAATATTAATTAATTAAGTTATGATCAACAAACTAAATTCATTTTGCTTTCCTTATGTTTTTGCGGCCGTAAATTAATATTGGGGAATATATTCAAAAAAGAAAATATATATAAAATCAACAACGTTAGCATTCACGCGTCATAATTTTTTTCGGTGTACCATTGTTCGGTATTTTAATTGCAAACCGCATGGTTCTATTTCACCGTTAGGGAAATAAAAATCTTTCGTGAAAAGCTTTTTGGTACACTGAGAAAAATCGGCATAACCACAAAAAATTTTTTTAATTTGGAATAATATTTTTTTTTTTTCTTTTCACTTACATCGAGTTTATTTTCCACGTCGAAAAGATCTTTTGTCGGGTTGAGCGATGAATCTATAATTTTTGGGGTATAAGGGTTATTTTTTTTGTTCATGTATATATATATTCGCCAAACTGATTAATATTTCCGAACCATTCATTTTTAGTATTTAAGTAATTAAATAAGAAATACAAAATTAAGGGAACTGGAACCGTTATCTTCTTACATTATTAAACTCCAAGCTCCAAAAAAAATAACTACTACCAAAAATAAAAAACTAAATAAAATTAATTATTCCAGAAACCAACATTGGACAGGCATAACTGTCTTGGGGCGATGAGTGACGTGATTGGATGATGAAAATAATTGGGGTGCATATGCTGGCCATTGGCGGGTTTTAGTTAATGAGGGAAAAATTATTGGCACATGCACCTTATCTGCATAGAAAATTTCTTACACAAAGTTAAATTAATCCATCTGATCCCGCGGTGTGGCGTTGCAAGCCCTTCTTAGGGGTAAAACTGGCTAGTTGGGGACTTGTGAACTTATTCCCAATGTAAGAACAATAAAAATTTGATTCTTACTGGGTGCCAATTCGATCTAAAAAAAATAAGTCGAATTGAGCAAAAAAAAACACGTGAGGCCGAAAACAAAGGTTTTATTTACCTTGAATTGGCACCACAAAAAAATTTAATTCACTTTAATTGCACTGGGCGCTGCTGCACTTTAATGGCACTTCCCTCGGCGTTTAAGTTTTGGGAAACTTATGTGGAAATTCCCCACCACGTGTTTTTTCTTTTTTCCTGGGTTAAATATATATACTGTGAGTTTAACCGCGATCGATGCGCTTATCTTAGCAGCCACAAGAGAAAAAGAACTTGGCCGCTGCTTATTCTACGCTTAGACCGAAACATAAATGATAAATTCTAGCTAGATAATTGATTATCAGTAGATAAAGAACTTTAAGCTTAACCAAGCTTTTTTGTTTTGCTATTTTTCCTATACCAAACTTAACTAACTGGGGTTTACTTCTAGGCATTTTGTTCTTTTTATTATTTTTTTTTTAAATTACAACAAGCGCATTACATTTTCCCCCCACTAAAATCTAATTTGGGGTGGAACAACACAAGGAAGATTCCCGCTTGTTGTCTACGCTTATGGCTTAAGATCTTTGGCATGGAAATTCCCGATCAGGCGGCCTTGTAGATCTTCTAGCTCGTAGTATACCTTCCCTAATTTCCTTCGCACTCGCGCTTTAAGGTAATTGGGAGCCAGCTTAGAGCTAAACCCTTTTGCGAAATTGCTTTGTTGGAAATTGCGTCGGAAAATTTCTTGACCTACTTTAAAAGAAACCTCCCAGCTTCGTGTGTTGTAGAACCTTTCATTCCGATTACGTTGAGCTATCATGGTATTCTGGGCTTTACTACGTAAAATGTCTAGGGAGTCTTCCTTATTAAATTGGACACTTCGATCTTCTAGCATACCTAAATCTCGTAGTAGTTGAAAGGTTTCGCCGTTCGTGACCATGTGTTGACCAAACGTTAGCTTATACGGGCTTGTGTTTATGGCCAGATGAACTCCAGATCGTAGAGCGCAGTTAATGCTACTAAGGTTTTCGTCCCAGTTACTCTGATTTGGGTTTATGTAAGCCTTAATGGCTGAAAGAACTGATCTATTCCCTCTTTCCGACGCGTTTGCCTGTGGGGAATAAAATGCCGTATATGTATGTCTGATATTATATTTGTTTAACAAGCAATTAAAAGTTTGCGATTTAAACTGAACTCCATTATCAGAAACCACATATTCTGGAACCCCAAAACAATGAAATAGATCTTCTTCCAAATATCGCACAATCGAGTCGGCGGTAAACTTGCGGACTGGTTTCAAAAAAGGAAACTTAGTGAGATGGTCGAGGACCACAAATATACCTACATTTCCCGATTTACTTCGTGGATATGGTCCTAAAAAATCAACAAATATCTTCTGAAAGAAACGCTGGGGTATTCCAGTGTTTCCCATAGGAGGTTTAAACGATCGATTAGGATGTTTCGTGGCCTTACAAATATCGCAACTATTGACAAAAGTTTTTACGTCGTTGACCATGTTAGGCCAGAAATAATATCGTCGGAGCCTTTGTATGGTTTTGTTTATACCCCCGTGGGCATGTAATGGGTCTCCATGAGCAGTCTTAATGGCTTTCGGTACGAGTGGGCGTGGAACCCAAAGTTTCCAGCATTGGTCATCGGAAATTTTGGTATCCTCTGCATGTTCGGAGCGTCGGTATATATGTTTACCTTGGATTTTGAGATCCGGTAGAGAAGAGTTATTAAGTCGGATCTTACTCCTAAGCGAATCGTATTCGGTGGAATCGAATTCGAAGGAATTGACGTCAACTTTTAGGCTATCACAAGCAAGGGTTGACAAGTCTTCGGTAAAGGTTCGCGAGAGAGCGTCTGGGACTACATTGTGAGTACCTTTTCGATGATGTATCTTGAATTGGAATCCTTGAAGCTTAAGGGACCAACGAGCGAGACGCGAGCTTAGATCTGCCTGGGTCATAAGCCATTTTAAGGAGGCATGATCTGTGACTATTACAAAATCCTGTCCTTCGACATAAGCTCTAAATTTTTTTACGGCCAACACAGCAGCATAACACTCCTTCTCGGTAACGGTGTATTGACATTGACAACGATTTAGCTTCTTTGACATGAAAGCGATCGGCACCTCTGCACCATCTTTATTCACTTGCATTAAGACTGCACCTACTCCGGTGTGACTTGCGTAGCAATGAAGTGAGAACGGGAGAGAAAAATTGGGGCTGTGCAGTACTGGGGCTGCACACATGCTTGCCTTTATGGACTCAAAAGCCCCCTGGGCTTCACTTGTCCACTCAAACTTCCGATTGGTTTTCAAGGTGTCTGTCAACAGGGAAGTAATAGCGGAATAATCCTTAATAAACTTATGATACCATCCGGTCATACCAAGGAATCTTCGAACCTGCTTAACCGAACGGGGTGTTGGGTAATCTCTTACTGCAGCTATTTTGTCAGGATCGGTACTAATAATACCATTACCTATCACGTGTCCTAAGTACTTCACCTCTTTCCGACAGAATTTACTTTTTTCAACGTTAATTGTAAGATTCGCACGAGCCAGGTTGGAAGTGACTACCGATAAGACTTGAAGATGTCGTTCGAAGGTATCGGAGACAATGAGTAAGTCGTCTAAATATATAAAGACCTCATTACGTAAGAATGCTGGAACTATTTTATCCATAAGTCGCGACATGGACTGCGGGGCATTGAGTCCAAATGGCATGACCACAAATTCATACAACGGACGTCCGGGTACTGAGAAAGCGGTTTTATCGCGAGATTTCGGGTCTAGAGCTATTTGCCAAAAAGCATCTTTTAGATCGAGGCTAGTAATAAATTCAGCTTTTGGTTATCTACTTAGGATACCATCGATTATCGGCATTGGATATGCATCCTTTACGGTGACGGAATTCACCTTCCTACTATCTACGCAGAGTCTTACTTTTCCTGGTTTCTTCACTAACACTACTGGAGATGACCAAGAGCTGTTAGATTCTTGAATAACTCCTAATTCGAGCATTCGATCAAGCTCGTCATACATAAGTTTTTCAATTGCCGGCGACACGGCATAATGTCGCTGCTTAATCGGTTTAGCTTCTCCCACATCGATCGAGTGTGAAATTAACGATGTACGTCCCAGTCCCTGTTTTGAAAATGACGGGAATAATTTGATAACATTCTGCAATGAATTCTGTTGATCCTTAGAAAGTTCTCTCATACTTGGATCGCTGATGGAGGCTAGATTAAGATTTGTGGTTAACAGATGCATCGGGAGTAAGTCAAAGGCGGTCCAAAAGTCAATTCCCAGATATAAGTCTTCGACTAACGTAGGCACTAAATAAAAATACAGGGTTTTTGTCTCTCCTCTGTAAGTAATGTCAGTTGAAAATTTCCCGACTATAGTTTGACTTTTTCCGTCAGCAGTTTTGATTTTGGAGGTCAATAACTTGTGTTTAATGTTTTCCTGAAGTAGATCGTTTGCAAGCCTACCACCTATGCAACTTACAGAAGCACCAGTGTCCATTAACCCAACTACAGACTTTCCACAAAGCATCACTTGAGCGTGAGGACGTAAGTCAAGAGGATTATCTAATATGGATAAAAGGATTAATTTCTTTTCTATTTTACATTGTTTTTTAAAAGCTTCTCGACGACCAGTAGACCGTTTTCTCTTAACGCCTATCTTAGTTATAGGGAATGGTATACATTTAGGTTGCGGTAGTGGGCCTACAGACGTGAGGTCGTCGGAAAGTGTTACTCTGTATTGGTCGCTATGCTGATTAACTGTTTGCGTGCACTTTTCTGTGGTGCACGCCCTTGGTAGTTTTTTTTGAGCGTTTGGGTTACAAGTCCGACATGTAGGTTTATACGTATCGGCCTTCCCACAACCATAACAGAAAATTTTTCGATCAGCCAGACATTCTTGATATCTGTGACCTTTAGCGGCAAAGTTCCAACAGGAAACATCAAGCGCAGACAGCTCATATTCATCCTGACCTGAGTCCTCATCTGATGAAGGTGCCACTTCTGGGTTCTGAAGAGAATTGACTTGTCGCCTAGGATTGGGTCGAGAAGTCGATAGAGGATTCGGTTTTGAGACAGTTCTTAAGAACATTTCTCTTGTGCGGACCACTGTTCTTAACTCCTTGAGAGTAGTTGTAGGGACGTACAATATTTCATGTTGAATTTCCGGTAATAAATTATATCTTAATGTTTCCACTAGGGAAGCTTCAGATAGTGGGGTTGAAAGTTTGTCGGCTAGGGCCGCTATGACACCATAGAAATCGTCAAACAGTTCATTATGACGTTGCTTGCGGTGTTCTATTTCTGACCTTATACTCCTATCGGTCCTATCATCGTTAAATTGTCCACGAAGGGCCTGACACAGACCTAGCCAGTTAAGTACTGTGACACTTTTGTGATATCGCCAAAACCATTCGCTAGCACTGCCCTCGAACAAATTACTGGCATATTTGGCCGTTAATTTAAAATCCCCCTCTAAAGTTTGGATTGTCAGAGCCTCTACACGATAGATAAAGTCTTCAACTGACATAGAAGACCTTCCAGTGAATCTGAGTTTCCAATTTGCCATTATTTGGCTTACCCGATCGGGTCGAACTTCATAATGATTTGGATGAGGCAACTGAGTTGGTAATCCTATGAACGGTTCTGATCTTGTTTCCGGTTCTGTGATTCTGTGATGGCAAACCCGATTGTGCCACCGATGGCCTACAAGATGGAGATTCATTGGCTGATCCAGCTAAACTACTATCACGAAGGCAACCTTAAAGTGCTTGGATTATCTTGTTAGTCTGATCGTTTAAGCTAGAAGCTATCATCTGAGTTTGTTCTATCATGGCTGCCTTTATTGCTTCGGCAAGAGTTGAGGGTACCGTTTCAGCCGTATTGGTTGGTTCTTGCGGTTGGTTGGTGATGGTCTGAGCCATATTGTTCGAGTCTAAATTAGGAACCTCTGACTGTTGTACGGCAGCCATACGTTTTGTTTGGAGTCGAGTCTGTAGAGATTGAGATGTTGAAGCCATGAGGATGCTTGTAATAGATAATCGATCTGAACTAAGGTTTTCAACAGACGCTGAATTAGATTGGGTTAGTTCCTGCTTACAAACGGGACACCTTTTTGACTTTCCTACTTTGGAATTGTAACACGCACGGTGAAAGATATGCCCACAAGATGGAGTTAATAATTGCGCTTGGTAAACTATTATTTCGGAGCGAATAAAACAATGTTCTCCTGTATCACTCGTATGAGACAAATTCTCCGTGCTATGGGATAAAACCATTTCGGGGTTTCCTTAATATAATTTGGTTACCTAGTAATTTTAGAATTTAATTTTACTACTAACCTACTATGTGAAATATACTGTCATCAACATCAGAAGAATGACTTTATAAAAATAATAATATAAGAATATATGAATTTAAGAGTTAAAAATTCGAAAGAAAATCTGGGAGTCATACATTCTGCTTCTGGCTGGTAGGAAATAATTTGTATTTTTGTCTTTTTATGAACGAAAGTGTTGCAAGATCCTAATTATTCGTAACTATTCGTAACTAAGATCCTAACTAACACTTCGGCGGTCCATCTTCCGAATCATTGGACATCTTCCAGAAGAATTTTCAAGGCTTTGAATATAAGGATTGAGCCATGGCCATGAAGGATTCGGTTGGAAAAGTGTCTGCATCAGACAAAAGGTATATTCCAAGTCCGTATACTCTTCGAGCCACAACAGGGGAATAGGTTAGAGAGGATATTCTGTTGGAAAGGCGCCTGCATCAGACAAAGATATATTCCAAATCAGATTTATCTCTCAACCACAACGGAGAAAAGCACATGATGGGAATTTTAAGGGATGACTGCGGCCTGAAATCCGCCAATTCAATTACGCTTAAACTTTACCATCTCTGCCTAAACCCGGAACTAGGTTAAGCCGCGTTGACTCCGGAGTTATATCCAATTAAAGATGTAACGCATCCAGGAAGTCGGAGCTTAACCACAGTATCTACATAGTTATCGGAGTTAAACACTTGGCCTTGAAGTCTATGAGAATTTCTTGGATCCGAAGTGGCATCCGAAACTAACTAATACGTACGAGGGTATATGTCGGATGGAATGACATAGGTATCTTAATTTTTGTACATTTTATTTTCTTGGGCAGCCTTAAACGGCTGGCCTCACGTTGGGCGCCATTTTAAATAATATTGTAACATGTAACCATGTAAGCGGGCAGATGGTAGCGTAGCTGCAAGGAGGTTGCACGCTCTGGTTCCGGCTTTTTGGTCGGTAGATGGGAGTGGATCTCTAGGGTCCTTGTGCTACTCGCTCACAGTTATCAATCGATTATTTAAAAAGAAATTCGCGTGCGGGGGTGTTAGTACGTATTGAAGCAAATAGCGGGAAGTGGGACAAAAAGGATTCTTGCATGGCTTTCGACATTCAAAGTAATTAAGGCCGCTGTCACTGCGCTGGTGGAGTTGCAGCAGATGACGTAAAGCTGAGCGGATGTTTTGCCACAGCTGTTGCCCACCCTTCCATGATCACCAGTTCCGCGAAATAATTATTGGTGATCCCAAAGAAATCGGCTATCCAATTTCACCTGCCATCTTCATCCTGTATGACTCCCACAGATAATAGATTTAGCAATTCATTTTTAAACGTTACAAAATTTATTCATAGTTATAAGGTTGCATAAGGCAAAAAGAAGGGGAAATTAAAAGTACGTATAAAATTAAATGTATTTAAAAGATAGGTTATAATCGAAAAAAAATTAACTTAGAATTTATTTTTCTATTAGTCGGCATAAGGAATAATAATTTTAATTAATAATAATGAAATAGTAATACATATGGCTATTAAGTACAATGTTTATTAAGAGAATCTGGACTTCCATAGCATGTATTCTCTAATATTATTTCCTAAATTTATTTCTTAAAATGTCTTTAAGTGACTTATTTATTTTCAATTCAAATTTAATCATTATTATTTTTATTTTTCAATTCATAATTTAATTTAGCAAGGGATTTTAATTAACATTGGAAATGTTTTTAATTGTGGAACTCAGCACAAAAAATATAATATAAAAATAATATTCCAAGATTCCATTAATTTTATTAAATATTAATTAATTAAGTTATGATCAACAAACTAAATTCATTTTGCTTTCCTTATGTTTTTGCGGCCGTAAATTAATATTGGGGAATATATTCAAAAAGAAAATATATATAAAATCAACAACGTTAGCATTCACGCGTCATAATTTTTTCGGTGTACCATTGTTCGGTATTTTAATTGCAAACCGCATGGTTCTATTTCACCGTTAGGGAAATAAAAATCTTTCGTGAAAAGCTTTTGGTACACTGAGAAAAATCGGCATAACCACAAAAAATTTTTTTAATTTGGAATAATGTTTTTTTTTTTTCTTTTCACTTACATCGAGTTTATTTTCCACGTCCAAAAGATCTTTTGTCGGGTTGAGCGATGAATCTATAATTTTTGGGGTATAAGGGTTTTTTTTGTTCATGTATATATATATTCGCCAAACTGATTAATATTTCCGAACCATTCATTTTTAGTATTTAAGTAATTAAATAAGAAATACAAAATTAAGGGAACTGGAACCGTTATCTTCTTACATTATTAAACTCCAAGCTCCAAAAAAAAATAACTACTACCAAAAATAAAAAACTAAATAAAATTAATTATTCCAGAAACCAACATTGGACAGGCATAACTGTCTTGGGGAGATGAGTGACGTCATTGGATGATGAAAATAATTGGGGTGCATATGCTGGCCATTGGCGGGTTTTAGTCACATGCACCTTATCTCCATAGAAAATTTAATTTCTCACACCAAGTTAAATTAATCCATCTGATCCCGCGGTGTGGCGCTGCAAGCCCTTCTTAGGGGTAAAACTGGCTAGTTGGGGACTTATAAACTTATTCCCAATGTAAGAACAATAAAAATTTGATTCTTACTGGGTGCCAATTCGATCTAAAAAAAATAAGTCGAATTGAGCAAAAAAAAACACGTGAGGCCGAAAACAAAGGTTTTATTTACCTTGAATTGGCACCACAAAAAAAATTTAATTCACTTTAATTGCACTGGGCGCTGCTGCACTTTAATGGCACTTCCCTCGGCGTTTAAGTTTTGGGAAACTTATGTGGAAATTCCCCACCACGTGTTTTTTTTTTTTCCTGGGTTAAATATATATACTGTGAGTTTAACCGCGATCGATGCGCTTATCTTAGCAGCCACAAGAGAAAAAGAACTTGGCCGCTGCTTATTCTACGCTTAGACCGAAACATAAATGATAAATTCTAGCTAGATAATTGATTATCAGTAGATAAAGAACTTTAAGCTTAACCAAGCTTTTTTGTTTTGCTATTTTTTCCTATACCAAACTTAACTAACTGGGGTTTACTTCTAGGCATTTTGTTCTTTTTATTATTTTTTTTTTTAAATTACAACAAGCGCATTACAGAACGCAATAGTCATCATTCTCTGAAATAAATTAGGAGCTATTTTTAATCCGAAGTGTAATCGCGTGTAGCGATATGAGCCGTTGCTCGTTGAATAAGACGTTATATCTCTTGAACATTTTTCTAGTTCAATTTGATGGAATCCTGACTTTAAGTCAAGACATGAAAAGTATTTTGCTCGACTTAGTTGATCTAAAATATCATCAATTCTAGGTAATGGGAATTTATCAGATAGTAATTTTCTATTAATCTGGCGATAGTCAATTACTAATCGCCATTTCTTTGCATTTGATCCGGGGGATGATTTCTTAGGAACAAGTAACAATGGGAACAAGTAACAATATTCGGATACTGACGGTTCGACAATCCCGTCTGAGATTAATTTTTCTACTTGTTTTTGTATTTCATTCACCTGACTATGTGGGCTTCGATAGTTTTTTATATAAACTGTTCATCATCTTTTAATCTCAGTTTTTGTTTATAAAAATTATTTGTGGTTATTGATTCGGTTTCCAATCCGAATATATCGCTATACTTGGTGCATAGGCTAGTAAGCTGAGACTTGAACTGTGGAGAGAAGTTTTTTGATAGTTGTGATAGTACGGATTTTTTTCTATTGTCTGGATTTGTGTTGACTACATCGTAGTTCGAAAGTGATTCATATATTAGATTATCTGTACTCACTACTGGGTCGGTATTTGTTGTGTTTAATAGTCTTATGAAGGCATTATTGGATGTTGCTATGGTATTTGCAACGTAAATACCATGTTGAATTTCCAGATTTGGAATTAATACACTGTCTGCTGTTGAATTAAGTTTAATTTCCCGAATAACTTGGGATCTTGCTGGCAGAAGTATTGAATTATTGCCAGAACTATGAGCTATTGGTACTTTAATTGGGAATTTTAAATTATTGGGTCTAATTATAAGCCAATCTTCAGATGGCTTGAAGTCTAATTGACAGTTGTATTTTTTGATAAAGTCGATGCCTATTATTCCATCGCATGGAATTGGGAAATATGAATTTAGGATATGAAAATCGTGTGGAATTATGTAATTGGTGGTCTGTATCTCTATAGAAACTAAGCCTTGGAATTTTTTTATTTCTAGATTTCTATAATATTATTTCTATAATCATTTTGGATGTTTTGGAAATTATTCGAAGTTTCTTTTAGAATGGAAATGTCTGCACCTGTGTCTATTAAAAATTTAAGTTTAAAAATGAAACGAATACATTTTGGCTGAGATTAATGGTGTGAACTCTCACTTCATTTATTGTTGAATATTTAAAGGGTTTTGGGAGTTTTCCGATGTGTTTTGGTTATAATTTTGTGTCATTCTTACATTGCCTTGGTTATTGCTATTGTGGCCTCGGTTTGAGTTACCACTGCCTCTATAGTTTCCTCTATATGGACCTCGCCCTCCATTGTTATTTTGGTAATTTTTTTTATAATTATCGTTGTTGTAGTTATTGTAGTTGTAGTTATTGTGACTACCACGAAAACTACCTCTATAACTTCCACGTCCGCGATTTGAGCCGCGCTGTAGATGATTCTTATAATATAGGACGGTGTTTGACTGCCCAGTTGCTTCAGTGCAACTATTGACAAATTTATAAACGGCTTCGTTCATAGTGCTGAATGTGCCAGCTTGCATGATAAGTTTTACCTTATCGATTGTGCAATTTTTAGTCATTGCTTTGATGGCATGCTGCATGGAATAACTCCTGGCTAGCTCTAAAGGTAAACCATCTGATATACATATATGCACCTTCTAAGGCTTTCGTCATCTGCTCAATTTCTTTTGTGTATTGGTTAGCAGTTTTATTGCGCTGCTGTAGATTCATCAGCTTCGCTGATAATACCTCAACAGTTTCGCCTTTGACGTTGCTTCTTAGTCTAGCAATCACCTCAGTAATTGTTGTTTCATTACCGATTAGATTCCTGGCGACACCTTTTAGCTTTGTTTTAATAATGGAAATAACTAATTCTTCGTGCTCGCCTTTTATTGATTGTATTATTTGTAAAGCATCAATGAAACTTGTTAAATTTTCAGCCTTACCATCAAAAACTGGTATAAGCTTAGATGCTGTATTAATAAAATCAATATTTGACTGTGCCATTGTGATGGATTTATCTATTTTGTATTCTATGACACTCGAAGTATCTGAATCTGTAGAGTTATCCAGATCAGTGTATACCGCCGGAATAGTAAGATTATTCAAATCTTCATCTTCTATTTTGGGGTTTACTTTGGAAAGCTCTTCTGACTCAGATTCGTTCGTTTCTGTTGATTCCGAGTCAGGTGCAGTGTCAACCGCTATTGGAGTGTTTAGAACGGTTGGTAATGATATTTCTAAACTGAACTTTTTTTTAATAAATATTAAATTAGATCGTAGTCGTATCAAAAGTTTCGATACCTGTGACCAATGATCTTTATTTAATCTTTCTCTATGATCATGTATTATCATACGTGCTTCATTAAAGCACTCTACTAATATTTCAACGTGCTTCCTAACCGTGTTTTTTTGAATGGGTCTATTCTGAGTTAGAGACTTGTTCGATCTGTCAAAATTATTTTAATTATTGATAACTCCTCGTACAATTTGTTCCAATCCATGCCTTTAGTTTAGCCATACTTTTGTAAAGAGAATTACGTAATATATTTTAATATTTATTTTCTGTTATTCCATTTTCTTAGATTTTAGGTTTTTAAATTTGTGTAATAATTTTTCTTTTTTCTGGGTTTTTTATTTAGATTTTGTCCAGGTCATTTGCTTGACTCTGGAATTTTTTGCTAACATTATAATAACGATTATCATTAACAATATTGTAATTGTTTGAAGATCGATTTTTTCGGATTCAATTTTATTAACGACATTTGCCGTGGAATCTACAACTTTCGTGTCTACTAAACCCATTTTAGATATTGTATATGTTTTTATTTTTTCAATTTCTATTATATTTTTCTCTGAGTCATTTTTTGTAATGGTTCTTAATTTTTCTGGGAAGTAATAGTCAGAATCATTTATTTGATCTGTTTTACTTATGCTATTACTTCTCATTAAAAAGGTATTAAAATTTTTCATAAATTTTAGGAATTTATGCTATTTTTGAATTTATTTATTGTTTTTTTCTTCATTAGAAAAGAATTAAAATTTTACATAAATTTTAGGAATTTATGGTATTTTTTCCTTTAAATTAAAAAATTTTTTTTTTAATCTGAGTTTTTATCTAACATTTTTTCCTACCTATTATTTGTACAGCTATACGGGCCATACTTTCAAATTGGTCAAAAGAGGTTCCGCTCAATTTTTCAAAAAATATTATATTACATAAAAAAAAATATGCATCGCAGTGCAATCAAAAAAATTATGCAACGCAGTGCATGGGTTAAAAAAAAAATGTTTCTCCTCAGTTGATTTCCTTTTTTTCACGTCAGCTGGTCGTCGCCGGTTTGGATACGCTGACGTTCCCTCGGTGGCGCAGGAGGTGGCGTATTCCCGCACTCTATTTGCTGCTGCTGCTGTCCGGGGCCTTTTGGACTCAGGCGTTACCGGTGCCGGTCCTCTCACAGGTGTGGTTGCAGTGGGGGCTGTCTAGTGGTCCAGGGCAATCCTTCGGGCACGTCTTTTTTAGTTTCGGTGATGGAGGTTTTGTTTTTATTATTTTTTAAAGGGGTATGCAAGGGGTATGCATATGCTGACCGTTTGTTACGATTATGCTGACACTAGCACTTTCTGTGTGCGGGCTAAGCCATAACGATCGGTTCATATTTCGGCCACTTAGCGTTTATGACCGGGACTTTGGATTATGTAAACACTGCAACAAAGTGTTACAGTGCGCACCCTTTAAGTACTCTCGGTACAGTGGGTATTCAATATATGTGCATACTCCAATATCCAGTTTTAACTGGATCCAATATCCAGCAACGTTTTATCAACTTCGGCTCCGCCCGAAGTAAGTTTTCCTTTCTTTTTGTTTAAAAAAGTTGAAAAACGATTGTTTTCGAAAGCTATTTACAACAAATAACTATTGAAAAACGCGGGCAATTTAGTTATAATTATGCATTTAGGAATTTTTTAGGGCAAAGTAGCCCGAAAAAAGTTTGTTTTAAAAAAATCGGGATTTTTTGGGTCAAGAATTTAGGGAGTTTATTTGACCAGAAAAACCATTTATACAATGTTACTTTAAAACCCCAGAATCACTTCAGAATTACATATACTGTGCTATTTTTATTTAGCCAAAATATGAGTAAAAGCTCTTAGAAAACATGAAAAAAAATTTAAAAAATTTAATATTACCTTTTAGTTTGGTCTCTAATATATACATATATATATATTTTGTATATGCTTAAAAAATTTTTTATTAAAATCATATACATTGATTATTTTTCTTTCAATTAAGGTTCTGGAATGTGTGGAATAACAAAATTCAAAATGGAAAAACGTTCAGATGGAAATGCAGAACTTGCTAAAATTTCTGTTGATCAGTTTGATGTAAATAAAGGTACAAAACTGCAATCAGGTGGTAATTTTGAACACTTCAAAAGTTTTAATGATTCGGATGATCACCAGTTACTAAATCTCCTTCGAAAAATGTCGTCTAAGTTTAACACGGATCCAAAAGTGTCATCTTATCATAAAGAATTAACGCGTACGGTTCCTATCGATCCAACCATGTTAACTAAAACCATAAGCCCAGATGGTATGAATCAATATGAAATTCCAAAATTTCGTAATATTGGCGCCCAAAAGAGCCTTATTGAGAATACGGACTTGAAGGATATTGATCGTTTTAGTACACGAGGGGATGATGGATTTATTGCGGTTAGCACCAATAACCAGATGCCTTTTAAAGTAAATTTAGCTGTCCTGGTTCAGGATGATCCGAGTCTATCTGGTCAAACCTACACAAATTGTCCCAGCCAAAATGAGTCCAACGTGAATGCTTGCAAAAAAATCGAAGACATTATGCCTAAGCTACAAAAAGACTGCGAAAAAATGGGATCACATGTTATGTGTCCCCGAACATTTCGTTGTATTAGTAAGTATTGGTTGTGCGACGGTGATGATGACTGTGGAGATTATTCGGATGAAACACATTGTGGGATTCGAACTAATTGTACAGATGATCAATTTGAATGTCTAAATGGATTTTGCATTCCGAGTACGTGGCAATGTGATGGTGAAAATGACTGCAAAGACTTTTCTGATGAAGCACATTGTAACAAAACTAGTTGTACTGATGAACATTTCACATGCCTTGATGGATTTTGCATATCCTTGGCTTTTAGATGCGACGGTGAGCCCGATTGCATTGACAACTCAGATGAAAATAAGTGTGCTGCGGTGATGAATAGCTGTCCAGACGGTGAATTTAAATGCCGTGGGGGGCTTGGTGGTTCTGGCGGTCCTAGTGGACACTGCATTCTAAATCGTTTCCGGTGTGATGGGGATAACGATTGCGGAGACTGGAGTGATGAGGAAAACTGTTCTCGAAAGCCATCGCTATGTACGTCGAATGAATACAAATGTGCAGATGGCACTTGTATTCCGAAACGCTGGAAATGTGATAAGGAACAGGATTGCGATGGTGGTGAAGATGAGAATGACTGTGGCACCGTAAATTCAGGTCACTCATTATCGTGCGGAAATGATGAATTTACTTGTAAGAATGGACGTTGCATTTTGGTAAGCTTATTTCGTTGCAACCGTAACTGTGAACAAAAAATTTTTATTTTTAAATAAAGAGAACATGGCTTTGTGATGGATATCCAGATTGTATATCCGGCGAAGATGAGGTGGAGTGTCACTTACAGTGCGACCTAGGTCAGTTTTTATGCCCGACAAAAAAAAATGAAACCAATCACAAGTAAGTAATAAATTTACAATTCTATTTAAGCCATTATCATTTTTATGCATTTTTAGAATATGTGTTCATCAAAAACATATCTGTGATGGCTATAAAGATTGTCCCTCTGGTGAGGATGAATCAAACTGTCCTAAGCAACAAAAGTGCTTAGAGCCTATGCAATGTGAACAAATTTGTATAAAAACCAGTTTGGGGATAGATGAGTGTGCTTGTCGACTAGGATATCTCATGGATCAAAATCGAGTTAAGTAAGTATATTTTACTCATAAAATCCCAATAATTAATCAAAATCTTAATTTAACAGCTGTACCGATATAGATGAGTGTCAGTACCTAACTAGTCCAGTTTGTTCTCAAAAATGCCATAATACTATAGGCTCTTTTATATGCTCATGCGAAACGGGGTATATCCTTCGACCAGATCTCCGATCTTGCAAAGCATTGGGTGGTGCCATGACTTTGTTAGTAGCTAACAGATGGGATATTCGCAGAGTTGCACTTAGCAATAATCGTTATTCAGCTGTAGTCAAAGGCTTACACAACGCCATTGCATTAGACTTTCATTATCGCAAGGGTCTTATATTTTGGTCCGATGTATCCACCGATATTATAAAAATGGTATACATAAATGGCACCCGAGTTCGTGACGTTATTAAATGGGGATTAGAGTCTCCAGGAGGCGTTGCCATTGATTGGATTCATGATTTACTCTTTTGGACCGATTCTGGAACAAGACGGGTTGAGGTATCCAATTTTCAAGGAAATTTTCGGACTGTTATTGCATCTTACGATTTAGATAAACCTCGTGCTGTTGTTGTACACCCAGGCGAAGCCTTAGCTTTCTGGAGTGATTGGGGACCATACCCAAAAATAGAACGTGCTCACATGGATGGAACGGAAAGAAAAATTATAATTTCAAAAGGTGTTACTTGGCCAAATGGCCTTGCAATAGACTACCCAAGTAGCAAAATTTATTGGGCTGATGCCAAACAGCATGCCATAGAATTTTCAAATTTAGATGGATCCGATCGAAATAAAATACTTAGCACCCATTTACCACATCCATTCGCCATGACTATATTTGAGGATACAATGTATTGGACGGATTGGAACACAAAGACGGTGTCTGCAGCTAATAAAATATCAGGAAAAGAATTTAGAGCGATAGATGAAATTTTTCGTTTTCCTATGGATATTCATGCGTATCATCCGGCACGGCAGCCTGATTATGTAGACCGTTGCCCAAAAGATCGGAGAGGCTTGCGTGGAGGGTGTTCACACTTGTGTTTACCAAACAAAACATCTCGCCTATGTAGCTGTCCAATTGGTTTATCCCTGAAGGAAGATGGAAAAACTTGCAAAAAAACAGGCGATAAACTTATATTAGTCGCTCGTCGCAAAGACATCCGGTTACGACAACTTAAGAATAGTGAGGAAGATCCCTCGAATGTTGATATGATTATTCCATTAGATAATTTAAAACATGCGGTTGCCCTAGATTGGAGCAGCGATTCTGACTTCATCTATTGGACTGATGTGGAGCGAAGTACTATTAATAAAGCACGTCTTAATGGCAGTGACCAGCAGCGTGTGGTCCACTCAAATTTGATCTCACCTGTTGGTTTAGCATTGGATTGGATTACTGATAAGCTGTATTGGACGGATCCATCTACAAATCGAATTGAAGTCGCTACAACAAATGGAAAGCTACGAACTTTGTTAATATGGGAAAAACTCTACAAGCCCAGGGATATTGTTGTGAGCCCAATTGGTTAGTTGAACCTATTTTTATATGTACATTTAATATACATTAAAAATAGGTTAATTTTTATTATCTTAAAATGCATTGATGTTGTTTTTTTACATGAATTAAAAAAAAAAAAAAACAGGAAAGGAAAGCTAACTTCTGGCGTTGCCGAAGTTGATATACCATTACAGTGAAGATCGAATATAGCAAATATTGGATACAGTAAACAGATACATTTTTTAAAACAAAAAAAAAGTCCCAACCTTTCATATTTATTTAATGAAATTCGATATATTATAAAAACAAAAATATTTCTTTGGTGAGTTCCAGAGCTGGGACACGCTTGAAAGTGCGTGTTTCACAGAGTGAAAAACCAAGTTAGACACTTAGTGCCTATGTGGAACCAGTCAAAATCAAAATTAGCTTAGACCTTCTACCTTCAATTTTATTTTTTAATTTTTGTTCACGTTTGTATTTTTCTTTATTACTATTAAACAATTTATTACTATTATTACCTTTGCTCTTATTTTCTTTAACCATTATTCTAGTCTCGTCATTGTTTTTGACTTCATATACGTTGGGCCACTAACCTTACAGCATATAGACAACCCATTTTATACAACGAAAATGGACGCAAAAATTTCTTGCGACAGGCCCCAGCAGGCCCCAGAGCAAAATCTTACTCGCTTTCTTACGCTCACCGTTCGTTCACCTTATGCTCATATTTTCATTGAATGCTTTCTGTTTCTCAGTCGCTGAAAGGAGCGCGACGAAGAAGGTTGGTCTGCGCTTGGATTGTTCTTTGTATGTATGCGTGTCACACATTCACATACACGGGGGCATGTGTGCGTGCGATTTCGTTTCGAAGCCAGCGCACAAAATTTTGATTTTTTAAACTTTTCAGGCTGTCTACCCTAACAAAATTCGGGTATTCGTTATTTGGTGAAATAACGAAATAATTAATATTATTTTTTATATTAAGTTTTTAATATTTCGGCATAAAGCCGAAAAACAAACGTTGGACAAATTGTTGGAGTTCGATTCGTTCGTTTTATTCTGGAATAATTTACAATATCTACTTAGCTCTTACATTTACTTAGTTGGCTAACGTACCGCAGTTTTCTGTTCCCTCTCCTTGTGATGGCGCAAATCGGTGTAACTTCCAAATATTGTTTACCTTTTTCCCCTATTTTAGTGCGACCAAATAACCTAAACTAAATACCAGACTTAATAATAATATTGACTATCGATAGCCCTGATCCGTTCCGTGACATCCCCACCCCCGTGAAGCAGCCGCATTCACCACGTCCAGGACAGCTAGCTTCGAAGCGGGTCGCATTGTCGCATGGCTCGACCGATAGACGAGGTACTCCATCTCTCCCGGTGAACACCTCCTCCACGACGCCCCGTTTCCACTCTCTTCGTTGTATGGCTTGATCCCAGGCGAACACCAGGTCTCCTCGACGAATGGGCTCGACGTGCTTGCACGATCTCTCCCTGCGCACAAGAGTCGGCAGGTACTCATGCTCCCATCGCTTCCAGAACCAATCCCGCATCATTCTCGCTATGGGCCACTGCTTCCTAGTAGCGCATCTCACGGGGTCCTGTCCGTCATCCTTGCCAAGATCTGGGACATTGGGTGCTCCCTTGAGCAAAGCGTTGTTCACTATGAGCATAGAGTTCACTATGCTCTCCGCATCATTCAGCAGGTTTTCCAGTACGTGCTCCTTGGGCGCGAGTTCTTTCATTGTGTGCGCCAGCATCGTCTTCACACACTGCAACACCCTTTCCCATGTCCCACCCTCAGGCGCTTGATTCGCCGGGCAATTGAATATCCATTCGACTTCTTTAGTCGATAGCTTGCCCTGGATCCGTACAGGCTCGAACACTTCGCTTAACCTCTGCAAGGATATGAAGTTTAATATCACCAAGGCAAACTTACATTTCATATTTCCCTCGTCCATCGTCGGAGGGATCAATCCTTCGCTCGATCTTGGCCAGCTCTCCTCTGGTCCTTGTGGAAATGGTGGGCCACTTAGTCATCGCGAACCGATGCTCAGGTCTACGGCCTTGCGTGGCCTCGCCGCGTCATCTTCGTTTTCGGCAGACGGCATCCATTTCCACTGGGACGCCTCCGTGGATTCCCAGTGCAACACAGTTTTTGAGTCCGTCCATAATTTGCAGTTGCTGATCGCCACACCGCGCTCCTGCTTGACGGTGTCCATCAGTATTGTGCCCAATCGCGGGATCGACATAGTCCATTTTACCTCGATGTCGACGAGTCTTTTGAGCCCCATTTTGTAGCTCTCCGACAGTCGCACCTTGTCGTCTCTCCATAGCAGCCCGGTCTCGTAGCGTCGTCCTACTTGCTTAGTCGTCTCCTCCAGGATACTCAGGGCCCGTGCGTCGCCGTCATCTGCGACTGACGGCGCCAGCTCCACTCCGCCAGCTGCGACTGGTTGTGCCGGCTTCACTCCGCATTTTTCGATTTCGGAATAGTCGCTAGCCATCTTCTCCAGAAGATTATCCTGAGGGCACGGCTAAGAGGCACGAACTCTGGAGCGGTGAGCTCGCCTTTCCATTCCATGTACCACCCATCCAAGTGCGGTGGCTGCTGCGAATGGTCCTCCAGATCCATAGCTTCTTATTTTGAGGGGTGTTCCAAGATGCGCATGATCCAGCCTAATTAGGATACTTGGCGTCGCATTGTTGTATGGCTTAACAGGTAGACGCGCATTCGCCTTCACTGCCTTTACATCCTCCCGACTCAGGCTCTGCATCGGAAGGTTCAAGTTGGCTACTCCGTACACGTTCTTCAGCCCATGGCGCTTTGGCTTGCCTGCTCCAATGATCTGCAGGTTGACCACTTTCGTGTGCTCTTTGGCAGATTTCCCACCAAACCACTGAACGTTCAGTTGGCGACTCTCACCTTTTAGGTTTAGGCTGCGGATGAGTTCGTCATCGATGAGCGTGACAGACGATCCTTCATCCAGCAATGCATAGGTGTCGCTCTGCGTATTCTCTTCGTACAGCGTCACGGGTAGAATTCGGAATAGTAGGTGGCATCCAATCGACTCAACGAAGCTCAGGTTTTGATGCAGCAGTTCCTGGTGGTCACACGTCGATCGCCTTTCATCCTGCTCACGCCCCGCGTAACTGCGGCTGTCGTAGGACGGCTCCTCTTTTCGGAATCCACTGGTCGTGGCATTCCTCTCCTGCTTCCTCCATCTGCGACTGGCGGCCGTCTGGGATGTCCAGGTGACTCGTGGAGAATGTAGTGATGCCTAATTCGTCAGCCATGGCCCTGGTTGCTCACCTTCGTCGCGAACGGCACGATCCTTGCGATGTTGGCCTCCTGTATTGGCTGCACATCGCGCACGCTATCCAGTTGGCTACGGATGAGTAGCTTCGGACGTCCATACCGGAATCGAAGCTGCTCCATAACAGCTCCTACGTTGCTGGGATGGATGAGCAACGACTTCACCGTCTCGCGGGCCTCGCCTCTCAGGGCTTTCACTAACCTCTGGTTGTTTTCCAATGGGGTCACTGGTAGGCTGCCGTTGTCTCCGTGAACGCGCACGCGAATATTGGCCATTCCTCTGGCTGACCCACGAAAACGGGAAGATCTTGCAGTCCGCCGAGCGTCAGCGCCAAATTTCCACTCCATTGTGGCGGCAAATTAGCACTAATTTGTGCCGGCAACTGCAACGATGACGTCTTTCCAAGCTCCGCTTGCAGATTGTCACTCATCTGCCGTTGCGCTGCTCCCTGGCGTGGCAGCATTCCACTCAAACATGGCGGTGTATTCGCCGCACCGCTCACTCCAACGCCGCATCACCAGCCACACTCGCAGAGCTGGCCGAAGTGCCAGTTGCTGTGGTGGTCGTAGTTGCGGGAACACCCGAGGTTTCCAGCCTGGGGCTCCGCCGGGGCGAGTGCTTCGTGGGCATCATCTTGCAGAGTGCGAATAAAAGTTAATGTTGCCGCTTGGCCGATCACGGGGAATGACTTTAACAAAAGTTGGACAAATTGTTGGAGTTCGATTCGTTCGTTTTATTCTGGAATAATTTACAATATCTACTTAGCTCTTACATTTACTTAATTGGCGAACGTACCCAGTGGCGTATAGAAGGGGGGGCGAAAGGGGCGACCGCCCCTATCATAATATCATAATATTTCAAATACATAATTTCACAATGAACTTGTACGCAAAAAAAATTGACTCTCAGCAGACAAATTAGTTGAAATTAACTCTGAGAATCGAGTCGCTTTAACGTTGGTTTGAAAGTTGAATTGACCAGAGATGATAGCTAAAAAAATTTTTACTTCGAAATGAAGATGTCGTGACTTGCACCAGGGTTTGCATTTACTACTCCGTAGCAGCAAGATGCATAAAAATATTGCTCTGCTATTGCTACCGCTGTCACTTTTCCGAGAGCGGGAGCGGAGACGTAGCAGAAAAATGAAAATTGTCTGCTCTGCTCTGCTCCGAGCTTTAAGAGCGAGAAGTTTGAAGCTTGTAACGAACGCGTACAGTATGTCTTAAGGTTAGGTACAGTAAACTGTCCCTAACACTGCACGGGTGGTCTCTACCGCGCCCTTCTGTCTACTTGGGGGACTGCTTGGCTCAGTCGAACGGGGCGTGGGTATGGGCACGGCAAACTAGACTGTGTACGTTACGGAAATTTGTCGTAGACAGAGATAAGGAAGTGGGAAAAGGAAAGCGGTAGGAGTCGGCCGATCCTTGGGTGGTTTATACTACTGACCCTATTGAATGAAAGACTAGATGTTGTTGTCCTTCGTCTATACCCTCCCTTCCATGTAGACTTTACACTAAACAGTGGGGTCTACCCATATTCAACTGCCATGTTTGATCCGAAGTGCTCTAAATAAAAGAATTTATCTCATGTTCATTATATATAATTAGGGATAATCAAAAATAAGGAAATATAATCCATAGAAATTTAAAATTTATCAGAAATAAAATTTAAATTAATATTCAAATAGAAAAGTAAAAGAAAATGTCATGGATTTCCCATTGTATTCGAATTCGGTAATTACTCGTTTACTCACTCAGCTTTTCCGACTCTGCATCGATCGTTGGGCCCAAGAAGATGAGGAGCTTTTTGCTGTTTACTTAATTAAAAGAGAAAGAATACATTGGGGAAATACCTGACCACTATTTCTGATTTTGTCTGCTTACGAAACTACTTAAAATAAGATCCTATGCTAAATAATTCATACTCCTTAGAGTTTACATTTAGGCAATTTTAAACAAATTAAGGATTTATAGAATTAAATTAAGGAAAATTAAACATGATTTCAATTAGGGTCGGATTCGATACTAATTTGGCGCAGCTATCGAGGTTCGCCTTGGAATATTTTTGTGCAATTAAATATTGCCGAAAGTGTTACTGGGGTTCTTGCTGCTCTGATCTTGTCCTACGCCCGATCCAAGGCCAAGATCCAAACGCAAAGCCTATCAGGCTGCACCTGGTCGGAATCGTCGTACACTGTGCCCCCTGACAAAAAATTGGTCATGTTGGCGTATTGGAATTATTTAAACACTGTCTCACCTTGTAAATTTAGTCCAACACGATCAATAACTATTGTTTTTAATTTTATTTTAGGCCCAATGCCTCCTTTGCACAAGGGTTTTCCTTCTTTAATTTATCACCACACGTGTTTGCCGAGTAATCGTATGATTTTCTACCTACTTTGGTCCGTTCATGCAAGTGTGGGTGGGAATTGCACATGCATATGCAATTCTGTTCCCATCTATTGGGTGGATACAGTCGAGGAGCGAAATATTGGCCTACCTATATATTTGTTTTCGTTTTGGAATGAGGTGCACGCTACACACCCCTCCCCTACAGTTTGAATCGAGGGAAAACACCCTTGCATTAAAACTGGATAACACTAGGATAGTGCACCATTACCAAATATCCTTGGCATGATATTTACCTATTTCCTTGCCATTCATGTCCTCCAACAAATAACAAGATTGTCCTAACTTCTTTTTGATTCGGGCTCTCATACCCACTGGAGCCAGCTTGGCGTTAAAATGATCAGCTGCTTTGCTTAAGGATGTAGTCTCATGTGTGAGGTTGAAAAAATCGATTATTTTTTTTCACATATTTCGATAGTATTGTTTATTAAGAATGTTCTGTTAAAGTTTTAAATGAAAGCATCAAATAATGACAGAGATACAGCCCATAATCGAGAGCGCGCCTACACCGAAAAGTATGAGTTTCTCGGTAGCGTCTAAACTTTAAACGCGTTTTTCTCGGAACGACATTTTTGTGTGCGGCGCAGGTGATTCTATGTTACCGATCTAGCTGAAATTTGGATATGTTGTTCTTAAAAAGGAACACCTCTGTCCCGTACTAGAATCATTTATTTTTAATGATTAGTTTTTTTTTTTCATTAATTTAAAATCAATTTTTTAAATTAAAAAAATTTTTTTTTTTTGTGAGTTCGCCATTTTGTTGTTTATTGATGAAAATATTTCATTCTAGTACGGGACAGAGCCATAAGCTTACAAAACAATAATCTATTCTAATTTTTTGTTTCGGATGACTTTAGCAGTCGAAATCACCTGCGCCAGGGACCTACCTTTTTTTTTTATATGCATACTTTGGCATGCTATAAAGTGTATTAAACTAGACAAGAATAAATTAAACAAAATATTTTCAAATAGTTTATGATGCCTATGAAAACATAAGTGAAAATTGAAATGATCGCATTATTTTTTATTACCAAAAAATATTTTTTGAAATAACCTCTAAAAAGTAGGCCGGAACATGAGACTACATCCTTAATAAGAAGTTTCTTTTGGTAACAATTTGCCCTTCCTGAAAAGTTCGAGGTCGGCATCTCAGATCATAACTACGCTTGTTTCGTTCGTAGGCTTTCGAAACATACTTTTCGATGCTCGACCTGATTTGCTGAAATTCCTCAGATCTGGGTAATCTAGACCTGCCTTCGGATAGGAGGTTTAGATTACGCAATAATTTAAAATCATGGCCGTGATTAAGCATGCTGGCCGAAAACTGCAAAATGAGGTGAAATTCCTATTGATTGGTGGATGGAATTTCTAAGCGCGGCGTTTATGCTGCTCAAAAGGGTATCCCATTCGCGTTGGTCTGCCTTGATATATGCTCTAAGGGCTGCGTTTATTGACCTGTTTACGCGCTCTGCTGCGTTAGATTGTGGGGCGTATACACCTGTAAAGATTTGTTGCACACCATATTTAGAAAGGAAGTCAGTTAGTTCGCGACTCTTAAATTGAGTACCGTTATCGCTGACGATGGTTTCGGGTACTCTAAAACCTGTTAATATGTCCTCTTTTAGGATGTCTATGACTACCCTTGATGTGAACTTTTTGAATGCTTTCAAAAATGTAAATTTTGAGAAGTGGTCGAGGATAATCAGTATTCCTATGTTACCTGTTTTTGTTCGTGGAAATGGTCCTATGAAATCTAAGTATAGACGTTGGAACGGTCTTTCAGATGTCACTTTAGCTCCCATTGGTGGTTTTAAAGGTCGATTCGGCACTTTAGTAGTTTGACACACCTGGCAATTTTTGATATAATTCCTAACGTCTGCTACCATATTGGGCCAAAAAAATCTTCGCCGGATTTGGTCTAAGCATTTGGCGATGCCGCAATGAGCTGAAGCTGGCTGATCGTGTGCTGCATATATTACTCCGACTCGCAGTGAATTGGGAACTAAAAGTTTCCATCGATCATCAGCATGGCCGTTTTCCGAAAACTCCTTTCGATGATAAATATAACCATCAATAACCTGATAATCTGGCAAATCGGCGTTCTTGAATTTCTCCATCAATGAAGAATGGAATATACTTTATTCGGATGACTTGAATGCTTCTGAGTCCAGGTCGATTTGTGGAAGAGTTTCATACTCCAGAACGGAGATGTTATCTGCAGCTGAACTTTCATAAGTTCGGGATAGGCGTCTGCCACAACATTCTCGCTTCCTTTGCGATGAACAATTGTGAAACCGTACCCTTGGAGTTTAATAGCCCATCTGGCCAATCGCCCATTCAAGTCGAATAGGTTCATGAGCCACTTTAGGCTTGTATGATCTGTGACTACCTCAAACACATGTCCTTCGATATACATTCGGAATTTTTGAATTGCTAAAACTACTGCTAGGCATTCTAGTTCTGTCACGGTGTAATTGCGCTGAGCTTTATTTAGTTTCCTTGACATATATGCTATGGGACGCTCGCACCCTAAGTCATCTTTTTGGGCTAGGACAGCTCCTACACCATATGAAGATGCGTCGCACTGCACTATGAATGGCTTTTCATAGTCTGGATGACTCAAAAATGGAGCAGAGCACAGCTGCTTTTTGATTTTTTTAAAAGCTGCTTGGGCCATGGGATTCCATTGCAATAGTTTTCCTCTTAGGAGTTCGGTCAAGGGAAATATGATTGTAGAATAGTTTGGAATGAATCGTTGGTACCAACCAGTCATTCCAAAGTATCGTCTTAGTTTTCGCTGATTCTGTGGAATCGGGAATTCTTTAACAGCGGATATTTTGTCTGGGTTTACTCGTAAGCTACCTTCCCCAACTATATAACCCAGGTAGTCTACCTGTTTAAGAAAAAACTGGCTTTTGTTTATGTTGATAGTGAGTCCTGCCTTACGTAATTGGGCGGCTACTTCGGATAAGTGCAGCAAGTGGGATTCAAAACTATCTGATAGGATCAACAGATCATCTAAATAAACTAATACAACAGATCATACTAATAATAAACCATTAACCTACACATTGTGTGAGGTGCGTTCGTCAATCCGAATGGCATCCGCTTAAATTGGTACAATGGTCTGTTCGGTATGGTGAAAGCTGTTTTTGCTCGAGAATCTTTGTCGAGGCATATCTGCCAAAAGGCGTCTTTAAGGTCAATCTTAGAGATGCAGTGAACCGGTGGGAGACGGCTGAGGAGTCCTTCCATAATAGGAATAGGATAGGCATCCCTCACGGTTACAGAGTTAAGTTTTCGAGCGTCCAAGCACAAACGTACTTTGCCTGGCTTGACGTGAAGCATAACTGGTGAAGACCATGGTGAACTTGGCGCTTCTTCAATTACGTCCATTTCAAGCATGCGATCTATTTCGTCACACAGCAATTTCTCTCAATTTCAATTTCTCAATTTTGTGTTCGATCCAGTAGGTATATCCTAGTCCTTCTTTTTCAAACGACGGAAAAGAATGGATAACTGTCTTTAGTTGTGCCTGCTGCTTGAGACTTAGAGGCGGTTGCAAGGAATCTTGTACGGAAATTTCATTAAGATTACTGGAATGTAAAATGGAATGAATCGTTTCCAAAAATCTATTCCGCAGATCACGTCTTGCTTAATTGAAGGTACTACTAAAAATGTGAAATCGGCTGATGTGGAGTTGTACGTTAAAGGAAGTTTAATGAGACCTGCTACGGACTGTGATTGTCCATCTGCGGTTCGAACTACACCTTTTGAATTACTAGGAAAAGGGTTTCGCGATAGAACTTGTTGTGCCAAGCTTCCTCCTATAACGCTTTTGTTAGCTCCGCTGTCTAGCAGGGCTAAAAATTCCGAGAACTGTAAGTGTGGTAAATGGTCGTATTTCTTCCCCCTTTCGTACAATAGATGAAATGGTAAAGCTTCGCAAACTCTTCTTTTGGTTCCAAAAATCGCGTATACGTTGAGATGATCTTGCTCTTCCTGCAGAAGAATATGGATTACTAAATATTTCTTTTCTACGTTGTTGGTATTCTTTGAGGTGGATATGGTAAGGCTTAATTGGTCTTGAAACTGTAGAACTGATCTGTGGACTATTGACACTGGAATGAGTATCTATTGGGTCCGAGGCTATTGGCGGATATCCCCTCTCGGATTGCGGCGGACATCCCTGGCGGAGTTTTCCGAATTCGCTTTGCATTTCTGGCAGCTCGGCTTGTACGTATCAAGCAAACCGCAACCATAACAGAAAATTCGCCGTGGCTTAAGGCAATCATGATACCGATGACCTATTTCCTCGCAATTCCAGCATTTTATTTTCTCAGGTGATCTAATGGCCAGAACCTCACCTGGTAATTCCTCTTCGATCTCGACGGAAATTTCTTCAGAGTCTTGTTGGGCACTCAGTGCTTCCACAAAATTCTTACGCATGACGGGTCGGGTCGTTGACCGCATTCGAAAGCTACGATAAAATTCTTCGTGCCTATGGCACTCCTTTCGCAGACTAGCTAAATCTGGGGTGTCTACATGTAGTAGTTCTAGTTTAAGGTCTGACCTTAGGTTGTTCCTAACTTCAATAGCGATGTCGCCATCTGACATTGGTTCGCGCAATGAATCGGATATTGATAAGATGGAGTCAAGGAATTCATCAAAACTCTCGGTCGCTCCTTGCTTTCTGCGTCTAATAGCATTTTTAATATCTCGGTCTGATCTCTGATCCTGGTATCTTTCCTGCAAGTGACTGCACAATTCGAACCAATTGATATGTTCGGATGTTCTATGGATACGCCAACAGAATGAGAGTGCTGGTCCAGCAAATAGAAGATGAGCAAACTGACTTAGCAACGGAAAATTACCATTAAGACACTGAGAAGTTAAACAGTTGACTCGGTAAATTAAATCTTCGATTGGAAGGTCGTTGGTCGTACCACTGAACTTGATACGCCAATTGGAAATGACGTTAGAAATCCTATCCGGTTGCTCTAGTGAAATATCACTTGACCTGCTATTTGGTGGTCGAACTCGTTGGCTGTTGTTGCGCGCATTGCTAGCATTACTGACTCGTGGTAATGGAGGTGCTAATTCGTTATCCCATTCAAGTTGGGGTTCCTCTCGCGGGTCTCGAGAGAATATATTCAAATTCCTAATCGCTGTAGTTATTTGGTCTCCAATGGAGGCTGTAATACTTGGTCTGTAGCTTTCCATTGAGCTTGATATAATTTGCTGAATACGTTCCTCTTGCATAGAGTTTTGTTCCCTAGAAATCCTATCCTGTACGGTCTCGCGTCTGGGGTTCGAGCTACCTGCTCTTGTTCGCTGATTATTTGTAGTGGGGTTGTTAGAGAGCTGTGATCTAGTATTCATATGAGATCTTGGAATCCTGGTCAGTCTGTAAGCTACTTGGCATTCTATGCTCAGAAGGAGTACATTGTCTATCTATCATCAAAGCTCGCGGACAGTTTTGCCTACAATTTGGACAGGTATCGTTTGTTTCAAGCCATTCTAAAAGGCATGCTTTGTGAAACCTGTGCTTGCATGGGGTTTCCATAATACTATCACTAGGGTTCGTGTCATTACAAATGGTACACAGCACCTGACTCTCCAACGTTGTGGCTGCTATGTTTTCGGTACTTCTTCTAACAGACATCTTCACGCAAGATATAATAACGGAAATTGACGATAATAACCTTAATCAAGATTCAAGACGTAAATAATATGATCGATAATAATTTTTAGACGCTTACCTTCGGTTCTCACATGCCATTGATTAGTAAGTTTTAGGGCAGTAGAGATATATTTTAAACTAAGTGCAATACAAAAAATACGAGAAGTAGAGGAGGACTATTTCGATATGAACCAAATATAGACAATCTCACTCTTGTTTTCGCAAATGAAAGAGAAAGAGAAACTAGACTGACATGGTATAAAATCGAATTAGGCTCAAAAATAAAAATCCTATGCCTGTCCCAGTCACCTTTTGATTTGGATTCCGTCCGGAATCCGTTTTTCTTGCGTACTGTATATCCACGGTCTGTGTCCGATATCCTCAGAGTCACAATAATCCACTGGTCTACATACACAAGCGCTGCTCTACTTTAAATATCAAATTTGGGAAGTGGCTAAAAGAAAGGAAAAGGGAAAATTGTCTGGGCATTCGCTTGGCATTATCCTGACGGATTCCTGCCTTTGTCCGGCCTCACGTTGGGCGCCATAAATAACTGTAACGAACGCGTACAGTATGTCTTAAGGTTAGGTACAGTAAACTGTCCCTAACACTGCACGGGTGGTCTCTACCGCGCCCTTCTGTCTACTTGGGGGACTGCTTGGCTCAGTCGAACGGGGCGTGGGTATGGGCACGGCAAACTAGACTGTGTACGTTACGGAAATTTGTCGTAGACAGAGATAAGGAAGTGGGAAAAGGAAAGCGGTAGGAGTCGGCCGATCCTTGGGTGGTTTATACTACTGACCCTATTGAATGAAAGACTAGATGTTGTTGTCCTTCGTCTATACCCTCCCTTCCATGTAGACTTTACACTAAACAGTGGGGTCTACCCATATTCAACTGCCATGTTTGATCCGAAGTGCTCTAAATAAAAGAATTTATCTCATGTTCATTATATATAATTAGGGATAATCAAAAATAAGGAAATATAATCCATAGAAATTTAAAATTTATCAGAAATAAAATTTTAATTAATATTCAAATAGAAAAGTAAAAGAAAATGTCATGGATTTCCCATTGTATTCGAATTCGGTAATTACTCGTTTACTCACTCAGCTTTTCCGACTCTGCATCGATTGTTGGGCCCAAGAAGATGAGGAGCTTTTTGCTGTTTACTTAATTAAAAGAGAAAGAATACATTGGGGAAATACCTGACCACTATTTCTGATTTTGTCTGCTTACGAAACTACTTAAAATAAGATTACTACTACTTAAGTGGTTACTTGAGTGGTTAGCTGCTCTGATCTTGTCCTACGCCCGATCCAAGGCCAAGATCCAAACGCAAAGCCTATCAGGCTGCACCTGGTCGGAATCGTCGTACACTGTGCCCCCTGACAAAAAATTGGTCATGTTGGCGTATTGGAATTATTTAAACACTGTCTCACCTTGTAAATTTAGTCCAACACGATCAATAACTATTGTTTTTAATTTTATTTTAGGCCCAATGCCTCCGTTGCACAAGGGTTTTCCTTCTTTAATTTATCACCACACGTGTTTGCCGAGTAATCGTATGATTTTCTACCTACTTTGGTCCGTTCATGCAAGTGTGGGTGGGAATTGCACATGCATATGCAATTCTGTTCCCATCTATTGGGTGGATACAGTCGAGGAGCGAAATATTGGCCTACCTATATATTTGTTTTCGTTTTGGAATGAGGTGCACGCTACAAGCTATAGCTACAGCAATAGCAGAAAAAAATATTCTGTGCTCCTCGTAGCCGTAGCCAAAAATCTAAAGCGAGAGCAGAGCAGTGAAAAAAATATTTTTGTATGTGCTACTGCTCTATCGTAGTTTTTTTATGTTTTTTATGCACCGTCACTGTGTGACCACTTTCTTTACCTCCTTTCTTCCTTACCCATTTTCTTTACCCTTGTAAGAATGATTTGTAGGTAACAACAAATATTAATAAGTAATAATATTTAAAATTTAGTTTATTCAAAAACAACAAATAAATATTAATAACTCCTAATTAAATCAAAATTAAAAAATTAAGCTATTCTAAATTTATTTAGTTAATATTTAATCGTCGTCTTCAAATAAACTCAAGTTGTCGATCGCATTATCTAAGTGTGTTGAGTTTAGGCGAACAAGGAGTATATTTTCTAATGTGTCGTCGCTTAAACGATCACATTAATACAAATTTGCATTTATGAATAGCGTTAAAATTTTAGTTACATATATGCTCCTTAAGAAGTCCATCCACAGGCGAGCATATTGGGCGAACATGTTGTGCTCGACGAAATTTTTCCTGTGGATGGTAGTGTTCGTTGTCAAATTTTGTGTTCGTCAAAATGTTCGAATGAAATTGAAATCGTTCTATTTTGACAACGTTTGCAACAACATGTTCGCCAATGGATGGCAATGTTGGCACGAACGTCAGTTTGAAAAACTTTTTGGTAGAGAAAAATGAATAAAAAGTTCCTGCTTAATTTTATTTATTGCCTAAAAAATGAGCCTGCGCTATGGCACGCCAAAAGCGATAAATATAAAAACCAGCATTTGCGTATGCATAAGAAGTTCAACTCAAAAAATATAAAGTGTTCGATGAGCACTGTGCTTCCTTTTTTTCGCTTCATTTTTTTTTTCTTTTTTTCTAAGCAAATACTTATTGCCATAAGTGCAATTACAGTGCCGCAGTCGTTGTCCGTTAACATGTTGATAGTTTGAAAATAATTTAGTGAGGAAAATAAAATTCAAGTAGGCGAGCAGGTTGACGAACATGCTCGCCTGTGGATGGGACACTTAATAAGACACTGAATAAGACACTTATGTGCAATTTACAGTGTGTTTTGAATAAAACTATAGAATCACTTCGTTGTTTGAAACAATAATTTATAATTTTTTTTTCGCGTATAACTACTATTTGCCACCTGCTACTATTTGCCAACAAGAAAGGAAAGCTAACTTCGGGCGGAGCCAAAGTTTATATACCCTTGCAGTTAAAATTGGATATATATCGCAAACATCGGATAAAGTTGACCGATCCTTATAAAAATATCATAATAAAACCAATTCATTACAATAAAATATCTAAAAAAAGTCTTAAGCTTCTATCTTCAAAAATACCAAAGTTTGTATATCGACTAAATACCATTGCGGATCAATAAGTTATATGACAGCTATAAGATATAGTCGACCGATCGTTATGAAATTTGGTACGTCGGGTTATCTGACCAAAAATATAATCTGTACTAAGTTCCAGCTTTCTATCTTCAAAAACACGAAAGTTGGGTCATTTCCGATCGTTCAGTTATATGGAAGCTATAGGATATAGTCGGCCGGTCCTTTTGAAATTTGGAATGTCGTAATATTTTTTCAAAAATAGCTCTCCTGTAAAGTTTGAACTCTCTAACTCTAAAAACACCAAAGGTCTACCATTTCCGATCAATCAGTTATATGGCAGCTATAGGATATAGTCGGCCGTTTCCAGTCGTTCCGACTTATATTTTACTACTGTGTGCAAAGGAAGGATGTGTGCAAAGTTTCATGTTTCAAGTGAATAGCTTTCAAACTGAGAGACTAGTTCGCGTAGAAACCGACAGACAGACGGACATGCTCATATCAACTCAGGAGGTGAACCTGATCAAGAATGTATATACTTTATAGCGTCGGAGATGTCTCCTTCACTGCGTTGCACACTTTTGATCAAAATTATAATACTCTCTGCAAGGGTTTAATTATGATCGCCCTCCCCCAGGCAGAAACCTGTATCCGCCTATGAACGTACCGCAGTTTTCTGTTCCCTCTCCTTTGCAGTGCTGACATCTTTTCATTAAAAAAAAAAGCTGTTTTTAACTAGAGAGAAACAAAAAAAAAGCTAAAAATATTAAGAAAAAAGCGCAAAAAAATCGCAAAAAATTTATTTTGTTTTTAATCTTCTTTAATTATGTAATTTATAAAATATTTTACAAGTCGTCCAATTCATTGCGACTATCATTAGTTTCGCTATCATAAGATAAGTTTGTTCCGATCATGCGAAGATAATTTAATGGAACTTCGTAGTCATAGCAGCATTTTCCCAGTCTTCGTAAACCATATCTGTATATTAAAATAAAAGATATAAAAATTGGATTTATCTTTTTACTTACAATAAAATATTACCTTATGCTAAGAATGCTGTTAGTCGTGCTTACGCTCATTGAGTTTCTTAGCTTGGATTTTACCAGGCTAAGCTGGCTGCAACGATAGAATTTGCACTTTTGCTTATGGTCTTTTGGCATTGTGTAAATTTGTGTAAATCACCACTTACGCGCACTTTTTACTTTGTGATGGTAGTTTCACGTACAATAACGATGGTAGTATTGGCAAATATCGACAAGAACATATGATACGTTGCCACTTACATATGTATATACACCACTGGTAGGTGTTACCGCGTGTAATTGTAATTGTTATTTTTTGTATTTATTTTTTTTCTTAAATTTAGAAAAAGCGGATTTCCCGCATTTAGACTTTGAAAAAAGCTAGATTTGACGTGAAAAAAGCTAAGTTGGCAGCACTGTCTCCTTGTGATGGCGCAAATCGGTGTAACTTCCAAATATTGTTTACCTTTTTCCCCTATTTTAGTGCGACCAAATAAGCTAAATTAAATACCAGACTTAATAATAATAATTACTATCGATAGCCCTGATCCGTTCCGCGACAGTACATATTTTTATGAATCATTAAAAACAATATACAGTCGAATCCCGATAATTCGTACCCCGCTAAATCGAAAATCTCGATAATTCGTAAAAAATTCTGTCCCCTTGAAAAAAACTCGTTAATTCGTAAAAATTCCATACATTTTGGTCCCTTCGTTAATTCGTAGTATTTGGCGCAACGCAAAGAATATTGAACCTCTTATAAATCGTAATTTTGTTTCCTAACCTCTTATAAATCGTTTCTTGGCGAAGAGGCAGGCTTGTAGTATGGCGAAGGCTTCGGCTGTAAAGATGGAGTTGTACTGAGGTAGCATTCCTCCTGAGATTATTTTGCCTTCGCTGTCGACAACAGCAAAGGTAGTTGATTCGTCTGTTTTAGATCCATCGGTGTAGAGCCATAATTTTGAGCCAAGTTTTTCTTGTAACGATCGGAAGCGGGTCTGGAATTCTGATCCCGTGGTATTCTTTTTTGAGGCGTTATACATATCCAGGTTCACATTAGGTTTTGTATTGTTCCAGTAGGCTGGGGGCTTTGTGTACTTAAGTTTGGGAGGTGGTAGGCCAAGCTGCGTTGTGTAGTTGGCACATCGCCTAAGGGTGGATATGATTTTGAATATTCGTTTTTGCTTAAACAAAGCAGAAAAATCCTTCCTTAAAAGAGCATTTTTTGTTAAATGCAATTTGGGAATGAGCTGCATGGTCGTTTCTTCTCTGCGGGCCTGAATGCTCGGAAGACCGGATTCAGCCAAGATGCATGCGGTAGGAGAGGTAGGATACGCGTTAAGAGCACGTCGAATTGCACCGCGGTATGGAGCCTGCAGCTTGCTTAGGTGCGATTTTGCACACCATCCGTAAACTGGTAGGCCGTTATCTATTTTAGAGAGCATCAGGGCACGAGTAATCCCTAACAGTGTATTGATGTGAATGTTAGTATATTTGGATGACAAAAATTTTATAATATTCAATCTAGTCTCGAGCTGTTTTCTTAATTTAATACAGTTTTGATCAAAAAGGAGTTTGGTATCGAAGGTTAGGCCCAAAATGGTTAAACTTTTTACATTTCAATTATTTTGTTTTTAAAGTTAAGTTCAGAGAGAGAGCATCTGTGCTTACGGCAAATATGAAGTATTTTACATTTTTCTATGGCTATGGAGGCACCCGAAATGGCTCCCCAGGAATCTATGTCTCTTAATATATCTACAAATTTATCTTTAACAGTATTTACATTTTTAAGTTTGGTAAACAGAATTGCGTCATCTGCATATATTGAGACTTGAATATCCTTATATCTACGTATTATACAATTAAGTTTTTCGAAAGCAATAATAAAAATAACAACTGAAAGAGGGGAGCCTTGCGGGATGCCGTTATAGAGGCTGTGGGTGTTAGAGGTGTTGTTGTTAACGCGAACTCTGAAGGATCTATTGGTCATGAAGGCCTTTATAAGGTTATAAAGTTTTGGACCAACACCCCAGCGCTCAAGCTGACTGAGTACGGCATGAATCCCTACACGATCGAAGGCTCTTTCAAAATCCGTCGCCAATATAGAGACGTGATTTTAAGGCGTCCATAGTACTATGTTTTTGTTTGAAAGCTACTTGGTTATGTGAGATTAGGTTATTACGGGTGATGAACCACATAAGTCTGCAGGCTATAATTTTATCTATTGTTTTACCTAAACAGGATAGGAGGGAGATGGGGCGGTAGCTGTTAATTTCGGCAGGAGGTTTATTGGGTTTGGGTATTGGGATGACAGTGGCTGATCTCCAACTGTGTGGGTATGTTTCGAAGTTTAGGATTTGATTATATATTTCTAAAAGTCTAATTTTGAGGGAATGTGGCATTTCTCTAAGCATAGGATAGGAAATCCTGTCTGCACCAGGGGTTTTACCCTTTGACCCTGCTAAGGCATTATCAATTTCACCTAGAGTAAAGCGTTTATCTAATGTTTTGGCATGTGGTGTCAGTGTTGTCGGAAGATAGGTCAGGGATAAATAGGCATCTTTTTGGTGTATGAATTCGTCTGAAAAGTTACTATCTGCCGAGTAGTTAGACCAGAGATGTCCGAACTCTTCGGCGATACCCTGAGAATCTGTTACGACGCCTGAATGACACTTCAAGAATCGAAATGGTTGTGGTGGCACCCCGGCCAGCCTCTTTACGTCGGACCAAACTTTTTTTGAAGAAGAAAGAGGGGATATCCTGGAGGCGAAATTTTCTAGACATTTCCGTCTGTACTTGTGGCTAACAAGTACAGATTTTTTAAAAACTGCATTGGCTCTTTTATAATTTTGTAGATTGGTGTCAGACATCCTGGCCTTGTAAACCGCGAACAAATGTTGCTTTTCATTTCGGAGCTTCTGAAGTGTATAATTCCACCACGGAACTGCTGCCTTACGCACGACACGTTTGGTTTGAGGGATACTGCAGTTAGCTGCAGACCTAATGCCTTTGGTTAATTGGGCAACTTGGTGGCTTAAGCCACCGGTCTTCCAACTAGTTGCTGTCTGTTCGCACTTTGATCTATATACATCCCAATTAGCTAAATCTATTTTATATTTAGGTAGGGGAGGGGTGTGGTCAGGCCTGAAATTGATGGAAAAAATAATTGATATGGGGAAATGATCACTTCCGAAAAGGTTGGCCAAGGTCGACGAACTGCACCTATAAAAAAATGTGGATAAATGTGTGGGAGATCCATCGTTAAGGACAATTAGATCTTGTTTCGCTATTAGTTTTTCGATTTTTTTGCCTCTGGTGTTTGATTGAGGAGAGCCCCAAAGAGGAGACCACGAGTTAAAGTCCCCTAAAACGATTTATGGTTGTCTAACTGTGTCAAGAATAGCAGATACGTCGAATGTAGAAAAGCTTTGATTAGGAGGAATGTAAACATTGACGATCTGTATGTCAATGCTTACATTGAGCTCCAAAACAGAGCAGAGGATGTTGGAGTTGATGTTGCGGTGTTTGTGGGGGAGGTTTTGTTTAATAAGAATACCGATACCTTGCTTAGCTTTGATATTCTGCGGTAAATTGTGGAAATAACCAACGTAGCCTTTGGGACAGACAAAATTTATAAAGTTAAATGACAGGTTTGTTTCTTGTAAACATAAAATGTCGGGCGATTGTTCTTTTATTAGAATAGAAAGTTCGTGGTAGTTGTAAAATATTCCGTTTATATTCCATTGCAAGATTTTAATTGGCATAGACTAAATTTAAAAAATAAAATAATACTAAAATTAGTATTATAGTGGTGATGATTAATGTAAAGGGAAAAAACTGAACTATGAATCCGGTGAATCCATAGAATCAGAATCAGCAATCGGATAAAATACTTGGGACGTAGATATAGTTGGGGATTTAGGTACAATTATATTGTTTGCTTCTTCAGTAAGAGCTTTAATAACATTGGAGTGCGAGCGGATAAAAGAGCTCGGGTTTTGAGTATTGGGTATAGTAGAGAGAGAAGGCTAGTATGAGTTTGAATTAGAAGAGGTTGGCATGTTAGTAAGAGAGATCGTGTTGATCTCACTATCAGGCTTCGGAGTTGTGGTACATTTGTCGGTTTTCGTGATTATCATGTTCGGGGTTCGGGCAGTTGTAGTAGACGAGCTTTCTGAGCTGGCGACAGAAGCGAAGGTAGTCGATGCGTTGTTCTTATTGGTTTGTTGTTGTAGAATAATACGGGCTTCACGGAAGCTGCATTTCATGCTTGTTTTTATGCAGAGAAGTTCTCTCTGGTATTGATATTTTGGGCATGTTGGAGAGGAGGCGGGATGATCGCCACTACAGTTCGCGCAGAAAATGCGAGTGCAGGGCACTGGAAGATGAGGAGGGAGATTGCAAGAAACGCAAGTTGCGGTGTTTTTGCAGTGTTTCTTTGTGTGTCCCAGTAGTTGACAAGACTTGCACCTCATTGGATTAGGAAAGTATTCCCTAACCTTTACGGTATGCCAAGAGACGTCAAGCTTGCTCGGTAACTTGTAAGAGTCAAATGTGACAAGTATTTTGCCGAAGGGTTTGGGTTTGCCGTCAATCATTTTCGTAAATTTGTAAACGCTGTGAACATTTTGGGACTTCAGCTCTTCGACAATTTCTGTTTCGGGAACATTGATCAAGCAAGGGGCATAAATTAAACTTATCGGCGACTTCACGGGAGTTAACCAGGAGAAGCAGATTACCATCACGTAAGGTTGATATAGAGGAGATTTCTTTGCTTATAAGCTTAAGAGAGCGGTGGACTGCGAAACAAGAGAATTCAGATAGCGGTTTAGTGGATTTGGATGCAACGACTATAAATCGTGGGTTTTTTTGCTGGGTTAAGGGAAGTTCAGGGAAATCGATGGGAAGTTTTTGATATGGTCTTTTTTTTTTTGCTTTGGGGCTAGCGCTAAGGCTGGCAAAGTGGTTATCACCAATATTTGGTGGCCCGGGGGCCATGGTAATTATTTTTGGTGTGCACTTGAAAAAAAGTTGCTAGAACGACGTGCGCGAAGGGAAGATCGTAGGCCGAAAAATAAGCGAGAGAGTGAAAGAAGCAAATTGCAAGAAACCACTGATAGTTCGGAAGACAACGACGTCCGCACTCGAAGAGAGATAGTCGGTGACTGTTATAATTTAATGTTTCTGCTTAGTTGTTTAATTTTTTATTATTGCAATTTCATGTTTCATGTTTAATTTTCCCCTCATTTGAAAAAACGTACAAATGAATGTACATACTTATAATGTTTGTTTAATTTCAAAAAGTCAAATACATATGTAAACATGATGTGAAATGTAAGAACCCCGTTTATTCGACTCTTTTATTTTTGAGCCCCGTTAAATAAAAATCTCGATAAATTGAATTCCTGTCTAATTCGTAAAAAAAGTGATCCCCTTGCCATTTCGAATTATCGGGACTCGACTGTATTGAGAACGGAGTAGGGTATATTTCAGTGGACTATATTTTCAGTGGAACGATTCATAAAAATATGTACATATATACAGAACATTTTACTGCTAACACCAAATCTCATTCCTAAATAAATTTAAAATGTATGGTGAAATATTAAAAATTTAATATAAAAAATAATATTATTTCTTTCGTAATTTCGCCAAATAACGAATACCCGAATTTTGTTAGGGTAGACAGCCTGAAAAGTTAGAAAAATCTAAATTTTGTGCGCTGGCTTCGAAACGAAATCGCACGCACACATGCCCACGTGTATGTGAATGTGTGACACGCATACATACAAAGAACAATCCAAGCGCAGACCAACCTTCTTCGTCGCGCTCCTTTCAGCGACTGAGAAACAGAAAGCATTCAATGAGAATATGAGCGTAAGATGATCGAACGGTGAGCGTAAGAAAGAGAGTTAGATTTCGCTCTGCGGCCTGCTGGGGCCTGTCGCAAAAAATTTTTGCGTCCATTTTCGTTGTATCAAATGGGTTGTCTATATGCTGTATGGTTAGTTGTTGGGCTTAGAAGCTTTCTCTATAGAGGAAATTCTATTTCTTTGTTTTCCGCACGAAATTTCTCTCTATTTTGATATCTAGTAGTGGCTCATTATATTTCTAGTAATATTTGGTAGGTCTTTAATAGTTATTCTTGATAACGCATCAGCTACCTAATTGTCTTTTTCCTTTAAATCAGGGGTGCACAAGCTCTGCAATAGACATAGAAAACCCTTACCAATGAAATAGATCACAAATACATTGATGCGAGAGTTTTTCTTTGCTATTTATATCGGTACACTACAAAAAACTATAGTAACATTCACAACGGGTTATTAAAAAAAAATTTTTGATTTTTGGCAATTAAACAAGAAAGGAAAGCTAACTTCGGGCGGAGCCGAAGTTGATATACCCTTGCAGTTAAAACCGGATACATATCGCAAACATCAGATATAGTTGGCGGATCCTTATAAGAATATCATAATAAATTTATTAAAATGGAAAATCTAAAAAAAGAGTCGCAAGCTTCTATCTTTCAAAGTTGGTTTTTTTTTTTTAAATACTAAATACGATTTTCGATCGTTCAGTTATATAGCCGCTATAAGATATAATTGGCCGATCGTTAAAAAATTTACTAGGTCGTCAAAAATAGCATTTGTGCCAAAACCAAACTTTCTTATTCTAAAAACACCAAAGTTATAGCATTTCCGATCAATCAGTTATATTTTAGCTACAGGATATAGTCAGCCGATCCCGGCCGTTCCGACTTAAAGTATATACTGCGTGCAAAGGAACCGTGCGTGCAAAGTTTCAAGCCGAAAGCTTTAAAACTGAGAGACTTATTCGAGTATCACTGCGTTGCACACTTTTGGAGAAAATTATAATACCGCGGATTTTGAATGAGTTCTTCTTTTGGCAAAACAATACGACCCACCAAATTTGATATAGATCGTCCGATTTTATTCTTTAGCTGCCATACGACTGAATAATCGGAAATGACCAAACTTTCGTGTTGTAACGAACTGTCTTTTCTGCTTCCGCTCGCCTCAATTTGCCGCGGCTAGCTCACAGAGTTTCGCGGATCCGTTCCACCGAATTTATAGATTCGACGTGATTGCCCAAGCCCAGAAAATAATACAAATAGCTTTCCGTTGTGCAGTCTCTTTATTCGCTGCTCTTTCTGCTTACAATGATGGTTTACGCGGGTTCCCGGGAATGGGCCCCACTCCTAGTGTTCGTGACCCTTGGTGTCTCCTTTGGCCGTCCTGGTGATCTGCTCCGTTGCTGGTGTTTCCGCTGTTGCTCTCGTTGCCGGGGTTCCTCTTCGTTAATCCGTCGTCAGGCCTCCCACCTCTTTGACTTGGTCTGGCCTTCGGCTGTGCACTGAAAAGCCTCCACTTAGTCGCTGGGGATACCGCGCCTACGCGCTGTACTGCCGGGCTCGGGAGTTGGCGGGCTGTAGCCTCCGCTACGCCAGGATAAATGCCGTACACTGGTTCGGGAGATAGCTACTGACTGTCGCCTCTGCACCACCAGGGAGATACGCCGTGCATGCGCACCGGCGGACCTGGTTCGGAGTGTGCGGCCTGCAGTAGGCTCCGCTACGCCAGGAAAACGCCGTGCTTTTCGCACCAGAGAGTCCGGTTTGGGAGATGGCTACTGGTGGTCGTCTCCGTAACCCGCTGTGCATGCGCACCAGCGGCCCCGGTTCAGAGTTTGCTGTCTACAGCCGCCTCCGCTACGCCAGGAAACGCCGTGCCTTTTCGCACCGGCGGGCCTGGATTGGGAGTCGCCGAAGTCTTGTCAGTTCCGACGGGGTCGGAAGTCGCCTGTCCAGGACCGTATGTCACGCCTCCCTTTCGGCCGGGTGACCACCGCGCGTACGCGCCAATGGGCCCGGGTCAAGAGCTGCTCGGTGGGCGATCGGTGCCTCCCCGATCCTAAGCGGGCGCGAGTTCCCGAGTCGGCTTATCCGTGTCCTGTAGGACCACGCCTGTTGGTTGCGAGTCAGGAACCCGCGTGGCGTACGCCAGACGTGTTCTTTCCTCACTTCCTTGCAAGGCTACCTACTTTGACTGTGAATAGCCCAAACTCGACTCTGATACCCTGTAGCTGTCGAGGAAACCAACCGACCATCCTTTCTCGTCCTGTCCTTCTCGTCCTCCGGAGCAAACCGGGCTCGGGATCCGGAGTTGGCCTGTCCTTTCCGTTGCAGGACCACGCCTGTTGGTTGTGAGTCAGGAGTCAGAGTGGCGTGCGCCAGACTTATCCTTCCCCCACTTCCTTGCAAGGCTACCTGCCGGGGCCAGGAACCGGTCCAACTCGTCTCCTGTCGCCTTGGTCTCTCCACGGAACTGTCCTTGTACTGATCTTACCTTGTCTCGTTCGTTCTCCTTACGTTTGGCTGTTGGATTTCCAAAGGCGGTCCTTCAACTCAAACACACCGAATCCTTTTTAGAAACTCTCTAACACTTGACTGGCGGACTCTCCACAGGCGGTCCTCCAACTCAACGCTACAAGCTTCCTAAAAAGACTCGTCCCAAGCCGGTCCACTGGGCCTCCTTTTATACCCTCCGGAGCGCCCGTTAGTCCTCCTGGAATCTGCTCCACAGATCACGCCACTTTCCCGTTGGCGGGTTGCCGTTACTCCTGCTTCCAATATCAGGCCACTTTCCCGTTGGCGGGTTGCCGTTACTCCTGTTTTCCAAAATCACGCCACTTTCTTGCTGGCAGGTGGCCGTCCGTGCGGCCGTTGCCCCTTTCTTTCGGCCGCTGACCCCTGCTGTTCTCCTAACTCCCCCCCCCGGTGCTCCTTTCTCCTTTGCGGCTACCAGTCTTGTCGCACCTTCTGAACCCCGCTGCGCGGTGGGCTCATGTCCTCACCGTTGCCTCCGGAGCCGTTACGTTCCACGTTGACTCTGTCTTCCCACTCGATAATGGAGCTCTGCCCCTCACTGCCCTCACTGACTTTCCATTCGTCCACTGGTGCTCCGGGAACCGTTACGTTCCACGTTGATTACGTCTTCCCACTGGGCGATGTAACTTGCATTTTCATTTGTCCGCTGGTTCTCCGGGAACCGTTACGTTCCACGGTGATTCCGTCTTCGTAGTCGATAGTAAAACCCTACCCCTCCCCATTCGTATTGGCCCTTGGCCTATCTCCTGCGGACACCTAATGATTGGCCACTGCTGTCTTAGCGTGTGAGGAGACTAATTCTCCTCACTCTTCCCCCCTTTTTCGGGAACGACAGAGACACTTGCCAAAGTAACGAAATCTTTGTGGCCACTCAATGCTCACCGAAAAAAACTGTGACTGGTCGCTTTCCTCTTTGGTGTGGATGCCCATCCATTTCCCCCTCCTTCGGAAAACGGCCGATGGCTTTCCCCTATCATTGGCGTTGTTCGGGTTTTTTTTTTCCTGTCCCCCCTTTTTTTTTTTTTTGTTTTTTTAATAAAAATTTTTCCCTTTTTAATACTAACTTTTGTCGACCCCCATTTTATCCAATATAATTTTTCTCCATTTTTTTTTTTTTTTTGTATTTATATTGCTTTAGTTTCTTTTTTTTCATTATTTATTCAGTTTTTTTTTTTTTTTTTAAGTTTTTTTTTTCCTCTTCCTCACCACTCTCACCCCGTTGGCGCCTCCTCTCACCCGGAAGCATGTGGCACCCACCTGTGCCAGGATGCACCACCTTCCGGGCCAGCGCAGGCCTCCGCGGCTCCGGCCACACCCATGGCCCCTTCTCCCATGGCTGCTCCTCTTTCTGCTCCTGTTGTGGCCGTGAGGTAGGGGGCACCGCAGGCCATGGCGTCGCCTGCCGGACCCTCTTCTGACTCGGGGCCGCCTTGCACGGCTTCTCCTCCGCCCTTTCTGCTCTTGGGCGTGGCGTCCTTCCACTTCGCTGCCTGCCGCTCCCTGCCGGCGGCAGCCCTTCCCCTGGCCTTTTCTACTGTTATTCGGGTCCGGCGCTGCCGTGCCGTTCTCGCCTTCGCTCTCACCATCGCCCTCATGCGTCCATAGATGCGTCGTTGCCTTGCCTCCTTAGTGCTCCTCCGTCGCATTTGCGCTATCACCTTGACCCGGGCCCTCGCCATGTCCTCCGTGGCTTTTATTATTTCCAGCCGCCGGCGGTCCCGCTCTACGCGCAGGCGCAGGCCCAAGTCCTCGCTCCGGCGCCGCCACTCCACCTCGAAGGACCCGACCGGTATGCTTCCTCCTCCTCCTGCAGGCCGCCGGATCATCCATTTCGACCTCGCCTTCTTGGCGTCCCAGGAAGGATCGCCGACTATTTCTATGTCACTGTCGTCCGATGACACTACCATGGGCGCACTCGTTTTGCTGGACATTGTTTAGGCTGCTTGTTGACTTCGAATAGGCCGAACATCTCCCACGTCTCCACTTATATAGCGAATCCATTTCCCGTTGCTGGAAATGTCCCGCTAATGCTCCCGATACTTGCTCTCCTCTTCTTTGTGGGGTTTTTTTTTTTTTTTTTTTTATCCGTGTGTCCGTTATCCAGATTCTATGTAATTATCTCGCTTTCGTCATTCCTTCGTGTCTTGACCCTTCAGCTCGCTTACATGGGCTCTCTTCTCCCTCTTTGTCCTGCCGTGTCGTAATGTGACAATTACTGGGGAAACGAAATCCACTACCGTATATGGCCCGTCATACCGAGGCGCCAGTTTCGCCGCGAATCCTTCAGCTGCCTTTGATAGGTGGTGCTCCTTTGCCCACACTGTTTCACCGACCTTTGGGCTCCACTTCCGCCTTCTCAAGTTGTAATGTCGCGCCTGGTCCTGGGCAGCACGCTCCATATTCCTCCTTACTATATCGAATGTTTCCTTAAGTTTCGCCGCGTTCTCCGTGGGTGTTCCTTGTTCAGCTCCCGTGCCCAACACATTCTCATCGAACAGGGCTCGCGGCATCCTTGGCTCCCTGCCCTGCGTTATAAAACACGGCGAGTACCCCGTGGATTCCGAGACTGCGGAATTTACCGCCAACATTAGTTCCGGCCAGTGTTCGTCCCACTTCCTTTGTTCTTCTCCAGCGAACTGGGCGATCATTGTTTTACCGTCCTGTTCGCTCTTTCCGTGGGATTCTCCTGCGGCGTATATGGTGCAGTGAACTGATGGCGTACGCCGAGTTCTCCGAGGAATTTCTTGAAGCTGCGAACTGCACCCCGTTGTCCGTTATTATTGTTTTCGGAACTCCATACCGAGCGACAATTTTCTCCCTGAATGCCTTCTGTAGCGCTTCGGTTGTTGCTTGTCGAAGAGGCACTATCTCTGTTCATTTCGAAAATCGATCGATTATCACCAGAATCATCGTATTGCCGTGTTTCGACCTGGGCAGTGGGCCTACGAAATCCGCACACACCGTCGCCCATGGCTCCTCCGGAACCTGTGTCAGCATATGCCCGGCCGTCTGCATCTGACTCGGCTTGTACTTCAGGCACGTCTCGAATCTCCTGACGTATTTCCGGATGTCCCTCTGCATCCCTGGCCAGAAATACCAGGCGGCCACCCTGGCTACGGTTTTCCTTACGCCCAAGTGTCCCGCCGTTGGTGCGTCATGATTTTCCTTGAGGACCTGCTGCCTCATCTCCATCGGCACGCACAGCTTCCATGACGCCACTTCCTCGCTTCCGGCTCTATGCGGGACGTGGCGGTAGATCAAGCCGCCCTCTTCCACGTAATCCGGGAACTTATGTGGTCTTGTTGTCATCTTTTTCTTCAATGCGCTTATCCACCCGCATTCTTTGTCGACCACCTCCATGGCTTTTCTTAATTTTTCCACTACCGGCTGGCGGGACAGCGCGTCAGCAACCACGTTGAGCTTTCCCTTCCGGTAGCTGATGACGTAGTCATACTGCTGTAGTTCGAACACCCACCTCGCTATTCTACCAAGTGGGCTCTCGATGTTATTAAGCCACTTCAATGCCATGTGGTCCGTGATCACGTCGAACTGGTACCCCTCCAGGTAGGGCCTCATTTGCCTTATCGCCCATACTATGGCCAGGCACTCCTTTTCCGTTGCGGAGTAATTTTTCTCGGCCCCAATCAACGTTCGACTGGCGTACGCGATCACCCGTTCGCCCTCCTCGGTGTCCTGGGTCAGGACCGCCCCGACGCCGTAGTCGCTGGCGTCCATTTGCAGCACGAATTTTCTCTAGAAGTTTGGGCACGCTAGCACTGGATCCTCCGCCAGCCGTGACTTTAAAGTCTCAAAGGCCTCTTGGTGCTTGGTTGTCCATTCCCATTTTGTTCCTTTTCGAAGAAGATCGTTCAGGGGCTTCGCTATTCCTGCGAAATCTGGGATGAAACGCCGATACCACGATGCCATCCCTATGAACTGGCCCACTCCCTTGACGTTCGTCGGGGGTTGTAGCTCTGTAATCGCGGCAACCTTTCCCGGATCCATTCCGATCCCTTGGCTTGTTATCCGGTGGCCCAAGTAGAGCAGCTCCTGCCTGAAGAAATGACACTTTTCCGTATTTATCAGCAGGTTTGCAGCTCTCAACCTTCTGAATACCTCTTGTAGATTCCGCATGTGCTCCTCCTTGGTGCGTCCGATCACTATGATGTCATCCTGATACGCGAATGCGTGTGGAGCCATATCCGGGCCTATGACCTGGTCCAGGGCCCTCTGAAACGTTGCCGAGGCTGAGTGCAACCCAAAAGGCATCACTTTCCATTGGTATAGACCCTTCCCTGGAACGGTGAAGGCGGTGAATTTCCTGCTGCTTTCCTCTAGGGGAATCTGCCAATATCCATCCATCAAATCGAGACTGCTGAAGAACCTTGCTTCTCTCAGCTGCTCCAAAATGAAATTTATGCGTGGCATCGGGTACGCATCCTTCACTGATTTCGCATTGATTTGTCGGAAATCCACACACATCCTCCATTGCCCCGTTTTCTTCTTCACCATTACGATGGGTGAACCGTACGCGCTATTTGAGGGCTCGATGCATCCCTTTTCCAGCAATTCCTCCACCTTTTAGTTTATCTCCCCCTGAATCTTTGGATTTTTGGGGTAATACCGTTGTTTTATGGGAATGTCGTCCTTCATCGTGATCCTGTGCTGCGTTATGTTCGAGCAGCCCTTCTGGCCTGCGAACGCCTCCAGTTCTCTTTCGATGAATCTTTTAACTTGTTCCTCTTCCCATTTTTCTGGGCATCCGGCTACCGCTACTGACAGTCTATCCTCCAGACAGCCGGCCCATCTTTTCCTTTTAGGTATCGAAATCCGGTGGCCTGCGCACGTCACTGTTGTGCCAAACTCACTGAGGAAATCCCATCCTAACACCAGATTGTCCTCCATGCCTGGCATCACCAGCAGGTTTAGGGTTTTTGTCCGATCGCCGAAACTTATCCTTGCTTGGAGCACGGCGCGTGTCTCCATATGGCTTCTGTAACCAAGCTTCACTCGTCTCCTTGTTGATTCGTTGCCCGGTGACCTCCGGCCTCTCCGCTAATTCTTCGGAAATAAAACTCGCCGTCGCTCCTGTGTCCAGCATGGCCTTTATCTCCGTGCCCTCGACCTCGATGGTTGCCGTAAGCTGCTGCTTCTCCTCGGATAGTCCTCCTATTAGTTTTGAGAGGCAGCACCGTGCGATCCCGGCTCTCCTCCCTGTTGCTGAGACCGCTGCGCGTTTCCCGCCCTCTGGCAGCATTCCGTGCTCCTCACCCATATTGCGCCGCACATCTTGCAGAACACTATTCGTGGGTTCCTGCATCCGCCGGCCCAATGGCCCATGCCACCGCATCTGTTGCATGCTTGAGCCGGGTTTTCCACAGAACCCTGCCTTGGCCCTGCTGCCCACTGCTGACTAGGCTGTTGCGGAGCCGACCCATGCTGGGTCTCATGCTGCCATCTCGGCATCCAACTTTGGTTCGTACTGTTCTGTCGCTCCGGTGGGCCTTGGCGCGGTTCCTCTCTTTGCCACCTTGGTGCCCATTGTGTGTTTTGGACGGCCTGGTGGTGGAACTCGTCCCGTTGCCCTTTCTGGGTCCATTGGTCCCTCTGGTACCTTGCCGCTTCACTATGCTGCGGTTCTTCTCTCTGCCACCTCTCGTTTACGGCCGGCTGACTGTGGCTCCACCTTTGTTCTGTGGCCACTTGCCTGTTAAAGGCCTCTTCCTCCTGCGCTAATTCCTCAAACTCCTCTGCTAGGCCTATCACCTCCTCTAAAGACGCGCAGGCGTATGGCCTTATGAACATCTTCATCCTTGGCATGCAGTTTTCGACGAGCCTCTCGATTACTTTTTTTTTTTTTTTTTACCGGTCTTTCAGAATTTGGAAATGGCTTGTGCATCAATAAGAGCATCAGCTAGCATTCCTGTATTCATCATAAAGCTTAGAGGCCCAGACGACCGAGGGGCGCTCAAGAAACGATTTGTTAGAATATATTAAGTTATTTGTTAATTATTAAGCTAAGAGGAGTTAGTAAGGAAATTTTCTAGGAAAAATTCTATATTTTAAGTTAGAGGGACAGGAAAGAGATGTAATAGAGTAGAGACCATTGTAGTTCGAACATAATACCCTAAAAGGGTCATGCAGTGCATATGTCGAACTACAACGGCTAAGGAACAGAGGACTAAAGTTACGAGTCCTTCTTTTAGGAATGTTAAACTTTAAGCGTGTTAGTAAATGCTGGCTATCTACATCCCCGTTAATAAGGTTATGCAGAAAAACTACACCGAGCATTGTCCTACGATTTGTTAAGCTAGGTAAGTTTATGAGTAAGAGTCTACTACTATAAGATGGAAGTTGAAGATTTGCATCCCAGTTTAGACCTCTAAGTGAAAAAGTTAGGAAATTCTTTTGTACGGATTCTATGCGGTCCTGATGTACTCCATATTGGGGACTCCAGACACATGAACCGTACTCCAGTATAGGACGGACCAAAGAAATGAATAGTGTTTTGGTTATATAGGGGTCATTAAATTCTTTTGACCACCTTTTGATAAAACCAAGGACTCCTTTAGCCTTATTAACCATTAAGGAAATATGGTCGGCAAATTGAAGTTTGATGTCTAATAGGATGCCGAGATCATTAACCTGGGTTAATTTTTCTAAGGCAATCCCATTAATAGAATAAGTAGCTTGCAGAGGGCAAGAACGATAAAAAGACACATGTTTGGATTTAGATCCATTAAGTATTAGATCATTAGCTAAACACCATTTTTGAAAGTTATCAAGGTCAGACTGAAGACTGCATTGGGCAGAGATGGATTTGTACTGAAGACAAAGCTTTACATCATCTGCATACATAAGAACTATAGAGTTCGTTAAAGCAGGGGGCAAGTCGTTTACAAAGAGCGTAAATAATAACGGGCCAAGATGGCTTCCTTGAGGGACGCCGGATGTAGCACGGACCAGACGGGACTGAATGTTTTTAAATAAAACTCTTTGTGTCTTTCCATCTAGGTAGCTGGAGATCCACGTTAAGAGGTCTTTAGGAAAACCTAGCATATTCAGTTTACTCAACAAGAGTGAGTGATTAACTGAATCAAATGCTTTGCTGAAGTCTGTGTAAATTACATCGGTTTGATATCCCTTACAAAAGCCATCTATGACAAAGGATGTCAACTCCAATAAGTTCGTGGTGGTGGAGCGACGCTTAATAAAGCCATGCTGACAAGGAGTGATGATCGAAGAGCAAAGGTGTTGCAAATGAGGGGTAATTAATTTTTCAAATAACTTTGGAATTGCCGACAACTTAGAGATGCCTCTGTAGTTGGCAGCCTCGGACTTTTTCCCCTTTTTATGTAGGGGAATTATAAATGATTCCTTCCACTTAAGGGGAAAAATCGAGGTTTCCAAAGATAAGTTGAAAAGTCTTAGAAGAGGTTTGCACAGAGCCCTGGCACAGTATTTTAGCACACAGCCTGGTACTCCGTCGGGGCCTGGCGAATAAATGGGTTTTACCCTTAAAAGACCAGATAATAAGTTGTTCTCAGAAAAAGACGATTTGCTGCTTGAATATTATATGCGTAAGGCTGATCAGTCAATTTAGGAAGAGAATAAGTTGTTTGAAAAAATTCTGCGAATAGATCGGCAATGGCCTGATCCGAAGTCGCAGAGGAATTTTCAAACGTAAGCAGAGGTGAAAAAGATACGTGTTTACGCTTAGTGTTTACAAAATTATAAAACTGCTTTGGATCCTGAGTAAATTGAATCCGGCAGCGGTCAATATAATTCCTATAACATTCAGCGTTATGCACGGTAAAATTCGACCGAGCTAGTAGGTATCTTGAGAAATCAACACTACTGCAGGTTTTTTTATATTTATGTAAAAGCTTATTTTTTTTTTTTTTTAAGTTAGTAAGGCACCTTGTAAGCCAAGGAGGATTTGTTGAAGCGGACGGATATTTCCAAGGCACACATGAGTCAAAAAATTTATTTAAAGTAAAATAAAATTTTTCTAAAGTGACATTAAGATCAGTGCACGCCAGAATATCAGACCAGTCAAATGTATCAATAAGGCTATTAAGTTTCTGAAAATCAGCTTTACGGAAACAGCGAATCTTATTTACCACGCTCGGAGACATCTGATCGATACCAGGAGTGGTTTCGATTGAGACCTCCATTGTGGGGTGATATGGATCCTCTGGGGATGAAAGGGGAAAAGCTCTGGAGAGAGCAGTACCATCAGGATCAAATACAAAACACAAGTCTAAAAGCCGACCTAGCGAATTTCTAACATGATTGATCTGACCTAGGGACATGTCAAACATGCCCGCGGTGAAGTCATGGTAAGTTATAAGTGACAAAGATGGTGAGTTATCGACGTTGGACCACTTTAATTCTGGGATATTAAAGTCGCCCACCGCTACGAGTTGGTCACGATCCGTCATAAGATTAGAGACGTATCGAATGGCGGACAAATGCTGCCAATATGTAGGCGGTTCAGACATAGGAGGTATATATGAACATGTGATATATAAAGCTTTAACGGACATAGTGATTTTAACGCAAATAAATTCTATGTCACCAAACTCATGGGATTTCACCTCTTCAGAAGAAAGAGTAGAGTCTACCGAAATGAGGACTCCACCTCCTCTTCGCTGAGATCGATCCCGTCTTAAAGTGGTGTACTTACTTGGAAAAACTTCGGAGCTAAAGATCTCCGGATTTAACCAAGTTTCTGTAAATGCTATTATATGGGATGGAAAGAAAGAACTATCAGAATATAGCTTGGGGAGTTTGCTACGTAGCCCCCTAGTATTCTGATAGGTAAGAGTTAATGAGGAAACTAGTTTTTTGGGTTAGTAGCCAAAGAAGAGGTGGAGGGTTGGTCAGTGGTTATAATATTAGGAAGTCTCACTCCCACTGGTTTTTTAACTTTTTTCTTCACGGAACTAGGCTGATGTTCTTGGACGAAAAGATTCTCTGGCCAAAAACTGGGAGAACAAATCGTCTTGAACATCAGCGCGGGCACACGAATCTTGAAAGAAAACGTGTGCCGTGTATAATTATATTTAAATTTAGTTATGTCCTCCACCTTTATATCGGCTTTTGTTTTGACTTTGATATAAGCCGAGATATCAATCTCTGAAGTATCAGGGGCAAGCCGAGAAACAAATATATGTTTCGACGGAGGAATCACCTGTAAGGGTTTTGGTGTCGCAGGTACGAGAACTGCAGCATCAGTCGGTGCCGGTGGTCCGGACTGTGGAATACCCTTTTGGGTGACTCTAACGGGGGTTTCGTTCACTAGGACCTGTGGCATCACTTGAAGGGATGCCATGGCGGACATATCGGACAATTGCTCATTATCCCTGAGAAATTCGGACGAATTTTTCTCAGTTCTAGCCCTTGGGGTGGCCAGAGATATAAGCGGCTGCATTAATGTCGGCTGAGCAGGCTGAGGCGGATCAGAAACAGCGGATTTCTTACGCTTAGGGGACTCATTTAGCAGCTGAAGGCCACAAAACTGAGTGTCCAGCGCACAGAGCTGTTCATTGATTTTACGAAAACCAGTGATCAGCTCTTTAAATCCATTTTTGGTCTGTCTCATGAACGACCTCATTTCGCCTTGCACAGCACGACAATTCTCACAACAATAATGTATCCCAGACCTACGGGAAATGGCATCCGAAACTGATGCAGTGAAACCGGCACACTTGGCGTGCACGACGTTTTCACATAACCAGCAATGGATGCTAGGCTGGGATGTGGAAATTGTCTTGTTACAAGACTTAATGGCACAGACCAGTTTAAATTCCATTTTATTTATTTTTATTTTTTTTTTTTTATTTAATAGAACAAAAATTAATATTTAAAAAGATAAAAAACACAATACCTTGAACCACTGTGCCAAACAAGAATACGAAGCGGGAGCTTTGAAAGAGTGCAAAAGAGAAATGCAGAAATGTAGATAAGCCGGGGAAGAAGCAGAGCTGAGCTATGCTTGGAATAGAATTTAGGCAAATTATTAATTCGTCTCCAAATATACCACAGCACTCGCGAAGCGATACGGTTTAGGCTTTAAGATTGTTAAAATTCACAAGATTTAAATCACAAGTATGTAAACACCGGTTTACCAATATTTTTAATAAAACGCAGTGCGCACAAAAAAAACACGACCGTTCGCTTGAAAGAAAGAGAGGGAAGTGCTTTCCTCTCTTCCCTCTTACTTCTTTCGTGGTTTTGCCTAGTGGTTTCATTAGTGACTGAAGGTCCACCATGTACTCTTTGAAAGGCTCTCCACGACGCTGCTTCCGTTGGTGAACTTGGTCCGCCAACTTTTGGAAGTATCCTTTCGGCAGGAAAAAATTCTTTAAGCTTGCCTTGAACCTCGCCCATGTTGGCCATTCTTCGTCGTTCATGATGAACGATCTTTGGGCCCTGCCCTGCAGTAGTTCTGGCATGGCTCTGGGGATCGTGTTTATGTCTTATCCGTATGTCTTTGCGGACCACGTTACTCGGTCCAGGAATTCTAACGGGTCCCCTGTGCCGTCGAAACGAAACGACCAGTCTCGCACCTGTCTTGCTACTTTGGCGTAATCCACCGGGGCCGAAACATACTTTCTTGATTGCGGCTCTATGCTCCTTCCCATATTTGGATCTGGTACCGCCAGGCTCTCTATAAGCCTCTCGGTTTCGCTGGCTGCTCTCTGCCTGGGGGGTTATCTTTGTCCAAACCTTTCCTCTAGGCCGTGTGTTAGCGCCAGTACCTCCTCTTCCTTGGATTCGTCGACCCACCTCGCCACTGAGGATCTCATCGCTTCCACAGTCCCGTCTGCTGGTAGACCGAGCTCTCTACACACTTCGCTCAGCTCCTCCTTTCTCAATGTGTAGATCCAATTCTTTCTTCCCATCTTTCTGCTATGTTATTTTCTAGGCTAAATGCAATCACGAAGTTTGGGCGCCAGGTGTAACGAACTGTATTTTCTGCTTCCGCTCGCCACAATTTGCCGCGGCTAGCTCACAGAGTTTCGCGGATCCGCTCCACCGAATTTATAGATTCGACGTGATTGCCCAAGCCCATAAAATAATACAAATAGCTTTCCGTTGTGCAGTCTCTTTATTCGCTGCTCTTTCTGCTTACAATGATGGTTTACGCGGGTTCCCGGGAATGGGCCCCACTCCTAGTGTTCGTGACCCTTGGTGTCTCCTTTGGCCGTCCTGGTGATCTGCTCCGTTGCTGGTGTTTCCGCTGTTGCTCTCGTTGCCGGGGTTCCTCTTCGTTAATCCGTCGTCAGGCCTCCCACCTCTTTGACTTGGTCTGGCCTTCGGCTGTGCACTGAAAAGCCTCCACTTAGTCGCTGGGGATACCGCGCCTACGCGCTGTACTGCCGGGCTCGGGAGTTGGCGGGCTGTAGCCTCCGCTACGCCAGGATAAATGCCGTGCTCTGCGCGCCGGCGACACTGGTTCGGGAGATAGCTACTGACTGTCGCATCTGCACCACCAGGGAGATACGCCGTGCATGCGCACCGGCGGACCTGGTTCGGAGTGTGCGGCCTGCAGTAGGCTCCGCTACGCCAGGAAAACGCCGTGCTTTTCGCACCGGCGAGTCCGGTGTGGGAGATGGCTACTGGTGGTCGTCTCCGTAACCCGCTGTGCATGCGCACCAGCGGCCCCGGTTCAGAGTTTGCTGTCTACAGCCGCCTCCGCTACGCCAGGAAACGCCGTGCCTTTTCGCACCGGCGGGCCTGGATTGGGAGTCGCCGAAGTCTTTTCGGGGTCGGAAGTCGCCTGTCCAGGACCAAACCTGGCTCGGGATCCGGAGTTGGCCTGTCCTTTGCGTTGTTTTGGATTATGTACTTAGTGGTCTGTATCACAATAGACGTTAACCCCTTGGGTTTGGTTACCTCTTCACTTATTACTTTTATGTCTATAATATAATAAAATTTTATGACATAAAAGGCATCAGAATTTTTACACTATTGAAATGTCTGCTCCTGTGTAAAAAGACGAGTTCTTTTCCTTTATCCATGGTTGAATGATACAACCCTTGCATGTTTACTGTTTGAATTGAATTGGGTATCGATGTTTTTGTTACCTCTATAATTTCCAAGTCCGAGGTTGCCGCCGCGCTGTGGATAATTTATGTATATTTATACCCTTGCAGAGGGTATTATAATTTGGTCAAAAGTGTGCAACGCAGTGAAGGAGACATCTCCGACCCTATAAAGTATGTATATTCTTGATCAGGATCACCTCCTGAGTTGATATGAGCATGTCCTTCTGTCCGTCTGTCTGTTTCTACGCGGATCGGCCGACTATATCCTATAGCTGCCATATAACTGGTTGATCGGAAATGGTATAACTTTGATGTTTTTAGAGTTAGAGTGTTCAAATTTGACACAAGAGCTATTTTTGGCAAAATATTACAAAATATATCTTGTAGCTGCTATATAACTGAACGATCGGAAATGGTTTTTGGTAAAAATACCAAAGTTTTTATTTTTGAAGATAGAAGCTTGGTACTTTGTTTAAGCTTTATTTTTTATAAATTGGTTATATTATAATATTTTCATAAGGATCGGACAACTATATCCGAAGGTTGCGATGTATATCCGGTTTTAACTGCAAGGGTATATAAACTTTGGCTCCGCCCGAAGTTAGCTTTCCTTTCTTGTTTTTGGTTGCTTGTGTGCAATTATTTACGAATTTTGATACGGCATCATACATAATATTGAAAGTACCAGCTTGCATGCTATTTTTGTCATCTGCTCAACCTCTAATGTTTACTAGGTAGCAGCTTTATTTTGTTGCTGCAGGTTTTTTCGTTGTTGTTCTACCTCGTATTGCATGATCGTTTGGGTGTTGTATTAATGAAGAAGCACCTAAATTTAAGGTTTCATTATATAGGTTTACTAATGCATATATGCTTACTGGAGTAGTTGAGAACAGTTGTTAAACTACGGCTCCCAAAATTGTAATTTTTTTTAAAAATTTAAATTTTGTCCAAATCATTTGCTTGGCTCTTAAATTTCTTTTTTTTACGGGGACCCCCCATTCTTGGTTTAAAAAATCGATTTTTTTATTTTGTTTGAACTATTAACTATTCAAGAATGTTCCCTGACAATTTCAAGTGAAAATCTCAAAAACTTTTGAAGATATAGCCGATTTATGGTGGTAGCCTCAGGTGACGGCGAGAGCAGTCTCAAAACTTTAAACGCGCTTTTCTCGAAACAGTGTTTTTATGACTGGCGCATGAGGTTACTCAAAAACTATTAATCCAATCGGTTCCAAATTTTAACACGTTATTCTATACATATATATGAACTATGTATATATGAATATATGAACTCTGGTATGAACTAGGATAAATCAAATCGATGAAGATCTTCTTTACTTTTTAACTTGATTTGTGGCTGAAATAATTAAAATAATTTTCAAAGGTCCGCCATTTTGTTAATTTTTGAGCAAAGTTAATAATCCTAGTTCATACGAGAGCCAAACATGTACTCTTTCCAATCCCGTTGGAATTTTTGGTTTCAGATGTTCCAGTGAGCGGAAATCACATGCGCCGCCAAAAAGAAGGGCTTTTCTTTGATTGCAAAAAACAACAACAAAATAAAATAAAAAAATTTTGTAAAATGGTTTTCTTCCTTTTTATGTGTTAATATATGTATGCACATTTACCCTAAAAAGTAATTCATGTTCATTTGCCAGCCCATTGAAAATCGTCAAAATTTAAAATCGAGATTGGGTCCTCTTAAACATTTGTTATAGAACTTATATAGTTTATTGAATTTAAAACAAAACAAACATTTTTTATAAAAAAAAAAAAAAATTGTATTAATTCTAAGTCAATATTATTTCACTGTACTTTATTAATGACATTATCAGTGGAATACACCGACTTAACGTCTACTAGTCCCATCTTGGGTATACACATATGTATATGTTTTAAGAAGATTGTATTGAAAAATATTTTGAATATTTCGAATTTTAATAAGTTTAATTTCTAATTTACATTGATTGAATTATTTTTTTTGTATTATTAAATAAATTGGTTCCGCTCAATATTACATACAGAGTCGTTTATAACACATAATGCAAAGAAGTACAAAAGTCATGTAACTTATTGAATCAATTAAAATATGGAAAAACAAGAAAGGAAAGCTAACTTCGGGCGGAGCCGAAGTTGATATACCCTTGCAGTTAAAACCGGATATATATCGCAAACATCGGATTTAGTTGGCCGATCCTTATGAAATTTGGTAGGTTGGATGAACTGACCAAAAATAGAATCTGTACCAAGTTCCAGCTTTCTATCTTCAAAAACACAAAAGTTGGGTCAATTCCGATCTTTCAGTTATATGGCAGCTATAGGATATAGTCGGCCGATCCTTATGAAATTTTGTAGGTTGGATCAACTAACCAAAAATAGAATCTGTATTAAATTCCAGCTACCTATCTTCAAAAACACGAAAGTTGGGTCATTTCCGATCGTTCAGTTCTATGACAGCTATAGGATATAGTCGGCCGATCCTTATAAAATTTGGCACGTCGTATTGTTTTGCCAAAAGTAGCTCTCATGTTAAATTAGAACATTATCTAACTCTTTCTAACTCTAAAAACACCAAAGTTATACCATTTCCGATCAATCAGTTATATGGCAGCTATAGGATATAGTCGACCGATCCCGGTCGTTCCGACTTATATACTGCGTGCAAAAGAAAGAAGGGTGTGTGCAAAGTTTCAAGTCGATACCTTTAAAACTGAGAGACTAGTTCGCGTAAAAACGGACAGACAGACAGACGGACAGACGGACATGCTCATATCAACTCAGGAGGTGATCCTGATCAAGAATATATATACTTTATAGGGTCGGAGATGTCTCCTTCACTGCGTTGTACACTTTTGGACAAAATTATAATACCCTCTGCAAGGGTATAAAATGATAATATTTGTGTCGGGTCAGGCAGCAGCGGTGTAATTTTAATGTTTAAATATGTTAACGTAATGTTTGGTAATGTTTACTTATTAGGCTTAAGTTTATACAAAAGCTTAGTTGATCGCAAGCCGACTCTCTCTCGGCCGCTCGATTCAACGGGCTTTCTATAGAGTTTTATCTCGCAGTGTCTAGGTCGGGCCGCCCTCTCCATTATTCGAGAGCTTTAGCTTCGCAGTGACCAGTCGGGCTGCCCTCTCTGTATTTACTTGAGTCCCTGCATGCACCATAAGCTGGTCTATCTGCGGATCATCCGGCTTCATCTGCATGCAGGAATAAACATTTTTTATAACGTTCCAAAGTAACAAATTCGTCTTTTTAATTACCGCATTGAAAACGCTCAATGACCAAACAATTTGTTATAATTGTGCGTCCTTAGAGCTGCTGATGTGAGTCCTTAGAGCTGCTGATGTCTGTGGCCATTTGGCTTAGGATGGGTCGGCGTCGGTCTTCCCACTGGTCTTTATTTTTTTTGCATATGAATTTGCATGCTGGAAGGTATAGTGGTCCAGGGCAGACGTTCGGGCAGTCATCAGGACGTCAGCAAAGGCTTTAGAGATGGTAGTTTTTTAACTAATATTTCATTGAGTTGTGGTATTTGGAGGCTTTTGTACTTATATTTGGATCCTTTGTGGTCTTCAGATACTCTGTCACGGTTCTTTTTCTTGATGGAAAGAAGAAAGATGTCCTTTTCTTTCGATCCTATTTATTTTATCTGGAGCATCAAAGACGTTCTTGAAAACGTTCTTTGAAAATATTCCAACGTCATCTCGAAAAGTTACTAGCATGGTGTCACGCTCGGGTCAATATGTACTCACCATTTTTTACATATGTGCTCTGCGTCTTGCGTTTGCTTGGGTCCTGACTCAGAGCGACCAGAGGTCGTGAGTTCAGGACGGCCTCGACTCAAACAAGGACGGTCTGCAGTTTCTTCGCGGTCAGCTTGCGTTCCCTACCGTAGGTGCTTGGCAGACTTGACATCTGTCTCCCATAGTCCGCCCATGTGCGGAGCACGCGGCGGTATGAACGCAAATACGCATCCGTTTGTTGATGCATATTGTTTGACCGTCCTCGATTCTCCGACGTAGCTCCGAGAAGTCGCAACTCGCTCCAACTCGCTCCAGCACGAATTCTGTCTAAAGGTAAATCTCCCATTATTTCAGTCATCAGACGAGTCTTGCATTTAAAGAAGCGTATCCATATGCGCTGTCGCAAAAGACTCACAAGTGCTCGTTGACCCACATAAAAATTCGACTCGTGCAAGTATCGGACGTAGCTCTAAACAAATTGAGAGCGCTTTGTCAACAATACTGGAAACTTGGCATCGTACGACTTAAGAGCATTAGCATTAGTCGCCCCCGATCCGTTACAATGAAAAGGTAAGCGCAGCCTTTACAGCCAAGATTCATGTAAAAACGGATTTAGCTTTTGTAGACGAGGGCAAACTATTAAACTTTCTTGGATATTTTCTATTTCTTCTTGATACCCGTGCTCTTAGTCTATTCCGACAATTTGCTTAAAGGATTCATTATATTCGATAGGGGATTGCGGTTAGTCCGACCGCATTCTTTTTTGCTTCCATCAGTAAAAGTTCTGGTGACAGATTAAACCAGGGGGCTCGTCGGCCACTTATCTTCCGATTCCTTTAAAAACGGTTGACCTGTACACCAGATCGATTCTAAAGTCTCTTTTACGTCTCCACCTCTGGACACTAAAAATGCCGGTTTCTGTTTAGTTGGTAAATGGCGCCACGTGCTATCATCTGACCACTCTTGAATTTCCAAAAGTCTATTCGATACGAACGTTGACAACGACGGCGGATGGGAACGAATCCAATGAAGAGTTACTTCTAAATCCGACCAAAATACACTTTGTTTGATCGGAACTTTATCTTGCGGCAGAGATCTGCGAGAAGGTGAGCGGCACACAACTCAAGACGGGGGAGCGCCTTTGTCTTAAGCGGCGCTACTTTAGACTTTGCAGTCAGCAAACGAAACTTAATGCAGAGAACTTAATGCAAAGACTATGGTCTTGTGCGTTACAATAACTTCAAGCTTGTTCATTGGAAGCGGAGCAAGCCAACGAACTTCTTTTGTAGTGTTTGCTGAACCCAGTTTTTTCCTGTTTTGACTTGCCAGTCTCTTCAGCGCACAGTATTTACAGTGCTGGTATCTACGATTTAATATTTTTTCAAAATCGGAGCACAGCAGCAATTCCTCATAATGCAGTGATTCTTCCCCTTTTTCTCTGCTCACTGCATCTCACTGCATCTCTACTCAAAACTAAATAAATAATCATTAAGTTTGCAATTTTAGTGTCAACTTTTATGGTTAAGATCAATGAGATCTCTCATTTAATAATGACATAACCTTTGCCTTGGTTTTTATCTCAAATTCTTCTAACTTGGTTCAACAAATTTAACTTCCCTCTCTATGGCTCGATCTGGTCTTGCAACTCATTGGCCCTAAAAATTGTCTTATTTTTCTTAAATTCTCTTGTTTAAATTTGTCTTCAAAACCTGAAGCCGGCACTATAGCGCTGTCTTTACTATAATCCAGTTCCAGAGGAACGTTTGGAACCGGCGAATGCTTTTATTCTAACAAATAATCTTCTTTTTAAGCTAAAAAGGGTCGTGGCTTTTAGTTTCTGTTTATTATTATCCATTTTAAAAGTTAATTTATTTTTTAATTAAACAGATAAAAACGATAATAAATAGTTTATTTCCAAAAAAATACTTGGTACCCAATGACACCGAAACTCAATCAAACTGAACCAATTTGTAGGGTAGCGTGTTCCGTTCCATTACAATCAAATAATCCGCCAACCTAATGCATAAAGATACATAAATATATTAAGCAGCGGGAAACGGTAAAAGCGAAAACGATAAGTTTACCCTGCATTTATTTGTATGTACTCCAAATTATTTATGCGCGTAAATATGAATTATCTATGTAAATATATTTTAATATAAGTAAATGTTTGGCGACAGTGATGTGTATATATTTTTCTTTTCTAGACTTTCAATTTTTTGCATAAATATATGCGGGTCTGCCTTGGGATCATTAAATCCTGCTGCCACTTTTCTCTTGCAATCGATTCCTCTTTCGATGGTAATAAGATGATCCTGGATCCTGGTTTTTTCCGAGTTTCACAACGCGGTAAATTTTTTTTCAATGAAAAAATTTTTTTTTTTTTTTCGTTTACCTCTTAACACCCACGTCGTGAGCAACCTATTTTGTTTTGTTTATGTATGTTTTTTGTGTAAAAACATCGTGTCACTGTCACCATTATTTTAAACATTTTTTTTTTTAATTTTTAGCACAAAGTGAACTCAGGGGCGCCAAAATGTTTATCGAGACTTTGTCTCTTACACAATTAAAAAATAAACAAGAAAGGAAAGCTAACTTCGGGCGGAGCCGAAGTGTATATACCCTTGCAGTTAAAACCGGATATATATCGCAAACATCGGATATAGTCGGCCGATCCTTACGAAATTTGGCATGTCGTATTATTTTTAATAGCTCTCATGTGAAATTTGAACTCCCTAACTCTAAAAACACCGAAGTTATACCATTTCCGATCAATCAGTTATATGGAAGCTATAGGATATAGTCGGCCAATCCGGGCCGTTCCGACTTATATACTGCGTGCAAAGGAAAGAAGGGTGTGTGCAAAGTTTCAAGTCGATAGCTTTAAAACTGCGTGTCAGACTCACTGCAAATGGATCCGGAGAATGCTAAGCTCATCAAGCAACACCTCCAAAAATTCCCCGACTACGCCTAGGAACGCGGATACCTTTACAAAATACTGGACTGGCCCACGGATATGGGAGAGTGCCGTTTCTGGGAACTTTGCGTACGTAAGGAGCAGCACCAGAGAGTACTACATAGTACCAGTACATTGCGACGGATCACCCAGCGCTATTTTTGGTCCGGAATGCATCGAGACGTTGTAAGGTACGTCACCAGCTTTTTGACCTGCCAACGATGACCGGGGCAAAGCTGTGGGTGGAAATCAACCCCATTAAAAAGGCCACACCCGTCCAACTTGACCTGGGATTTCGCTCATGTCGGATCATGTCGAAGATTGGGACGCCCAGGAACTCCAGCCCATACTCTCTTCAACAGGTCAGGTACAATAAGGACGATGATACCGAAATATTTCAACAAGACCATCATACGCAAGTTGCGCAAGGACCATCATCATACGACCATCAATACGCGTGTCTCGGATAGCCCTGGGCTTGGCCAGCCTACTTAGTTCTGGGACGCCAGAGACATTATAGCATTAAGACGACGGGAGTAGCGACCCCGTCGCTGGACAAATTCGAACGGGAACGAGGACCTGAAGAAAACCCATCAATAAGAGGTCTCCACAGCGATCCTGAAGACCCTGAGGAAGACGACGGCAATGATCAACCACCAACCAAGCCATGTAAAAAGTGTACCCAGACGTTCGAACCATTGCACTATGGTCCAGACGACCCCTTTTGTTGGCATACATCTTTTCTTCTCTTCAAGATCTTATCTTTCTTCTTCTTAAGCGAACGGTTTGTTTTTTTTTCTTCGCATTGCGTTTATAATAAATCTTGCTGAAAACCGATGTTAACTTACTAGAGAATTGAATTTAAAGAAACTTCACTTTTAACTTAAACCGTTTCGCTTCGCGTGTGCTGTGGTACATAGGGAGGCGAATTAATAATTTGTTTTATTTCAATTCCAAGCATAGCTCGGCTCTGCTTTTTCTTCCTTTTCCGTTATTTTCTGGTGCAAAAGAGATAGTTATGTATCTCTATTTCTGAAATTTTCCTTTACCCACTAAAATCGCTCTCCCCAAAGCCCCCGCCTCGACGCTTATTTGGCATAGTAGTTTAAAGGTACAGTGTTTTAAAACTTTTATATATTTTTTATATTTTTAATTATTAAAATAGAATTTAAGCTTGTCTGCTCAATGAAGTCTTTCAACAAGACAATATCCTTATCCCAGCTTACCATCCATTGCTGGCTATGTGAAAACGTCGTGCACGCCAGGTGTACTGGGTTCACTGCCTCAGTTTCGAATGATATTTCCCGTAGGGTTTTGATGATTGTCGTGATGTCCAAGATAAAATGAGGTCGTTCATGAGGCTGGCTAAGAATGGATTTAAAGAGTTGATCACTGGTTTTCGTAAAATCAATGACCAGCTCTGTGCGCTTGACACGCGGTTAGCGGCCTTCAGCTGCTAAATGAGTCCCCTAAGCGTAAGAAATTCGCTGTTTGGGAACCGCCTCATCCTGCTCAGCCGACATAAACGCAGCCGCGCATATCTCTGGCCACCCCAAGGGCTAGACATGAGAAGAATTCGCCGTCCGAATTTCTGATGGAAAATGAGCAATTGTCTGATATGTTCTCCGTGGTATCCCTTCAAATGGTACCACAGGTCCTAGTGAATGAAACCCCCAATACAGTCACCCATTATTCCACAGGCTGGACACCCGGTACCAACTGATTCTGAAGTTTTTACCTGCGACACCTCCATCGAAACATACATTTCATAAGTTTGCATATAGAGTAAGTTAACTGAAAGCATAATTATTTTATACTTATGGCTTTTAACCGTTACTATTATTTTCTTAGTGTTTTTTGTTTAGTTTTCTTGTGAGTTTTTGGTTTTTTCAAATTGAATTATTTTACAAAATTTTTTCGCGTCAAAATTTTGTTGAAAAAATATTAATTAATAATATTGCAAATATTTTTACATTCTTATATGTAAGATATGAAAAATACTAAATTTTAAAAACAAAAAAAACCAATGACTTGCTTCTATTTTTCAATTATTTTTTATTTTTAGTTGCATCGTGAAAACAATTTGAATGCGATATCTAACTTTAACTCTCAGATATCTAACTTTAACTCTCTTGTACCATACTTTTAATACATTTTTTGACTTATGTGTGCCATGGAAATAACCGTCCGCTTAAAAAAAAATCCTCCTTGGCTTACAAGGTACCTCACGAACTTAAAAAATACAAAAAGCAGGCTATTACTTCATTATTAAAAACCTTCAGTAGTCAGTATTTATTTAGCCAGTATTTACTAACACGCTTATATTTCAATGTTCCTAATAAAAAGACTACAAACTTTAGTCCTGTATGACCCTCTTAGGGCCTTATGTTGGAACTACATTAGTCTCTACCCCATCATCTCTCTTTCCTGTCTTTAAATTTTAAAATCAATTATTTTAAATTTCCTTACTTATTCTCCTCTTATCTTACTAAATAACAAATTAATAATACATCGTTCCCGTCTGGGCCTCTAAGCTTTATGATTAATGCAGGAATGCTAGTTTGTGCACTAATTGGTGTACGAGCCAATAACAAAATTGTTAAAAACTGCGAAAAAAATAATAACTCACGAGTCAAACAACATTTTTCGATGAATTTGTTTTTATTGGACTTATAAAGCCCATAGGCCCATTTGAGCCCATTAAAAAAAAAAATGGGTGTGGCACCGTCCGTTTCATGTGGAAGTTTGACTCTAGGTTGATAGGTTGACAGACGAAATAATAAGATCTGATGCTCTACGAAAAACATCACAAAGCTTATTTATTCGTTCTAATTCAATCTAAATGCGATCTGATTGATAGAGCTTGATTCGCGTTTCAGCTTGCTCCTCTCCAAAATACCCCACAGCTGTGGACAGGAAGAAAATATTGCTTTCCATAATATCGCTAATATTATGTTTACCCTGTTTTCTTGCGGGCATGCAAGCTGCCTGAATTAACAAACTTAGGTGTCCTTCTTCAGACACCACAAGATCTGCGATAGGTTTTCATTACGCCCTTGGAAATTTTCCAATGTAGGCTGACGTAGGGCGTCCTATTAAATGTCTTCTCCTTAGAACCGGTACACAAATTGATAAACAGAGCCAATCAGAACTTCTGCTTTGAAATACCTTTGGATTTGTTCGGCAATTCTTCCATTTTGCCGCTAATCGATAGCATATTCTTTTACTAGCATTCTCACAAGCTTTCATTTTGTTCTCTGTTATTGGCAAATGTTTTATTTTTAAATAAATCCATAATTGCTTTCTCCTTGGATGCTTGATACTTCACTTACCTCCATAGTCTAAACAATTCAAAATAAACAATTCCACTTAAATTCCAAAAAAAGGGGTTATAAGTGTCTAGTTGAGTTTAGCTTCGGATTTCGCAAACGTAGCTAATTCTATGAAAGTTTTTGGTATTGAACATGGTCAGTAATGGTCAGCCTTTTCTTAGTACAATGCGATCAAAATCCCTCCATATTTTAACTTTTCAAAATTGAATTTTGGCCAACAAAAGGGGTTGTCTGGACCATAGTGCATCAGCCGGACTTAAACCCTCAGGTCACTTAGATAAATTTACGGCACATTCTATTAGTTTTTTAGTCAGAGACGAAGGAACTTTCACACTGTTTTGCTTAGAAATTCTAACCATAAGCTTAATAAACATACATATTAAGAACCATTTTTAGAACCAGCAGAAGTAGCGGGATGGATGAGTCCAGTAGCGACTGGGCCTCAAAGGAATAAATTCCCGTGTTCGATGCAAAACCCCGGAGTCCATGCAGTATCCTTTCACGCATGGCCGTACAATAGAGCCAACCGGATTCGAATAAGGAGGCCAAGTTTCTATTTCGACCGACCCACGCCCACCTAGCACGACGTGCAGCGGGGGTTGTGACGTGCACAACTTCCAGAATCACAGTGGAGGGCAAGTCATTTCGCGTCAGCTGGTCAGCGGATGGCTTGACATACTGGGTGTGCACGCCTTTGCACCAGGACACCTGAAGCGATGTCAGAAGAAGACACACGCGTTTCACGCGTGTCACGCGTCTTCGGAGCTATCTTTGCACATGACCAAGGCTAGGTTGGCCCGGCTAGGTTGGTGAATGTCTTTTGCATTGCTGTTGGAAATCGTCGAACCTGGTTGTTTTTAAGGCGTCTATACATAACGGTGTAGAGTAGACATCTGCATGAATGTCAAAAAATCTTTTTTTTTTAGCTTTGCTTTTATTTATTGAATCTACTCTTAATGTTGAGACTTAAGGGGCCCATCCACAGGCGAGCATGTTCGTCAACATGTTCGTCAACATGCTCGCCTACTTGAATTTCATTTTCCCCACTAACTAGAGCCAACATTCGTGCGAACATCATTTTTCGATAAATTTTCAAACTATCAATATGTCAACGGACAACTATAGCGGCACTCTAATTGCACTTATGGCAATAAGTATTTGCCATAAATAATATTGCAAAATAATATTGCACTTTTTATTCATTTTTCTCTACCAAAACGTTTTTTCAAACTGACGTTCGTGCCAACATTGCCATCCATTGGCGAGCATGTTGTTGCAAACGTTGTCAAAATAGAAATATTTCAATTCCATTCGAACATTTTGACGAACACAAAATTTGACAACGAACACTACCATCCACAGGAAAAATTTCGTCGAGCACAACATGTTCGCCGAACATGCTCGCCTGTGGATGGGCCCCTTTACAATAAGTTGACGAATCTTAACATTAAAATTTAACTAACAGTATACTAAGACTGCATCCTGGTTGCAGGTCCCTCAGGTCGGTCGCTGGGTGGGTAAGTCATTGCGACGAAGGCGTGATTGGTTGCTCAACCTTGTTAGACCTCTCGCCAGGTGGTTAGGGTGCACCGATAGCTTGGTTAAGTACTTTACCTTCTGTTCTGCGATCGCTTCTTTGACTGGTAGAATGTTTAAGTCGCGGTGTATGTTTTAGTTGCGAACGTACCACGGTGCCCCGGTGATTGTTCTCAAGATCTTCGACTGAACTCTTTGAATTATGTCAATGTTGCTATTGCTGGCGTTCCCCCATAACTGGGAGCCGTACATCCATATAGGTTTTGGTACCGAGTTGTACAGCAGGACTTTATGTTTATGCTAAGAGGTGACCGAGCGTTGATAAGCCAATGAAGGCCGCTGGCTTTTAGCTTTAGGTGTGTTATTTTGGCTTCAATGTGCCGGCGCCATGTGAGTCTTCTGTCGAGATGTACTCCTAGGTATGTTACTTCGTTTGCTTGTGAGAGTAGAGCGTTGTTTAATGTTATCGGCGGGCACCTTTGCCTGTTCAGAGTGAACGTAACATGCTTGCAATTTAGTTCGCTTACTTTAATTCGCAGTTGCTTGAATCGGGCATTTTGAGCGGCTAAGAATAGCTGTGTCATCGGCAAACGTGGATGTTGTTAGACGTGTGCTTGTCGGGATATCTGCTGTGTAGAGGACATATAATATTGGCCCTAGCACGCTGCCTTGAGGAACTCCAGCTCCAACAGTGTAATCATCGGATATAGCGGTGTTGCACCTCACGACAAATTTTCTGTCGTGAAGGTAAGACTCCAAAATCTTGTGGGTGCTGCAGGGGAGCATTGTCTTGATCTTGTACATTAGACCTTCCAGCCAGACTCTATCGAATGCTTGAGAGACATCTAGGAATATGGCAGTACAGTACTCTCGTTTTTCGAACGCGTTGCGAATTTCGGATGTTATACGGTTGACCTGCTCAATTGTTCCATGCTTTTCACGAAACCCAAATTGGTGTGACGGGACTCCTTCCTGGATTCTCAGGTATGTGTTTATCAGAGTCATTAGGCATTTTTCAAAGAGTTTAGATAGGCAAGAGAGTAGGCTTATAGGTCTATACGTCGTGGGGATAGTGTGGTCTTTTCCCGGCTTTGCTATCATTATTATAATTGTTAATTAGTTAATTAAATAATTATTATTATAATTATTATACTTTTTCCATCTCACTGGAAAGTGGCAAAGTTTTGCGATGGCATTACGTAGCTGGATGAGAGTGCAAACGGCGCAGTATGGAGATTTTCGCAGCCCGGGGATTTTTTCGGATTCAATTGTCGTTTGATGATGTTAACGATTTCGTTTGGGCGAAACTCAATCGGCTCATGTTGCTGCTGGGCATGCTGGGGCTCATCTGATAAAGTCGGCAAAGTAAACGCATTGGTGGCAGGATTTGGTTGGAAGACATTTTTAAGGTGTTTGGCAAACGTGCTGGCTCTGTCTGCGTCGCTGCGGGCCCACCCTGTGGACCACCTGTGGAATTTCTAATAGGCATCACGGTTTCTTTCGGTGAGCTCAGAGTTGGGTGAGCTCTCCATAGTGAGTGTTTCGTACTGTTAGTTGACAATTGTTCTATGTAGCGGTGGTGGACATACGTTTCTTCTTGCTGTAAAGCTTGATCAAGTTGACGTGAGGAATGTTTGAAGCGTTGCTTAGCAGATGGCGATCTGTGACATTGCCATTCTCGACGTAAGCGTCGCTTTTCGAGGACGAGCTGTTCGATTTGTAGATTTTTCTTCTTTTGAATGCGTTGTGTGTTTATAGTTTGAGGTGTTGAGACTCGAGCTGCAGAGACGACTACAGACTCCAGCGCATTAACAGAACTGTCTACGTTGGCTTCGTCGCTGAGGTGAGGACTCAGCTCAATGTGTGAGCTGATGTACTTCCTGTACTTAACCCAATTGGTTTTATGTGAGGTCAGATTTGATGATTGATCCCATGTTCCTGGGTGTTGGAGTAGAGTAAAAAGGACAGGCGACTGATCAGATGAAAGATCCGAAAGGCATTCGGCGCTTATCAGATTTTTAGGAATGTTTTTGGTAATCGCAAAGTCAATTAAATCGGGAAGTTTCTTTGTGGTCTCCGAGTGAGTTGAAAAACTGCATAAACTCATCTTCGGCTATGGTGAAGCGTGGGGGGCAGTATACGGCAGCTAGAGTTAATTGCTTGCCAGTATTTAGGTGTATATTTATTGATGTGGCCTGTAGGTAGTTTTTTGCAAATTTCGTATGATAATGGTGCTTGATACGGCTTCTGATTAAAATTCCAGTCCCGCCGTGTGCTTTACCGTCTGGATGATTCGTTCCATAGAATGAATATCCTCGTAGTTGGAAATTGTATCTGTTCGTAAGATGTGTTTCTGAAAGCAGCATTACGTCGATTTGATTGTCTAGTAGGAATTGCGCTAACTCGAGTTTATGCTGCGAAACGCCGTTAGCGTTGCGAAACCAGCATTTGTATTACTAGATTTTGGTTTCGCATTAGATCTTGCATAGTTGTACGCATAAACGACATGAACTCCGTAAGGCTTTGTTGTAGACTGCATATTATAGCTTCAAAATTACTTTTTGGCTGCTCCGGCGGTTGATGCTGCTGAGCCGTGTTCGGTTCTTGGTGTGCTGATTGAGGCAGTGAGCTTTTTGAGGCTGGGGTAGCCAGTCCTGATTTTAAAGCGCTTGCGTATGTGACATTTTTGTCAGAGTTTATGGGTCCTAGTGAGGATCTGGCTGCAGTCGAGAAGAAGACTTCAGGGTTTGACCTGGAGTCTATGAACTGATTATTTTGGGTGCGGCCAGTAAATCCCCTCTGGTGGATGCGACTTTTCAGCTCCTTATAAACTGGGCAACCTCTATAGTTAGCAGTGTGATTTCCACCGTAGTTGCCGCACTTTTTCGAGTTTTGGTCATCTTTGCTCGCTGGGCAGTGTGCGGAGTCATGAAGCACAAACTACACAGACTGGGCGCAGTTTACAGTAAGACCTTGTATGGCCATTGTACTGGGCCATTGCGTTTGTGCGGCTCCTCAACTGTAATTCTGCGGTGCAGCAGGAACTGAAGATTGTATATAGGGTGCACTTCGTATTTCTTAAGGGGCTTAATTTGTGGTTCGAGCTCAACCTTAAAGAGTGGCTGTGGCTTTCTATCCCTGTTAGAGATATTGAACACTGTCTTAGCGCTAAATCCCTTCTCTTGTAGCGCCTTTGTTATCCTGCAGGCGATACTTCGGGCTCTATGCCCTTAAGTACGACTTGCAAGCCCTTGCTGCTTTTTAGCTGATACGTATAAAAGTTCTATTTTTTGTCGGCAAGGTATTTGGATAATACTCTGTAATTATCTTCAGACTTCGTTTGAACTTTCGTTCCTGGATGTTGCCCTTTACGAGTGGTATTATGTGGAAGTTGTCCTTGCCAATGAGCTCTATAATTTTGTTGACAAGAACGTTGGAACTTTTTTCTCGTATGTATATTGGCGGGGGCTTAGGCTTCCTTTTTTCGACTTCTGTAGATTCGGCGTCATCCCCATAGTCTGCCAAGATTTTAAACGGTTTGAGTTCGTGGGCGTTTGTATTGCAGCTATGTTATCATTGCCACGGGTTATTTTGCGTTGAGAGTTTTGGGGGCTCAGCTTCCTTTTGATTTGGATGTAGCGATCCATACCAGTCTGCACAGCCGGCTTAATATTTTCTTTGTTTTTGTTCTGTTTTTCGGGCAGCGCAGCGGCAGAAGTATTAATTTTTGCGCTGATAGCTGATGACGTCGTTAAACGCGCTGATAGCTGATGACGTCGTTAAACGCGCTGTCGTTACAGTAGCGGTTGTTGTTGTTGTTACGGTTGACGTTGTCAAAGGGTTTGCGGTGCTAGTTACTGCGCTAGCTAGTTAGTTAGGGGGAGCAAGAACGCGCTCTCACGCTCTCTACGTTTAAGAATTCGGCCAAGCTTGGGGTAATTGAACGTGTTTGGGATGAGCTTGCAATACTTTCGGTTGCTTTGAAAGTGAAGTAAGCGTTGTTTATTTGTTTTGAGAGCCGTCTCTCGTCTTGCTCACGTTGACGTTGTGTGCTAACGTCGTTTAGACTCATTGCAATCGAGGTTGATATTGTTCGAGTTTTAAATGTTATGTTTTATATTAATTAATTAATTAATCAATATAAACATTAGCGATATCATCGCTGAAAGCGTCTTTTCGCGTTGTTGTTGATTTATGTACGAAACCAGTCACTGCACTTTTTTTGATATTATTGAATACTTTTTTTTTATTTTTTTCCCGGAGCACCCGGAGCATAATTGACTAAACTCAATTATATTTTTTGCAGAAAGTTAAATTAATACTGTAAGGAATCAATGTGAAAAATATATATTTGTATGTATATTTTTATGGAAGGGAGATATCGCCTCTTAAAAAATATTAGCTTTTGACTTTATTTATGATTTGTAAAATAAAAATGATTAATAACTTATGTTTTTTTAAATTGAAATGGGAAGTTTTTATTTAAATATTTTAAGTTCATAATTTTTTGTACTGACCCTTATCATCATAACACATTGTAAACAAATCAAAATAAGCTAGTATCACATTAAATAGCGAAGTGTCGCGAAGCTCTTGCTGAATAATTCGGTGAGACGCTCTCACCCTAAAAATCTCCTCTCCCTGCGAGACTTTTTCGCCTTAATAATGGAATTCGAAATCAATCGAATGCGTCCACAGCCTGTTGAAAAGCGCAACAATTCTCCACCTGAAAAAAACATACAAGCAAACAATCTGCCTTCTTCGGCATCCAGGGAACGGCTGGACTGTGGCACGCATGCGACAATTCCGACACGGCTCGAGTTTCTTTATACATTACAAAGTTTTTATTAATTCCAATTCACATTGTATCTTTTAATTCATTTAACTTTATTGAAAAAAGTTAAAATTTCTTTTAACTTATTCTTTTAATTCTTACAAGGGTTCCTATGTATTTTTCTGGCCTAGGCCACACTAAGTGTTGCAACGTAGCACGGTCAATTCTGAGTGGTACACCACAATTTGTTTGCCTGAAGACTTAGGTAAAATTCGAAAAACGAACAAGGGAAGACGGATCAATGTGCACAATGACAATGCGAACTCTCACACATCAGCTCAAACCAGCGCCTTTTTGACCGGCCAAAACATCGAATAGATGGGTCATCCGCCATACATCCCTGACTTGGCACCCAATGATAATTTGTGATGCCCGCACATCAAGAGAAACATGTGTTGTCTACGATTTTCGACGCCAGAAGATGCTGTTGAAGCGTTCAAAAACCATGGTTTGGAGGTCTCTCAATTGAATTGGATACATTTTTTTGACAATTGGTTTAAGCGCATGCAAAAAGGAATAAAGCTTGATGGAGAATACTTTTAAAAGCAATAAATCCAAAAAGAAATAAATATTTGCATTTTCATTATTCGTTAACTTTATTTGGATTCTCTTAAAAACGATACGTAAATGCGATTCGTAAAATAAAAATTACGGTAGAACCGTTGAATCACCGCGAATCACCAAAATTAGTCCAAAGTGCGGAGAGTTATGGTAAAAAAAACAAAAAAACATTTGTTTTCCTAAAACTTTTTTTATGTAAACATCTTTGTTTTCTCTGTTTCTGTTTTTTCGGTTGCTGCGAACAAGCGAACATGCCATCTGTAGGGTAGGAATAAGAAATGTTAGGGTCACTTAAGGCTTGGTGCGGACCAAAATCTCCCAAAGAGAAAAATCCTCCGTTTTTTTGCGAATCTACCAAACTTCATTAGAGCCCCCTCTAACCTCAGTGTATTCACTCACCTACACGCTGCAAACCTACGCTACGTTATACACGCCGGCTTGGCCGGACACAATCCTCGGAGTTCTCCTCTCGCTATGAAGTTCCTTCTCCTCTCGGTATATAGGGTTCACGATTAGTCTTTTTTCTACGGTTCTACGTAGTTCTACGGGCTCACTCCATTTTAACTTGTCCTGTTGGCTGGGGTTTGTAGTTTTTCACTCATGAGGTGCAAAAATATATATGGTTATTATACCCTTGCAGAGGGCATTATAATTTTGGTCAAAAGTGTGCAACGCAGTGAAGGAGACATCTCCGACCCTATAAAGTATATATATTCTTGATCAGGATCACCTCCTGAGTTGATATGAGCATGTCCGTCTGTCCGTCTGTCTGTCCGTCTGTCCGTCTGTCTGTCTGTCCGTTTCTACGCGAACTAGTCTCTCAGTTTTAAAGCTATCGACATGAAACTTTGCACACATCCTTCTTTCCTTTGCAAACAGTAGTAAAATATAAGTCGGAATGACTGGAAACGGCCGACTATATCCTATAGCTGCCATATAACTGATTGATCGGAAATGGTATAACTTTGGGGTTTTTAGAGTTAGAGAGTTTAAACTTTACAGGAGAGCTATTTTTGAAAAAATATTACGTCATTTCAAATTTCAAAAGGACCGGCCGACTATATCCTATAGCTGCCATATAACTAATTGATCGGAAATGGTATAACTTTGGTTTTTTTAGAGTAAGAGAGTTCAAATTTGACTGAGAGCTATTTTTGGCAAAATAATACGACATACCAAATTTCATTAGGATCGGCTGACTATATCCTATAGCTGCCATATAACTGAACGATCGGAAATGACCCAACTTTTGTGTTTTTGAAGATATAAAGCTGGAACTTGGTACAGATTATATTTGCGATATATATCCGGTCACACTCTCGACTTCTCCCCAATTTGTGACGTGTCTGCGTGGATTTATTGAAAATCGCCACTTTATCCCTAAAATTGCTGGTATTGACAACAATAGGATCGTCAAAATGGTCGAGTTATCCAGCGTGGTGTCCAAGTTCTACAACGATTATGTTCAAAACACGTCCAAGAAGCTAAAGTTGGTGGACATCTACCTAGGCTACATTCTGTTGACCGGCATCATCCAGTTTATTTACTGCTGCCTGGTGGGAACCTTCCCGTTCAACTCATTCCTTTCGGGCTTTATCAGCACAGTAAGCTGCTTCGTCCTGATCCATAAATCAAGATTTTGAGGGTGTTAGAAAAATTTCAAATACGGTTTTATACTATATTCGACCTAATTAACAATTCCTACTAGGTCTCTTCAAAAGTTCCTCCAACATTTTTTTTTTCTCGCATTGTTTTTCTCGCATTATTTTTTTTTCGCTCAAAAATATCGCTCAATTCACGATTTCGCGCTGTGTATTAGATTTTCTTGATATTTGGCTTCACCATTTAGTTCCATAATTTTTCCCTATTATATTCTTGATCAGGATCACCTCTTTAATTGATATAAGCGTGTCCATATGTCTGTCCGTCTGGCCAGTATCTGTCCGGATACAAGGTCTTTCCAATACCCCCTATTCCATTCTTTGTCACAGACCTATTCTATCATTATATGTATAGTCCTTTGAATAATTCGTACTATATACATATGTATTTGTAAAAAGAAACTCAATCAATAATTAAAAATAAAAGCGGAAGTCGAAACGCCCGGGATCGTTCGACTTTAGCTGCCAATAACTGATTGATTAAAAATGCCATGCCGAAAAAAAAAATTTCCCACAGACAGACAAGAATCTAATCAAGAATATATCGACGCGTTTCCACAGAACTATTGTATGTAGTTTTTTATCGGAATTTAGATATAAATGTCACATTTTAGTATACCTTAAAGCGCTATGGTTCTGGTTCAATTAAAGATTCAATAATAATTGTGCCATTACCTTTTTAACAAACTTCTGTCAAGAAAAGCTCTGTCAGTAAAGTTGACTTTTTGACATACGAAACTGTATACTTTATAGGGTTACAAAAATTATTATACCTTCTGTCATGGTTAGTGGTATAGTTAAAAAGTTACCTTCCGCCAAAGTATAGTTACCTTCCACCATGGTTAAAAAGTATAGTGGGGGAAAAAGAACAAGCTTTTTATGGTTTTTTATACCCTTGCAGAGGGTATTATAATTTTGTCTAAAAGTGTGAAACGCAGTGAAGGAGACATCTCCGACCCTATAAAGTATATATATTCTTGATCATGATCACCTCCTGAGTTGATATGAGCATGTCCGTCTGTCTGTTTCTACGCGAACTAGTCTCTCAGTTTTAAAGCTATCGACTTGAAACTTTGCGCACACCCTTCTTTCCTTTGCATGCAGTATATAAATCGGAACGAGCGTGATCGGTCGACTATATCCTATATAGGATATAACTGCCAAATAACTGATTGATCGGAAATGGTATAACTTTGGTGTTTTTAGAGTTAGAGAGTTCAAATTTGACATGAAAGCTATCTTTGGCAAAACTTTACGACGTGCCAAATTTCATAAGGATCAGCCGACTATATCCTATAGCTGCCATATAACTGAACGATCGGAAATGACCCAACTTTCGTGTTTTTAAAAATAGAAAGCTGGAACTTAATTCATATTCTATTTTTGGTCAGTTGATCCAACCTACCAAATTTCATAAGGATCAGCCGACTATATCCTATAGCTGCCATATAAATGAAGGATCGGAATTGACCCAACTTTTGTGTTTTTGAAGATAGAAAGCTGGAACTTGGTACAGATTCTAGTTTTGGTCAGTTCATCTAACCATCTAACAAATTTCATTAGGATCGGCCAACTATATCCGATGTTTGCGTTATATATCCGGTTTTAACTGCAAGGGTATATCAACTTCGGCTCCGACCGAAGTTAGCTTTCCTTTTTTGTTTGTTTGTTTTTACTTAAATTATTTTCTTACCTTCTTAGCCTGGAAGTCTATTTCAACGAAAATTTCTTGCCCAATTCAAGATTGAGAGTGCACCAGGAGAAAAATCATTGTATTCATACTTAAAAGTATTATTCATAATTAGGCCGTATAGTATAAAGTATAAAGTATAGGTTATAGAATGGGAGCCTCCAATAGTAACCAGATATATTGCCATATATAATTCATTCGTTTGTTTTAGCTTAACATAATAAAGTGGCCGATTTGGATAATTTAGCGTCAGATATGGAATACTTATCATTAAAAACAATAATATTTTTAGAAAGTTTTAAATGTTTATGGAATTTTAACCCAGTAGGAAATAAAATTTAGTAATATTAATAAAGTTAAATTTTTAATTTTTTTAAATTAAATATTTTTGTTTTTAAAGATTTAGTTTTACAAAAAAAAAAAAATAGTTTCAATTCAATTGGTCTGGATGAACATTTTTTCTAGTCAGTATCCGATTTTTTTCTTGAGCATTGTATGTTAGTGCATAAGAAGATTTTGGCATTCAATCTCAAAGGAAACTGCCTTGCTTGAGTTATTGGCGGAACTTTCAGAAAGCTTGTTAATCATGGATCTGACAATAATAACAAAAAGTGCATTTTATTTTTTTTAGCCGAGCCTTGATCTGTGGGTACTGATAAAACGACATTGAATGCAGTCCGCTTTCCAGATTTGTAAAGGCTTACACTTGCTGCTTTAATAAGTTCGGCAGAAGAGGTGGATTCCAATAGTTCCAATAGCGAAACTTTAGAAAATTGGTATTTTGTGTGGCACTCAGTAAAATTTTAATATATTCGGATGGTATCCAATTTACTGTCCTCATCCAGAAAAAACCAAATGTTTGGTTAACGAACCTGCGTTCTTAATCTCGAAACGGATCTTATACCTATTTGATTTTTTCCATCTTCTACAAAGATTTTCATAAAAATTTTTTACGGTGCATCTCAAGTTTGCCTCGAAACATTTTGATTTATCAATTATATTAGTAAAAATATGATCAACCATAGCAGAACTCTTCTTTGTGGCGTCTGCTTTACCATGTCATACTGCAAAAAGTGATCGGTTTCAGGCCGACATGATTGTTGAACATAACATTAATTTAAAAAGGGTAGCTAAATATGGATAATATATACACTAAACGAACCACAGTTTAACTAATTTTTTTTCGCGGTCTTTCATTATTTCTTTAATTTTTAATTAAAAACTTAGTAAGGAGGAGTTCGTAAGGAAATTTCAAATTCTACACTCAAAATTTGAAGGACAGGAGAGAGATGTTATAGAGTAGAGACCATTGTAGTTCGAACAAAAGACCCCAAAAGGGTAGTTCTGTGCATATGTGGAACTACAATGGCTAAGGAATAGAGGACTAAAGTTTCTAGTCTTTCTATTAGGAATGTTAAAGTTTAAGCGTGTTAGTAAATACTGGCTAGGTTAATTAGCTTAGGTTAATTAGGTTATGTTGAAAAACTACACCGAGCATTGTCCTACGATTTGTTAAGCTAGGTATGTTTATAAGTAAAAGTCTACTATTATAAGATGGAAGGTGAAGATTTACATCCCAGTTAAGACATCTAATTGAAAAATTTAATAAGTTTTTTTATACGGATTCTATGAGGTTCTGACTTCTGACTATTGGGGACTTCAGACGCATAAACCGTTTTAGTTATGTAGGGGTTTGACCACCTTTTAATGAAACCAAGGATATATGGTCGGCAAATTTAAGTTTAGAGTCTGATAGAACGCCGAGATCATTACCCTGAGTTAATTTCTCTAAAGCAATCCCTTAGAGAGTATACGTAGCCTGCAGAGGGTAAGAACGAAAAAAGCTTGCGTTTTGATCCTATAAGTATTAAATCAAAAAAGTAAAAAGAGGGGGTAAAAAGAGTAAATCATAAAGGGCCAAGATGACTTTCTTCCTTCCTTCCAAGATGACGGGAATGGAATGTATATTTCTAAATAAGACTTTTTGTGTCCTTTCATCTTTCATCTAATCCCAGCAAAAAATCAAGAGTAAGTGATTTACTGAATCAAATGCTTTGCTCAAGTCTGTGTAAATTACATCGGTTTGATATCCCTTATGAAAGCCTTTTTCGGACTTTTTCCCTTTTCTATGTAAGGAAATTATGAAAGACTCCTTCCACTAAAGGGAAAATCGAGGTTTCCAAAGATAAGTTTAAAAGTCTTAGAAGAAAAACCTGTGTAACCCAAGGGCTCTGTGAAACCGAGCCCTGGCACAGTATTTTAGCACAGAGCCTGGTACTTTATCAGGGCCTGGCGAATAAATGTGTTTGACCTTTAGAAGATCAGATAATAAACTATTCTCGGAGAAAAACGGACAGAAAATAAGATTTGCTGATTGAATGTTGTTTATGTAAGTATGATCTTTCAATTTAGGCGGAGAATAAGTTGTTTGAAAAAATTCTGCGAATAGATCGGCAATGGCTTGATCAGAGGTCGCAGATGAGTTTTCTAACGTAATCAGTGGTGGGAAAGATACATGCTTACGCTTTGTGTTAACAAAATTGTAAAACTGCTTCGGATCTGCCGGCAGCGACGAATATAATTCCTGTAACATTCAGCGTTATGCACGGTAAAATTTGACCGAGCTAGTAGATATCTTGAAAAATCAATACTACTGCAGGTTCTTTTATATTTTAGTAAGAGCCTATTATTAGTATTTTTTAGGTTAGTGAGGCACGTTAGTTTAGTTAAGATCATTGCATGCCAGAATATCGGACCAATCATATGTATCGATAAGGCTTTTAAGTTTGTGAAAATAAGCTTTACGGAAACAGCGAATTTTGTTTGTCAGCATGGAGGCATCTGATCGTTACCAGGAATGTTTTCGATTGAGACTTCCAGCGTGGGGTGATATGGGTCCTTTGGGGTAGAAAGGGGGAAAGCTCTGAAGAGAGCGGTACTATCGGAATCAGATACAAGGCATAAGTCTAAAAGCCGACCTAACTAATTTCTGACATGGTTGATTTGACCTAGGGACATGTCCGCGGTGAAGCCATGGTGAGTGATAGGTGACAAAGATGGTGGGTTATCGACGTTAGACCACTTCAATTCTGGTAAATTAAAGTCGCCCACAGCGACGAGCTGGTCACGATCAGTCATAAAATAAAAAGATAAAAAATAGCGGACAAATGCTGTCAATATGTGGGCGGTTCAGCCGAAGGCGGTATATATGAACATTTAATGTATAAAGATTTCGCGGACAAAATGATTTTAATGCAAATAAACATACAGTGTGGGCCAATTAAAAATCACCTTTTAAAATGGCTATAAAATAAAAACGCGTCAATATTTTTCAATTCTGATTTTGTTTTATGGAAAGATTAATTCTTCCGGTTTAATGATGAAACACAACATCATTCATGTGGCTGCCGCGGCTGGCGTGGCAGTAGCCGATGCGATCAGACCGATTTTTGACGACAATCTCGATTCTCGTGGGGGGCTGTATCTGGCCAATAACTTCGCCGATTTCGGCTTTCAGTCCCTCAATTGTTTGTGAATTCTTGGCATAGCATTTATCCTTAACGGCATCCCAGAGATAATAGTCCAGTGGCGTCAAATCGCAGCTACGAGGCGGCCAAGCGACCTAGGCGCGCCAGCTAATAACGCGTTCGCCGAACTTCTCGCGCAGAAGATCGATTTTGGCATTGCTTGTGTGGCACGGTGCGCCATCCTGTTGAAACCAAATGTCTTCCACATCTTTTTGGTCGATAATAGGCCACAAAAAATCGGTTATCATGGCTCGGCAGCGCTCGCCATTCACCGTAACGGCTCTTCCCGCACAGTCTTTGAAGGAAAACGGCCGAATGATACCAACAGCCCATAATCTGCACCAAACAGTCACTCGTTTGGGATGCATTGGTTTCTCCACGATCACATGAGGGTTTTCCGTTCCCCAGATACGGCAGTTTTTCTTATTAACATAGCCGCCAAGATGGAAATGCGCCTCGTCCTAGAAGATGATTTTTTGTCCAAATCTGATTCGTTACTTTGGAAGTAAAATTTTACCATTTCCTAGCGTTGTTCGTTCGAGAAGCGTTCCATTTCGTGAACCGGAGTTGATATACTGAACAACTAACAATATGCGACTGACATACGTGCTCGAAATAACTATTAGTTCAAAAAGTGTCCGCTACGTGGCCCACCCTGTATACACGCTTTTTGCAGCCAGAGGCGAGCTTCACAATGTTTAACTCTACAGAAGTTTAAATTTGTTATAAACAAGAAAGGAAAGCTAACTTCGGGCGGAGGCGAAGTTGATATACCCTTGCAGTTGAAACCGGATATATATCGCTAAAATCAGATATATTTGGCCGTTTTCGATCATATACCTATAATATCATTATAATATCATTATAGGTATATCATCAAATAATACCATTTTCGATCATTCAGTTATATGAAAGCTATAAGATATAGTCGGTCGATCGTTATGAAATTTAATAGGTCGGATTAACTGATTAAAAATAGAATCTGTAAAAAGTTCCAACTTTCCAACTTCAAAAACACGAAAGTTGGGTCATTTCCGATCAATCAGTTATATGGCAGCTAAAGGATATAGTCGGCCGATCCCGGCCGTTCCGACTTATATACTGCGTGCAAAGGAAAGAAAGTTGCAAAGTTTTAAGTCAATAGCTTTAAAACTGACAGACTAGTTTGCATAGAAACAGACAGACGGACATGCTCCTATTAATTCAGGAGGTGATCCTGATCAAGAATATATATATACTTAATAGGGTCGGAGATGTCTCCTTCATTGCGTTGCACACTTTTGGACAAAATTATAACACCCTCTGCGAAGGGTACTACAAACATTGCTGGTTTAAAACATAAATTATGAATACAACATCTACTTACAGGGCACATAATATTTATTTTCTTTTACAACATACCTTAAGCTTTGAGAAAATGCGGAACTTTTTTCCTATCAGACAAAATAAAAAAGGGTTGCAAATATGAAAAGAAGTCGATGAAGCAAAATTTGAGACCTGAAAATGGTGTAGTACCATATGGTAGCTTTGAGAGCTTAAAGTCCATCCAGTTGATCAAGTTTATAGGTTTTGGTATTTTTTTTTACCGAAATTTAGTTATTTGACTATCGGTTGAATGACGAATGACGAATAGTCTAATCGGCCACTGTGCGTTGGCCAGGGGTGTGTTACTTGTAAAAATGACTTGTGGCTTGAACAAGATTACAGTCGAATATGGGAAAATATTGTGTGGCGGGCATTACATATACATATATATCAGAAAGGCCAAAATCGGTAGGCTTTTTATCATATCCTCCCGCTACAAGTGGAAACGATAAACGATTAATCTCAAAAAATAAATTCGACTTAATAAGTTAATTGAACTATTTATTTCCAATTTATACATTTAATCGTTCAAAGTTATCTCTGTTGCGCTTTAACTATATTCTCCAAGATAAAAGTCTCCGAGCTGTACTCTCTGTTGTTTGGGATTTGTTGTTCTTCACGACGTCAAACCTTCGTTGCACATCTCTTTTGTAACGTCGTCTCTTACATCCGATCAATAGTCCTCCACTCTCGGCTACAGAGTGCTTCAGAGAGCCTAAATTCTTTACACGCTACTACAGTGGTCTGCAATCCGTCAAAAATGAGTCTTACTTGCACAGCAAAAAAATGTGAATTTGGTGGATCCATCACGGATCAACCATCCATCCATCACTCATACCTGTCTTGTTGGCTCTGCAACAACTGCTCACATATTAAATGTGCTGGAGGAGGACACAATGGACAGATAAGTGACCTTATCAACAAGAAAATTGGCCTGACGTGGTCTTGCATCGCTTGTAGAGAAATGCGGACTTGTATGAAACAGACGAGAAATGGTTTCCTAGATGTCCGCAAGCAATTCTCGGCCCTTAATGAGCAATTCCTCGCTCTTGAAACTCAATTCCTTGGGCTAAAGTTGTTAAGCGAATCCCCCAGACGAAAAATTTCGAACAACAACCTGCTGACTGCTAAATTACTGAATACCCCTACATCCCATGCTGTACAAGTTGATGAATTTTCAACACCAAACATTTTATAGTCGCCTACTTATCTACCTACTTATGCTGTTCCAGTACCAAGGGACTTGATGAGCCTTCCTTCAGGGCACTCTAATATTCATCCCTTGCAAGAAGCGATCAGCGTACCGAGTACAAATCTCGAGCCACCTCTAATCTTGGAGCTTCCATCGTTGGACTTCGTTGGACAACCCCCATCGTTGGACAACCCCCATCGTTGGAAAACCTACCCTCTGCTCTTGCTGTGATGTCCTCATAGCCTCTGGTTGGTGTGGCGCCTGAAGTTAGATCTTCTGGACTTACGCTGAGAGCGGTTGCTCCTCGTAAGGCCATATTTGTCCCTCGGCTTATGCCGGATGCTACTGTTGATGATGTCAGGAGTCACCTGTTAAACCATCGTAAGGTAGCTCCTAATGAAATAGCTGTTTTTAAGTTTAACTTTAAGCATAAGCGTTCTATTTCTTCTTTTCAAATAGTCCTTCCTGATTCCTACCTTGAAAAAGCACTTGATCTTGTAGCTTGGCCTGAGCACAGTATCATTCATGAATTCCTAGCAAAAGACGCTCAGAATCCTAGCCCTGCAGAAACTGCTTAAAAAAACTGAATAACATAGTATTTTCCTGCTGCTATCAAAACGTTAGAAAATACTGCTATCAACTGTCCGTCTGTCTGTTTCTACGCGAATTAGTCTATTAGTTTTAAAGCTATCGACTTGAAACTTTGCACACACCCTTCTTCCCTTTGCACGCAGTATATAAGTCGGAACGGCCGGGATCGGTCGACTGTATCCTATAGCTGCCGTATAACTGATTGATCGGAAGGGCATAACTTTGGTTTTTTTTAGAGAGTTCACGAGAGCTCTTTTTGGCAAAATAATACGACATGCCAAATTTCATAAGGTTCGTACAGGGGAATAGTTAATTCCAACGATTACACCCGAAAAGGGTGTATAGGGTCCACGTATGTCTAATGATGTTGTGATGAATACTCGCAACTCGTTATTAGTTGTGCAACAAGGCAATGCTTAAATAATGTACATAGTTGATTTAAACTAAAGTTATAATGGTAGTAACTTAATATTTAGAAACATCAAAGTACAATTTTCCTAGTTATTTATTTTTGTTTGTTTTAATTTTATTTGTTCGTTTAAGATATTGATTTAATTTTATTTAACTCCTGTATGTCTTATTAATTTGCGACAATATTAAAATATATTTTAAGTTTATTTATTTTCCTTTTAAGAATTGCTTTCCTTATTTTTATACCCTTGCAGAGGGTATTATAATTTTGTCCAAAAGTGTGCAACGCAGTGAAGGAGACATCTCCGACCCTATAAAGTAATATATTCTTGATCAGGATCACCTCCTGAGTTGATATGAGCATGTCCGTCTGTCCGTCTGTCTGTCCGTCTGTCTGTCTGTTTCTACGCGAACTAGTCTCTCAGTTTTAAAGCTATCGTATTGAAACTTTGCACACACCCTTCTTTCCTTTGCACGCAGTATATAAGTCGGAACGGCTCGGATCGGCCGCCTATATCCTATAGCTGCCATATAACTGATTCATCGGAAATGGTATAACTTTGGTGTTTTAAGAGTAAGAGAGTTCTAATTTCACGTGAATGCTACTTTTGGCAAAATAATACGACATGCCAAATTTCATAAGGATCGGCCGACTATATCTTATAGCTGCCATATAACTGAACGATCGAAAATGACCCAACTTTCGTGTTTTTGAAGATAAAAAGCTGAAACTTAGTACAGATTCTATTTTTGGTCAGTTGATTCAACCTACCAAATTTCAGTAGGATCAGCCGACTATATCCTATAGCTGCCATATAACTGAACGATCGGAAATGGTATTTTGTAGAAATATCAACTTTCGTATTTTTGAAGATAGAAGTTTGGGACTTTTTTTAGATTTTGTATTGTAATAAATTGGATTATATATTCCTATTCCCATAAGGATCGGCCAACTATATCCGATGTATGCGATATATATCCGGTTTTAACTGCAAGGGTATATCAACTTCAGCTCCGCCCGAAGTTAGCTTGGCTTTCTTGTTATTAATGTGGCTCAGTTATGACTTTTTCTATTTCTGATTTGTCAGTAATTTCAGGAAGGAAAAATAATCATCTCAATAAATGGAATGTGTTGTTATTTGAGAAGTAAGTTTAATAAACTTTTTCTATCGGGGGCGAAAATTGCGTGTCTTTTTTTGTTTTAATGATTGCTTGAGTATGTTTGCAACATCATTGAACTTGAACAAAGGACTACGGAATTCTTTCCTCAGTTTATTGTTAGATGGGGTTAATGTAACGCAGCCAGAGTGGGGGTCGATTTTAAAAACGAGTTGATTATTAAATTCATTGAGCGGTTTAGTTGACTGTGGAAGATTTGTTTTGGGTGTAATGAGTGCTTGGTTGTGGTTAAGTGTAGTATCTATTCGACTTAGAGCGTCAGCAATTACGTACCAGGCGTTTGACCGAGTCTGGCATCCCGGTCTTCTATATAAATTAAAGACTGGCCTACCCCGACCATACTTCCAGTTCCTAAAGTCGTTCTTGGAAGACCGTAAATTTGCTGTTAGATGTGGCGAGGCCATCTCCGGTATTAGAGAAGCTCACGCTGGTGTACCCCAAGGCAGCGTTCTTGGCCCGTTGATGTACAATGCTTACACGGCCGACCTCCCTGTTCTTCAGAGGCCTGACCTGCTCGCAGCAACCTATGCAGACGACACCGCCTTCCTTACCACCGCCGATAGCGCATTGGGGGCAGCCGATACGATGCAATTGCAGCTTGACTTGCTCAGCGACTGGCAAAAGCGATGGAACATTGCCGTCAATAATGAGAAGTCCACTGCCTCCACATTTTCTCTCTGCAAAGGCAACTGCCCTCCAGTGAACCGTAACGGCTCTCCAATCCCACAGGTAGACAATCCCAGGTACCTGGGATTCACCCTAGACAGGAGGCTTACCTGGAAGCCCCATCTGATTAAGAAGAGGAAACAGGCTAATCAAAGACTTCGATCCTTCTACTGGCTTATGGGTAGGAGATCGAAGCTGAGAACTTCCACTAAACTCCTCATTTACAAGGCAATAATACGCCCTATCTGGACGTACGGCATACAGCTCTGGGGAACTGCGAGCAAGACGAATGTCCGAACTATGCAAGCTTTCGAAAATAGAGCCCTTCGAATCGCCACTGGGGCCCACGTCTATCATGACAATCGCACCATCCACGAGGTTCTCAATTTCCCTTGGGTCAAGGACGAGATACAAAGAAGCAGCGCACGTCACATGCAGAGGCTTCATAATCACCCGAACCGGTTGGCCAGCTCCCTGCTGGACAGCAGCGAGCAACCCAGAAGACTTAAAAGGACACACCCGCTGGACCTCCCCTTACTACTCTAATTTTTTTTTCTACCATATTAATATTTAAAATTATCTATACGTGAAGTTTACGTGATAAAATTTAATGGTTGTCCCTAATGGACAGTTTTAAATAAACATTACCCTGCTATTACAAAAAAAAAAAAAAAAAAGCAATTACGTACTGTGAGCCTTTTTTATGAACGACCTCAAAGTCATACTCTATCAATTGCAGCCTCCAACGGATTATTTTTGAATTGGGTTGTTTGAAGTTCCTAAGCCAAGTCAATGGTTTATGATCTGTAATTGTTGTGAATTTATTACCGAAGAGATATGGTCTGAAATATTGGATTGCCCATACTATGGTCAACATCTCTTTTTCAATAGTAGAGTTAACTTCTGCGTCGGATAAGGTTCTGCTGGCCAAACAGACTGGTCTATCGTTTGCAGCAGACTCCTGCGACAACACAGCTCCTAAGGCGAAATTTCTTGCGTCGGTGGTTAGTGTGAAGGGTTTGGAAAAATCTGGATATTGAAGGATTGGGTCGTTTGAGAGAACAGTTTTGCAGAGTTCAAAAGTCTTTCGAAATTCATCATCGACTATGATTTCTATGTTGCCCTTTAGTTGTCTAGTCATAAGTTGGGTGATTTGGGCAAAATCTCTGATGAATTTCCTATAGTAGCCAAGCAGATCAAGGAAAGACTTGATTGTTTTTTTGTTTGTGGCGCAAGGGAAGTTTTTTATGGCGTTTATTTTTTTTTGAGTTGGGCTATGTCTTCTTGGGTCACTATATGACCTAAAAATTTGTTTTTTTTCCTAAGAAAGTTAGATTTTGTAAGTTGGAGCTAAAAATTTGCAATTCTAAGACGTTCAAAGACACTCTTTAAGTGTCTGAGGTGTTCTTGGAGGGAGGTAGAAAAAACTATTATGTCATCTAAATATACCAGTCAAATACTTCCCACCAGATCGCCTTAAATGCTTGCCTGGTAGAGGACCTTTACCTGCTTTCCAGGTAAAGGCAGCAGGAGCATTTATTCTTTTATAATAAATTCATAGTGGGCACCTTCTACTGTAAATGCAGTTTTGGCTGTGTCATCAGGATTCATCTCAATCTGGTGGAAGCCACTTGCAAGGTCTATCGTTAACAAATATCTAACTTTGCCTATGCGGTCTAGGATGTCATTATTGTTTGGTAGGGGGTATTTGTCAGGGACAGTTTTGTCGTTAAGTGTTCTGGGGGGGGTGCTTTTCTTACGAATGACCCACACAGGTGCGCTCCATGGTGAACAGCAAGATTTTATGATGTCTTTTTTACGCATTGAGTCTATTTGTTTCTTGACTTCCTCCTTGTGAATAAATGGGTATCTATATGATTTAACATGAAGAGGAACGTTATCAATGGTTGCAATTGAATGTGTTACTCCGTTCGTGAAACTGAGAGGTTTGGCTTTGTTATATAATATGTCGATGTATTTTTATACCCTTGCAGAGGGTATTATAATTTTGGTCAAAAGTGTGCAACGCAGTGAAGGAGAGATCTCCGACCCTATGAAGTATATATATTCTTGATCAGGATCACCTCCTGAGTTGATATGAGCATGTCCGTCTGTCCGTCTGTCTGTCCGTCTGTCTGTCTGTTTCTACGCGAACTAGTCTCTCAGTTTTAAAGCTATCGTCTTGAAACTTTGCACACACCCTTTTTTCCTTTGCACGCAGTATATAAGTCGGAACGGCCCGGATCGGCCGACTATATCCTATAGCTGCCATATAACTGAACGATCGGAAATGACCCAACTTTCGTGTTTTTGAAGATAGAAATTTGATAAAATTTTGGAATTTGATACAGATTCTATTTTTAGTCAGTTGATCCAACCTACCAAATTTCATTAGGATCGGCCGACTATATCCCATAGCTGCCATATAACTGAACGATAGGAAATGGTATTTGGTAGAAATATCAACTTTCGTATTTTTGAAGATAGAAGTTTGGGACTTTTTTTAGATTTTGTATTGTAATAAATTGGATTATATATTCCAATTCCCATAAGGATCGGCCAACTATATCCGATGTTTGCGATATATATCCGGTTTTAACTGCAAGGGTATATAAACTTCGGTTCCGCCCGAAGTTAGCTTTCCTTTCTTGTTTACATAGTGAGGTTAATCCCTATTTTTTCGGGATTTAGGTGTTCTAGATTAAGTTCTTCTAGAGAATTCGGGGTGTCATGTGAGTGAGGAAGGTGGGAAGAAATGTTGAAAAGCTTTAAATAATGGATTTCAGAAAAGGGTGTACCTTCGTTAGGGTCTTTAAGATAAAGGAGTTCATGTGAATCGCTAAAGTTTGTTACTTCAAAATTTGTAATTCACTTCAAATCAAACCTGATATGATTAATTCTCTATTAATTTAAGTTGTATTGAATAGGTATACGCCTTGTTTGTTCTGTTATGGCAACGGTACTGTAGTTCTTAAATGTGCTGAGATATTGTATACGTTTGAGGTTTGGTTGTTATAATTTGAAATGGGTAGGGTAGTGTTAGATAATTTTAATTGTGAATAAGGTATATCTATTTTGGCTTTAAGTTGTTGAAGCAAGTCCATGCCCAGTAGCCCATCGAAAAAGGAGTGAAATTTAAATGGTAGCAAGTTCATGTTACCAGGGTTTTTGAATATTGGTGGGAACGGGAGACTTATTTTTTGTTTGATTATAAATTTTTTTAGTGCTGTTCTAAGTGCTATGGCAGTCTCCATGCTAACGCAATTCGTTTTATTGACAAATTTAGGGACTAGTTAGTGACTAGTGACTAATTTAGACTAGGATTAGTGACTGTTCAATTTGACACTGTTCATACGCTCTAAAATGTTCTACGAAGATCATAATGTCATTGGGCTTATATGTGGTTGGTAAGGATTTGTTAAAGGTGCTAACAGTCGTGGTCAATGTGACAAGGTTTGAGTCGTGTTCTGAGTCCAATTATAATTATGTATAAGCAGTTTGGCATAAGTGGGTTGCTCAAATGTAAAAAGAAAAAGTTACAGCGTTTTTTTTTTTTTTTTTGTGCGCAATGGCAGCGACTGGCAGTACTTGATTTTTGTTTCACGGCGTTATATAAGTTTGTGTGTGTATACATCCACTGTCTGTATGTGCGTTTCGTTTCTGTTGTAGCTGGTAAAGTTATCAACGTTTGATTCGATAGCACAACAATACTTGTTGCAATATTTCAGAATTAGTTGAATTTGTTAACAATTTGTATGCAGGAATGGTGAAACAGTGTTTGATTTTAAGTCGCTTTAGAGTGTGTGTGTGAGCGTGAGATATGTTTCTCTTGCGGGGTGCTCTATTTTTTTTGTGTACTGCTGCAGTGGTTAACAGCACTTTTTCCATGTCGCTTTTGCATGCACGTACATACATGTATGTATGTATGTATTTGAATTTTCTTACGTAAATACGTTACGTTGCTTGGTCATTTGTAATTCGGCAGTGAATATTGCATTTGATTTCACACAAGCACTTATATACACATACACATGTACTACGTTGTTCTTTGGTGAAGTATGGTTTAATGGTATATTTGATTTGTCAAAAAAAAAGATTTTTGTGCATCCCATGACCGTACTGCTCATAAATATGTACATATGTATATAAGTTTTGCTTCACATTCACATTACTTATTACAACCCGAGTAGTATAAGTATAAAATTATAATAAAATTAGTATAAAATTCCATTTTATACTTACATATATATTTATCTCTTTTTTTACACTTTTCCACTTGAGGCCATGTAAAGGCTACTATGACTATTGTCATAGTTTCCTGGCTGCGCTAGTTACCAGTTGAACGTGGCCAAAGGAGCGGGAGTAACGAATCTTCTGTTCCTTCAAGGTCCTCCTATGCCGCAGCGTTTTCCTCAAGATAAAAAAATACGTGTGTCAAATTTGGTGGTACAACAAAAAGTTAAAAGCTTTATTCCCAAAAATTATATGTATTTTCTTAACTAAAACCAAAGATTATAAAGTACATAGATGGGACATCAGGGCCCAAAACAGTCAACTTTTTCGTCGAGCTTGTTGGTGAGTGGGGAACGCACATGCATACGATTCTATTTTTAGAACTCGTCAACAAAAATGGGAACCTTTGTATGTATGTGTGACTGCTCGCACGACGGAGTAAAAATGTTTTGGTTTCCAAATTTCAATTTCTCGTTTCTGTTTTCGATGCGGCGATGTGGAAGTTGGTAGAACAAATAGTATTTTTAATCGCCGCAGATCGAGACAGGATGGTAGCGTAATGCATAGAGTAGTTACTCTATGTGTAATTTTTCTGTGTTCAAATCCTCGTAAGGACTGTACTTTTTCTTTCTTTTACAATTTTTTTTTATACCCTTGCAGAGGGTATTATAATTTTGTCCAAAAGTGTGCAACGCAGTGAAGGAGACATCTCCGACCCTATAAAGTATATATATTCTTGATCAGGATCACCTCCTGAGTTGATATGAGCATGTCCGTCTGTCCGTCTGTCTGTCCGTCTGTCTGTCTGTCCGTTTCTACGCGAACTAGTCTCTCAGTTTTGAAGCTATCGTCTTGAAACTTTGCACACACCCTTCTTTCCCTTTGCACGCAGTATATAAGTCGGAACGGCCGGGATCGGCCGACTATATCCTATAGCTGCCATATAACTGATTGATCGGAAATGGTATAACTTTGGTGTTTTTAGAGTTAGAGAATTCAAATTTGACATGAGAGCTATTTTTGGCAAAATAATATGACATGCCAAATTTCATATGGATCGGCCGACTATATCTTATAGCTGCCATATAACTGAACGATCGGAAATGACCCAACTTTCGTGTTTTTGAAGATAGAAAGCTAGAACTTGGTACACATTCTATTTTTGGTCAGTTAATCCGACCTACAAAACTTCATTAGGATCGGCCGACTATATCCTATAGCTGCCATATAACTGAACGATCGGAAATGGTATAACTTTGGTGTTTTTAGAGTTAGAAAGTTCTTATTTAACATGAGAGCAAAACAATACGACGTGCCAAATTTCATAAGGATCGGCCGACTATATCCTATAGCTGCCATATAACTGAAAGATCGGAATTGACCCAACTTTTGTGTTTTTGAAGATAGAAAGCTGGAACTTGGTATAGATTCTATTTTTGGTCAGTTCATCCAACCTACCAAATTTCATAAGGATCGGCCAACTAAATCCGATGTTTGCGATATATATCCGGTTTTTAACTGCAAGGGTATATCAACTTCGGCTCCGCCCGAAGTTAGCTTTCCTTTCTTGTTTTTTTTCTTATTGTAATATTTTTCTTTAATTTTACAATTGTAAAATTGTTTTATTCTTCATTATGTCCCGCTAATAAAATGCTAATAAAATTTCAAGGTAGTCCTTCCGGCATTTTGTCATCCAACACTTCCGTCACTTATTTTTACGTCAATTTAAAAGAATGCAATTAAAAATAATAATAATAACTTAAAAATTTAAAGTAAAAAAAAAAACATAATAAAAAACAAGAAAGGAAAGCTAACTTTGGGGGGAGCCGAAGTTTATATACCCTTGCAGTTAAACCCGGATATATATCGCAAACATCGGATATAGTTGACCGATCCTTATGGGAATAGGAATATATAATCCAATTTATTACAATACAAAATCTAAAAAAAGTCCCAAACTTCTATCTTCAAAAATACGAAAGTTGATATTTCTACCAAATACCATTTCCTATCGTTCAGTTATATGGCAGCTATGGGATATAGTCGGCCGATCCTAATGAAATTTGGTAGGATGGATCAACTGACTAAAAATAGAATCTGTATCAAATTCCAAAATTTTATCAAATTTCTATCTTCAAAAACACGAAAGTTGGGTCATTTCCGATCGTTCAGTTATATGGCAGCTATAGGATATAGTCGGCCAATCCGGGCCGTTCCGACTTAAATACTGCGTGCAAAGGAAAGAAGGGTGTGTGCAAAGTTTCAAGACGATAGCTTTAAAACTGAGAGACTAGTTCGCGTAGAAACAGACAGACAGACGGACAGACGGATATGCTCATATCAACTCAGGAGGTGATCCTGATCAAGAATATATATACTTTATAGGGTCGGAGATCTCTTCTTCACTGCGTTGCACACTTTTGACCAAAATTATAATACCCTCTGCAAGGGTATAATAAAAGTAAATATAAAAAGAATCGTAAAACTAAAACTTTATGAAAATTGAAACAACCGCCCCATTAATGAAATCGAACCCAGGACCCCATGAATAAGGACCGCGCACTATCCATCTATGCTTCCCTCGAAGTTGATTTTATGATACTTAAAATTGGTGTTGAAGGATGCGCTAGAATCCATACCAAAAACAGAGCTGACGTGTAAGGATAGTAAAAGATATTTATGATCTCTTTACTCTTACATTGGTTCGATTACAACGTTTTAAACTTTCATCGTTCCAAAGATGTTACGATCTTAAAATAGAATTCTCTCTTTCCCTCTGTCATCTGCCAGCCGTTTGTCTTGGAACCCGCTCCCAAATGTTTTCATTATTTCAGCGGATTCCACGACGGAAAAAATGAAAACATTTGAGAGCAGGTTCCACGACTCGGCCGTCCAAAATGCCATAGAACCCGCACTTATAGACATTTTACAGCGGGTTCCACTACGAACTGAGGCGTTGTTAAGGTTATTTTACAATTTTGTATTTTTTTTTATTGGATTATTAATTTAGAAAAACACATTAAAAGAATAAAAATATAATATAAATAGATTTAAAATTTAAAAAAAATATATGTCCCGAGCCTGGTTTGAACTCGTTTTACTTTGCACACCAGCCAAGCATTCTACCACTCGGCTATTCCTCATTCGTTGTCGCGCGAAGAAATTTTTCAAACTCAACTTGTCGCGCAATGGAACCCGCTCGTTCCAGCGGGTTCTACTGCTGGAACCCGCCATAGAAAATTTTTCTTTATATGAGATGTCCCATTTATGTACCTTATAATCTTTGCTAAAACTAAGAGCTGCGCTTTTGGTCTTGTTACTGAGGGCGAAAGAGCGTTTATATATTGTGCTTAAGATCCCGTTGCTAAGAGCGAGAGAGTGAGAATCCGATCGATGCATGAGCCTTGTATATTTGTTCTATTTTTCCAGTGGGAGGTAGCGACGGGGGTACAGAGGCAGGGTAGGGTGCTCTATGTAACTCACGTGCCAGAAATTTTTTCAGTATAACATAGTTCTGTACCTTAATTGGAAGCCGCATGATTCTATTTCGCCGTTAGGTTAGGTTAGGTTGAGCCAGCGATGCGGGGCCAGTGACTGACACCCCCATCCACTTGAGCCGCTGGGGCTACTTGTGATACCGCACAGGCAGATGTCCTACAAGAGGACCTCTCCCTTCCTACCTACTGATGTGCCCAAGAGTGTGCTATTCTTCCTGCGGCGGCTCGCGGTCCCATCCAGATTTACGGATGAAGGCTACGAGTCTACGTGGAGCGATCTCCGCGAGGTCTGTTAGATCCGTGAGTGTTCCTGCGTCCAAGAATTTGAGTTGGCTTCGCCCCAGCGCAGGGCGTTGACACAGGAGGTGTGCGACTGTCTCTTCCTTTTCTACATCCCCACAGCTCCTGCAGTAGTCCTGCCTATAAGGGCGATAAGCATCATTGATCTCTTCCCAGAGCGGATAAGACATATCATGCGTGAACTCCTGCGGTTTTGGAGATTTTTCCATTTCCTTGGTGATGCGCGGTCAAAGTGATCCCTGCTTTTTAGCCTACACGTAGCTAAGGGAATGCCTACTAATGCCTAATACCGTGCACCCATATGATGTGGATGTCATACTGCTCTGCCATCTCGTTAAGAGATCTGCGACAGTCATTTACTGTCCTGGAGTTGGATAAGAATCCGTCAAGGGCTTTGAGTGCCTCTTGACTGTCTGAGAAGATACCGATTATTTCTTGATTGCCAGTAAGTACTGGGGATCTAAGTGCTTCCCCGATAGCTATTACTTCTGCTTCTGCTAATACACTACAGTGGTCGGGGAGTCTGAAGGACATATTTAGACACAGCCGTTCGCAATGGAAGCCGCCTCCCACCTGGCCATTAAATCTTGAACCGACTGTGTAAATATGAAGGTAACCCGCTGGTCCCGGGATTTGTGTGGTTTATTCCTCCCTTGTTGGAATGGAAACCTTGTATTTTAAGGTGGGATGATCAACAGGTACGCAGTAGTCTGTAGCTCCCGTGCCCGCGTGCAGTGGTGTAGGTTCAACTTGGTATGACCATAGTGGGTCCTTTTCCATATGCCCGTCTCGCGTAGCCTAATTGCCGATAGCGTGGCTATCTTGACCCCCATTATCTCTACCGGTAATAGGTCGAGTATAAAGTCAAGGGCATCCGTCCTTGTAGTACGTAGGCTGCCTGTGATACAAACCTCCGCCATCCTTTGCGTTTTTCTACGTTTCTCTCTAATTGTGGAGTTTGTGAGAGCAGGCCACCACACCACCACCCCGTAGAAAAGGATGACGGTCTCATGACCGCTGTGTGAAGCCATCTTACTATTTTTGGGGACATTCCCCACTTAAGGCCAATGGCTTTTCTGCAAGTATAGCGATTGTTGCCTTGTTAACTCTATCCACAGTGTTTGACTTCCAGTCCAGTTTCCTGTCTAGCGTAATCCCTAGATACTTGTCGCTACCGCTAAGGTATAGTGTTTCTCCTGATAGTTTTGGAAGCCTTAAGTTTGGTATTTTGTACTTCCTGGTGAAGAGGACGAGCTCGGTTTTGGACGGGTTTACACCTAGTCCATTCCTAACTGCCCATGTTGAGAGGACCCTAAGTTTGTCCGTCATGCGGTCACATAGAGTCTGGGGAAATTTCCCAGAGAAGGCAATTGCGACACCATCCGCGTAAGCGATAACTTTGCAACCACCACCTTCTAGGGATCGCAGTAGGCTGTTAACCGCCACGTTCCATAGTAGGGGTGAGAGTACGCCTCCTTGCGGGGTGCCTCTTCTGACGTGTCTATGAATAGATTCTCCTCCTAGTGACGCCTCAACATTCCTGATTACCAGGATCTGCTCTATAAGGCGTATGGATTGATTGTCTATTCCTAGTCCCGTCAGCGCATTGATTATCGAGCTTGGTAGGATGTGGTTGAACGCACCTTCTATGTCTAGAAAAGCAATGAGTGCGTATTCCTTGTCATTAAGTGCCTTTTCGACAAAAGTAGTGATCTCATGGAGTGCCGTTTCCGTGGATCGGCCCTTCCTATACGCATGCTGTGATCCCGAGATATCTTCTGGGTTGATAGTAAGATTAATATGAAGGCTGATTATTCTCTCCTTTGTCTTGAGAAGGAACGACGTCAGGCTTATTGGTCTGAAGTCCTTAAGGATGCAGTGCGATGGTTTTCCTGCCTTGGGTATAAATACGACTTTCGTCCGCAACCACATTGCTATTCTGAAAACTGCTGAGAAAGCTTTCTTGACCCAAGACCTCGGATTGGGTCCGGCTTTATGTTGATTAGTTGAGCCGGGCAATGCCATCTGGGCCTGGGGATTTGAAAAGCTTGAAGCTGTTTACACTGTTTACTGATAAAAATTTGTTCTTAACCTTTAAGCATATGTATTGTATATATATATTCACCAAACTAAATAATATTGCCAAATCATTCATTTTTAGTATTAACATAATTTAAAAAAAATATATAAAATTAGGGGAACTGGAAACGTTATTTCCTTACATTATTAAACTCCAATCTCCAAAAGTAATTATTACCAAAATAAAAAAAGGAATCAAAATAATAATTTCAGAAACCAACTATTGGTGACGTAATTGCATGGTGGGAAGAATTCGAGTGCATATGGTAACCATTGGCGGATTTTATTTACTGAGGGGAAAATTATTGGCACATGCACCTTGCTTTCAAGGAAAATTCCACTTCTGGCACCAATTATAATTAATCCACCCGATCCTGCGATGTGTCGCTGCGAGAACTGGAAAATTTGGGATTTAAAGGCTAATTCCTAACATAATTCCAAAACATGGGTTCTTAATGGATGCCAATTCAACCTTAAAAAAATAATTCAGATTGAAAAAAACACGTGTGGCCAAAAACAAAGGTTTTATTTAAATACCTTGAATTGGCACCACAAAAAAGGTTTTAAGCTTATTCAAAGCATTTTTTTTTTTTTGTTTTGGTTATTTCAAGCTTTGCTTAATGGGTCTTACTTTTCGGCATGCTCCATGAGCAGTCTTAATGGCATTCGGAACGAGTATGCGTGGAACTCTAAGTTTTCAGCATTCGTCATCGAAAATTTTGGTATTTTTTTACGGCCAATACAGCAGCCTAACACTCCTTCTCGGTAACGGTGTATTGACGTTGACAATGATTTAGCTTCTTTGACATGAAATCGATCGGCACCTCTGCGCATCCATCTTTATTCACTTGCCTACGCATGTGTGGCTTGCGTCACAATGAAGTGAAAAAGGGAGAGAAAAATTGGGGCTGTGCAGTACTGGAGCTGCACACATGCTTACCTTTATGGACTCGAAAGCCTGGGCTTCACTTGTCTACTCAAACATCCGATTGCTTTTCAAGGTATCTGGCAAAGGGGAAGTAATAGAGGAATAATCCTTAATGAACTTATGATACCATCCGGTCATACCAAGGAATCTTTGAACCTGCTCAACCGAACGGGTTGTTGGGTAATCTCTGATTTCAGCTATCTTATCAGGATCGGTACTAATAATACCATTACCTATCACGTGTCCTAAGTACTTCACCTCTTTCCGACAGAATTTACTTTTTTCAACGTTAATTGTAAGATTCGCACGAGCCAGGTTGGAAGTGACTACCGATAAGACTTGAAGATGTCGTTCGAAGGTATCGGAGACAATGAGTAAGTCGTCTAAATATATAAAGACCTCATTACGTAAGAATGCTGGAACTATTTTATCCATAAGTCGCGACATGGACTGCGGGGCATTGAGTCCAAATGGCATGACCACAAACGGATTCATACAACGGACGTCCGGGTACTGAGAAAGCGGTTTTATCGCGAGATTTCGGGTCTAGAGCTATTTGCCAAAAAGCATCTTTTAGATCGAGGCTAGTAATAAATTCAGCTTTTGGTTATCTACTTAGGATACCATCGATTATCGGCATTGGATATGCATCCTTTACGGTGACGGAATTCACCTTCCTACTATCTACGCAGAGTCTTACTTTTCCTGGTTTCTTCACTAACACTACTGGAGATGACCAAGAGCTGTTAGATTCTTGAATAACTCCTAATTCGAGCATTCGATCAAGCTCGTCATACATAAGTTTTTCAATTGCCGGCGACACGGCATAATGTCGCTGCTTAATCGGTTTAGCTTCTCCCACATCGATCGAGTGTGAAATTAACGATGTACGTCCCAGTCCCTGTTTTGAAAATGACGGGAATAATTTGATAACATTCTGCAATGAATTCTGTTGATCCTTAGAAAGTTCTCTCATACTTGGATCGCTGATGGAGGCTAGATTAAGATTTGTGGTTAACAGATGCATCGGGAGTAAGTCAAAGGCGGTCCAAAAGTCAATTCCCAGATATAAGTCTTCGACTAACGTAGGCACTAAATAAAAATACAGGGGTTTTGTCTCTCCTCTGTAAGTAATGTCAGTTGAAAATTTCCCGACTATAGTTTGACTTTTTCCGTCAGCAGTTTTGATTTTGGAGGTCAATAACTTGTGTTTAATGTTTTCCTGAAGTAGATCGTTTGCAAGCCTACCACCTATGCAACTTACAGAAGCACCAGTGTCCATTAACCCAACTACAGACTTTCCACAAAGCATCACTTGAGCGTGAGGACGTAAGTCAAGAGGATTATCTAATATGGATAAAAGGATTAATTTCTTTTCTATTTTACATTGTTTTTTAAAAGCTTCTCGACGACCAGTAGACCGTTTTCTCTTAACGCCTATCTTAGTTATAGGGAATGGTATACATTTAGGTTGCGGTAGTGGGCCTACAGACGTGAGGTCGTCGGAAAGTGTTACTCTGTATTGGTCGCTATGCTGATTAACTGTTTGCGTGCACTTTTCTGTGGTGCACGCCCTTGGTAGTTTTTTTGAGCGTTTGGGTTACAAGTCCGACATGTAGGTTTATACGTATCGGCCTTCCCACAACCATAACAGAAAATTTTTCGATCAGCCAGACATTCTTGATATCTGTGACCTTTAGCGGCAAAGTTCCAACAGGAAACATCAAGCGCAGACAGCTCATATTCATCCTGACCTGAGTCCTCATCTGATGAAGGTGCCACTTCTGGGTTCTGAAGAGAATTGACTTGTCGCCTAGGATTGGGTCGAGAAGTCGATAGAGGATTCGGTTTTGAGACAGTTCTTAAGAACATTTCTCTTGTGCGGACCACTGTTCTTAACTCCTTGAGAGTAGTTGTAGGGACGTACAATATTTCATGTTGAATTTCCGGTAATAAATTATATCTTAATGTTTCCACTAGGGAAGCTTCAGATAGTGGGGTTGAAAGTTTGTCGGCTAGGGCCGCTATGACACCATAGAAATCGTCAAACAGTTCATTATGACGTTGCTTGCGGTGTTCTATTTCTGACCTTATACTCCTATCGGTCCTATCATCGTTAAATTGTCCACGAAGGGCCTGACACAGACCTAGCCAGTTAAGTACTGTGACACTTTTGTGATATCGCCAAAACCATTCGCTAGCACTGCCCTCGAACAAATTACTGGCATATTTGGCCGTTAATTTAAAATCCCCCTCTAAAGTTTGGATTGTCAGAGCCTCTACACGATAGATAAAGTCTTCAACTGACATAGAAGACCTTCCAGTGAATCTGAGTTTCCAATTTGCCATTATTTGGCTTACCCGATCGGGTCGAACTTCATAATGATTTGGATGAGGCAACTGAGTTGGTAATCCTATGAACGGTTCTGATCTTGTTTCCGGTTCTGTGATTCTGTGATGGCAAACCCGATTGTGCCACCGATGGCCTACAAGATGGAGATTCATTGGCTGATCCAGCTAAACTACTATCACGAAGGCAACCTTAAAGTGCTTGGATTATCTTGTTAGTCTGATCGTTTAAGCTAGAAGCTATCATCTGAGTTTGTTCTATCATGGCTGCCTTTATTGCTTCGGCAAGAGTTGAGGGTACCGTTTCAGCCGTATTGGTTGGTTCTTGCGGTTGGTTGGTGATGGTCTGAGCCATATTGTTCGAGTCTAAATTAGGAACCTCTGACTGTTGTACGGCAGCCATACGTTTTGTTTGGAGTCGAGTCTGTAGAGATTGAGATGTTGAAGCCATGAGGATGCTTGTAATAGATAATCGATCTGAACTAAGGTTTTCAACAGACGCTGAATTAGATTGGGTTAGTTCCTGCTTACAAACGGGACACCTTTTTGACTTTCCTACTTTGGAATTGTAACACGCACGGTGAAAGATATGCCCACAAGATGGAGTTAATAATTGCGCTTGGTAAACTATTATTTCGGAGCAAATAAAACAATGTTCTCCTGTATCACTCGTATGAGACAAATTCTCCGTGCTATGGGATAAAACCATTTCGGGGTTTCCTTAATATAATTTGGTTACCTAGTAATTTTAGAATTTAATTTTACTACTAACCTACTATGTGAAATATACTGTCATCAACATCAGAAGAATGACTTTATAAAAATAATAATATAAGAATATATGAATTTAAGAGTTAAAAATTCGAAAGAAAATCTGGGAGTCATACATTCTGCTTCTGGCTGGTAGGAAATAATTTGTATTTTTGTCTTTTTATGAACGAAAGTGTTGCAAGATCCTAATTATTTTTATACTCGTTAACCTCGTAACACTTCGGCGGTCCATCTTCCGAATCATTGGACATCTTCCAGAAGAATTTTCAAGGCTTTGAATATAAGGATTGAGCCATGGCCATGAAGGATTCGGTTGGAAAAGTGTCTGCATCAGACAAAAGGTATATTCCAAGTCCGTATACTCTTCGAGCCACAACAGGGGAATAGGTTAGAGAGGATATTCTGTTGGAAAGGCGCCTGCATCAGACAAAGATATATTCCAAATCAGAATTATCTCTCAACCACAACGGAGAAAAGCACATGATGGGAATTTTAAGGGATGACTGCGGCCTGAAATCCGCCAATTCAATTACGCTTAAACTTTACCATCTCTGCCTAAACCCGGAACTAGGTTAAGCCGCGTTGACTCCGGAGTTATATCCAATTAAAGATGTAACGCATCCAGGAAGTCGGAGCTTAACCACAGTATCTACATAGTTATCGGAGTTAAACACTTGGCCTTGAAGTCTATGAGAATTTCTTGGATCCGAAGTGGCATCCGAAACTAACTAATACGTACGAGGGTATATGTCGGATGGAATGACATAGGTATCTTAATTTTTGTACATTTTATTTTCTTGGGCAGCCTTAAACGGCTGGCCTCACGTTGGGCGCCATTTTAAATAATATTGTAACATGTAACCATGTAAGCGGGCAGATGGTAGCGTAGCTGCAAGGAGGTTGCACGCTCTGGTTCCGGCTTTTTGGTCGGTAGATGGGAGTGGATCTCTAGGGTCCTTGTGCTACTCGCTCACAGTTATCAATCGATTATTTAAAAGAAATTCGCGTGCGGGGGTGTTAGTACGTATTGAAGCAAATAGCGGGAAGTGGGACAAAAAGGATTCTTGCATGGCTTTCGACATTCAAAGTAATTAAGGCCGCTGTCACTGCGCTGGTGGAGTTGCAGCAGATGACGTAAAGCTGAGCGGATGTTTTGCCACAGCTGTTGCCCACCCTTCCATGATCACCAGTTCCGCGAAATAATTATTGGTGATCCCAAAGAAATCGGCTATCCAATTTCACCTGCCATCTTCATCCTGTATGACTCCCACAGATAATAGATTTAGCAATTCATTTTTAAACGTTACAAAATTTATTCATAGTTATAAGGTTGCATAAGGCAAAAGAAGGGGAAATTAAAAGTACGTATAAATTTAAATGTATTTAAAAGATAGGTTATAATCGAAAAAAAATTAACTTAGAATTTATTTTTCTATTAGTCGGCATAAGGAATAATAATTTTAATTAATAATAATGAAATAGTAATACATATGGCTATTAAGTACAATGTTTATTAAGAGAATCTGGACTTCCATAGCATGTATTCTCTAATATTATTTCCTAAATTTATTTCTTAAAATGTCTTTAAGTGACTTATTTATTTTCAATTCAAACTTAATCATTATTATTTTTATTTTTCAATTCATAATTTAATTTAGCAAGGGATTTTAATTAACATTGGAAATGTTTTTAATTGTGGAACTCAGCACAAAAAATATAATATAAAAATAATATTCCAAGATTCCATTAATTTTATTAAATATTAATTAATTAAGTTATGATCAACAAACTAAATTTATTTTGCTTTCCTTATGTTTTTGCGTCCGTAAATTAATATTGGGGAATATATTCAAAAAAGAAAATATATATAAAATCAACAACGTTAGCATTCACGCGTCATAATTTTTTTCAGTGTACCATTGTTCGGTATTTTAATTGCAAACCGCATGGTTCTATTTCACCGTTAGGGAAATAAATATCTTTCGTGAAAAGCTTTTGGTACACTGAGAAAAATCGGCATAACCACAAAAAATTTTTTTAATTTGGAATAATGTTTTTTTTTTTTCTTTTCACTTACATCGAGTTTATTTTCCACGTCCAAAAGATCTTTTGTCGGGTTGAGCGATGAATCTATAATTTTTGGGGTATAAGGGTTATTTTTTTTTGTTCATGTATATATATATTCGCCAAACTGATTAATATTTCCGAACCATTCATTTTTGTTATTTAAGTAATTAAATAAGAAATACAAAATTAAGGGAACTGGAACCGTTATCTTCTTACATTATTAAACTCCAAGCTCCAAAAAAAATAACTACTACCAAAAATAAAAACTAAATAAAATTAATTATTCCAGAAACCAACATTGGACAGGCATAACTGTCTTGGGGCGATGAGTGACGTGATTGGATGATGAAAATAATTGGGGTGCATATGCTGGCCATTGGCGGGTTTTAGTTAATGAGGGAAAAATTATTGGCACATGCACCTTATCTGCATAGAAAATTTAATTTCTTACACAAAGTTAAATTAATCCATCTGATCCCGCGGTGTGGCGTTGCAAGCCCTTCTTAGGGGTAAAACTGGCTAGTTGGGGACTTGTGAACTTATTCCCAATGTAAGAACAATAAAAATTTGATTCTTACTGGGTGCCAATTCGATCTAAAAAAATAAGTCGAATTGAGCAAAAAAAACACGTGAGGCCGAAAACAAAGGTTTTATTTACCTTGAATTGGCACCACAAAAAAATTTAATTCACTTTAATTGCACTGGGCGCTGCTGCACTTTAATGGCACTTCCCTCGGCGTTTAAGTTTTGGGAAACTTATGTGGAAATTCCCCACCACGTGTTTTTTCTTTTTTCCTGGGTTAAATATATATACTGTGAGTTTAACCGCGATCGATGCGCTTATCTTAGCAGCCACAAGAGAAAAAGAACTTGGCCGCTGCTTATTCTACGCTTAGACCGAAACATAAATGATAAATTCTAGCTAGATAATTGATTATCAGTAGATAAAGAACTTTAAGCTTAACCAAGCTTTTTTGTTTTGCTATTTTTCCTATACCAAACTTAACTAACTGGGGTTTACTTTTAGGCATTTTGTTCTTTTTATTATTTTTTTTTTTAAATTACAACAAGCGCATTACATTTTCCCCCCCACTAAAATCTAATTTGGGGTGGAACAACACAAGGAAGATTCCCGCTTGTTGTCTACGCTTATGGCTTAAGATCTTTGGCATGGAAATTCCCGATCAGGCGGCCTTGTAGATCTTCTAGCTCGTAGTATACCTTCCCTAATTTCCTTCGCACTCGCGCTTTAAGGTAATTGGGAGCCAGCTTAGAGCTAAACCCTTTTGCGAAATTGCTTTGTTGGAAATTGCGTCGGAAAATTTCTTGACCTACTTTAAAAGAAACCTCCCAGCTTCGTGTGTTGTAGAACCTTTCATTCCGATTACGTTGAGCTATCATGGTATTCTGGGCTTTACTACGTAAAATGTCTAGGGAGTCTTCCTTATTAAATTGGACACTTCGATCTTCTAGCATACCTAAATCTCGTAGTAGTTGAAAGGTTTCGCCGTTCGTGACCATGTGTTGACCAAACGTTAGCTTATACGGGCTTGTGTTTATGGCCAGATGAACTCCAGATCGTAGAGCGCAGTTAATGCTACTAAGGTTTTCGTCCCAGTTACTCTGATTTGGGTTTATGTAAGCCTTAATGGCTGAAAGAACTGATCTATTCCCTCTTTCCGACGCGTTTGCCTGTGGGGAATAAAATGCCGTATATGTATGTCTGATATTATATTTGTTTAACAAGCAATTAAAAGTTTGCGATTTAAACTGAACTCCATTATCAGAAACCACATATTCTGGAACCCCAAAACAATGAAATAGATCTTCTTCCAAATATCGCACAATCGAGTCGGCGGTAAACTTGCGGACTGGTTTCAAAAAAGGAAACTTAGTGAGATGGTCGAGGACCACAAATATACCTACATTTCCCGATTTACTTCGTGGATATGGTCCTAAAAATCAACAAATATCTTCTGAAAGAAACGCTGGGGTATTCCAGTGTTTCCCATAGGAGGTTTAAACGATCGATTAGGATGTTTCGTGGCCTTACAAATATCGCAACTATTGACAAAAGTTTTTACGTCGTTGACCATGTTAGGCCAGAAATAATATCGTCGGAGCCTTTGTATGGTTTTGTTTATACCCCCGTGGGCATGTAATGGGTCTCCATGAGCAGTCTTAATGGCTTTCGGTACGAGTGGGCGTGGAACCCAAAGTTTCCAGCATTGGTCATCGGAAATTTTGGTATCCTCTGCATGTTCGGAGCGTCGGTATATATGTTTACCTTGGATTTTGAGATCCGGTAGAGAAGAGTTATTAAGTCGGGTCTTACTCCTAAGCGAATCGTATTCGGTGGAATCGAATTCGAAGGAATTGACGTCAACTTTTAGGCTATCACAAGCAAGGGTTGACAAGTCTTCGGTAAAGGTTCGCGAGAGAGCGTCTGGGACTACATTGTGAGTACCTTTTCGATGATGTATCTTGAATTGGAATCCTTGAAGCTTAAGGGACCAACGAGCGAGACGCGAGCTTAGATCTGCCTGGGTCATAAGCCATTTTAAGGAGGCATGATCTGTGACTATTACAAAATCCTGTCCTTCGACATAAGCTCTAAATTTTTTTACGGCCAACACAGCAGCATAACACTCCTTCTCGGTAACGGTGTATTGACATTGACAACGATTTAGCTTCTTTGACATGAAAGCGATCGGCACCTCTGCACCATCTTTATTCACTTGCATTAAGACTGCACCTACTCCGGTGTGACTTGCGTCGCAATGAAGTGAGAACGGGAGAGAAAAATTGGGGCTGTGCAGTACTGGGGCTGCACACATGCTTGCCTTTATGGACTCAAAAGCCCCCTGGGCTTCACTTGTCCACTCAAACTTCCGATTGGTTTTCAAGGTGTCTGTCAACAGGGAAGTAATAGCGGAATAATCCTTAATAAACTTATGATACCATCCGGTCATACCAAGGAATCTTCGAACCTGCTTAACCGAACGGGGTGTTGGGTAATCTCTTACTGCAGCTATTTTGTCAGGATCGGTACTAATAATACCATTACCTATCACGTGTCCTAAGTACTTCACCTCTTTCTGACAGAATTTACTTTTTTCGACACTAATTGTATGATTTGCACGAGACGGGTTGGAAGCGACTACCGATAAGACTTCAAGATGTCGTTCGAAGGTATCGGACAGAATAAGTAAGTCGTCTAAATATAAAAAAACCACATTACGTAAATAGGCTGGAACTATTTTATCCATAAGTCGCGACATGGACTGCGGAGCATTAGTGAGGCCAAATGGCATGACCCAAAATTCATACAACGAACGTCCTGGTACGGAGAAAGCGTTTTTATCGGGAGACTTTGGGTCCTAAAGTATTTGCCAAAAAGCGTATTTTAAATCAAGGCTAGTAATGAATTCGACTTTTGGCAATCTACTTAAGAAACCATCGACTATCGGCATATTTTAGCTTAGTTATATTATGGAATGGTATGGTACGTGAGGTCGTCGGAAAGTTTTACTCTGTATTGGTCGCTATGCTGACTAACTTTTTGAGGGTACTTTTCTGTGGTGCACGCCCTTGGTAGTTTTTTTTGAGCGTTTGGGTTAAAAGTCCGACAGGTTTGGTAGGTTTATACGTATCTGCCTCCCCACAACCATAGCAAAATATTTTTCGTTCGGCCAATTCGTGACATTTAGCGGCACAGCTTCAGAAGGAAACATCGAGCGCAGACAGCTTATATCTTAATCGTGACCTGAGTTCTCATCGGATGAAGGTGCCACCTCTGGGTTTTGAAGAGAATTGACTTGTTGCCTAGGCATGGGTCGAGAAGTCGATAGGGAACTCGGTTTTGAGACAGTTCTTAAGAACATTTCTCTTGTGCAGACTACTGTTATTAACTCCTTGAGAGTAGTTGTAGGGACGTACATACAATATATCATGCTGAATTTCCGATAATAAATAAAATCTTAAAGATTCCACTAGGGAAGCTTAGTGGGGTTGCCGGTCCTATCGTCGTTAAATTGTCTACAAAGGGCCCGACACAGACTTTATCACTTAGGTACTGTGAAACTTTCAAGATATCGCCAGAACCAGTCGCTGGCGCTGCCCTCGAACAAATTACTGGCATATTTTGCAGCTAAATAAAAATCCCCCTCTAAAGTTTAGATCATAGATGGGCAAGCCCATGGCTCCTCGGGCTCTCGCGGCTCCCCCCATTATTCGTAATTTTTGGCGCCAGCCAATCGGGGCAGACGTCCAAGTCGCGCGGTCAATGAAGCGTGAAGATTTACAAAAACAATGTTACACAAATTCCGAGGCAGGTAGCGGGCCCGACGCCGCGGTCCCGAGTTTGCAACAAGTATTAAGGGTGCGTTTGCGCACAAATCGACCACAACCATCGCGACGGTGATGGTTGTTATTGTAATTTGTTGTCTGGCCGAGCTGCGGCTCCGACCGTTAGATTTCGTGCCCATCTATGGTTTAGATAGGCAGCGCCTCTACACTATAGATAAAGTATTCAATAGACGTAGAGGACCTTCCAGTGAATCTTTGTTTCTAATTTGCCATTATTTGGCTTACCCGATCGGATTGTACTTTATAATGAGTTGGATGAGGCAACTTAGTTGTTAATCCTATGAAAGGATCTTGCCTTGTTCCCGGTGGACTCTGCAATGGCAAACCGGATTCTGCCACAGCACAGTTGTCCCGCCCGTAGGCAAAAAATAAAAAAAAAACAAAATCAAAATTTTGACTTTAAATGTACTAATTCTTAATTATAATTGGTCTAGCTATTTGAATTCATTAATAGCATCGAAAGAGATAACATGATATTTATTATGTATTGCAGCTCTATGAAAAAATTTTTTTAAGCTTACGTAAACCAAGTGTTTGTGCAATGGTATTGATTAATAATAAAAAAAAAGTATTAACATTCATTTAACAACAAAAAGTATATGTAGTATGTGTAGTGTTTTGTGTAAATCTTTATTGTATTTAATACATAATTGTGAAAGTTCTTAGTTTGACCAAAAATTATCAAGTATGTAGATGGTACATCTCATATAAACAAAAATTTTTATGAGACGCTAGAACGAGTGGGTTTCACAGCGCGAAAAGATAAGTTTCAGAAATTCAGAGTGGTATAGTGCTTGGCTGACGTGCAGAATAAAGCGAGTTAAAACCAGGCTCGGAATATTCACTTTTTTTTTAATTCCGAAGTTGATATACCCTTGCATTTAAAACCGGATATACATCGCAAAAATCGGATATAGTTGGCCGATCCTTATGATTACATCATAATAAAACCAATTAATTACAATAAAAAATCTAAAAAAAAGACCCAAGCTCCTATTTTCAAAAATAAGAAAGTTGATATTTCTACCAAATGCCATTTCCGATCGCTCAGTTATATGGGAGCTATAAAATATAGTCGACCGATCGTTATGAAAGTTCGTAGGTCGGATAAACTGACAAAAAATATAATTTGTACCAAGTTCCGGCTTTCTATCTTCAAAAACACGAAAGTTGGGTCATTTTCGATCGTTCAGTTATATGGCAGCTATAGGATATAGTCGCCCGATCCATATGAAATTTGGCATGTCGAAATGTTTTGCCAAAAATAGCTCACATGTAAAGTTTGAACTCTCTAACTCTAAAAACACCAAAGTTATACCATTTCCGATCAATCAGTTACATGGAGGCTATAGGAAGTAGTCGGTCGATCCCGGCTGTTCCGACTTATATACTGCGTGCAAAGGAAAGAAGGGTGTGTGAAAAGTTTCAAGACGATAGCTTTAAAACTGAGAGACTAGTTCGCGTAGAAACGGACAGACAGACAGACAGACAGACGGACAGACGGACATGCTCATATCAACTCAGGAAGGAGGTGATCCTGATCAAGAATATATATACTTTATAAGGTCGGAGATGTCTCCTTCACTGTGTTTCACACTTTTGGACAAAAATATAATACCTTTTGCAAGGGTATAACAAGACTTGAAAAAAGATGTATTGTACTACCTAGTAGTACACAACATTTGGCGCTAAAAGTTTATTGTCGCACTCTGTTGACCTCTCGCCAGGTGGTTAGGGTACACCTATAGCTTGGTTAAGTACTTTACCTTCTCTTCAGCGATCACTTCTTTTGAGTGGTTGAATGTTTAAGTCGCGGTGTATGTTTTCGTTGCGAACGTACCACGGTGCCCCGGTGATTGTTCTCAAGATCTTCGACTGAACTCTTTGAACTGTGTCAATGTTGCTATTGCTGGCGTTCCCCCATAACCCCCATAGGTTTTAGTACCGAGTTGTACAGCAGGACTTCATATTCAAAGCTAAGAGCTGACCGAGCGTTGATAAGCCAATGAAGGCCGCTGGCTTTTAGCTTTAGGTGTGTTCTTTTGGCTTCAATGTGCCGGCGCCATGTGAGTCTTCTGTCGAGATGTACTCCTAGGCATGTTACTTCGTTTGCTTGTGGGAGTAGAGTGTTGTTTAATGTTATCGGCGGGCAGTTTTGCCTGTTCAGAGTGAACGTAACATGTTTGCATTTTAGTTCGTTCACTTTAATTCGCCAATCTGACAGCCATTTTTCGACTTCGACCATATGATGAGCTAGCTGCGCAGTTGCTTGAATCGGGCATTTTGAGCGGCTAAGAATAGCTGTGTCATCGGAAAACGTGGATGTTGTTAGACGTGTGCTTGTCGGTATGTCTGCTGAGGCCCTATAATATTGGCCCTAGCACGCTACCTTGAGGAACTCCAGCTCCAACAGTGTAATCTTCAGATATTGCAGTGTTGCACCTCTTGACAAATTTTCTGTCGTAAAGGTAAGACTCTAAAATCTTGTGGGTGCTGTAGGGGAGCGTTGTCTTGATCTTGTACATTAGACCTTCTAGCCAGACTCTATCAAATGCTTGAAAGACATCTAAAAATATGGCAGTACAGTACTCTCGTTTTTCGAACCTGCTCAGTTGACCTGCTCAATTGTTCCATGCTTTTCACGACACCCAAATTAGTGTGACGGGATTGCTTCCTGGATTCTCAGTTATGTGTTCGTCCGAGTCATTAGGCATTTTTCAAAGAGTTTAGATAGCAAAGAGAGTAGGCTTATAGGTCAATACGACGTGGGGATAGTGTGGTCTTTATGTGGATAATTGACTTTTTCCATCTTTCCAATTGTCGTTTGATGATGTTACCGATTTCGTTTGGGCGAAACTCAATCGGCTCATGTTGAGGCTGGGGCTCATATGATAGAGTCGGCAAAGTAAACGCATTGGTGGCAGGATTTGGTTGGAAGACATTTTTAAGGTGTTTGGCAAACGTGCTGGCTCTGTCTGCGTCGCTGCGGGCCCACCCTGTGGACCACCTGTGGAATTTCTAATAGGCATCACGGTTTCTTTCGGTGAGCTCAGAGTTGGGTGAGCTCTCCATAGTGAGTGTTTCGTACTGTTAGTTGACAATTGTTCTATGTAGCGGTGGTGGACATACGTTTCTTCTTGCTGTAAAGCTTGATCAAGTTGACGTGAGGAATGTTTGAAGCGTTGCTTAGCAGATGGCGATCTGTGACATTGCCATTCTCGACGTAAGCGTCGCTTTTCGAGGACGAGCTGTTCGATTTGTAGATTTTTCTTCTTTTGAATGCGTTGTGTGTTTATAGTTTGAGGTGTTGAGACTCGAGCTGCAGAGACGACTACAGACTCCAGCGCATTAACAGAACTGTCTACGTTGGCTTCGTCGCTGAGGTGAGGACTCAGCTCAATGTGTGAGCTGATGTACTTCCTGTACTTAACCCAATTGGTTTTATGTGAGGTCAGATTTGATGATTGATCCCATGTTCCTGGGTGTTGGAGTAGAGTAAAAAGGACAGGCGACTGATCAGATGAAAGATCCGAAAGGCATTCGGCGCTTATCAGATTTTTAGGAATTTTTTTGGTAATCGCAAAGTCAATTAAATCGGGAAGTTTCTTTGGGTCTGCCGGCCAGTATGTTGGTGTGCCAGAAGAAGCATAGTCTAGCTTGTTCTTAGCTTTGATGATTGCATTATAGAGCTGCTTTCCTTTTGGGGTCACGAGACGAGATCCCCAGTGTGTGTGCTTAGCATTGTAGTCTCCTGCTGCTATGAAGTGGTCTCCGAGTGAGTTGAAAAACTGCATAAACTCATCTTCGGCTATGGTGAAGCGTGGGGGCAGTATACGGCAGCTAGAGTTAATTGCTTGCCAGTATTTAGGTGTATATTTATTGATGTGGCCTGTAGGTAGTTTTTTGCAAATTTCGTATGATAATGGTGCTTGATACGGCTTCTGATTAAAATTCCAGTCCCGCCGTGTGCTTTACCGTCTGGATGATTCGTTCCATAGAATGAATATCCTCGTATTTGGAAATTGTATCTGTTCGTAAGATGTGTTTCTGAAAGCAGCATTACGTCGATTTGATTGTCTAGTAGGAATTGCGCTAACTCGAGTTTATGCTGCGAAACGCCGTTAGCGTTCCATGTAGATATTCGTAGGGAAGTCATTATTTGGATTGTTGTGAAACCAGCATTTGTATTAATAGATTTTGGTTTTGCATTAGATCTTGCATAGTTGTACGCATAAACGACATGAACTCCGTAAGGCTTTGCTTCGGCTGCTGCGGCGGTTGATGCTGCTGAGCCGTGTGCGGTTCTTGGTGTGCTGATTGCGGCAGTGAGCTTTTTGAGGCTGGGGTAGCCAGTCCTGATTTTAAAGCGCTTGCGTATGTGACATTTTTGTCAGAGTTTATGGGTCCTAGTGAGGATCTGGCTGCAGTCGAGAAGAAGACTTCAGGGTTTGACCTGGAGGCTATGAACTGATTATTTTGGGTGCGGGCAGTAAATCCCCTCTGGTGGATGCGACTTTTCAGCTCCTTATAAACTGGGCAACCTCTATAGTTAGCAGTGTGATTTCCACCGCAGTTGCCGCACTTTTTCGAGTTTTGGTCATCTTTGCTCGCTGGGCAGTGTGCGGAGTCATGAAGCACAAACTACACAGACTGGGCGCAGTTTACAGTAATACCTTGTATGGCCATGTTCTTGGCAGTTCGCACATTGTACTGGGCCATTGCGCTTGTGCGGCTCCTCAACTGTAATTCTGCGGTGCAGCAGGAACTGAAGATTGTATATAGGGTGCACTTCGTATTTCTTAAGGGGCTTAATTTGTGGTTCGAGCTCAACCTTAAAGAGTGGCTGTGGCTTTCTATCCCTGTTAGAGATATTGAACACTGTCTTAGCGCTAAATCCGTTCTCTTGTAGCGCCTTTGTTATCCTGCAGGCGATACTTCGGGCTCTATGCCCTTAAGTACGACTTGCAAGCCCTTGCTGCTTTTTAGCTGATACGTATAAAAGTTCTTTTTTTTGTCGGCGAGGTATTTCGATAATACTCTGTAATTATCTTCAAAACTTCGTTTCTTATCGTCTTTTCGCATTGATGTTTCTGTGCTCTTTGCCTGCAGAGACATCGATGGTAGCGAGGGAAGCAAGAACGTGCTCTCTCGCTCTCTGCGTTTAAGAATTCGCTCAAGTTTGGGGTAATTGACCGTGTTTGGGATGAGCTTGCATTACTTTCGGTTGCTTTGAAAGTGAAGTTAGCGTTGTTTCTTTGTACTGAGAGCCGTCTCTCGTCTTGCTCACGTTGACGTTGCGTGCGAACGTCGTTTAGACTCATTGCAATCGAGGTTGAGTTTGTTCGAGTTTCAAATGTTATGTGTTATATAAATTAATTAATTAATTAATATAAATATTAGCGATTTCATCGCTGAAAGCGTCTTTTCGCATTGATGTTAATTTACGAAACCAGTCACTGCACTTTTTTGCTATAACTATGGTAAATACTTTTTCCCGGAGCACAATAAATACACGTCCACATACGACGACGATTCGAATCGAATTCCCTTTAATCTTTCTTTAATCGATTCTTTAATCATCGGCTTATGGTTCTACATGGTTATAAAATTTTAAGAAATATGGCTTACTCACCCCTTTCATCCGCGATGAGCTGTTCTAACCGTTTCCACGTGATCGTGGCTGGAAAGGAATAATATTCAGGGAAAGCTGTCAACATCCCGTTCAGAAATGAAATAATTTACGCAGCTAGCCAATAAAAACCTTCAATGAGAACGAAAACCTCCGTTCACTAACTCCACGCGTTCATACGGGGCACTACGAGGCCACCAGATGGACACGATTTCACTCCCTTCTCTGCGACGGAGCGTCCCTTAAAAGCGCCGCGAACGTTCCGAGTCTAGCTTGGAGCTTAGGATGCCTCGGATCACAATTAGCGGCTTCTCCAACAAAAAGAGCTGTTTGTTCTGCTCTCGCTCCAACGGCGACGGCTCCGGCCAGGCTCCCTTTTGCGGGACCCCAGGCTTCTCGTTGATTCCTCGCGGCCACGCCTCGGTGCGGCCACTTTCGCCGCGAACCGTCCCAATTTATGCCGTGGACTGATCCGCTTGGAACCCCCGCTCGACTTCAGCTTCTCTTTCAACCTAACCTAACCAGAAAGTTGCCGCTTCGGCCTTGCTGTTGCCACCAGTCTCGCGACACCTTAAATTCTGGTGATCTCCGAGTGGGCTCAATCTCAAAGTTGCTCCTGCGCTCTTCGCGTAAAATCTCCTCCTTGTATTGGACGAACCTTCTTGAACCGCGCCAGAAATGCAAAGAAAAACATAATTCCACGCGGATTTCTAAATCTAGCTTTTAGCTTCCAATAACATTCCAATAACCTATTGCCAGATCACCAGACACCGGTAACACCTATCACCTTGCTCTGGTCCTACTACGACAAAGGACTCCCAGATAGGTTGCCTTTTCCCCGCCCCCCGGTTGCGACCTATGTCGATCTGTCGATCTGTTCTCAAGAGCTCGAACAGGGTCTCACACGATCCTGTTTAGCTAACCCACGGAGGCGCGGAATATTGTTTTAAATCTTTGGAATGATAAACTCCTATCGTTTTTCCTTGCATGTCCTCAAGCTTGTAGGTGGAATTACCCATTCTCTTTCCTTAATGTATGTATATCGGGCCAAGCTTGGCATTGTAACCCGCCGCTTAAAATTCTAACGGAAAATCTCTTGTCCTTCTCGAAACGTCACCTCTCTGGACCGTGCGCTATACCGCCTTGCATTCTTCTCCGTCTACTTCGCTAAAGCCTTCTGAGCCTAGGCACTTACCAACTTCAACGAATCTTCCAGGGATAACCTGATCCCTCTATCCTCCATGAGCCCTAGTTCCCTCATGTGCTTGTACCATCCCTCCGATCTCACAAACTGTTGCCTAAATACTACATAATACGGGCCGTACCAAAATGGACTGAGGTTCTCCTTTGGTTTTCTCTCACGTACGATCTTATGGCTGCAATGATGGACCTATTCAACATCTCCGATGCATCCGCCGGCGGTGAATAGACTTGCGTAAAAATCTGCGTCACCCGATTCTCTCTCATTAAACGCTTCGCCCTTGTAATTCACTACTACATCGGCCGATAGCTTTTTAGCCACCTTGAGGAATAAGAGCTTAGTGTGGTCTAGTGCGATAAATATCCCGATATTACCACTTTTGGATCTCGGATACGGCGCTAAAAAGTCCACATAAATTCTCTTGAAGAATCTCTGCGTCTCTGCTGGGCTATCCATCGTGCGTATCGTTATTTGGTTCAGTACCTTGCATGATATGCAATCCTCACAGATGCATACGTAGTCTTTCAAATCACTGAATTATCTTGGCCAGTAGTACATACGTCGAATCCTCTCCAGCGCACTATGGGCGATTTTTCATAATGGGCGGCATAAAGTCATAAAATTTATGGTGAAATATTAAGGAAATGTTTTTTTTTTATTTATAGTAAACAATTCAGTTGGCTGAAAAACAATTTTTTTTATCGGGTGGCAACGCTCTATTTGTGGCAGCCCTTCAAAACCAGCTAATCTGTTGAAGCTCGCAATTATATAAATTGGCAAAAAAATGTCATGCTGTTAAAAGTGATTAAATTACTATTGGTTTCTTTTAAATTAATAAGTGTAATATGGATAGCAAAGCTCAAGGTATTTAGAATCTTTTATTTACGATAAATTTGTATAAATGTTCGTGGTGTTTTTAATATCCGGTGTTATTGTTGATTGTATTTTTAGCAAAAATCTAACAATTTTAATTGTGTTCTGTGGAGTATTTCTTGAAAAGTGCATATCAAAACATGCAACGAAAAATGGCAAGTTACTAACGAATGTGTCTAGTTTATTTAGTAATCATGTTTTTTGCTCCTTTTTGTTCCTTTAAAAAAAATGCACTTGAAGTTTCCTTTAGGTTCAACAACAACACGCTTGTTGATATTTGGAACAGCAACAATCGCAAGGCTGATGCTGTCACAGCGTACATAATGGAAGAAATAAATGAAGATAATTTGAACAAATCAAACATACAGCAAATTAAGGCAAAAGTGACTAATTTTGAATACATATTATATAAAACGATACTTTCACAAATACAATACACAAAGCGATTCAAGTCAATTCACACAGAATGGTTTACAAAATGTATGGAAATATAAATTGATGTGGAGGATACTGCTAAGCCATCGCCATTAAAGGTGGGTCGTCCAAAAATAGGATATGCCGAGGTCGGGCCTAGACTACGAAGGCAAATGGCTTCAGAAGTTGGCGTTCAAAATGATTGCTCTACTGCTTTACTTTTGCATGCCGCCTCTGCGTCTGCCCGTAAAAATAATGAAAATAAAGTGGTTGGCTGATTGCGAAATGTAATGACTGAGGACAATGTTGTAAATCCCGAAATAAAAAATCAAGCAAGACCAGATCGCATTTCTAATATTGAAGCATTAGCTTTTTTATTGGAGAATAATTTCACAAAGCAGCAATACATCAGTTTTACACAACTCTAATATATGTCCCTGGTACGACTAAATAAGATCTACAAAATTGCAATGCAGACCGTCAGGAATTAGTATTTCCTAAACTGTGGCAAAGGTTTCTCTGCAGGATTTGCTAAACCACACAGCTGAACGAATATTGACCTTACAAAATGATGTTTTAGAGGAAATGGAAAATGTAACGGACTGCACCCCTATTATTAGCTATGGGTTTGATGGATCGACGGGTCTAATTTCATATAAACAAAAATTTGATTCAGATGATCCTGATTTCTAAGATCAATCGCTGTTCGTATTCACTGTCATACCAAGACGTCTAATTGATTCTTTAAATCGCGTAATATGGTTAAATAGAAGCCCACAGTTAGTAAGGTTTTGCAGGCCTTTAAAAATTGAATACGCGAAAGAGAGCTCCTCCTCTTAGCTCCAAAAATCTTAGGCGAAAAAGAAAATTTAGATGCAAGAAGCGAAATGCAAGAAGCGAAATTGGAAAAGTTCAAATGGCAACGTGAAAATATTTCTGTGGATTTTAAAACATATATGTCATTAATTGATGGAAAGTTATTAAACGTCATAACTGGTACAAAATCCAATCAATGTTGCCCAATCTGTGCCGTAAGTCCCAAAAGACTTATCGAAATCACAGATTTTAATTCTGAAACATTTCGACCTCAGCCTGGCTCTTTAAAATACGGCGTAAGTCCATTACATGCATGGATTCGATTAATGAAATTCGTCTTGAATATATCGTACCGCATGGATATACAGACCTGGCACATCAAAGGCGATGATAAAAATAAAATCATAATAAGAATGAAGGAAATTCAGCAAACAGTATGGAAGGTAATGGGTTTGCATATTAGCATACCGAAACAGAACGAAAGTGGTAACAGCAATGATGGTAACACGGCGAGACGAATCTTTGCAAAAAAAAACTGTTTGCATCCATAACATTGTTTGATGAGGCCATTTTGAATAATTTTTACTATATATTAATAGCAGTATCGTGTGAATTCTCAATCAGCCCAAAAAAGTACCGAAAATCTTGTAAAGACACTTTTAATCTATATATGAAAACATATCCGTGGTACCCAATGTCTCCAACTGTACATAAAATATTAGTTCACGGAGCAGACATTATAAATTTGTGTATAGTTCCAGTTGGATGTTTGGGTGAAAATGCATCAGAAGCTCGAAACAAACATTAAAAAATGGACCGACGTTCTCGTGCCAGAAAAAATTCTAGGTAAAGTAATATGGCTGACGTTTTTAATAGAGCCATGGACTCATCTGATCCATTAATATCAAGCTACTAGAAGCTATAAACCTTTTAGAGAATCCATCATCAGAGCTGAGTTCATACAATTTTTTAATGATGAAGACACCGAATCAGCAACGAAAGCGATGACAAAAGATTATTACTCTTTTTGTTTTTTTAAGTTTGGAATATTTTTAAAACATGGTAAAATATTATTTTTTCTATTTTTATGCTTTGCTTTATAATAAAAATTGAAATTTTTGTACAAGTGCCGGGGTTATAAAGGGGCGGAAAATAATGGCGTGGTCAAATTAACTGAAAAAAAATCCTAAATCAAATTAAAATATTAGTAACCCTTAAAAAAAAATTGAGCTCCCTAGCTCTATGTGTGGACTTTATGCCGCCAAAATCAGCTAATCGCCCATAGTGCAGTGTCCAATGACTTCCTTTATTACATCCGGAATCATCTCGTTTGGCACCCAATACACTATAGGCCGGATAACCATTTTTTCTAGCCAAAATTAATAACTTCTAAACGAAACAAAATATTTAGGTTTTGTTTTTTGATTTTGGTTCTTAGTAAGCTAAGGGACATATTTTGAGAAAATAGGCGTGGCACCGCCCCCTCTAAGCGGAACTAAATTTTATGTCTTCCGAAGTTATATAAAAGTTGATAACAAAAAAAATAACTTAAAAACAAACAATAATATAAAGGTCTGGTTTTTTTATTTTGGTTTTTCATAATCTTAGGTACCAAAAAAAGGCGTGTCACCCACATTTTCTGGCAGGAACTATGGAACCGTTTAAAGTAATTATTATTAAAAAGGCCTGAAAGGTAAAATATAATCTAAACTGTTTCACATGCGCACCTAATCAACATCTTCTTCGGTCTCAAGTTCCATATCCCTGATCTCAAGTGGATCGTCTTCAATATTTTCAAACTGATCATCAGCGCTCCTCAAGGGACTTTCGAGCAATTCTTATACTTCTTTTGGAATAAGCAATCTGTTTTGTTGTTTGATACGGTTGGCTAACCGATGATATTATAGGGTCTGATAATCTGTGGAGGACGTATTCCACAGATTAAACTGTTGCTTCGACTGCTTGTTCTCGCATGCTTTTTCTCGGCTTCAAATACAGAACCAGCTATAGAAACTTTGTATCTAGCCAATATTGCGATCTCTTTCGCACATTTGGTCGCAGCAGATCTCCAAACATCGAACAACTCCATGTTGGCGAGCCAGAGGTTGTGACCTTAAAAAGTGAATTACGCAGAAAGCGCGCAAAAGAGCACTTTTATATTACATTTATATGAACAAGAATTGAATTACCTTCAATCCAGTAGAAATATTAAGGTCAAACTAGCTAAAAGACCGTTTATATCTCTAACTAAACATTAGTTATTGTTATTCATTAGCTCTGTTAAAAACACACAAAAGCTCTGTTAAAAACACTCAATTACAGGGACAATCACAAACAATCCAACATTTGAGAATCGAAAACATATAGTAAAAACCACTCCCTTTCGATGCCATAATAACATTTTTATAAATTACTAATGCCAACTTTGGTATTTCTAAAGGTAGAAGTTTGGGACTTGTTTTAAATTTTGTATTATAATAAATTGGGTTATATTATCATATTCTCATAACGATCGTCCAAACTATTTCCGATGTTTGCGATATATATCCGGTTTTAACTGCAAGGGTATATCAACTTCGGCTCCGCCCGAAGTTAGCTTTCTTTTCTTTGTGTTTTGCTTTGCTTATATTTATTGTTCACTATATACTTATATTAAAACTAGAAAGATGATCGGGAGATAAATTCGGCAAAGACTCTGCAGTGGCGGCGGACGAAGCTGACGAAACTTATTGACGAGAGAGTGTGTCTCCTGGAGATGTACTCCCGTAATATCGATACTCGCGTGAGTTATCGAGTTTTGTCGATAACGAGGACTGAAAGGGGTTGCCACAGTACCCCCCTCCTAGAGTTCCAGTTGGGAAAGATACTTTGCTGGGAATCTGATTTGTCGTCCTGATCTTGACACTTTCTAGAGTGTCTGAGCAGTTGGCGCTGTCGTCTGCTCCTGTGCTAAAGGCGGTACGTCTTTGAAGATGTAAGCTGGTTTAAGACGATCGATGGAAACCTTGTTGTCCTTTGTGTGGCCCTTGAGTGTAAAATATTTGTCGTGTTTTGCTACCACTTCGAAAGGACCCTCGTAGTTTGCTTCCAACGGGGTTTTCACTCGATCCACTCGAACGAAGACGTGAGTACAATGGTTTAGGTCCGGCTGCACAAATTCCTGCGGTGTGTGATGGTGCACTGGCTTAGTGGTTGGCAGTTGAGACATGGTTTTTTGAAGAGCCTCGGTGAACTCGGACTCAGTGTGTTTTTGTGTGCTCGGTGCAAAAAATCCGCCTGGCACCCGTAGTGTGGTGCCATAAACCATTTCCGCAGGGCTCAGCCCGATGTCGCTTTTGATTGTTGTGCGTAGGCCGAGTAGGATTAGATGCAGGGAACTGCTCCAGTTGATTGGATCGACGCATTTTAAAGCAGCTTTTAACGTTCTGTGCCAGCGTTCGATCATACCATTGGCTTGCGGGTGGTATGCCGTCGTCCGCAGGTGCTTAAAACCACAAATTTTGGAAAGCTCTTGGAATAATGTAGACTCGAATTGTCGACCCAGATCGGTTGTGATGTGAAGAGGAATACCGTACTGAGCGAACCAGCCCGATATTAGTGCGTTGGCTACAGATTGTGCTGTGATGTCTACTAAAGGAATTGCTGCGGGCCATCTTGAGAATCGATCGATACACGTGAGGCAGTATCGGTATCCGTTCGATGAAGGCAGCGGGCCGACTATGTCGATATTTATGTGTTCGAAACGGGCGTCGCTGGCGGTGTACTCTCCTAGTGGCGATTTGGTGTGACGTTGGATTTTGGCCTTCTGGCACGGGATACAGGAGCGTACGATTTTAGCGACATCCTTCGCCATGCGGGGCCAAACGTAGTGTTTTCCGACCAACTTGTTTGTTGCCTTAACTCCCGGATGGCTCAGCGAATGTAGGGCCTCAACCACGGTTTGGCGTAGGCATTTGGGCACAAACGGACGTGTATGGTTATTGGCGACGTGGCAGTACAATTGCTTGTTTGAGCCTGCAAGAGACAATTTTGTTAGTGGGATTTGTTTTTCGGCGTCAGACTTGAGTAGCGATTGTAGTTCCGCATCGTTTTCCTGTTCCAGTGCCATCTCGTCGAAGTTTATGTGTTTGATGGCATCGATGCGTGAGAGAAGATCAGCCACGTTGTTTTCTTCTCCAGAGATGTGCCGGATATCGGTGCTGAATTGGCTGATAAAATCCAGTTGCTGAGCGCGTCGAGGTGATGCTTTTTCGCTGTTTTGACTGAAGGCGTACATAAGCGGCTTGTGGTCGGTGAAAATTACGAAATTCCTGCCCTCCAGTGCGTACTTGAAGTGCAAAATGGCCTGATAGATGGCAGTCAGTTCTCTATCGTAGGTGCTGTACTTCTTTTGCGTCGATGTGAATTTCCTGGAGAAGAATCCCAGTGGTTGTGTCTGCCCGTTGATGATCTGATGTACTACGGCACCCATAGCGTCGTCGGATGCGTCGGTGGTTAGGGTTAATTGGGAATTTGGTGCCATGTAGTTCAACAACGTAGCGTTCGCAAGCTCGTTCTTGCAGGCGGTGAATGCGTAGTCGGCTTCTGTAGACCAAAGTATCGGGGTTTTGTCGTTCTTTTTATTGCCTTGGATCAGCGTCTGGAGTATGTGCTGGTTCTCGGCTGCTCGTGGGATAAACGGTCTATAGAAATTAATCATACCCAGAAACTTTTTAAGATCTTTAGCGATAAGCGGTTTTTTAAAATGCCGTATGGCTTCCACTTTGGCTTCGGATGGTTTTACGCCGTGCTGACTGATGTCGTGTCCCAGGAATGTAAGTTGTGTCTTACCGAATTGGCACTTCTCAAAGTTTACGGTGAGATGTGCCTTCCGAAGGCGGTCGAGGATTGTGCGGAGGTGCGTCTCGTGCTGCGCCTCGGATTCTGAAAGCGATCAGAATGTCGTCGATGTAAGCAAAAACGAAGTCGAGGCCTTGTATGACGTTGTTTATGTGACGTTGAAAAGTTTGCGCTGCGTTGCGCAGACCGAACGTCATGAACAAGAATTCGAATAGCCCAAAAGGCGTGATAATTGCTGTTTTGGGAATATCCTGTGGTTCGACAGGAATCTGGTGATACGCTTTTTGCAGGTCGATTTTCGAAAATATCTTCTTACCGTATAAGATGCTCGTTACATCCAGTATGTACGGAATAGGATATCGATCCGGCACTGTTACGTTGTTCAGTGCTCGATAGTCACCGCACGGACGCCACTCTCCATTTGCTTTCTTTACCAGGTGCAAAGGGCTGGACCAGTTGCTATTTGAGGGACGGCATATTCCTTTCTCGATGAGGTAGGCGAACTCGGATTGTGCAGCTTTGAGTTTGTCGGGCGCTAGTCGTCGGGCGCGGGCGTGAGTAGGCGGGCCGTTGGTCGAGATGAAGTGCGTTACTTCGGACGTTGCTGGCAGCCGATTCGAGTTGATCGTTGCGAGATCGCGATATTCGTGAAGCAATGTAGCGTATTGGTTACTCGTGTCGTAGGATAAAACCGCGTTGATTTTACGTTGGGGCGCGTGACATTTTGATTCCAGCAGCGTAGCCCGATCGATAAGTTTTCGTCGTTTCATATCGACGAGTAAATCAAAATGTTGAAGAAAGTCGGATCCGATGATAGCGCAGTTGACGTCAGCTATCACAAAAGTCCACACGAAGTTTCGTCGCAGTCCCAGTGACAATGCTATGCGTTTTTCTCCATAGGTTTGTATTTTCGTGCCATTGGCGGTGAAAAGAAACTTTTGAGTGTGCATAGTTTTTGCGTTTTTGCAGGGTGGCATCACTGAAATGTCGGCGCCGGTATCGATGAGAAACTGTGTTTTGGAGAAATTGTCGTTGATGGCGAGGCGGGCAATTGTGTTGTGGTCTTCTTCGAATTTGTCCGCCGAATCCGAAGATTGATTTAGTTTTTTGGTTCGGATGCAAAAGAGCATGGTTGGCGACATTTCTTGGCGGCGTTACCAAATTTGCTGTGGTACCAACACATGGGTCCGGTTATGGCGCTGTTGCGATCCGTTCGCAAGCTGTTCTTGCGAGAACGGTTTCTGAAGAGCGCGTTGATTTGTTGTTCGATGCGGTCTAGACGATCGTCGGAAACGGCGCTGCTGGTTGACGCCGACTTGGCGTCGATGGTGCGTACCTGATGAAAATCACCGACTTCCATCACTTTATCTGCCAACTTAGCTAAGTTTGCTAGGCTGGCGTCCGATGCTTGCAAGATCGCTTGCACTTGTGTTGGTAAGCGTTGCAGCCACAGTGCTTTCAAGAAAGATTCTTGGACTTTGTTTGCGGCGAGTGCGTTTAACTCGTTGAGCAGTTGCGTGGGGCGCTTGTCACCAAGGTCGGTCTCCGATATTAACTTCTGGATTTTCTTTTGTTCGCTTTCGCAGAAGCGTTCCAGAATGCACGATTTCAAATTTTCGTACTTGCCTGTGCGTGGTTGGTTGACGATGGCGTCGGCAATTCGGGCCAACACCGGTGCTTCGATTGACGCTAGGATTGTGTTAAATTTCGTTTCGTCCGAGGTTATTCCCGCCAGAACGAATTGGGCTTCGATTTGCGATAGCCATAATTCTGGGTGTTCGGGCCAAAACGGCGGTATTTTCACAGCTACTCGGTTGATAACTGCGTCAACACCGAGACTAACGGTATCGTGAAAAACCTCGGCGTCGTCTTGTGAGGCGTCGTTGTTTGCCATTGTAAGCACCAGTACTCGCGTGTATATAGTGATCACGTCGGGGTCACCAATTTGCTTTGCTTATATTTATTGTTCACTATATACTTATATTAAAACTAGAAAGATGATTGGGAGATAAATTCGGCAAAGACTCTGCAGTGGCGGCGGACGAAGCTGACGAAACTTATTGACGAGAGAGTGTGTCTCCTGGAGATGTACTCCCGTAATATCGATACTCGCGTGAGTTATCGAGTTTTGTCGATAACAAGGACTGAAAGGGGTTGCCACAGTGTTAATACATCTAGTTTTGCTACCGTAATAAGCTGAGCGTAAGTTTTTTCCGGAAAAACACCCTTTAATGAACATTTCAGTGTATGTTCGAAATTTGACACCTCTTCTTTTTCCTAAGAGTTCTTAAAATAAAGAAAATTGAAGGAATATTGATTTCAAACTTTCAGTTTGTGTTTATTTTGAATATGAACTTTTTTTATTTACTCAGATGGACTTATGTTTTGGTCTGATTGGGGCGATGAACCTATGATTGAACGTGCAAATATGGATGGCTCTGGACGCAAAATCATATCCTCGAAGAAACTCGTTTTCCCAAATGGACTCGCAATTGATTATGACCATAGTAGGTTGTATTTTGTTGATGGTGGTATCCACACTTTAGAGAGCATGAACTTTGATGGAAGCAGCCGTCAGATAATTATAAGTAAGTACCCGTAATTTTAAATAAGTTCCAACGTTTCTAACTTTTAGAATTATATAATTGGGCCAAAATATTTTTTGTTATAGGCGTTGAAATTTACTTATTAATTTTTTTGCAATTTAATCCATTAATCCATCCATAAAATGGTACAAAATAAATTTCTGATTATCATGTATTTAAAAAAATCCCTACCGGAGCCCCCCTTAATTCGGAGGCTAGGCGTCAAAGAGTTAAAAAATGAAGGAGCCCGCTCAATTGGCTCATTTAAAAGATAATTAGCCTTGTGAGACTTGATCCGAAAGGGGGCGCATGTAGGAAGATCCTTTTGAGAAATATTAAAATTAATAAGTCCCGGTAAAAAAAGGAAATTAATGTTTGCAGCGTGTATATTAATGCGAAAAGTCAAAGCTGCCAGTGTACGCCGATCCTCCAACGTGCAAACATTAATAAGAAAGCGGCGGCTCTTGTATGAGGGGGAGGATCATAAAACCTTAGAGGCAAAAAATCAAATTTTAAAAATTTCTTTTGGAGACGCTCTATTCTCTTAGAGCGAATTTTACAAGACGGATTTTAAATGCTTGAGCCATATTCCAGCCATGACCTAACAAATGCAGGTAAGACGCTGAGGATCGAATTTGGCCCTTGAATCGGTTCACGAACCTTTTTATAAAGCCCAGTATAGCATACTCTTTAGGCAGTATAAAGTCTAATTGACGAGCAAATTTTTTATTTATTTTTTTTTTTGAGAACAATTTATTATCTGGTATTTTAAGGGTAAAACCCATTTATTCGCTAGGCCCCGACGGTTGTGCGCTAAAATACTGCACCAGGGCTCTGTGCAAACCTCTTCAAAAGACTTTTCAACTTATCTTTGGAAACCTCGATTTTTCCCCTTAAGTGGAAGGTATCATTCATAATTCCCCTACATTCCCCCTAAAAAGTCTTATTTAAAAACATACAGTCCCGTCTGGTCCGTGCTTCATCCGGCGTCCCTCAAGGAAGTCATCTTGGCCCGTTATTATTTACGCTTTTTATAAACGACTTGCCCCTGCTTTAATGAACTCTCTAGTTCTTATGTATGCAGAGGATGTAAAGCTTCTCGTCTTCAGTACAAATCCATCTCTGCCCAATGAAGTCTTCAGTCTGACCTTGATAACTTTCAAAAAGGGTGTTTAGCTAATGACCTAATGGATCAAACTTCAAGCATATGTCTTTTTATCGTTCTTGCCCTCTGCAAGCAACTTATTCTATTAATGGGATTGCCTTAGAAAAATTAACTCAGGTTAATGATCTCGGCATCCTATTAGACATTAAACTTAAATTTGCCGACCATATTTCCTTAATGGTTAATAAAGCTAAAGGAGTCCTTGGTTTTCTTGAAAGGTCGTCAAATGAATTTAATGACCCCTATATAACCAAAACATTATTCATTTCTTTGGTCCGTCCTATACTGGAGTACGGTTCATGTGTCTGGAGTCCCCAATATGGAGTACATAAGGACCGCATAGAATCCGTACAAAAGAACTTTTTAATATTTGCACCTAGAGGTCTATACTGGGATGCAAATCTTCAGCTTTCATCCTACAGTAGCAGACTTTTACTTATAAACTTACCTAGCTTAACAAATCGTAGGACAATGCTCGGTGTAGTTTTTCTACATAACCTTATTAACGGGGATGTAGATAGCCAGCATTTACTAACACGTTTAAAATATAACATTCCTAATAGAAGGACTCGAAACTTTAGTCCTCTGTTCCTTAGCCATTGTAGTTCGACATATGAACAGCAAAACCCTTTTAGGGTTATATGTTCGAACTAAAATTGTCTCTACTCTATTACATCTCTTTTCTGTCCCTCTAATTTAAAATATTGAATTTTAAATTTCCTTACTAACTCCTCTTAGCTTAACAAATTTCAATTAGCTTAATATGTACTAACAAATCGTTTCTCGAGCGCCCCTCGGTCGTCTGGGCCTCTAAGCTTTATGATGAATACAGGAATGCTAGCTGATGCTCTTATTGATGCACAAACCATTTCCAAATTCTGAAAGACAGCGAAAAAAAAAAAAAAAGGAGACACCTACATCTAGCACCTCCTCTTTAGCTGTCAAACTATAATTGTCGATAGAAAAAACCGTTCAGATATCAAGAGTCTGCTTACTGTAGCGGGCAACCAAATATTTCGATAAGTTTTCGGGACCACTATAAGGAAACTCTGGATATATCTTCCTGTAACCATGATACAATTATACAAGGTAGTCCATTAGTTGACTTAAGTCCCTTATTTTAATTTCAACATAGTAAGCGTTGAATAGTGCGAGTGAAACGGCTACACAGTACTTTGATTAACCCTAACACAGAGCATGGTGCTAAAAGTTTTTCTTAGTTATGACGAAAGTTTTAGTGTTTATAATTTTATTTTAATAAGTTTAGAGTTTGACATTATTCTTTGTTTTTGTTTTTGGACAGCCATTCTCTTGTTTAAGTTCTTAATTCTAAAGTATATACGTATCTAAAAATAATTTTTTTTTATACTTACACCAATATAGACCTGCTCAGCGGCGTTTAACAATGTCTGTTTTAAATTTTTAGTTTAAAAAAACTAAAAAAAACAAACTTTACGCCTAGCACGTGCTTCATCCGTGACGTGATCATCCGTATACATCAAGAAGTAGGCATGACGAATGCATGAAGAAATATCATTAATAAAGTTAATATATAGGAGAGGTCACAGAGAGCTGTTTTGTGGAAAACCAGAAAAAATCAATTTGTCGAAGGCTATGGAGAAGTCATTGTAAATTGCATCAATATGACATCGGTTATTAAAGGTTTCAATGCAGTGCTTAGAATAGACCACTTAATTAGTTGTAGTGGATCTCCCAGGCAAGAAATCATGCTGGTTGGGGGATGTAAAAGGCTCCCCTGTCTTTAAAAATCGTTTTTAATGCTTATCTCTTAAATTCTTTAAGTTTTTAAACAGCCATCAATTTAGCCATCCGAAAAAAAGGAAACCCAATCATAAGCTGCAATAGAGGCATCAATAAGTAACAAGTTGGAATCATTCAGATAATAATTTGGGATGGAAAAAAGGCCAAAAAAACATAAAACTCAATATCAATTACGGTTTGTGGTGCAATGGGACTTAATGGTACATTAAATTATTCTATATTTGTATTAACCTTGTTATTTAAAAATATAAGATCTAGAATTTTAGATAAATTATTAAAAATATTTTTTACTTGGGAGAGGCCGAGACCAAATAAAATCATCTAACACTACAATTTCATCACCTTCGGCGAACGTTGCTAGGATGCAACGTTCTGTCACTGACACTGGTGATGTTTTCAACGCAATAATGACGAACGGGCCATGCATTTCCTGAATTGAAACGTAGACCTGAACGACCAGACGTAGTGATGTAGTGATAGCCTGAAGAGATCGACGGATAGCAATGCTCGCACACACTGGGTAGTGGATGTATCCTGGTCTTTTCCAAATCCTTGGAAGAAGTTGGGCTCGAAGAACTCAGAGGAGCTATAGTTCTTATTGAGCCTCGTTTCCACAAGGATGATTACATCAAAGTCGCAGGCAAAAATTTCAGGAGTACCACCCGCGATAAGGTCCTTGTTCCCGATATATTTTGGAATAGAAATTTTAAGCTTTTATTGGAGTCTGAGGACGGATTATAGCTACGGTCAACACTGACAATTTTAACGGCTAGGGGGTAATGATGAAAGTACACTCCTAGTACTGGTGCATGCAAAAGCATATCCAATGCGCAAAGCTTCATTAGACTCAACAGTAGATCTGCGAGTATCCAGTTGCAAGGCAAGGATTGCCAGGTAAAAACATAGAGAACTCATAATCAGGAATATCCAAGCGCAGCAATGATCTTCTCTCACGTCCTACTCGGTCAATAAACATCTTCATTCGGTGAAAAGAAAGTATGAGCGGGTGGCCCAACGAAAAGAGATAGGAGGATGTCTCGCAGCAGAGTGCAAACGAGGTGAGAAATAGAAGCTTGTGAAGAGGTAGAAATGACGGCGCTGCTTACTGGGGAATTTTTGACGATCGCGTTTGTGGTTAATGAAGAATTGCCGGGAGGTCAATAATCTTAGCAAGCTCTTTATGCACAAAGCGGCTTACTTTCACTGACATAGGCCAAAAGTCATTATTGAAAACTTTAAGGAAATATTGATCCGCAACTACTTATTTAAAGTTAACGAACTTAAGGGCGTTGATGTCATCATCTTTTTTGACCAGTTTAGCACAGGATAAATCGCTTGGCTCTATGTTTACCTTATCTGTGACAAGCTTGCACAGTGCATCAGGTTGGGAAGACGTCACGAATTTACCAATACGAAGATATTTTAAGGTGGGAAGTACTTGAAGCTGCGCGCAGCTTGTGGTGCTTTACCCACTTTGCGTCTATTAAAGCTGATCCTCGGGACAGGCTCCTTTAATGCAATTGGGGCCTGGCATATTGTAGTCGTTTTTTTTTTTTAGTGCTGTTAGGAATAAAAGTGGGAGCTAAAACTTGCGTCCCTGCCGAAGAGACCTCGGGCCCAATGGGCCCAGCCGAATTTACCAGGGCATGATACTCTTTGGCTTTAAGGCTCGGATTCTAGATCCAGAACCTTGTGATTTAGCTCATCTTTTTTAGAATTCAAATCATTTCCAATGATGTAGTTATCAAATTGCCACAATTAGTTCGAAATGTTTATATAATGGGAAGGCGGTGGTGAAGACACACAGGGAGATCGGCGCGCACGGAACGGCCTCACACCCACGTAGTTGGGTAGCAGTGGTTTCTGCAGTGCACTATGTGAAAACGTACACGTCAAAGAAAATCATGCAGGCTGAATTAAATCTTTTAAACACTTTTATAATATGTATTTTTAATTTTAGGCTAACTTTATTCTTTCCAAAAGTGTATACCTAAGTGTAAAAATTTGTCATATCATCTTTTTCCCAAAATTTTGGTTGGCTCTCTCTCAATCATTATAAAGGCCTATTAGCTTAATATCATTGTGCTATGGAGCTCAGTGATATTATCAGGTGACTCGAAAGTATAGTTTTACCAAACTTATATCATGGTAATCTTTTTTTATTCAGTGGTTTTACCTTAGTTAACCGCCATAAGAGAAACGGAATAGGTTCCGCCTTTGCAATATACAGTGGCAGTATTCTATAAACATTGAAATTATGTCATTGAGTCAAAGAGTTCACCGGGCGATCAGATAGATCTCAATTCAAATGAAATAGCTATTGTTGGACTACCAGATTTTTATTAGCCAAAAGCATTTCCAAGTTACCTGAATCTTAGTCAATCGCCCAAGTTAAATTCATTTGATTAACAGATATACAATAGAAAGCGGAGAGATTGTCGATATACAAAGTTCGCACAAAATCAACCTTAGCTGTTGTAGCTTTAGCCTTAGCTGCGGGAATGATTTTGAATTGAGGCATTGCCAAGACTGGGAAATTACACATTACACATTTTTATACCCTTGCAGAGGGTATTATAATTTTGTCCAAAAGTGTAAAGGAGTGAAGGAGACATCTCTGACCCTGTCAAGTATATACATATATTCTTGATCAGGATCACCTCCTGAGTTGATATGAGCATGTCCGTCTGTCAGTTTCTACGCAAACTAGTCTCTCAGTTTTAAAGCTATCGACTTGAAACTTTGCACACACCCTTCTGCCCTTTGCACGCAGTATAAATGTAAGTCGGAACGACCGGGGCCGACTATATCCTATAGCTACCATATACCTGATTGATCGGAAATGGTATAACTTTACCATTTTTAGAGAGTTCAAATTTTACACGAGAGCTAGTTTTGGTAAAATAATACGACATGCCAAATTTCATAGGGATCGGCCGACTATATCCTATAGCTGCCATATAACTGAACGATCGGAAATGACCCAAATTTTGTGTTTATGAAGATAGAAAGCTGGAACTTAGTACAGATTTTATTTTAATCCAACCTACCAAATTTCATAACATTCGGTCGACTATATTTTATAGCTGTCATATAACTGAACGATCGGAAATGGTATTTGGTAGAAATACCAACTTTGGTATTTTTGAAGATAGAAGTTTGGGACTTTTTTTTAGATATTTTATTGTAATTATTTGGTTTTATTACGATATTCTCATCGGCCAACTATATCCCATGTTTGCGATATATATCCGGTTTATACTGCAAGGGTATGTCAACTTCGGCTGTATTTGGTGTATTTGGAGGCGAATTGATAATTTTTTAAATTTAAATCCAAGTCTAGCTTGACTCGGCTTCTACCTCTTCTTTCATCTTTTTTTTGTGCAATAGAGATTCATATCTCTATTTATAGATATTCCTTTCCTTAAATATATTCCTTTATCCAAATTTAAATCCAAGCATAGCATGGCTCGGCTTCTTCCTCTTCTATTTTTATACCCTTGCAGAGGGTATTTTAAATTTGGTCAAAAGTGTGCAACGCAGTGAAGGAGACATCTCCGACCCTATAAAGTATATATATTCTTGATCAGGATCACCTCCTGAGTTGATATGAGCATGTCCGTCTGCCCGTCTGTCTGTCTGTCTGTTTCTACGCAAACTAGTCTCTCAGTTTTAAAGCTATCGACTTGAAACTTTGCACACACCCTTCTTTCCTTTGCACGCAGTATATAAGTCGGAACGACCGGCATCGGCCTACTATATCCTATAGCTGCCATATAACTGATTGATCGGTAATGGTATAACTCTGGTGTTTTTAGAGTTAGAGAGTTCAAATTTTACGTGAATGCTATTTTTGGCAAAACATTACGTCATGCCAAATTTCATAAGGATCGGCCGACTATATCCTATAGCTGCCATATAACTGAACGATCGGAAATGACCCAACTTTCGTGTTTTTGAATATAGAAAACTGGAATTTAATACAGATTCTATTTTTGGTCAGTTGATCCAACCTACCAAATTTCATAAGGATCGGCCGACTATATCCTATAGCACCCATATAACTGAACGATCGGAAATGACCCAACTTTCGTGTTTTTGAAGATAGAAAGCTGGAACTTGGTACAGATTCTATTCTATATTCCGGTTTTAACTGCAAAGGTATATCAACTTCGGCTCCGCCCGAAGTTAGCTTTCCTTTCTTGTTTTTTTGTTCAATAGAGATTCTTATCTCTATTTATGGATATTCCTTTGCCCACTATAATCGCTCTCATCAAATATTGCTCTTACACGCTTTGGCTCTTTGAATTTTACTTAAACATTAAAAAACGTGCAGAAGTATTTTCACCGTGCGTAGAGCTGAATTTTATAAGAATTATATTCGCCACTCCTCGATTCACTTTACCTTTAAAACTTAACTCTTTGAAACTCTTCGAATCTTAAAGGTATCTTAATTTTGTAATCAATACTTTTAACCAAAGATTTTAAGTTATTTAAGTCAATATGAGCCCATTCTTGAATTATTGCTGATCTTAGGCCAAGTTCAGTCTCCAACTGTCTCCCTTTCTTAAACATACGACCAGCAGGTCTTCAATTGGATTCAGGTCAGGACTCGACGCAGCCCATTTGAAAATAGGAAATTGTTTAGTCACTAAAAAACTCTTCGGCCCAGAATTGATATTTTTTTCAGAATTCCAATCGAGCTCTTATATGCTGGTCCAGCAGCTTTGGTTTAGGCACCATGCACGTGTTTTTTCGTTTAAAATTTTGAAAATTCGGCTCGGGTGATTTGGAGGCCGAAATGAGCCGTACTTTGCCCGGATCCTTGGCCGACAAACTATTCCCACAAGGCATTTTTAGCTAAAATCTCAAATAATTTAATGCAAATTTGGCATAATAAATTCATTTTTAATACTTACAATAATTTACGAAAGATATATTCACTTTTTAATATTTTGCACCACACTATCAGCACGAGAGATTAGCTAGACTCATTTTTCACATATACTTTATATTTACTATGCGAGGCACCAAAATATTGTGTAAATAATAGTACTACGAAAGAGATTAGAATGAAGAATTTTTTTTTACATAGCAACAAAAATACAGGGTTGCCCATATTCGACGGACCCATGTTTTTTTTTTAAATCAATCATTTAATTTGTTCCAAGTAGATTTGTTTACATCAATTTTTGAATATGATATCTTTCAAATGGCCGCCACTGGCGTTGATGGCGTATTGTGCCCTTTTTGCAGCATTTTCCATCGTTTTCGCTAACATTTCGGCCGGAATAGCGGCTATTTCTTCACGAATGTTGTCCTTGAGCTCTTCTAGGGTCATTGGCTTTTTAACGTAAACCTTTGACTTCAAATATCCCCACAAGAAGAAGTCAGGCGGCGTCAAATCGGGCAAACGCGGTGGCCAGTCCAAATCACCACTTTTTGACATCAAACGGCCCAATGACCGTTTTCGAACTAATGCCGCACCAAACTGTGACTTTTTCGTCATGAAGAGGCACTTCTTGAATCTTCTCAGGATTTTCAGTGGCGTAAATACGGCAATTTTGCTTATTTACGGTCCCATTCAATGTGAAATGGGCTTCATCGGACATGATAATTTTGATAATGCAAAAAGGGCACAATACGCGATCAACGCCAGAGGCGGCCATTTGAAAGATATCATATTCAAAAATTGATGTAAACAAATCTACTTGGAACAAATTAAATGATTAAGATTGCCAACCGCCAAATTTTTATTTTTTTCTTTGATTTTTAAAACAAAAACATGGGTCCGTCGAATATGGGCAACCCTGTATACGACGAAAAAATTCTACATTTATGTTATCAATACATACAAAATTAATGTATGCCATTCATGCTAATCATCCCTGTGGCAGAGGGCACGGAGGAGCGGAAATTGTAATCAAATCTAGCATTGACTACAGCGAGATCGCAACACTCAAAAAAGAATGGATCCAGTGCGCCAGAATCAATAACAATTTATACTCGCAGGTGATTTCAATGCCAAGCACCCATGGTGGGGCTCGAGGGTGATTAACCCTAAAGGATATACGCTATTTAGGTGTATTCAGTGCAGAGCCTTCAACTGCCACTCAACTGGAGAGCCTAGGTACTGGCCCACTGACCACCAAAAACGGCCGGACCTACTGGACTTTGCTATATCCTACGGAATTCATCCGGACTCCATTGCCTGCTCGTCAAATGCAGATCTCCTTTCGGATCACAGCGCGGTGGAGCTCCACATTTATATCCCTGTTGAGAAGAAGGTCACCAGTTCCCGGATGATAAGATCACGTACCAACATCGAAACCTACACAGGGTGGCTGAATAACGCCCCAGGGAATACTCAGCCGGACCTCAACACAGGATTTGATATTGAAAATGCCGTGGCCAACCTCACTCAGGAGATGCACGATGCTGCCATAGTTGCAACACCAAGGGCAACACATGCAACACAAAATCATTCAAAGGCATAGATGCCTGTGGTCTCCGGAGGTAGCTCTACGGCTCAATGAGGAGCGATGGCTTAGAAGGGTCTGGTTGCGAACTAGGTACCCCAACGACAAAACAGCTCTGAACCGTGCGACGAGTCACGAAGATGCTCCAGAGGTTGGGGACTTGTGCAATTGAAGAATACCTGCGGCAGGTTGATCCCGGCGACCCCGAACACAACTTGTGGCATTTGACAAGCCACATCAAGCGTCCAAAGAAAAGGGTGGCTCAGGTTAGGAAACCCGACGGTGAGTGTTGCCGCTCCGAGCAGGGGACGGCGGACGCATTTGCTGCTCATTTTGAGGACGTTTGCACTCCGTTCAATAGATTCTCGGAGGTGGACCAAGCTGAGACTGAGAGGTTCCTGTTTCTACCCTGCATGGATTTCTGTCAATTGGAGCCAGTCCAGGAAGAGGAGGTTGAGGAGGAGGTCTCTGGCCTCAACACCAAAAAATCCCCGGGTGCGGATATCCTTAAAGCAATTGCCATTAAACTTCTCCCCCCATTAGGTATCCAAAAGCTTACGAGCATATTCAACGCTGAGGTGATCTTGCTTCATACAGGCCGATAAGCTTACTATCAGTACTATCCAAGTTACTTGAGAGAGTATTTCTGCGCAGATTTCAGACTGTATTGGACGAGGCTGGCTTGATTCCAGACCATCAATTTAGTTTCAAGCGTTGTCAGGCTACTCCGGAGCAATGCCACAGGATTGTACAAAAGATTCTAAACCGCCTGGAGGAAAAGAAATATTTTCGCGCAGTTTTCCTTGACAGGCATTTGACTGGGTCAGGCATCCGGGACTACTAATGAAGATAAAAAGGAGCGTACCCCATGGGCATTACGCCTTCCTAAAGTCATACATGAATGTCAGGTCATTAAGGGAGAAGCAAGGTCTGCTTATAGGCCTACTAAGGCAGGTGTCCTGCAGGGCAGTGTTCTTGGTCCAATACTCTACACACTATACACAGCAGATATGCCTAATATAGATGAAGGAGGTTTGCTAGCCGCAACATATGCAGACAACACAGCTTTCCTAGCCTCGGCAAGCTTGTCTGACTGTCTTCAGCGTCAGCTCGATGCCCTCGACCCGTGGCTTCAAAGATGGAACATTAAGATTAATCATGATAAGTCCGCCCAAACTACATTTACCTTGAAGAGAGGCGACTGTCCACAAATTAGCATTGGAGGCACTGCCATACCACCTAAGTCAACCCCTTAATACTTGGGAATGACGTTGGACAGGCGTCTAACATGGAGGACCCATCTACTGCGCAAACAAATGCAGGTACAGGAAAAGCTGCGGCTGGTTTATTAAACGGAAGTCAACCCTGAAGCTGAGGGTAAAACCACTAATATATAATTCCATAGTGAAGCCAGATTGGACTTATGGTATCCAACTGTGTGGCACAGCGAGTCCAAGCAATATGAAAGTCATTCAGCTGGCACAAAACAGAGTTCTGAGAACGCTATCTGGGGCTCTGTCCTTACCATGAAAATTTAACTATTCATGTCCAACTGGGCATCCCTAAAGTCAGCGCTAAAGTTAGAAAATTCTCCGCTAAATATAAGGACAGACTAACACGACATCCCAACACATGTGCCACAAATTAGCTGGACAATAGCTGGATTTACTAAATTAACCTTTTAAATTCATAACTTGTATTAATCAAACTCCTATTGTCAAGGTTCACTCAAAAAATTTAATTATTGTTCCTAACTGAAGACAAATTGTAAATAAAACTTTCAAATTTCAAAAAAAAAAACAGGAAAGGAAAGCTAACTTCGGGCGGAGCAAGTTGATATACCCTTGAAGCAAAACCGGATATATATCGCAAACATCGAATATAGTTGGCCGATCTTTATGAGAATATGATAATATAACCCAATTTATAAAAATACAAAATTTAAAAAAGTCCCAAACTTCTACCTTCAAAAATACCAAAGTTGGTATTTTTACCAAATTCCATTTCCGATCGGTCAGTTGGCAGCTATAAGATGTAGTCGACCGATCGTTATGAAACTTGGACGGTCGAATTAACTGAGCAAAAATATAATCTGTACTAAGTTCCAACTTTCTACCATCAAATGCGAAAGTTGGGTCATTTCCAATCGTTCAGTTATATGGCAGCTATAGGATATAGTCGGCCGATCCTTATGAAATTAAACGTGTAGCAATATTTTGCGAAAAATAGCTCTCCTGTTAAATTTGAACTCTCTACCTATAAAAACACTACACATTTGGAACATTGTTGTAGCAAAATGAGGTATTCCTGATACCAGCGCTTCCAGAGTCCTTGGTAGAGTGCTTGGACAATCAATCAGGGATGTGGCTCAGGTCCCCTTCAGGAATGGTTGTAAATGATTTGCCTATCAACAAGTGTGCTGGGATAGATATGTGACTTCAGTGCCCGGTGTATAGTAGAATGGTCTCTAGTTTACCACTGCACTGATTTGTGCTAGTAAGGTGTACATCTTCTCGAACGTCAGGATAGTGTTGCGGCGCAGGTGCAGCTTGACTGATCGAACGGAGGACTCCCATTTTCCTAACCAGTGAGGTGCATATGGTGCGATAAAAAACCCAGTTAATGCATTCATCTGCCAGAGTGTGACATCTGGTCTTTGTGCTTTGTCGATGCCAGAAATTGTTGCATCTCATCCAGGGCTCGCTTTGCTCCGACAAAGTTCCTTCCATTGTCACTTTAGATCTGTACGCATTTGTGCTAAAAATGCCTCCGTGCTGGGTCAGTAGCCAGTTTCAGATGTAGTGACGAGGCACGAGATGTGCCTGGTCGTAAGTTTGCCCAGCATTCGTGTTCCAGGATCAACTTCATAAGCGGTGAGCCTAAGGCAAAAGTGTTTGACTTCTTAGGTCGTTTAGATCAAATGCCCGCCATCTCGTAGTATGTCATCTGAACCAATAAACGGCGCAAGCTAAGTGCGACCTTTTTGCAGTGGTTGATTCGTTTAGGATGGAAACAAGTGCATTAAACGCTGGAAATGAATTGTCCATCTCCTTTAGAGTGAGTATGGCTGTGTTCCTTTGTATGCATGATGGTCTGTAAAAATGAAAGAAACTCAAGAGTTTTGCAATTTTGCCGTGTCGTTGAGTAGCCATGATGGCCCGTTTTTCACAGGTGAAATTTAAGTAGATGGGAAGTCATCATTCCCCTTGTTGCAATAAACAATAGTTAAATCAGACCATGCATTAGCCTGAATTTCCTTGTTTCGATGCCTTGGTCGATTCATCGGAGAATAGTTCAATCGAGTCCTCCTTGCTGAGAACAAATTGCGTTATTTGTAACTTTCGTAGCGTGTCAAGCCAGGGTTCTGCAATGTTTCGTGGAAGCTCGGAGTCCCAATCCAGCTCCAATAGTCATAGCGTTTAAAACGTGATTTTGAATTGTACCAGAGCTGCCGATAGTAGGCCAAGTAGGTCACAGATATGCAAAAGATTTGCCTTTTAGTGCAGTTCGGACTTGATGTCAAGCCTGTTTTGTACATCAGCATGTCATCGGTTGAATTTCAGTAAATTCCAAAAACCTTTACTGATCCTTCGTTTCCGGTGCCGATAGCGTCGCCGGATTCGAGTTTACATATTCGTGATGAATCGGGTACCCACTTGTCGCGATTCAAATTTGGCTTGTGACATAAGTTGTAATAGCTCATTCTTAATTGCTAGTAGACTCATCTTCGCGGTTCACTCCAGTGGGGAAATCGTCGACGTAGAAGAAGAATAGAAGAATACTCGATTCAGCTGGATATTCGTTTTTGTGATCCTGCGCCAGCTGCTCTAATACTCTTACAGCCAGATATGGCGCACAAGCTGTTCCATAAGATACAGTTCGTAGCTGGTGTTGCTTTAAAGGCGCAGATGGATGTTCTCGCCATATGATTCTTTGGTAGTTTTGGTGATCGGCACCTACCCATTTGCCCATGTTGCATTTGGAGAATAGCCTTGTACTTGTTGATGAACCGTGATGTGATGAATTATCCAAATATTGAGGTTGTCGTGCATCGTTTGGCCCGTAACAGAATTTACGAACTACAGAATTTCTATCAGAGCCACTGATGCGAAGTTGGCATCCGCGCTCAGAAATCCATCAAACACCTTGAGAGATGTTGAATCGATATTGTTTCTCTTTAAAGATGATGTGTTCTTACTGAGAACGTGGGCAGTAACCTTTAGAGAGCTGTCTGCGAGTTGTGATATTGACCTTGGAGTCAGTGTCCTTCTCGATAGCCAATATTGCACCAATATATAGCCATTATAGCCAAGTACCGGCACAGCGACACTAGAGGTGCATGACCGTCTCTTCCTCTGCGTCCTTATAGCTCCTACAGTAGTCATACTGATGCACCGAAGATCTAGCCGTATGCGTATTTATTATATAGCCGTATGCCCATTAATGGCCTTAATTTCTTGACTGCATTAAGGGAGATAAGCAGAGCGGATTAGCCTTCTTGTCAGAGAAGCAGCCCTTTTTCTAGAGCGGATGGTCCAGATCATGCGCGAGTTACTGCAGCTCTGGAGATTTCCTCAGTGATGTCAGTTCGAAGTATTCCACACATTTAAGACAACAAGATGCTAAAGGAACTTGTTCTTTCTTCGGAACAAGGGGGTTGTTTTACCCGTCCTTCCTAATTCATCAGCTTCGTAATTTCCCTCATGAGATTTTAATGCAAAATTGTTAGGCACCTAATGTCTCACTACCCTGTGAAATATTATATTTGAAAACCTTATAGTTCCGATAAAAATGAAGTTTCAATTTTATCGTATGTTACAGTGCTTTTCAATTTGCGCGCGAAATTATCGCATGTCCATACAAATTTTTGCATGGAAATACTTCAAACGCACAAAAAAAAAAGAAATACAATAACAAATGTTTCTAATCGCTCAAACATCTTATGATTTTGCTTATTGTTTGTAAGAGATTAAATAAAAAAAAAGCTTCTCCTGTAAAATTGGATTTTTTAACATACGATACTTTCGCGGAAATGCGTCGATATCGTTTCTTAAATGCCACCGAGTGATGGGAATCTAAGCGCATCCATGATAGCTATGACTTTAGCTTAAATCATACTACAGTGGTAAAGGAGTCTAAAGAACTCATTTAGACAAAAACGCGCGCAGCGGAAGCCACCTGTCAAGTGACCGTTCAGCTTTAAGCTATCCGTGTATATATGTTTCAGTCTAACTATTAGTCTATTACAATAACTACTTGTTATTGCTTTTCCGCAGGCCCACCTTTAGCTCTATTATCTCTTCAGGCAGAAGGTCGAAAATTAAGTTAAGGGGGTCAGTGTGTTGTACGCAGGCTGTCTGTAATGCAGAACTCAATCCGCTAAGGTTTCCTAAGCCGTTCCCTACTTGAGAAGTTTGTAAGGGTAGGCCACCAGACCATTACCCCGTAGACAAGGATAGGTCTAATGTCTTCCAAGTAGAGAAATCTAACTATGTTTGGACCGTTTGTTTTCTCTATGCATGGTTTTCTGTTTAGCGTAATTTCTAGGTACTTAACGTTTACACTAAGGGTAAAAATTTCTCCTAGTAGCTTCACATTATCGCCCTTTCCTATACGGTGCCGTGAATCCGAAAAATCATTTGGATTGATGGTCAGATGGATTTGGGGGCTAATGAGCTTCTACATTGTTTTAAGTGGAAAGGACGAAAAATTTATTGGTCTGAAGTTCTTTGAGGAGCAGTTCGAAGGTTTTCCTACCTTGGTAAAGACAACATTTGTGCGCTACCACGCCTCTGGCCGATACTTGTTGTGATGAGTTTTCTACTCCAGAACCTCAGATTTGTCCGGCTTTTTTTTGGGCCGGGAAGATGCAATGCAGGGCCTAAAAATTTACTGGGCTTAAAACAGTTTATCGATAAATTAAGATTTCTATTACTTAGGAGGTATTCGAGTGGACTCGAGCCATCCTGTTTTCCTATTTCCTGGTTTGTCTTTTCCGGAGAGCATCCTGGAAAGTTTACGTTGGTAAGAGACCATGGAGGCTGGCCTTGCGTGGTCTAGCGTACATCCGGTATCTTAATGAACCTTATATTAGGTGCTGTGTAGGCGAGGGCTTTTTAAGGCCTCCGAGGTTCCCCGAATGCTTGAGCAGAAACTGGTCCAAGCATTCCTCTTTGCTCTACGTAGTTCCTCTTATTATGGATCCTTCTTCCTCTTATACCTCCACGATTCTTCTGTGTTCGCTTTCCTAGATAAGTTAAAGGGTCAACGGACCTTTGTTTTTAAGGGTGCAAGCGTCGGTGACCACCATGGTATTTTCCTCGACCTCCTCTTGACCGACCCTTTTTTGGGAAAAACCTTGATGCATGCATTAGCGTAAGCTGCCGTTAGCGTCTCCCCCATAGCGCTAAATTGTCCTTACGTCAACGTATCTTATTGGTTCCCCCACCGATGTTTCTAGCTTCTTCTTGTAGAGATCCCAGTTTGCCCTTCTGGGATTGCGTACTGCTAGCTGAGAGAAGTTCTCGAATTTGACCATTCGAAGGGGGGAGCATTCCATGTTATCAAATCGATTAAAAATTAGAAAGATAACACAAAAGAAATTGCTGTGCTCTCCTAAGAAATTAAGAATAGATCTTTTTTAAGATTTGTGATGTGAGTGAGATGATACGGTAGGAACCATTGTAGCTCGAACATATGACCCTAAGATCCTGTTGTGCATAAGTCAAACTACAGTGGCTAAGGAATAGGGGACTAAAGTTTCTAGTCCTTCTACTATGAACGTTATATCTATATTAATCCACATGAGCCGTACTGCAGTATCAGAAGCATCCAAGAAATAAATAAACTTAAATAATTATGTATAATAAATACAGTCTTCGACTCTTATCCGACGTCTCTTATCTCCAAACAGAGCTTTTCGACCGGTCACTGTTCTTTTTGGGACCCACGTGGTTCTTATCTTTCTTACTTTTTCATCGTGCTTTTTAAATAGTCTTCATTCCATTCTTAACGATAAACAACTAACGTATACCAACTAAATACCAATAAGCCCCATCATGGGCCCAGCGCCTCCAAACCTGGGCGACAATCGATTTGCGCCTCTTGCCATCAGCCCACCATCAAAAAAAAGAAGAAAACCCCAAAAACTGGATATTGCCGGAACTTTCACCTCCTCAGTTGATAATCCAAGATATATAACAATCGCCTCCATCAATACAGAAAAGAACATTTCTCAATTCTCATGCTTCGCCGTCCACCGCGCCCTTAACATGATCTCCAAAACCATAGTTACAATTTCGAACCTCAGAGACGGAAATTTATTTATGCTAGTTAAATCTCAAGCCGACGCTGATAAGATAATTAATATTACCGAGCTCACCGGTATATGCAAAGTACAGTGTAAGCTCCACCAGGCACTCAATTTTGTACACCCCCACACCCCCTTATCAGCCAAAACAATCCACTTCACTTGCTCATAACAAATATAACTTATCTCCTGCATCACATGCATACTTACAAGAAATCCACGCTGATTACGAAAGTAGCAGCCGAGCAACATCTTCAAATCAAAATAAACAAACCACACACAATTTTAATTTAAATGCCCACGAATCTGACGATGCTATGAGTGATTCATACTAGCTTCATCAATCCCAACCAAACCAAATAACATCCTCTCTCTCTTCCCACTTATGTCCATTACACTAGTACAATGGAACATGAATGGTTACTTTCACAATTACCACAAGCTACAACTTCTGATTAACGATAGCAACCCTGATGTTATTTGCCTTCAGGAAACACATATTAATACCAACCTAACGAACATAGCTTACCCCAAGCCATTTATTGGATATTTCTATAACTTTAGCTCTAATACCTATGCCAAACAAGGTGTTAGCATACTTGTACGTTAAAACATTCCCCCACAAGCCCATAGCAATTAACAGTAATACTTGTTCTTTAGGTATTCCAAAATCCCAAAATATGTATTTTTAATATTCCTCCATCTCAATTTGTAGAAGCCAACGAAATTCTTAAAATAGTAGATCTTTCTAACAAGCCAATCTTATATGTGGGAGATTTTAATGCCTGGAGTCCATTGTGGGGATCATCTTCGCTTAACTCTAGAGGGTTAAAAATAGAAGAAGTCATAAACAAATAAACCTTAACTCTCCTCAATGACGGCTCCGCTACCCATCATTCCACTCACAACTCTTTCACGGCTATTGATCTAACATTAGCCACCGAATCGTTGTTCCCTTTCTGTAAGTGGTCCATACAAGACTCTCTTTACGGAAGCGATCACTATCCTTTAAAGACAAAGATTCAATTTCGAACTAATCCCCTAAACATACCGCCATCCCCTAAATTTAAATTAGATAAAGCCAATTGGGATCTGTATCGTGCCAAATGCAGAGATAACTTTAATTTCCCTGCAACACACGGCTTAAATATGTTTGCAGCAAAAATAATAAATGGAATCAAAGCCTCAGCCAATTTAGCAATCCCTCAAACCAAACCCTCTCTTCATCAGAGAAATGTTCCTTGGTGGAGCAAAACTTTGCAGGATTTAAGGCAACAAAAGCAATCTCTTTGGCACGCATACAAACAAACAAGCTCTAATTTCTTACAGAAAATCTAATGCTCTGTTCAAATACAGTTCAAAACAAGAAAGGAAAGCTAACTTCGGGCGGAGCCGAAGTTGATATACCCTTGCAGTTAAAACCGGATATATATCGCAAACATCGGATATAGTTGGCCGATCCTTATGAGAATATGATAATATAACCCAATTTATTATAATACAAAATTTAAAACAAGTCCCAAACTTCTATCTTTAGAAATACCAAAGTTGGTATTTCTACCAAAAACAATTTCCGATCGTTCAGTTATATGACAGCTATAGGATATAGTCGGCCGATCCTAGTGAAATTTGGTAGGCTGGATCAACTGATCAAAAATAGAATCTGTACTGTTTCAGCTTTCTATCTTCAAAAACACGAAAGTTGGGTCATTTTCGATCGTTCAGTTATATGGCAGCTATAGGATATAGTCGACCGATCCTTATAAAATTTGGCACGTCGTAATATTTTGCCAAAAATAGCTCTTGTGTCTAATTTGAACTCTCTAACTCTAAAACCAAAGTTATACCATTTCCGATCAATCAGTTATACGGCAGCTATAGGATATAGTCGGCCGATCCGGGCCGTTTCGACTTATATACTGCGTGCAAAGGAAAGAAGGCTGTGTGCAAAGTTTTAAGACGATAGCTTTAAAACTGAGAGACTAGTTCGCGTAGAAACAGACAGACAGACGGACAGACAGACGGACAGACGGACATGCTCATATCAACTCAGGAGGTGATCCTGATCAAGAATATATATACTTTATAGGGTCGGAGGTGTTTCCTTCACTGCGTTGCACACTTTTGACCAAAATTATAATACCCTCTGCAAGGGTATAAAAAGCCAAACGGGAATTCTATGAAAGATTAACTTCTAATATAACCCCTCTATCATCGACCAAGAAAACTTAGGCTGACCTTAATCGCTTGATAGGTAATTTTCAAAATAACCTCAGGACAATTTAACAACGAGAATCTCCACCACTCCGTAGACATTGACGATGCATTTGGGAACTTTTGGTCGGACTCTAAGGACGGCAATTTCTCCCACCAATACAAGACCCGTAAAGAAGTAACTCTTTCTCAGAAATACACACCCACCAAATTGTCGACCGCCTCTACAGAACTTGACTCAAATTTTTCCCTAAGTGAGATTGAATATGTACTTCAGCATGCGAAAGGGAAAACACTAGGTATAGACCAGGTATAGATAGAAACAGTTGCCCTCCGAGGCCAAATACCGCCTATTAGAGATGTTTAACGCTATGCTCGCTAGGGGTATCGCTAGACCTAAACATCATTTAGACCTATTTCTTTACTCCCTTGTTTAAGCAAGACCTTAGAAAAATTCTTGCCAAAAGGTTAATGTGGTACATTACGAAACATAAACTTATCAGCCCCCACCGAACGGCTTTTAAGCAACAGCATAGCACTATTGATTCCCTCCTGCATCTCCACCATTACGCATCGGATGCCCTTTCTACCAAAAATCATGTTACCATATTAGCAACTAATTTTGAAAGGGCTTTCGATCGCGTAGGGGTGCATACAGTAGTGGATAAACTTTCCCGGTGGGGGGTAGCTCAAAAGACCTTCAACTTAGCGAAGGATTTCATGATCAACCGTTCTATCCGAGTAAGAGTCAACAACACTCTGTCTAAATTTTATACTCTCCACAATGGGATCCCACAAGGATCGCCCCTCTCTGCGGTACTGTTCATGATCGCCTTCCAGTCCTTAAACAACAGAATATTAAGACATAAACAAATTAAACTGGCAATTTATGCAGACGATGCCATAATTATTAGAAAATGTAAGAATACTACTTCACTAAATAATAAGTTTGAAGAAGTCCTTAATGAAATCCAATCCTGGAGTAACACCTCCGGTGCGACTCTTGCTGTAAATAAACGTAAAGTTTTTCATATTTGTAAAAAAAAAGCATATCCACTGTACATACCCACCATTATCGCACAATGACATAGATATAGAACGCGTTTCTTTTCTTAAAATATTTGGCCTGACACTTAATAAACGATTCACATTTAAACCTGTAGCGAACTAAGGATTAAACTTATTAAGAGACTAAACATTATAAAATTCTTAACATCTAAGCGACCTCTCATCCACCGGACCACACTAATACAAGCGACAAGAGCTCTGTTGTTGTCCATTATTGATTATTGACTCCCCATCTACGGCTGGTGCGCGCCATCGAACTTAAGAAAAATCTTACCTCCTTACCATGCGGCCGTCAGGCATAATATTGGCGCATTTCCAATGACCCCAACTAAGTGCATCTTAGCCGAAGCAGGATTGCCGGACATTATAACCAGAGTCACGCAAACTACCTTTAAACTAATACCAAAACTCGTGTGCTCAACCAACTCTATTCTGCTGAAGGACTATGAAGTTGCCTCAAAGCACCGTAGGGAATTCAAAGTAGTCCAATCTACGATTCGAATACGATTCGAATTCGATTCGAATTCGGACATCAGGGCCCAAAACGGTCAACTTGCGTCGAGCTTGTTGGTGAGGGGGGAACGCACATGCATACGATTCTATTTTTAGAACTCTTTACATGTATCCGTCAACAAAAATGTGAACCTATGTATGTATGTGTGACTGCTCGCACGACGGCGTAAAAATTTTTTGGCTTCCAAATTTCAATTTCAATTTCTCGTTTCTGTTTCCGATGCGCCGATAGTTGGTAGAACAAATAGTATTTCTGATCGCCGCAGATCGAGTCAGGGTGGTAGCGTAATGCATAGAGTAGTTACTCTATGTAAAATTTTTTTGTGTTCCAATCCTCGTAAGGACTTTGAACTTTTTTATACCCTTGCTGAGGGTATTATAATTTTGTCCAAAAGTGTGCAACGCAGTGAAGGAGACATCTCCGACCCTATAAAGTATATATATTCTTGATCAGGATCACCTCCTGAGTTGATATGAGCATGTCCGTCTGTCCGTCTGTCTGTTTCTACGCGAACTTGTCTCTCAGTTTTAAAGCTATCGTCTTGAAACTTTGCACACAGCCTTCTTTCCTTTGCACGCAGTATATAAGTCGAAACGGCCCGGATCGGCCGACTATATCCTATAGCTGCCATATAACTGATTGATCGGAAGTGGTATAACTTTGGTGTTTTTAGAGTTAGAGAGTTCAAATTTGACATGAGAGCTATTTTTGGCAAAAAATTACGTCATGCCAAATTTCATAAGGATCAGCCGACTATATTCTATAGCTGCCATATAACTAAACGATCGGAAATGACCCAACTTTCGTGTTTTTGAAGATAGAAAGCTGGAATTTAATGCAGATTCTATTTTTGGTCAGTTGATCCAACCTACCAAATTTCACTAGGATCGGCCGACTATATCCTATAGCTGCCATATAACTGAACTATCCGAAATGGTATTTGGTAGAAATATCAACTTTCGTATTTTTGAAGATAGAAGTTTGGTTTTTTTTTTTAATTTTTTATTATAATAAATTGGGGTGTATTATCATATTCTCTTTCATTGTAATATTTTTCTTTAATTTTAGAATTGGTAAATTGTCTTATTCTTCATTATGTCCCGTTAATAAAATGATAATAAAATTTCAAGGGAGTCCTTCCGGCATTTTGTCATCCGACACGTCCGTCACTTATTTTTAAAATTGTAATACAATGCAATTAAAAATAATAATAATGTAGAAATTAAAAGTAAAAAAGAAAAAAATAATAAAAAAATATAAGTAAATGTATACAGAATCATAAAACTAAAACTTTATCAAAATTGACACAATCGCCCGCTAATGAAATCGAACCCAGGACCCCATGAATAAGGACCGCGCACTATCCATCTAGGCTACCCTGGAAGTTGATTTTATGATACTTAAAATTGGTATTAAAAGAGGCGCTAGAATCTATACCAAAAACAGAGTTGACGAGTAAGGATAGTAAAAGATATTTCTGATCTCTTTACTCTTACATTGGTTCTATTACAACGTGTTTACGTGAGGGGCCGTTGTGCCGCAACTTTAAGAGCGCACCCGCGCTTAAGAGCGCATCCGCGCTCGCCTCTCTTTGCGCTCTCGCTCCTTTTTTTCTATTACCGGTGCCTGTTTTCTTGCTAAGTTAAGTGCAGTATTTTTTGTAAGCAGCCCAATAAAGCTGACCGCGTTATATTCACTGAAAGACGCCCCCGACTTTTTATTCAACATTTCTACTCCTGGAATCTTTTGCAGCAACCACGCCCCCCTACAAACATTGGTCCTTCAAGCCGGATAATTTCTGGATTTTCTTCTGCCAGCAGTTCTCGGCATTGTTCCGCCAAAAGATAAGTACATTTTTCCGTCCCCATCTGTCTGCCGGTCTTCAGCAGTGATCCGAACATAAAATTGTGTTCACACTGCTGCAAGATTGTTTTTCCTCCGTGTCAACTCCAAGTCCGAGTTTTCCGACACAACGGCAGGTTGAGATTTTCTAATAATCTATAATAATTTTAAAATTCTGCAAATTTTTCCATCCGTCTCCGTTTTGTGTGCTGTCCATATTCCTCGCCGTTTTTGGCCTCTCCGTTATCCATTCGCTTGCCAACGGTTGAGGCATATGTGCATCCACATACATACATACGCACATACATATTTTTTTGGTGCATTAATCCGCGAAAAATTCGCAAGTGAACAGTGAAATTGTGTGGTGACAAAAGAAGGCATAATTAATATTGGCCACCGGTGTGAATTAGTTCCGGAATTTCCAAATTCACCGAACAGTCCGCCGCTGTCGTAATATTTGTTTTTTATCTTCCTCAATCAGTGACATTTTTTTACACCACATAACTTTTCTGTTTCCCCAGTTATACAGTCCACTTATCAAAGCTCCACTGAGCCAAAATACATATGCCTACATGCCCTTACATATATCCGTACCTATCCGCATGCATGTCCATATATTTTCTGCCTCCCATTCCAGGAAATATATAACCGATAAAATTTAAAATATACAGTCCACTTATCGACGTTCCACTGTGCCATCATATGCCCCACATGCCCTTGCCCTACTTGCATGCATGTCCATATATTTCCAAATATTTTCTGCCTCCAATTTCAGGAAATATATAGCCTATAAAATTTAAGAAAATTTAAATTTTCTAAAACCAACAATTATAAACCGCCATTTCACTACTAATCCATGATTGTGTCGCTTAAATTTGCGACCTAGCCGTGTTGTGTTTTTCGGTTCTGTTTTTTTCTTTGAGGTACGTACAGGGTGCCGACGGCATAGCCGGCTGCGAAACAAAATAGATTAAAAGAATCAATTAATTATAAATTTATGTATTTATAATTATAGCTACGAAAATTTATTTAATTCTTATTTTCCGCTCGAGCAAAGGGCCAGGGTTTTTTAATCCACCTTTCCGGCCGCTCAATAATTAAAGTCGAAAATTTAATTATCGAAAAATTATAATTAATTAATTTAAGTATCCACCTTCTGTCCGAATAGAGCCGCGGTTTTAATTCCATCTTCCCGGCTTCGTGTTAATTAAATTCAATTAATTAAATATTTAGGTTTCAATTCCACCGTTCCAGCTTCGTGATAATTAGCCTCAATTGATTAAAAATTAAGAATTTCAATTCCACCTTTCTGGCTCCATCATAATTATATCCGAACCAGTTAGCCAAAAATTAATTATTAATTTTTTGTGTGTTAAATTCAAGCCAAGTTAAGTCCACCTTCCGGCTCCGCAAATTCAAAAATAGTTAAGAATATCTCAGTACATATTAAATTCAGTACGAACCACACAAGTCGAAATATACATTCATATATTCATTCATTCATATTCGGTCATTCAGACCGTCATCATTTTTTTCCGAGCACGAAGCACGAATTTTCCGGTACTTTTTCCATTATCCGTGCCTCCAACGCTGCTTCTACTCCGCATCAGGCAACATCCGCCTACAATCTCAACAAGCCTCGTCTCCTTTTGGGTTTTTTTGGTTCCTGAAGTTTTCCGCAATTGTGCGGAAATTGTGCCGCACACGACTTTCCTTTCGACATCGGCGCCACTAGTTCCCACTTGCTCCTTGTAATCGCATTTCATCCGCGATCTCACCGTTCTTATCGCATTAATGTGACGGGGCACCCTTTCGTACGGTTGCGCGAGTCAGTCGACAAGCGCTGACAAGCGAATTGGACTCTGAGAATGCCCACGGGAGACGACAAAGAGCCGCGTTCGATCCCACCCATCCGTTTGGACAGATCTCAATCCGCGTCTCCGCGGACGCCTCTTTTGAAGCCTAAGGCTACCAGTGCCAGTCCAAGGGCAAGGAGTGACGAATCCGTCAATACAACCCCCGGTCCTTCACAGAGGCAGACTCACTCCGTTGAAAAAATGGCTCCAAGTGCGGTCGAAGTGGCGTTGAAAAAGTTCATCGCCACAACAGATCGAATTAGCCAATTTGAGGCTAACATAAATACTCCGTGCGCCCCAGAAACGGAAATAGGCTCCCAATACATGTGCGAAGTCCATCAGGACCAAATTCGGGCACTATGGGAGAAGGTGGAGAAGAGCTATAAGAGCTGCTCCGATTTGCTAGCCGTGTCCGACGACAATGCGGCCATCTCGACTGTGCTGGAATCGAAGTACAGCTACTGTTACTCCGTCTATTCGAGATGTATTGCCCAGCTTCGGGAGAAAATTGCTTCCCAATCCACTCAGGCTCCTGTCAATGTCCACACGCCCGCGCCTACAGGCTGCCGGTTACCTCCGGTGGATACCGATGTCTTCGCGGGTGATTATCTTCGGTGGCCCACCTTCAGAGACTTGTTTACGGCCATTTACATCCAAAACTCGCGGCTCACCCCGGTAGAGAGGTTGTTCCACTTTCTGTCCAAAACAAGTGGTGACGCACACGCCATTGTTTCTAAGGCTCCGCTTACCCATGAGGGGTTTGTCGTCGCTTGGCAAAGCCTCACAGACCGCTTTGAGAACCGGCGGCTATTGGTCAATAGCCAGTTGAAAATCCTTTTCAACCTCCATGCTATTTCACAAGAGTCCGGGGTCGCGCTGAAGGAGCTGCAAGCCACCATTCAGAGTTGTCTGACAGCCCTAGCAATGTCCGCCATCAATGTTAAGGCTTGGGACTGCCTCCTGGTGTTTATGATTTCGTCAAAGCTCCCCAAAGTCACACTTTCCGTCCATCCGTCCATAATAAGGCCGAAATTCCAACATGGAACGAATTAGACAACTTCCTGACAGAGCGCCATCGCACTTTAGAGGCAATCGACGACGTCAGGCCTAGTGGCTCCGGGCAACTTCCGCCAAGGTCGGGAATTCCTATTGCCCCTGCTCGGAGGCTCAACTCATACGAGACTCGAGTGGTTCCGGGCCAAAGAGGCTGTGATCTCTGTTCGAGGGAGAACCACCCCATTCGCTTATGTCCGCGGTTCCTAGAAATGGACGTAAATGGGCGCTCGGACTACATTAAAAGGAAGCAGTTATGTTTAAACTGTTTTGCCCGAGGCCACCAGCAACGAGACTGCCCGAGCGCCCATACCTGCTTCACATGCCACAGCAGACACCACACCCTCTTGCACCGCGGCAATCCATTCGCAACCGCTCCAAGTCCGCCTACGCAGCTTACCGCTCCAAGTCCGCCTACGCAGATTACCGCTCCAAGTCCGCCTACGTCAACAAACGGCTCAGAGGATCAGTCGAATGTGCAGGTGTGTTTCGCTTCCGGGTCAGGAGCAGTCCTACTGGGCACGGCCCTTATCAACGTGTGCCATTTGGGGTGCACCGTCCAGGCACGAGCACTGATAGACTCAGGCTCCAAAACGACTTTTATAACGGAACGACTGTTCAACCTCGTCAAGTTTCCCTTCAAGACGATTCACGCCCAAGTTTCCGGCCTTAATCAGACCATTTCCGCGCAGTCTACTACATTGTGCCATTTCTCCATTCGGTCGCCGTCTAGACCCGGGCTACAATTAGAGACTGCGGCTTACGTTCTTCCGCAGCTGGCAGGAAATCTGCCATCATATCCGATTTCGCGAGATCTTCTCAAGTGGCTGCCCGACATTCCCCTGGCGGACCCCAACTTCTTTGAGAGCTCCCAAGTCGATGTGTTATTAGGAGCTGACATTCTTCCGTCCATCCTCGGTAATTCCAAGGCTAACATCTGCGGGTCGCTTCTCGGTCAGGAGACCATTTTCGGATGGGTGCTGACAGGCCCATTATCTCCAGCCAACCCCCGCAGCGTGTCTGTTTTTTCCGCACGAGTTGCCCGCAGCCTCGGTGACTCACTGGTTCAGGGCTTCGATTCAGGATGCGAGCATAATTCTGTTCCGACTCCTTCTTCGATTTACACATCGCATTACGCTGCACGGTGGCAATCAGCTGATGATCAGACTGATCCGGGCCAAATTCTGGATTCCAAGGTCATATTCAGCACGATGTCGCCACGCCCACGCAACGCCCAGTCACTGGAGAGCAGATGTACTCGAGGTACACAATCCTACCGATGTTGAGTCTGCAATGGGATCCATCCATTGAAGAAGTGTCGCCGCTTCCTACGCCTTAGTGCCGAGGAGCGGCTCCGAGCGGTTCTCGTGAACCGCTATTGCTCGAGCTGCCTGGCCCACGAGCACTCCGACGGATCCTGTCGGCGTGGGGACGGCTGTAAGACGTGTGGTCAGGATCACCACACGCTGCTGCACCCCGTGACCAAGGAGCACAGGTCACGGAGCGCGGGAGACAGTACACGGGGTGTCTCGCTCTCTCGTCGGCCGTCATCCGCCAACTCCCGGCGCGGTTCGGGTGCTTCTCGCCCTGCGTCCGCCATTTTCCGGCATTCCCAAACCGATCCACGGCCGCCAACTTCCCGGCACTCTTCGATAACTCTTCGGCATTCTTCCGCCACTGGCCAGCAGCCGTCAAGTGCTCCACTGCATTCGTCCGCCACCCATCGGGTGCCGTCCACCGCTCGTCCGCCCGCGTCATCCGCGCCTAGGCAACTTTCCGCCTCTCCTCGAGGGACCCCGCAGGACGCGCTCGCTGCGCCCACCCTATCGTCGCTGCTGAGACGGAACAGCGACAACACCGGGACACGGATCTTCGACACGGGGGCCTTCATCGACCCGTGTACGCCCTCTAGCTGCAGTGACGCATAGCTAGCGACGAGGGATCTGTTGCAACCCGAGCGATTGCAAGGGGGGGAGGATGTTTACGCGAGGGGCCGTTGTGCCGCAACTTTAAGAGCGCACCCGCGCTGAAGAGCGCACCAGCACAGAAGAGCGCACCAGAACTGAATAGCGCACCCACGCTGAAGAGCGCATCCGCTCTCGCCCCTCTTTGCGCTCTCGCTCCTTTTTTTTCTATTACCGGTGCCTGTTTTCTTGCTAAGTTAAGTGCAGTATTTTTTGTAAGCAGCCCAATAAAGCTGACCGCGTTACATTCACTGGAAGACGCCCCCGAATTTTATTCAACATTTCTACTCCTGGAATCTTTTGCGGCAACCACGCCCCTACAAACACAACGTTTCAAACTTTCATCGTTCCAAAGATGTTACGATCTATAAATAGAATTCTTTCTTTCCATCTCTCATATGCCAGCCGTTTGTCGTGGAACTCGCTCTCAAATTTTTTCATTATTACAGCGGGTTCCACGACGGAAAAAATGAAAACATTTGAGAGGGGGTTCCACGACGCGGCCTGCCGTAGAACCCGCACTTACTATAGACATTTATACAGCGGGTTCCACTACGAACTGAGACGATGTTTCACGAAGTGATTTTACAATTTTATATTTTTTTTTATTGGATTATAAATTTAGGAAAACACATTAAAATAATAAAACAATAATATAAATAGATTTAAAAAAAAAAATGGATGTCCCGAGCTTGGTTTGAACTCCTTTTACTTTGCACACCAGCCAAGCACTCTACCACTCGGCTATCCCTCATTCGTTGTCGCGCGAAAAATTTCTCAAACTTAACTTATCGCGCAATGGAACCCGCTCGTACCAGCGGGTTCCACTGGTGGAACCCGCCATAGACAATTTTTCTTTGTATGAGATGTCCCATCTATGTACTTTATAATCTTTGGTATAACCTTTACCAAGAGACACAACATAGGATGGCCTTATCCTTATAGGGATATATCCTTATATGTCCTTATAGGATGCCCTCCGTGGAAAATACGCTCCACCGCGATTGACACTACACTTCATGATTTTCAAAAATCAAGGACCCCAATCACAACGTTTAAGCAACTATTCGAAGAAGTTACCCATAAATACTCCGATAGGAAATGGCTTTACACCGATGTTTCAAAGTCCGATGCCACAACCACCTTTGCAGTGGTTGACCAGCACAGATTAATTGTTTCTTGGGGTCGACTACCTCACCACTTCTCAGTTTTTTCTGCGGAAGCTATAATTAAGGCAATTAAATTTGCTCTCGAACTTAAGGGAAGTTATATCATCTGCAGTGATAGTCTGTCCACCCTGCAAGGAGTACAAAACTTCTACAATAACAATTACCTTTTATTTGAAATTCGTCACCTTTGCATAAAAAACAGTAGCAAAATTAAACTGTTATGGGTCCCGGCCCATATAAAAATAACTGGGAACGAGATTGCCGACAATGCTGCAAAATTAGCCGGACGGGCCCGTGCCATACAATCATACCTGGAGTACAACAGGACATCTGGAAAAACATCAACAACATTTTGCGGGACATGGAACTGGAAGACTGGTCGTCGTTTAACCACTGGTATAAACAATTTAACCCTGACAAGAAAGACGTTAAGTTTACATTTTGATCAATTAGATTATTTTATCTCTCACAAACAATAAAAAAAATGAACTTCATCGCTGCGACGAAGTTCGTATGCGGTCTGCACGATCAGCGGACGTTCTCAGCGCCCAACGAACCTCTGAAAAGCCAACAAAAAGGAATAAGTTAAAATGTCTGAAACTACTTCTGAATGAACTGCCTTGGACGTAAAACAAAAAAAAAAAATGTAGAATTTATAGGGTGGCCCACCAAGAATTTTCCATGTTGTATCAATAGAGCCATAAAAATCAACGCCACATATGGGCGGAGAGCATGAATTCTGTCTAAAGGTTAATCTCCCATTATTTTCGTCATCAGACAAGGCTTGCATTTAAAGCAGCGTCTGCATGACCCTACTATCTGACGACTACAGACTGCCTGCGTATTTGCGATTCATATGCGCTGTCACAAAAGACTCACAAGTGCTCGTGGACCCACATGAAAATTTCGACTCCTGCAAGTATCGGACGTAGCTCTCAGAAATTTAGAGCGCTTTGTCGACAATATTGAAAACTTAGCATTGTACGATACAGGTCCTACAACAATGAAAAGGTAAGCCCAGCCTTAGGCGATTCACGAATAAACGGATTTAGCTTTTCTAGGGCAGTCTAGGCAGCTAGCAAGTCTAGGGTAACCAATTAAACTCTTTCGATAATTTTTTTTTCTTTTTGATACTTGTGCTCTTGGACTATTTCGACTATTTTCTTAGATTTCTTTATAAACAGAACATATAAACAAACACTCGTAGCAGTTTAAGGTGAGAGGAAAATCTTTTGTATCACATCAGACTACGCCGGGGGCTCATCGGCCACTTACCTTCCTGTGCCTTTAAAAACGATGGACCTGTAAACCAGATTCTTGATGTAAACCGATCGATTCTAAAGTCTCCTTTACGTCTTCACCTCTGGACACTAGGTATGCCGGATTCTGTTTAGTTGGTACATGCCGCCACGTGCTATCATCTGAGCAGTCTTGAATTTCAGAAACTCTATACGAACGTTAACAATGAGGATGAGTGGAAACGAATCCAATGAAGAGTAACTTCTGAATCCGACCAAAAAACAATTCGTTTGATCGGAACTTTATAAGAGGCTTTATCTTGCGGGAGAGATCTGCGAGAAGGCGGGCGGCACATAATTCAAGACGGGGGAGCGTCTTTGTCCTAAGCGGCGCTACTTTAGATTTCGCCGTCAACAACGAAACTTTAATACCTTCTGCAGATTCGCAACGAATATAGACGAAGGCTCCATAGGCTTCATCGATGCGTCAGAAAAGGAATGAATTTGAATAGATGACATCGGATCCGTGAAAACGAATCTCGGAATTGAGATTTTATCTAATTGCGAAAAGGCAACTTGTATTTTGTTCCACGATGTTTCCAAGTGCAGTGGAATTGTCTCATCCCAATCTAGCTTATTTAGTCAAAGTTCCTGCAATGGGATTTTTCCTTTTATAAGTATGGGGCTTAATAAGCCAAGGGGGTCAAACAACTTCGATGTCACCAAAAAAAGTTCCGCTTTGTCGCCATGACAATATATCATCTTTAGGAACCTAAGTGATTCGTAGTGCTTTAGTCAGTTCTGAGTCTGAAAGTGTTATTAACTTATCGGTATTCTCGGATGCAGTAACTTCAGGCGAGTTTAAAAACCACTTGCTCAACTTAAGCCCAGCGTTTTGAAGAACCTGAGTTACTTCAAACTTAATTTTCTTTAGCTCCTTAATGCAACCCGCACCCCTTAACATGTCGTCGACGTAAAAATCGGAGCCAGTAACAAACTCACTGAACCTCTTCCAACACCTTATGGCCAGGAATGGGGCTGGCGCAGTGCCATATGTAACGGTGTTGAGCTTGCACAGTTTCAAGGACTCTGATGGATGTTTCCTCCACACTATCAACTGGTATCGCTTATCGGTTTCATTTAGCATTGCTAGGCGATACATCTTTTTTATGTCGGCTATCAGAGCGAATCTGTTTAGCCGGAACCGAAGAAGAATTGAATAAAACTCTTCGTAGGTTTTAGAACTACTGTAGATCAATAGATCGTATAGGCACTTCTGATGCGGAATGACATAGTGTGGAGTAGCAAATACATCATTGCCTGTAAGGGACATATGACCCTAAGGATTTGTATTATTCCACAAATTCGAAATACATTTTCTTTAAATTCGGATCTCAAGATAATCTTCTCTCGAGCGACAAAAAAAAGGGCGTTTGGCTACCCCGAGCGAGTTTCCCAAAACGCTTGGATCCGATTTAAATGGAAGTCTGAGTTCGAATCGACCTGAAGGCAGTACAACAGTATTTTTCTGATAATGTTTCTCACATAACTCTTTTTCAGGTGACAAAACTTTTAAGAAGTTCGTGCTTCTTCCAACGACCAGAATTTTTTCAAATTGCCATCTATCGACTCGAGTAGTTCTTCTTGGCAATTCAGGCTAGAGACAGGCTGTTGAGGAGTTGAGGTATTTGCCTTATATTTTCCCGATACTATCCATCCAAGGAGAGTTTTTTGGAGGATGTGATGGTTTGGCCTTTGTTTTATTTGGCCAACGGACAACAGTTTGAAAAATGACTCAGCTCCAATTAACATATCTATCCGCTGAGGTTTGTAGAAATATGGGTCTGCTAGCGGCAAGTTCTTTGGTAGGTCCCAATCTTTTACGTTCACTGACCGGTCAGGGTGATAACCCGAGATAGTTCTCAAAATCCAAAAGTCGAACGGAAACTCACTACCAATAATCGTTGACTTCACCACAGTGTGTATCTTTTTCTTTACCTGGGAATTAGCTTGACCAATTCCAAACAAGTTGATACACCATTACTCCGTACGGATCTGTAAGCGTTGAGCAAGTTCTTCAGTAATGAAGTTTATTTGTGACCCAGAGTCAAGTAGTGCTCGGGCCAATATATGCTCGCCATTTTTAGTTCTAACGCTTACGATCGACGTCGCTAACAAAACCCTTTCTAGAGATGACGCATGTAAGCATGTAACGTAAAAAGACCATAAAAACTTTCCGCTGCAGCGAGATTTTTATTCGGTGGTGGTAACACTAAGCTATTTTTTTTCACGGTAAATCAGTGCAGAAGCTTATGGTGCGATCTTGCTCAAATTTGACACCTAGTCGATTTACATTTCGCAACCGTGTGACCTTTTAGCAGAAAATTCAAACATATTGAGGGTGACTTCACAAACTCAAACCGTTGCATTACAGCAATAATATGGTATTGTTCGTTACAATAACTGCAAGCTTGTTTATTGGAAGTGGAGCAAGCCGACGAATTTTTGTTGTGGTGCTTGCTGGACCCAGTTTTTTCCTATTTTGGCTTGCCAGTCTCTTTAGCGGACAGGTGCTGGTCCACAGCGTTACCACTGGAACACAGCGTTACTTCCTAATAATCCAGTGATTCTTCCCATTTTTTTTAGTCACTGGATCTACTGTAATATGCTCATATATGCACTATTAATATGATATGTATATATATCGACCACCCACTGTACCAAGAGTACTTAAAGGGTACACACTGTAACACTTTGTCGCAGTGTTTATGTTATCCAAGGTCTCGGTCATAAACCTAAGTGCACCGTAATATGAATCGCCCGCTGTGCCTTTGCTGTACGCCGAAAAGTGCATATGTCCGCATATACGTAACACGAGTGGACCTTATGCATGTCCACATACCTCCGCCTAAGCGAACATAACATTAATATATATTCATATATAAATATTTAAGAATACATAACCGTCCCTCCGCTGCCGCTTTGGGCAGCGCAGCTACGGGACTTAGACTTCCTTTAACTCATAAGTAAATTTGTAAAATCAGAAACTCCCTTGAGCTCGGAGCGGCAACAACAGTTGCTCCGATTAAATAAAAAACCTAAAAACCAAATAAAGAGCCTTCGAGGGAACCGGTTACATGGCGACCGTGACAGGACCAAAGGACATCGAGGGAACCCCACAGAAGGCATAATAAGGATCAACAATTAAAAAAAAAAATCAACGAAACAAAAAAAAACAACACACACAGCAGCAGCGACCTATGTATTTCTATTGCATGTGTCCAACTACAGTCCACCGCTTTACCAACTGAGCTATCGAAGGCAGCAGCAGCCACTTTTAAATGGAATCCCAATAATCTAAATGGAAAAAAAAAAACAAAATATCGCAGTAAGTAGAGTGCGATGTGTGCTAAAAGTAGTGGCGTGATCAACGTTTAAAAGCCAGAAAGGCTGAATTACTGAAGCTACTAAATAGCGGAAGTAAACTAGAATGGAACAACTCGGTGAAAATACACGCCGAAGTTGAACACATTAAAACCTTCTAACCCAAAGAAAAAATAAAACCACAGCCACACACACATCCACCTACACTGCAATACCCAACATATCCAAAGACAAAATAAAACTTAATCCATCACCAAAACAGGAGTTACCGAAACTAAAGAAAAAATGCCCCAATGACTGCAGAGGACCCCTGGAATCACTCTTCTGCGAACAAACCTGTACCAGCACCGGTCCCCCAACAACCAAATAAAGAAGAAACGCCTGTGCAGCCAGCACCGGCTCCGTTTAGCGCTCCAAGCTAAGCCCGGAACAGTGAACCGACAGCGCTACCAAGAGCGCAAAATTTTTTTTCCACATGCACTGCGTTGCATATATTTTTTGTATTGCACTGCGATGCATATTTTTTTCTAGTATAAAAAATCCTTTGTAAAATTGAGCGACATTAAAGTTGCCCGATTAGCGTGTGGCTTGAAAACCATACAAAAAATAGGCAGGTTTTTATGTAAAAAAAAATACAATGAAAAAACAACCAATATATAAAAAAAAAAAAAAATTATAGGCAGGTTTTAAAAAAAAGAATAACAAAAAAAAAAAAAAAAAACACAATATACACATAGCCAAATAAGGCAAGTCTTTAAATGAGCCAAACTGAATGGCAAATAAATAATAAATTAAATTATACAATTTACACAAAAATTATATACCAATTCAAGAGAAAATACCCAAAATGGGTTTAGTAGATGTAAAACAAGTGGACTCCACAGCAAATGTAATAAACAAAATTGAGTCCAGCACTATGAACACAGAATTAAAAAATATCCTATTATCAATTATTGTAGTTATTATTTATTATTGTATTATTTTATATAAAGCATACATTTTTCATAATAAATGTTTAGCAAAAGAGCGATTAATAAAAGCCGATCTATCGATCGCTATCGATCTGGAAAAAATAAAAAAAATATAACGAAAAAAAAAATAAATAAAAATTAATTTTTAGACATATATATGTATATATATAAAAAAAATAATAAAAAGCACTTATGATATATACACAAAAAAAAAGAACGATTCCATATGTTCATGAATAATCTTATCTTTATGTACAATGAAAATAATATATATAAAAAATAAATAAAATGAAGAAAGTTTAAAAGAAAATAATTCCAGTATGAGTACACAAAGGGCCATAGACAAAACATATGAAAAGGACCCCTATTTCCAAGAAAGGATCAAGCAGTTAGTATCAACAACCCCAGTTAGTGTGTATAAGCTAGAAATACTTTATATATAAACATTTAACTGCCACGTTTCACAATTGTCTCATTGCACTGCAACCCAAAAAGGAATAGTATTAACAACAATTCCGGGTGTGCTAGTAAAATCAAGAATAGACGAGCATCTACTTTTGGGTAGAACGATTGTTATGATGGTTTCTAAAAGATAATCCATACCCTCGATATAATGGAATGGAATGAATTATCGAAAGAACTATCAAGCATTAAAGCAGAATTCGACAAATCTCATAAGTCACTTACACAGAATAGACCGATACAAAAAACAAGAAAGCAAAGCTAACTTCGGCGGAGCCGAAGTTGATATACCGTTGCAGTTAAAACCGGATATATATCGCAAACATCGGATATAGTTGGCCGATCCTTATGATTACATCATAATAAAACCAATTAATTACAATAAAAAATCTAAAAAAAAGTCCCAAGCTTCTATCTTCAAAAATATGAAAGTTCATATTTCTACCAAAAACCATTTCCGATCGTACAGTCATATGTCAGCAATAAGATATAGTCAACCAATCGTTATGAAATTTGGTAGATCGGATTAACTGACCAAAAATAGAATGTGTACCAAGTTCCAATTTTCTATCTTCAAAAACACGAAAGTTGGGTCATTTCCGATCGTTCAGTTATATGGCAGCTATAGGATATAGTCGGCCGATCCCGGCCGTTCCGACTTATATACTGCGTGCAAAGGAAAGAAGGGTGTGTGCAAAGTTTCAAGTCGATAGCTTTAAAACTGAGAGACTAGTTTGCGTAGAAACAGACAGACGGACAGACGGACATGCTCATATCAACTCAGGAGGTGATCCTGATCAAGAATATATATACTTTATAGGGTCGGAGATGTCTCCTTCACTGCGTTGCACACTTTTGGACAAAATTATAATACCCTCTGCAAGGGTATAACAACGGTCAATAAACACGTAGAAATATTAGTTAAATGCTTTAATAAAGCTCGAATATTAATATATGAACACAGAGAAAAGTTAAATCCGGATCACTGGTCTCGAGTATCAAAGTTTTTGATCAGACTAAGATCTAATCTAACATCTGTTAAAGAAAGGTTCAAGCTAGATATTTCAATACCTACTATTCTCAATACTTGAACAACAATTGAAGCTGGTGACGAACCAGAATCAAAAGAAGAAATTGACCAACAAGAAATAGAAGAAAGTGATATTAACAACCTTACGGTTCCGGCAGTCCTTATTCAATCTGAATTATCAGACCAGGACTTGTCCGACTCTGAATTTAACGACAGCATTGTAGAATTAAAACCAACCGCAATGGCTGACGAGAGCATTGCCCAAAGGGCATACATTAGAGAAATATCGAATGCCATCCCGGAATTTAACGGGCAAAGGTTACACCTTCAAAGATTTATAACAGCTTTGAGGTTAGTTAACCTAACGAAAGGCACATTTGAGAATTTGGCTGTAGAAGTAATTAAATCCAAAATAATTGGATCAACTTTATACAGAGTCCAAAATGAAGGAACTATAGAAGCAATAATCAGAAAACTACAAGACACTATATTGTCGGAGAAACCTCTGACATAATTAAACCCAAAATGGCGAAAACAACCCAGAAAGGCAAAACCGCGGAAAAATTCACGACGGAAATAGACAACTTAAGGAAGCTCCTAGAAGCCTCGTACATTGACGAAGGCCTATCGGCCGAACACGCTGACAAATTCAGTACCAAGGAGGCCAGGTAATGCCAATTCAATATTATACACCCAACGAGGAAATAATTATCGCGGTAATAATTTCAGAAACAATTATCGAAAGAAACGGTAGAGGTAATAATCGAGGTAACTATAATAATACCAGATATTCCCAAAATAACGGCTATAATCAAAGCAATAGCTACTACAGAAATAACGGTAACCAGAATAACAGTTATTACACAAACAACAACCGCGGCGGAAATAACCGTGGTGGAAACAACCGCGGCGGAAATAGCCGTGGGGGAAATAACAATAATCACCATAATAATAATAATAATCAAAATAACAACGTCAGTAAAAAAGAAGAAAGGAAAGCTAACTTCGGGCGGAGCCGAAGTTGATATACCCTTGCAGTTAAAACCGGATATATATCGCAAACATCGGATATAGTTGGCCGATCCTTATGGGAATAGGAATATATAATCCAATTTATTACAATACAAAATCTAAAAAAAGTCCCAAACTTCTATCTTCAAAAATACGAAAGTTGATATTTCTACCAAATGCCATTTCCGATCGTTCAGCTATATGGCAGCTATAGGGTATAGTCCGCCGATCCTAATGAAATTTTGTAGGTTGGATCAACTGACTAAAAATAGAATCTGTGTTAAATTCCAGCTTTTTATTTTCAAAAACACGAAAGTTGGGTCATTTCCGATCGTTCAGTTATATGGCAGCTATAGGGTATAGTCGGCCGATCCTTATGAAATTTGGCATGACGTAATGTTTTGCCAAAAATAGCTCTCATGTCAAATTTGAACTTTCTAACTCTAAAAACACCAAAGTTTTACCATTTCCGATCAATCAGTTATATGGCAGCTATAGGATATAGTCGGCCGATCCGGGCCGTTCCGACTTATATACTGCGTGCAAAGGAAAGAAGGGTGTGTGCAAAGTTTCAAGTCGATAGCTATAAAACTGAGAGACTAGTTCGCGTAGAAACAGACAGACAGACGGAAAGACGGACAGACGGACATGCTCATATCAACTCAGGAGGTGATCCTGATCAAGAATATATATACTTTATAGGGTCGGAGATGTCTCCTTCACTGCGTTGCACACTTTTGACCAAAATTATAATACCCTCTGCAAGGGTATAAAAATAAAAAACAAATAGTACATAAAGATAGATTAAAACTTTTTATTTCATAATCAATCAACATTTCATAAATATATCACGTATGGCCATACATAAATAAAAAAAAAGAGAAAAATAAGCATACCGAATATAAAAATACAAAAAAAAAACGTATTGTTAACATCATTTAATAAATTTTGTACAATCTATGTTAGAAAATAACTTCATTATATTACGTTTTTTTTCAAAAGGAGGGAGATGTAATATACTCATATATGCACTATTAATATCATATGTGTATATATCGACCACCCACTGTACCAAGAGTACTTAAAGGGTACACACTGTAACACTTTGTCGCAGTGTTTATGTTATCCAAGGTCTCGTTCATAAACCTAAGTGCACCGAAATATGAATCGCCCGCTGTGCCTTTGCTGTACGCCGAAAAGTGCATATGTCCGCATATACGTAACACGAGTGGACCTTATGCATGTCCACATACCTCCGCCTAAGCGAACATAACATTAATATATATTCATATATAAATATTTAAGAATACATAACCGTCCCTACGCTGCCGCTTTGGGCAGCGCAGCTACGGGACTTAGACTTCCTTTAACTCATAAGTAAATTTGTAAAATCAGAAACTCCCTTGAGCTCGGAGCGGCAACAACAGTTGCTCCGATTAAATAAAAAACCTAAAAACCAAATAAAGAGCCTTCGAGGGAACCGATTACACTACTCTACTCAAAACTAAATATATAATGATTGAGTTTGCAATTTTAGTGTCATCTCCTATGGATAATAATGACCCGAACATCGATGAGACCTCTCAACGACGACGCAGACGGCTGGAAAACTTTCGAAAGGCTGAATAATTTGCATATTTGGTTCGCAAAGATGAGACTTTCGTTATCGTCAACTCTTTTTAGACTAGCGATGGCTTTGTCAGAATTACTCTCGGTGACTTGAAATGCCTTGATTGTTCCTAAGGCTTTACCAGAGAGGCAAGAAATTAAATGATTCAATTTTTCGAAAACAGGAATGTTTACATCTTTGTCTTCTAATGCATCGAAGGGACTCACTCACTCATAATACTCATGTATCATTTTTATTTATAAATAAAATTTTACAAATTTTTAATAAATAAAATATTTTTTTTTTTTAAATATTGTTTAATTTTTTTTAAATAAAATAATTAAGGCGAAATTTCCTCTCCAAATTTTCTCTTTCTCTACAAATTTCCTTTCCTCTAATTTTCTCTACAAGCTATTAAAATATTTTTATAACGTTAAATTTAATAATTCTACGTGATGTTAAAAGTCATAAATTTTTTTTTCTTAACGTTGCTTTTATTTCTTGAATCTTCTCTTTGCGAGACTAACAGGAGATGTATTAAATCTTATATTTTTAACTTAACTAACAGTCGAATTGACTGATACAGACTTAGACGGCCCTAAAAATCGATTGCTGGGTTGGGAGGTCGTTGCGTCTAAGGCGGGATACGCTAGAAACCCGAGTCAATCCCCGAGCGAGAAAATTTGGGTGCGAAGACAGTTTTTCTTTGTATGACTCTTTTTGCTTCTGGATTTCGTCTTTCACTGCGAGGATGCCCAGATCCCGGTGGATGTTTTCGTTGCGAACATACCAAGGTGCCCCTGTGATAGTTCTCAGGATTTTTGATTGTGCGCGCTGTATGCTGTCTATGTTGCTGCTGGTCGCGTTCGCCCACAGCTGGGAGCCATACGTCCAGATTGGCTTTAGGACTGAATTGTACAGTAGTAACTTGTAGTCCAGGCACAGTGGCGATCGTGAGTTGATGATGGAGTGGAGGCTGCTGGCTTTCAGTTTTAGGTGCATATTTTTGCATTCGATGTGCTTACGGCAGGTAAGTCGTCTATCAAGGTGGACGCCAAGGTACGTTACTTTGTAGCTGGAGGGATCTGCATACCGTTTAGTGAAAGCGGAGGGCATGTTTTTCTATTAAGAGTAAACGTAATGTGTTTACACTTTTGTACGTTTATTTTAATGCGCCAGTCGGACAGCCACCTTTCCACTATTGTGAGATGATTAGCCAGTTGGGTTGTTGCCTGCGTTGGGCATCTGGAGCGACTAAGGATAGCGGTATCATCGGCGAACGTTGACGTTGTTAGTTGTGCGTTCGTAGGGATATCCGCAGTGTACAAAACATATAGACACGGGCCGAGTGCGCTTCCTTGTGGAACTCCAGCTTCGATGATGTAGTTGCCCGAAGTACTTGCGTTGCATCTCACTGAGAAGACCCTATTGTAGAGGTATGATTCCAGTAGCTTGTGGGTGTATGTTGGCAAATACATTTTAATTTTGTGCATGAGTCCAATGAGCCAAACTCGGTCGAAAGCTTGAGATACGTCGAGGAAAATAGCGCTACAATATTCTCGCTGCTCGAAGGCTGAGCGTATTTCGGATGTAAATCTGTTCACTTGTTCGATGGTTCCATGGTTTCTTCGGAAGCCAAATTGGTGTGCCGGGATAATAATGCAAGCTTCTAGATATGGTATTATGCGAGTTAACAAGTATTTTTCAAATTTTCCAGTATTTTCCATTTAGACACACAAGATTGAAGGCTTATTGGTCTGTACGATGTTCAAATTGTGTGGTTATTTCCAGGCTTCATAATAATGATGGATTTCTTTCACTTTTTTAGGAAAAAGCCAAGATTGATGATTCAATTAAATAGTTTGCAGATGACCTCTATAGCGCATTTTGGAAGTTCGATCAGCATCTTTGGCGTTAATAGGTCACCACCGGGAGCCTTTTTTGGTTTTAGTCCTCTTATGACTTTTTCGATTTCGTTCGGCCGAAATGAAGGTGCAGGTGGCTGAGGGGTAGCCTCTGGCTGAATTACTGGCAGGAAGAATAAATTTGAGGCTGGGTTTGGCTGGGAGATACTTTGGAGATGTGTGGCGAATTTTTCATCTCGGTCTTCGTCGCTGCAAGCCCAGCATTCCGAAGATTTTCTTATAAGGGCGGTTGTTTCAATTGGGGCGCTAAGATTTGAGTGGGCCCTCCACAGGGGGTACTTTGTGCTTGTTGGCGAGAGATTCTGGATGTACCTCAGCTGTGCATTTTCTTCCTGTTGGTGAAGAGCCTGGTCGAGTGAACAGGTTGCTTCCTTAAGGCGTTGTTTTGAAGCTGGTGATCTGCTTATAACATTATCAGAAAAATACTGTTGTACTGCCTTCAGGTCGATTCGAACTCAGACTTCCATTTAAATCGGATCCAAGCGTTTTGGGAAACTCGCTCGGGGTAGCCAAACGCCCTTTTTTTTGTCGCTCGAGAGAAGATTATCTTGAGATCCGAATTTAAAGAAAATGTATTTCGAATTTGTGGAATAATACAAATCCTTAGGTCATATGTCCCTTACAGGCAATGATGTATTTGCTACTCCACACTATGTCATTCCGCATCAGAAGTGCCTATACGATCTATTGATCTACAGTAGTTCTAAAACCTACGAAGAGTTTTATTCAATTCTTCTTCGGTTCCGGCTAAACAGATTCGCTCTGATAGCCGACATAAAAAAGATGTATCGCCTAGCAATGCTAAATGAAACCGATAAGCGATACCAGTTGATAGTGTGGAGGAAACATCCATCAGAGTCCTTGAAACTGTGCAAGCTCAACACCGTTACATATGGCACTGCGCCAGCCCCATTCCTGGCCATAAGGTGTTGGAAGAGGTTCAGTGAGTTTGTTACTGGCTCCGATTTTTACGTCGACGACATGTTAAGGGGTGCGGGTTGCATTAAGGAGCTAAAGAAAATTAAGTTTGAAGTAACTCAGGTTCTTCAAAACGCTGGGCTTAAGTTGAGCAAGTGGTTTTTAAACTCGCCTGAAGTTACTGCATCCGAGAATACCGATAAGTTAATAACACTTTCAGACTCAGAACTGACTAAAGCACTACGAATCACTTAGGTTCCTAAAGATGATATATTGTCATGGCGACAAAGCGGAACTTTTTTTTGGTGACATCGAAGTTGTTTGACCCCCTTGGCTTATTAAGCCCCATACTTATAAAAGGAAAAATCCCATTGCAGGAACTTTGACTAAATAAGCTAGATTGGGATGAGACAATTCCACTGCACTTGGAAACATCGTGGAACAAAATACAAGTTGCCTTTTCGCAATTAGATAAAATCTCAATTCCGAGATTCGTTTTCACGGATCCGATGTCATCTATTCGAATTCATTCCTTTTCTGACGCATCGATGAAGCCTATGGAGCCTTCGTCTATATTCGTTGCGAATCTGCAGAAGGTATTAAAGTTTCGTTGTTGACGGCGAAATCTAAAGTAGCGCCGCTTAGGACAAAGACGCTCCCCCGTCTTGAATTATGTGCCGCCCGCTTCTGGCAGATCTCTCCCGCAAGATAAAGCCTCTTATAAAGTTCCGATCAAACGAATTGTTTTTTGGTCGGATTCAGAAGTTACTCTTCATTGGATTCGTTTCCACTCATCCTCGTTGTTAACGTTCGTATAGAGTTTCTGAAATTCAAGACTGCTCAGTACCAATGTACCAACTAAACAGAATCCGGCATACTTAGTGTCCAGAGGTGAATACGTAAAGGAGACTTTAGAATCGATCGGTTTACATCGAGAATCTGGTTTACAGGTCCATCCTTTTTAAAGGAACAGGAAGATAAGTGGTCGACGAGCCTCCGGCGTAGTCTGTCACCAGAACTTTTACAGATGGAAGCAAAGAAGAATGCAGTCGGATTAACCGCAATCAACTCTACCTCATATTCATTGGATGTGATAGAAGGATTTTCATTTCACCTTAAACTGCTGCGAGTGTTTGTTTATATGTTCTGTTTATGAGGAAATCTAAGAAAAAAGACAGTCCAAGACTCGTGCTCATCAAAAAGAAAACAATATATTCAAAAGAGTTTAATTGTTTGCCCTAGACTACAAAAGCTAAATCCGTTTTTTCATGAATCTTCATAGGCTGGGCTTACCTTTTCATTGTTGCGGGTCGGAGGGCGACTAGCTTATGCTCCTATATCTTACGATGCCAATTTTCCATCATTGTTGACAAAGCGCTCTCAATTTCTCAGAGCTATGTACATCCGATACTTTTCAAAGGTTCGTTGGGCGCTGAGAATGTGTTTGAAAGTTAAAAATAAAAACTTAGGAAACAAATTATTACTAAATAACAACTTCAGGTAATACAAATGTCATCATGTAAATGTCACCATAAACGGTCAACTTTTTTTGTCGCGCTTGTTGGTGAGGGGGGATTGCACATGCATACGATTCTATTCTTAGCACTCTTTAAATGTATGTAAAAGAAAATGTGTGCCTTTGTATGTATGTGTCACTGCTCGCACGACGGCGTAAAAATGTTTTGGATTCCAAATTTTAATTTCAATTTCTCATCGTTTTTGTTTACAACGCGCCGATGTGGTAGTAGAACAAATGGTACATTTGATCGCTACCGCTTGAGTCAGAATTGTATCGTAATGCATAGGGTTTCTGCTCCCTGTACAATTTTTCTATGTTCAAATCCTCCTAAGGACTTCGGACTATTTCCCTTTTTATACCCTTGCGGAGGGTATTATAATTTTGGTTAAAAGTGTGCAACGCTGTGAAGGAGACATCTCCGACCCTATAAAGTATATATATTCTTGATCAGGATAACCTTCTGAGTTGATATGAGCATGTCCGTCTGTCCGTCTGTCAGTTTCTACGCAAACTAGTCTCTCAGTTTTAAAGCTATCGTCTTGAAACTTTTCTCTCGCAGTATATAAGTCGGAACGACCCGGATCGGCCGACTATATGCTATAGCTGCCATATAACTGATTGATCGGAAATGGTATAACTTTGCTGTTTTTAGAGTAAGGGAGTTCAAATTTTACGTGAGAGCTCTTTTTGGCCGGCTTTTTGGCAAAATAATATGCCGACTATATCTTATAGCTGTCATATAACTGAACGATCGGAAATGGTTTATGGTAGGAATACCAACTTTGGTATTTTTAAAGATAGATGTTTGGGACTTTCTTTTAGATTTCATATTATAATAAATTGTGTTATATTATCCTATTCTCATAAGGATCGGACAACTAAATCTGATTTTTGCGATATATATCCGGTTTTAACTGCAAGGGTATATCAACTTTGGCTTTCCCTTCCTTTCTTGTTTTTAATTATCTTAATGCTCTGTTTTTAACACAGTGCGACAAAAAAAAAATTTGGGTGAACATAATACTTAATGTTTGTATTGAAATAAAAGCGAAAATCAATGGCAAAATCAGAGCTAAAGAGAAAAGATAGTAGAAGATATGATTTCTTTGCTCTCATACTGGTTCGATGTGAATGGTTCAATTTTTCATCGTTCCAAAGATGTTACGTTCCAAAAATAGAATTTTCTCTTTCCCTCTCTCATCTGCCAGCCGTTTGTCGTGGAACCCGCTCTCAAATGTTTTCATTTTTACAGCGGGTTTTACTACGTGGCCTGCCAATATGCCGTACGCCGAACGCATAGAGATTCTTACAACGGGTTCGACTATGAACTGAGGCGATGCTATGGTAATTTACAATTTTTTTTATTTCTTTTGATTAGGTATAAATTTTGGAAAACACTTGAAAATAATTAAAATATAAAATAAATAAATTAATAAGAAACAAAAAGTGGATGACTTGAGCCTATTTTGAAATCATTTTTCTTCCACTCAAATTTCATTTCAATTTGACTTTGGGATGCCACACATTCCTGTTTTTAATGTGTTTGAATTTTTCTAGTGTTTGTGTTAAAATCAGTAATGAATCTAAACGTTTATGTGAAAAGTTCGATTGCTCCAAAGTGTTGAATTTTTGACTGAGCTGCGTTAAAAAAATAAAACATTCCGTGGACTTAGTTCGTAAAAATAAGGTCTTTGTAAAACACTAGTGAAATCATTTGCTTTTTATACAGCAAAGTTTTTTTTTTTTATACAAGTGTGTTTTTATACAGTGTACACACAACAGTATACAGTACAATTTTAGAGTTATAGGGTGATTTTGATTTACAGTTATGCCACGTTTTTTGTCGAAATTTAAAATATTCAAAAAATAAGTTTAACAAGAAAGGAAAGCTAACTTTGGTCGGAGCCGAAGTTGATATACCCTTGCAGTTAAAACCGGAAATATATCGCAAACATCGGATATAGTTGACCGATCCTAATGAAATTCGGTAGGTTAGATGAACTGACCAAAACTAGAATCTGTATCAAGTTCCAGCTTTCTATCTTCAAAAACACGAAAGTTGGGTCATATCCGATCGTTCAGTTATATGGCAGCTATAAAATATATCGGCTGATCCTTATGAAATTTGGTAGGTTGGATCAACTGACCAAAAATAGAATATGTATTAACTTAAATTAAATTCCAGCTTTCTATCTTCAAAAACAGGAAAGTTGGGTCATTTCCGATCGTTCAGTTATATGGCAGCTATAGGATATAGTCGGCCGATCCGGGTCGTTCCGACTTATATACTGCGAGAGAAAATTTGGAATTTTTTTTGGAATTGGATGTAATTCCATTTGGGGTTTTCCTGACGTACCCTTAGAAACTCTACATGTAATGCAGTTCTCCACGAACCTTCGAACATATTTTGTCATACCCGAAAACCAGTAATGATCATACACTTTATCCAGTGTTTTCTCCCAACCTAGATGCATGATAGACTCATGTACCTGATTTATAACTGACCAGCGAAAAGTACGAGGAACTACAGGTAAACAGCGAGTTTTTAAATTTCTTTGAATCTTTCTTTCTGGCAACTAATGCCAGTGGTAAATCGTCATTCTTCAACTTAGTTAGGATTTCTGATATTTCTGGATCCTTTTGTTGTTCTACCATTATCCAGTTCTCTGATATTTCTGTTAAGTCAATTCGTTTTTCTTCTATTTTATTTGATGCTAACTTATTCTTTTGACACACCGGGTTCCTGGATAGAAAGTCGACGTGTGCCATACGTTTACCTTCCCTGTATTCAATTTCGAATTCAAATGTTTGTAGAGAATCCCACCAACGATAAATCCTAGGTGACAACTCGACTTTATTTCGAGACGATTTTATTGAGTTACAGTCAGTAAAAATTACGAATTTTCTCCCATGCAGATAGTGACGAAAATGTTTTACAGCATTCACGACAGCCAACGTTTCCAATTCATATGATGTATATCTGGACTCACAGGGGCTAGTTGCTCTGCTAAAGTATTCAACCACATGGGGCTTAGAGTTTATGCGGTGCAGAAGGATAGCACCATACCCGATAGAGCTGGCGTCGGTATGCAGTTCTATGGGAAATTGAGGGTCAAAAATAATCAAGACAGGTTTATTTGTTAATACAGTTATGATTTTACTGCGAATTTCTTCGTGTTGCGTTTGCCAATCAAAACTAGTCTTTGCAGATGTGAGAAAATATAAAGGCTTCATCAGCTGAGAAAACCCCGGAATAAATTGACGAAAGTATGACGCTAACCCAATGAACTGTCTTAGAGAAACGACTGACTTTGGTGGGGGCAACGCCACTAGTGATTCTATTTTATTAGAATTTGGACGTATCTCCCCTGCTTGTATCTCATAGCCCAAATAGCGCACAGTAGTTCTCATGAAAAAGCACTTTGAAATGTTAAAAGAAAATCCTGCATTCACTAAAACGTCTAATACAAGTTTTAAACGTTCATTCGCTTCTTCCTTCGTTTCTGAGACAATTAACAAATCATCCATATAAACAATTACAAACAAATGAGCAAGACTGCCAAGCGCCCTTAATACAGCTCTCTGAAACACTGAAGGTGCGTTTTTTAGTCCAAAAGGCATCGCAAGGAATTCGTATTGTCCATCAGGGGTAACAAAAGCAGTATATTCGATTGATTCAGGATGCATTGAAATCTGATAATACCCGCTAGCCATGTCAAGAGAAGTAAAATATTTGGCTCCCCTAAGTCTAGCTATTTGATCTGATATTAAAGGTAATGGAAACTTATCAGCTACAGTATTTCTATTTAATTCCCTGTAATCAACGCAAAGTCTTGCTGAACCATCTTTCTTCTTTACTAACAATGCAGGACTCGCAAATGGTGAGTTACTAGGTTTGATAACTTTATATTCGATCAATTCTTTAATTTTAGCACGTATTAACTCCCGTTCGCTTGGGCTAAATCTGTATGGTCGCCTTTGCACAGTCTTAGTCGAGTCAATTAAACGAATATGCATTTCCCCAGTATTCACACGACTTTGCGGTGTGCCTTCGATAAAAGATAAAGAATGTTGCTTTAGAAATGATATTAAAGTTTCTTTTTCATTTTCGACCATTTCCGTTTCAATTTTGTCGAAATTAGTAGGCTGAATGGTTTCACAAATGTTTACAACTTTAGTTTGAACAACTTTAAAATTATCATAGGAGACTTCTACTAAAAACCCTTGAGCCAATATTTCTCTGCCGATTACAATATTATTTTTCATACATTCGTCTGGTACTATATGAAACAAAACAACCAAGGAGTTGCCATCAATCATGATGTTTGATTCGACTTGTGCTGTACTGTAGGTATTGGCATTACCTATCCCCTTTAAAGAAATAACGTTGTGAATTCTCTTACCAACTAACTTATTAGAAACGCTTTCCTTAATTAATGAGCACTCAGCTGCCGAATCAAATGTAATTGGAAATCTCTCACCATTGACCAGCATACTCGATTGAGGCTCCACTATAGCGCATAGCTCCACTCTTTTTGTTCTCACCCCCAATCCAGCATTCTGTACTTTTTTTTGACAATTTGTGGCTATGTGTCCCGGCTCCTGACATCTGTAACACGTTACGTTTGTCCTTCCTTGACGAGGCTGTACTGACCGCCACTCCTTTCCATTTGTCGAACCTTGAGATCCAGATCTACAGTCTTGCTTTTTGTGGCCTAGTTTTCCACACTGATAACATTTGATTTCCGCAGATTTAGCTCGCTTCGTCTCTGGTTCCCAGTTTGTTGAATTTGGACGCTCCCTTAGCGCTGAGAATGCTTGCAGCTCCGCTTGCAGTTCACGTCTATTGTTAACCTGCGTTGTGTGTATCATTCGCTGCAAACGCCGATCGAAATTAGCCATGTGCCCAAGAACCAGCGCGATGGATATTTGTTCAGGATTCAAATTACGCAGTTTTGTGCACAGTGACGTCACACTGGGACTTGTGAAAACAGGCAGGCTTTCACCGTTGCTTGGACGGCTATTCAGAAGGTTTAAAATGACGGCGGCTGGCGTCTCTGAAGTCTCGTATCGCTGCTCAAATAATTGCCGGAACTGTTGCCAAGTTATTCCCGGGTAACATATTTGAGATAACCATTGCGCCGCTGTGCCTTCCAAAGCTTTACTTAACGCTAATATAAGTGCGCTGTCACTTAATGGTTTTTCTTGTAAGATGATGTCGATCGTAGCGCACCACTGCGTGGCATCCATACCAACAACGTCCGGATTATATTTCGGCAGGAAAATCTCGCTAGTCTGTTGTAACTCACTCGCCGGCGTCTGTAGCTTCTTAACCAGTTCCAGAAAGTTCCGGTTTTGTTGTTCTAACAACGCGAATACGTCTCGAGAAAAAGTTTGGTTAGAGCCGAATCCCACTTCTGATGTCGGAGAATTGCAGTAACGAGTGAAAAACAGAGAGACCAGATCCAGCAACACAACGAAGCCACACACGGCCTCAGTTCGCAAACTGAGTCCCCATCATACCAGAACTGGTATAGCCTACCACTACCTATGGTCACACCATAGTCTCGGTCTAACAAGAGACTGACTTGTCTCCTCTCCGACATATGTATATATAATAATTAATCCATGTCTTTCTATTTCTTGTATTGAAAAGCAACTCAAAAACAAAAAATAAATTTGACGTCACAAATGCGACGCACAACTGACCGAGTACTCGGTTACAAAACTCATTTGGTTATTGCGTCGCCGTTTGGATAGAGTAAATTTTTTACTCATGCCTTTACCACATTTGCCAAATCCGTTTTACTCAATGTCTCACTCAGTCAGTCAGAACTTTGAGTGAGAGTGCCAAATGCTGCTTTGACTGTATTCATGCAGACCTCTAATCAATAATAAAGCGTGCACGACCTCACCGATTGTGGAGGTCAAACAAAGTCCCCTCTAAACGGATGGTGTCAGGACGCATCATGGTCCTTTATAACACTAATGGGAGGGGCCAGCGGTAAGGCGGTGGCGAATCAAACGAATCGAATTCTATTTTCTCCACTTCATTAGAAAATCAATATTTACTCCATAAAATTGTTACTTAAATGTCTAATGATCTCCAATTCCCAATGTCTTAATTTCGCTGACTATCCACTATTTTCTATTATTCTAATTCACCACTTAAACTCTATGTTAACAAAAAAAATAAAAATACCAATTTATTGATTATAAATAACAATGATCTGTTATTCTTGATCAGTGGAGGGCAAACTCTCATTTCCATAGATAGCGTGCATAGGGTTGGAAATTTTGCCTCAGCGCTGCTGCCACATCGACAGTGTGAGCACTCTCAAATTTTATTAAAAGCTCTCTAATTGTTTCCTATTTTGCCTCATTTTAATTTTCTCAGAAATTGGGTTGGAACAAGTTTTCCCCATTGAAAAATATAGAATCGGGAATCGTAGTTTTTCATTTGTTTAAGAACTGTTGCTATGTATATACATATGAACATATAAATAAGGCTGCAACACTTTGTTGTTATGCCAACAGAAATCATACATATCCAGCGACTTCGTCGCAACGCTAAGTGCCCTCTGAACATACTCAACTGCAGACGAAATATGACTCGCACTTGGATAACAGCGACCGCCCTAATGGCTAAGTCAGCGTTCCCAAGCTTGACCGATGACAGGACAGGACCAAGGACCAAAAGGACACCACAGGACAAAAATTGTTTTGGACTATTAGTAGCAGCAAATCACCTAAAATTTTTTTCCCCTCAATCATGAGTAAATTAAAGAATTATCAGCAGCCAGGAAATATTCAACATCCTAATGCAGCCACCAAAACCACTCAGCAATATCAACAACAACAACATTATAAATAACATTTGGAGCGGACAAAGGAAATCTTGCGACTTGTGCAGCCAGCACCGGCCCCGTAAGGCGCATCAAGCCTAAATGACCCAGGAAATCAGCAGCACCGAGGACCTGAGATCTTGATATAGAGACCCGACAGCGCTACAAAGAGCGTACAAAAACAGAAAATGTTTTTTTTTTATTATTTTAATTGATGCACTGCGTTGCATTATAGTTATAAACAACTTTTGTGAAATTGAGAAGAATATTTTTTGCCCAATAGAAGTGGGGCCCATAAAGTCTCACTGCAAAACTAGGCAGGTTGTTTGTTACAAAAATAAAAATTTTTAATTCACCCAGAAGGAAATTAAAAAAAAAATAAATTTAAAATTTTATTATGAAAAAAACAATATATGGGCATTTCCACAGAAAGGTCCACCGCGGCCAAAAAATTAAAAGTTCTTGAAAATGATTTTTTCAACATGGTTACATAAGGAAATGTTCAAGTTTATTAAACTTGAAAGAATTTTGCATTAATCTTTTACAGATTTCAAAATATTCGAATGCAAAGTCGCGCAAACGCAGCTGTTGTCCGTATGATGTTTGTAGGCCGTATTTTGTTTTTATAACAACTTCTAAAATAAATGCATTATGCTTTCCATTTTGATTTCTAAAATCACTTTGAGATTAAATAAATGGAAAAGGAACGCAAATGTAACAGGCGATCACCAATAATGGTAAAAATTTGTATTTATATTATCGCTTATTTTATTGTCCCGTGCGCGACTGAAAAACAACATTTTTTATCCGTAGATCCAAAGCACTTGCTCGAATTGCATCAAATTTTTTTTGCAAACAGAGTTTAAGTGTGCAGTTAATATTTAAAAAAAAAAATTGGAGTAAAAAAATATTTGTATTTTTGGTGATCATTTGAAGTTTGTCCCGTGCGCGACTGTAAGTACAAACAAGAAAAGAAACCTAAGTTCGGGCGGACCCGAAGTTGATATACCCTTGCAGTTAAAACCGGACATATATCGCAAAAATCGGAAAAAGTTGGCCGATCCTTATTTGAATATTATAATATAACCAATTACAATAAAAAATGTTGGTATTTGGTACCAAAGTTGGTATTTTTATCAAATACCAATTCCGATCGTTCAGTTATATGTTAGCTATAAGATATAGTCAACCGATTGTTATGAAATTTGGTAGTTCGGATAAACTAACCAAAAATACAATCATACAATCATGTAACATGTTTCTATCTTCAGAAATACGAAAGTTGGGTCATTTCCGATTGTTCAGTTATATGGCAGCATTAGGATATAGTCGGCCGATCCTTATAAAATTTGATATGTCGTATTATTTTGCTAAAAATGGCATTCATACAAAACTCGAGCTCTTTAGCTATAAAAATACCGAAACTATAGCATTTCCAATCAATCAGTTATATGACAGCTATAGGATATAGTCAGCCGATCTCAGCCGTTCCGACTTATATACTGCAGACAATGGAAAGAAGGGTGTGTGCAAAGTTTCAAGACGATAGCTTTAAAACTGAGAGACTAGTTGGCGTAGAAAAAGACAGCAGACGGACATGCTCATATCAACTCCTGGTGATCCTGATCAAGAATATATATACTTTATAGGGTCGGAGATGTCTCCTTCACTGCGTTTGACACTTTTGATCAAAATTACAAAACCCTATGCAAGGGTATAATTACGAAAATAGTGGTGGTAAAAAATGTCCCGTGCACGATGTCCCGTGCGAATTTACTTCAAATGACGTTAAAAAAAAAATACAAGTTATCTTTGAAAAATTTTTTAACCTTTTTGAAGAGGCATCAATGAACATAAGTTTAAAATTAGTTGCATTAAAATATTGTTTTTGGATTCGCTGAAATGGGCGTTTGAATTGGTTGACCTCTTAAGCCACTTCCGTTCTGTGTCCCGTGCGAATCACTCGACTTCTGCAATTATCTTCCAAATGGAAAAATACCCAACATCAATCTTTGCACCAATGAAAAAGCTAATAAAATGCTATGCATTAAACATAAAAAAAAAAAAAAAAATTTTCCTTTTTACAGTTTTTTTAACTTGAGCGCGTACGAATGTCCCGTGCGCGATTTTGGAAATGCCCATATATATTTTTTATACTATATTTTTGGATTTTTTTTTTCAAAAGTTGTGTTGTACTGAACTGAGAACTTATATTAGTTCTTATATTACTTATATTAGTTCTCAGTTCAGTACAACACAACTTTTGAAAAAAAAAAAATCCAAAAAATATAGTAATGCAATAAGTAAATCTTTGGAAGATTTTCTAATTGAAACAATTCATAATTCGGAACAGAATTCCAAAATGGGATTAGTAGACGGTAAGTCAGTGGATTCCACTGCTAACGTTATAAATAAAGTTGAATGAAGAAACGTAAATTTAGAATTAACAAACATATTACTGATAATCATTGTTGTTATTATGTGTGCGAATTGTTTTTTAAATGATATAAGCTGCACAATATGTGCTTAAAAAAAAGATACATGAGCCGAGCAAACGACTTGAATAAAATTTAAATTTGCGCAGCCAAAACAACAATGACTAAACAAAATTGAAAAAAAATAAAATGTTATTAAATAAGAAAATCAAATACAATAAAGTGAATTTAAAATAATATTCAAGTATGGATACAAAAAGAGCCTCATGTAAAACATATGAAAGGGACCCATACTGTAGGGAAAGAGTTCAGCAATCAGTATCTACAACCCCTGTTATTTTATGTTTGTAAGACATTGAAAGATGTATACAACAGCAGCAGTATAACAGTAAACAAATCAGCAGTGTGGCAGCAGTGTGAATATCATACCAGCAGTATGGCAATTTAAAAAGCGTCGGTAGGGCAGCATCAAATAAGCAGCGGCAGTGAAAAATAACTCAGCAGAGAGAACGACGAAAAGCAGCCGCAGAAGATCCTAATTTTAAAATATAAGGAACCAGAACTTGTTATTTTCAATATACATAAAAATTACTGCATAACTATCTCTAATAAAACTGAGTGGATTTAACAACTCTCCTCAAATTTGCGGCTCGTCTCAACTTGAAAATAAAAAAGTGACGCCGTCCCAAAGAGTTACAAAGTGACGTCGTTTCGGAAAGGTTTAAAAAAAGTGAAGAAGCTGGATCACAAAAGGGAATGAGAGCAAATGAGGGAAAAAGCCAAACAGCAGGAGGCTTCTAGAATACCGATTGCGAAAGGAAAACAGCCGTACTACACAAGGTCAGTTGCCGCAGCAGCGAAAACTCTGGGAATGAGTGAGCCAGAAAGAAACATAGAAGCAAGTGGAGGAAAAAGCATTAGTGAGACAAAGAGCTACGTGCAGAGTCTCGTCGAACCAAGTGTGACTAAAACACAAAGCGACGTACAGAATCGCATAGAATTGAGTGGAGCAACAAGCTGTTCAAGCAGCTTATGGCATTAAAAATGGGAGCAGATTAACAAATTAGCCGTTGCTCAGTTACAGCCGAAAGTTTCGCGAAAATAGTTCGGGAGTTTGACGGAAAATCCATGCCGGTCAAGAATTGGTTTGACAATTTCGACCTGAATGCTGAAGCTTACGATTTAAACTTAAAGCAGATGGATGTACAGGCACGTGCCAAAATGACAAAAACACAGAGAAGCGGATGTTGCTGCAGGCGGAGTTTAGTCGTCAATACGTGTGCAGTGCGGATCTTCACGAGCAGCTTCGTGATCGCAAGAAACGCAAGCAGGAATCGTTTCATGAATATATATGCTAAACATGAGGAAGAACGCAGAACTTGGCACCATCGATGCAAGTTCTGTAATCCGCTACACAGTAGACGGCCTGAACTTGAGGAGTGACTTCAAATACACCCTCTCCAATTGCAAGTCTTTCAAAGAGCTGCAGGAGCAATATGGCGTATTTGAACGCGCCAACGAAAAAGCTAGGACGAGGAAAGAAGATCACGTACCCAGTAGGATGCTTTATAGCTGAGGTTGTAGTTGATCATGAGATAACCCAACACAAGTTCGTTGTCGTACAGGAAAAAAATATGGAGTATGACGCATTGCTTGGATTCGACTTTGTTTCAAAGTTCATTCTTTCGTTGTCAGAGGGTGTTTGTAGGGGGGCGTGGCTGCCGCAAAAGATTCCAGGAGTAGAAGTGTTGAATAAAAAAGTCGGGGGCGTCTTTCGGATGGTATAACGCGGTCAGCTTTATTGGGCTGCTTACATGAGATCACTGACTTAAAAACTAGTACAAAAAGAGACGATCGACGACAACCAATGAGCGAGAGAGAGGGCACACAGGGGCGAGTGTGGATGCGCTCTTCAGCGCGGGTGCGCTCTTTAGCGCAGGTGCGCTCTTCAGCGCGGATGCGCTCTTCAGCTGAGCGGCACAACGGCCCCTCACCTAAACATTCTCCCCCCCTTGCAATCGCTCGGGTTGCAACAGATCCCTCGTTGCTAGCTATGCGTCACTGCAGCTAGAGGGCGTACACGGGTCGATGAAGGCCCCCGTGTCAAAAATCCGGGTCCCGATGTTGACGCTGTTCCGTCTCAGCAGCGACGATAGGGTGGGTGCAGCGAGCGCGTCCTGCGGGGGCCCTCGAGGAGAGGCGGAAAGTTGCCTAGGCGCGGATGACGCGGGCGGACGAGCGGTGGACGGCACCCGATGGGTGGCGGACGAATGCAGTGGAGCACTTGACGGCTGCTGGCCAGTGGCGGAAGAATGCCGAGGAGTTGCCGACGAGCGCCGGGAAGTCGATGGCCGTAGATCGGCTTGTGAGTGCCGGAAAATGGCGGACGCAGGGCAAGAAGCACCCGAACCGCGCCGGGAGTTGGCGGATGACGGCCGACGCGAGAGCGAGACACCCCGTGTACTGTCTCCCGTGGGCGGTGACCGGTGCTCCTTGGTCCCGGGGTGCAGCAGCGTGTGGTGATCCTGACCACACGTCTTACAGCCGTCACCACGCCGACAGGATCCGTCGGAGTGCTCGTGGGCCAGGCAGCTCGAGCAATAGCGGTTCACGAGAACCGCTCGAAGCCGCTCCTCGGCACTAAGGCGTAGGAAGCGCCGACACTTCTTCAACGGATGGATCCCATTGCAGACTCGGCATCGGTAGGATAGTGTACCTCGAGTACATCTGCTCTCCAGTGACGGGGCGTTGCGTGGGCGTGGCGACATCGTGCTGAATATGACCTTGGAATCTAGAATTAGGCCCGGATCAGTCGGATCATCCGCTGATTGCCACCGGGCAGCGTGATGCAATGTGTAATTCGAAGAAGGAGTCGGAACAGAATTATGCTCGCATCCTGAATCGAAGCCCTGAACCAGTGAGTCACCGAGGCTGCGGGCAACTCGTTCGGAAAAAACAGACACGCTGCGGGGGTTGGCTGGAGATAATGGGCCTGTCAGCACCCATCCGAAAATGGTCTCCTGACCGAGAAGCGACCCGCAGATGTTAGCCTTGGAATTACTGAGGAGAATGGACGGAAGAATGTCAGCTCCTAATAACACATCGACTTGGGAGCTCTCAAAGAAGTTGGGGTCCGCCAGGGTATTATTGGGCAGCCCCTTGAGACGATCTCGCGAAATCGGATATGATGGCAGATTTCCTGCCAACTGCGGAAGAACGTAAGCCGCAGTCTCTAATTGTAGCCCGGGTCTTGGCGGTGACCGAATAGAGAAATGGCACAATTTAGTAGACTGCGTGGAAATGGTTTGATTAAGGCCGCAAACTTGGGCTTGAATCGTCTTGAAGGGAGGCTTGACGAGGTTGAACAGTCGTTCCGTTATGAACGTCGCTTCGGAGCCTGAGTCTATCAGTGCTCGTGCTTGGACGGTGCACCCCAAATGGCACACGTTGATAAGGGCCGTGCCCAGTAGGACGGCTCCTGACCCGGAAGCGAAACACACCTGCACATTTGACTGAACCTCGGAGCCGTTTGTTAACGTAGGTGGACTTGGAGCGGTAAGCTGCGTAGGCGGACTTGGAGCGGTTGCGAATGGATTGCCGCGGTGCAAGAGGGTGTGGTGTCTGCTATGGCATGTGGAGCAGGTATGGGCGCTCGTGCAGTCTCGCTGCTGGTGCCCTCGAGCAAAACAGTTTAAACATAACTGCTTCCTCCTTATGTAGTCAGAGCGCCCATTTACATCCATTTCTAGGAAACGCGGACATAAGCGAATGGGGTGGTCCTCCCTCGAACAGAGATCGCAGCCCTTTTGGTCCGGAACCACTTGAGTCTCGTATGAAGTGAGCCTCCGAGCAGGGGCAATAGAAAGTCCCGACCTTGGCGGAAATTGCACGGAGCCACTAGGCCTGACGTCGTCGATGGCCTCCAGAGTGCGATGGCGCTCTGTCAGGAAGTTATCTAATTCCTTCCATGTTGGAATCTCGGCATTATTATGTACGGATTGCTCCCACATAGAAAGTGTGACCTTGGGGAGCTTTGACGAAATCATAAATACAAGGAGACAGTCCCAAGCCTCAACATTAACGGAGGACATTTCTAGGGCTGTCAAACAACTCTGAATGGTAGCTTGCAGCTCCTTCAGCGCGACCCCGGACTCTTGAGAAATAGCCTGGATGTTGAAAAGGATCTTCAACTGGCTGTTGACCAATAGCCGCCGGTTCTCAAAGCGGTCTGTGAGGCTTTGCCATGCGGCGACAAACCCCTCATGGGTAAGCGGAGCCTTGGAAACAATGGCGTGGGCGTCACCACTTGTATTGGACAGTAAGTGGAACAACCTCTCTACCGGGGTGAGCCGCGAGTTTTGGATGTAAATGGCCGTAAACAAGTCTCTGAAGGTGGGCCACCGAAGATAATCACCCGAGAAGACCTCGGTATCCACCGGAGGTAACCGGCAGCCTGTAGGCGCGGGCGTGTGGACATTGACAGGAGCCTGAGTGGATTGGGAAGCAATTTTCTCCCGAAGCTGGGCAATACATCTCGAATAGACGGAGTAACAGTAGCTGTACTTCGCTTCCAGCACTGTCGAGGCGGCCGTATTGAGATCTGTCCAAACGGATGGCTGGGATCGAACGCGGCTTTTTGTTGCCTCCCGTAGGCATTCTCAGAATCCAATTAGCTGGTCAGCGCTTGTCGACTGACTTGCGCAACAGGTGCCCCGTACGAAGTGGTGGGCGGTCGCACTAATGTGATGAGAACGGTGAGATCGCGGATGAAATGCAATTACAAGGAGCAAGTGCGAACTATTGGCGCCGATGTTGAAAGGAAAGTCGTGAGCGGCACAATTCGAATGGGGAAAAAAAACTTCAGGCACCAGAAAAACCCAAAAGGAGACGAGGTTTGCTCAGATTGTAGGCGGATGTTGCCTGATGCGGAGTAGAAGCGGCGTTGGAGGCACGGAAAATGGAAAAATTCGTGCTCGTTCGAAAAAAGAATTGTGGTTCCTACGTAGATATTAAATCCTTAACTCTCGTCGAACTTGCGGAGTCGGAAAGGTGGACTTGACCTTGGCTTTTATTAAACACAAAAAAATAAATAATCAATAATAATTAATTTTTGGCTAATTGTCGGATTTAATTATTATGGAAGGGTGGATTTGAAACCTAAATCTTTAATTAATTGGATTTAGTTATCCCGAAGCCGAAAAGGTGGAAGTGAAACCGCGGCTCTATTTGAACAGAAGGTTGATAATTAAATTATTAATAATTTTCGATTATTAATTTTTTTGAAATAATTTTAATTGTTGAGTGGCCGGAAAGGTGAATTAAAAAACCCTGGCCCTTTGCTCGAACGGAAAATAAAAATTACATAAATTTTCGTAGTTATAATTATAAATACATAAATTTATAATTAATTGATTTTTTAATCTATTTTGTTATGCAGCCGGTTATGCCGTCGGCACCCTTTACGTACCTCAAAGAAAAATAAACAGAACCGAAAAACACATCACGGCTAGGTCGAGAATTTAAGCGACACAATCACGGATTTGTAGTGAAATGGCGGTTTATAATTGTTGGTTTTAGAAAATGTAAAATTTTTTTTAAATTTTCGCGGCTATATATTTCCTGAAATTGGAGGCAGAAAATATTTGGAAATTATATGGACATGCATGCAAGTAGGGCAAGGGCATGTAGGGCATATGATGGTACAGTAGAGCTTCGATAAGTGGACTGTATATGTTAAATTTTATCGGTTATATATTTCCTGAAATTGGAGGCAGAAAATATTTGGAAATTATATGGACATGCATGCAGGTACGGATATATGTAAGGGCATGTGGGCATATGTTGGCACAGTGGAGCTTTGATAAGTGGACTGTATAATTGGGGGAACAGAAAAGTTATGTGGTGTAAAAAATGGCACTGATTGAGGAAGATAAAAACAAATATTACGACAGCGGCGGACTGTTTGGTGAATTTGGAAATTCCGGAACTAATTCACACCGGTGGCCAATATTAATTATGCCTTCTTTTGTCACCACACAATTTCACTGTTCACTTGCGAATTTTTCGCGGATTAATTGCACCAAAAAAATATGCGTATGTGCGTATGTATGTATGTGAATGCACATATGCCTCGACCGTTGGCAAGCGAATGAATAACGGAGAGGCCGAAAACGGCGAGGAATATGGGCAGCACACAAAACGGAGACGGATAGAAAAATTTGCAGAATTTTAAAATTATTATAGATTATTAGAAAATCTCAACCTGCCGTTGTGTCGGAAAACTCGGACTTGGAGTTGACACGGAGGGAAAACAATCTTGCAGCAGTGTGAACGAAATTTAATGTTCGGATCACTGCTGAAGACCGGCAGAGAGATCGGGACGGAAAAATGTACTTATCTTTTGGCGGAACAATGCCGAGAACTGCTGGCAGAAGAAAATCCAGTAATTATCCGGCGCGAAGGACCAATGTTTTTAGGGGGGCGTGGCTGCCGCAAAAGATTCCAGGAGTAGAAATTTTGAATAAAAAAGTCGGGGGCGTCTTTCGGATGGTATAACGCGGTCAGCTTTATTGGGCTGATTACATGAGATCACTGACTTAAAAACTAGTACAAAAAGAGACGATCGACGACAACCAACGAGCGAGAGAGAGGGCACAGAGGGGCGAGTGTGGATGCGCTCTTCAGCGCGGGTGCGCTCTTTAGCTGAGCGGCACAACGGCTCCTCACCTAAACAGAGGGAAATAAGTTTCTTCCCCGCATGGGGATAAAGCTTATGGGGAACAGAATGAGATAAGTATTTATAGTATTATTAATACAAATTATGAAATTGATGTTCCCCCGAAGTATAAAAAGGAAGTATCGATGCTGATCAAGAACTACAAGGCGGTGGAAATTCCAGTAATGCTGCGAATTGTTTCAGATGGTGAGATTATCCCATTTTGTCAATCTCCGAATCGATTGCCGAACAGAAGGATGTCGAACCGCAGATCAAAGAATGGCTATCTGCTGGAATTATACGCCCATCTACATCAAACTTTGCTACCCGTCTGGTGCTGGTAAACAAAAAGGATGGCACACGCCGTGTTTGCGTTGATTATCGTAAGCTGAGCTCGATGGTGTTGAGAGATTGCTTTCCCGTCCCTGTTATAGAGAAAGTACTCGAAAAGCTGCAAAAAGCGCGATACTTTACCGTGACGGACTTGGAGAATGGTTTCTTTCACCTTGCCATTGAGGAAGAGAGCAAGAAATTTACAGCGTTCATAACTGTTGAACGTAAATTTTCTGTTAGATGTGGCGAGGCCATCTCCGGTATAAGAGAAGCTCACGCTGGTGTACCCCAAGGCAGCGTTCTTGGCCCGTTGATGTACAATGCTTACACGGCCGACCTCCCTGTTCGTCAGAGGCCTGACCTAATCGCAGCAACCTATGCAGATAACACCGCCTTCTTTTCCACCGCCGATAGCGCATTGGGGGCAGCCGAAACGATGCAATTGCAGCTTGACTTGCTTAGCGACTGGCAAAAGCGATGGAACATTGCCGTCAATAATGAGAAGTCCACTGCCTCCACATTTTCTCTCTGCAAAGGCAACTGCCCTCCAGTTAACCTTAACGGCTCTCCAATTCCACAGTTAGACAATCCAAAGTACCTAGAATTCACCCTAGACAGGAGGCTCACCTGGAAGCCCCATCTGATTAAGAAGAGGAAACAGGCTAATCAAAGACTTCGATCCTTCTACTGGCTTATGGGTAGGAGATCGAAGCTGAGAACTTCCACTAAACTCCTCATTTACAATGCAATAATACGCCCAATCTGGGCGAAGACGAATGTCCGAACAATACAAGCTTTCGAAAATAGAGCCCATCGAATCGCCACTGGGGCCCACGTCTTTCATGACAATCGCACCATCCACGAGGTTCTCAATTTCCCTTGGGTCAAGGACGAGATACAAAGAAGCAGCGCACGTTACATGCAGAGGCTTCATAATCACCCGAACCGGTTGGCCAGCTCCCCGCTGGACCTCCCCTTACTACTCTAATTTATTTCTACCATATTATTATTTAAAATTATCTATAAGTGAAGTTTATGTGATAACATTTAATGGTTGTCCCAAATGGACAGTTTTAAACGTTACCCTGCTATTACAAAAAAAAAAAAAAAAAAAAAAAACAACTGTTGTACAAACATCGTACAAACACCGGATTGTACGAATTCAATAGAACGCCGTTTGGATTGTTTGCAAAACAGAGCAATGTTTGCAAAACATGGCACTCGTCTTCAAAAGAGCTGGGGGGCTTGGCCTGAAGATCAGGTGGCGAAAATGTCTCTTCTTGCAGAAAAGAATTCACTTCTTGTGCCACAACATTGAAGACGGAAACCTGAGGCCCGGGCAGGAGAAGACTACAGCGGTCAGTAAATTTTCTGTGCCGAAAAACGTCAGAGCAGTCCAAGCTTTTCTGGGGCTGACGGGGTTTTTCAGAAAATTCGTCCTGAATTATTCGCAGATTGCACGCCCGTTAACTCACCTGCTGCGCAAAGATGTTCGTTTTCAAATGGCTGAGCCTCAGATGAACGCGTTCCTTAGTTTGAAGGATGCGTTGACAAAGGAACCTGTTTTGAAATTTTACACCAGAGAAGCTGAGACTCAGTTACACACAGACGCAACAAAAGACGGATTGTCAGCGGTATTAATTCAGTGGTTCGATAACAAACTCCACCCTATCCAGTATTGAAGCAAGAAGACAACAGGAGCTGAGTCCCGCTAGCACAGTTATATCATGGAAGCCAAAGCCGTGTATATAGCGGTAAATTCATTATCTGCTGGGATCGTCGTTTGAGCTGATAATGGATTGTACCGCTTTTAAGCAAACTCTACAGAAGGCGGATGTACCAAGAGCGTCACGCAGTGGATTGTTTATCTACAAGATTTCGATTTCACAGTCGAACATCGTCCTGGGGAACGATTAAAGCATGTTGACTGCCTAAGTCGCTATCCCGATCGTGTTATGCTTGTCTTCTTAGAGATCACAGCACGCATCAAAAAAGCTCATAGAAAAGATGAGATGCAATTGCGATTGCGGAAATTGCGGAAATTCTCAAAAGCCGTCCATATGAGGGGTACAAGATAAAAGCTTCACTTGTCTATAATGAGGTGAACGGTAACGATCTCCTCGTAATCCCGAAAGCGATGGAAAAAGAAGTGATTGTTGACGCTCACAATGCAGGCCACTTTGCATTACAAAAAACTCTACATACTATTCAACAATCCTATTGGATTCCTCATTTGGAGCAAAAAGTTCAGCAGGTGGTGAAAAATTGTGTTAGATGCATCATTTTCAACAAGAAACATGGCATGAAAGAAGGGTTTTTAAACTGCATCGATAAAGGTGATCAACCCCTTCACACGCTGATCATCTGGGTCCCATGGATGCCACTGGAAAATAATATAAATACATATTTGCGATGGTGGACTCATTCACAAAGTTTATATGACTTTTTCCTACGAAGACTGCAAGCTGCAAGGAACCGCTGAAAAAGATGCAGACTTGGTCCGACATTTTTGGCAACCCAGTCCGGATGGCTTCGGACAGAGGTTCTGCTTTCACAGTCAACTTGTTTGCGGATCACATTAAGGAAAACGGTATTGAACACGTTTTGAGCCCAACTGGAATTCCCCGCGGAAATGGTCATATCGAAAGGGTGAATCGCACGATCTTGTCGATTATTTCTAAGATTTTGGCAGATGATCCAGCCAAGTGGTTTACGGCAGTACCTGAGGTGCAGAGAGCAGTTAATTCCCACGTACATGCGTCTACTAAGAAGTCACCATTTGAGCTAATGTTTGGTGTGAAGATGAACAATAAACCAAACAATCGTTTTCTACAGCTTCTAGAGGAGGAAATGTATTCAAACTTTGACGAGCAACGGCAGCAACTTAAAAAAGATGCAAAGATCGAAATTAACGTGCACAGGATTACTACAAAAAGAATTACGACCTAAATCATAAACCAGAAGTCAATTATAAAGTTGGAGACTTAGTCGCTATACGTCGAACAGTTTATTGCAGGCAAAAAGCTGGCTGGAGAATATCTGGGACCGTATAAAATATCAAAAGTCGACAGGAACGGCAGATACGAAGTTCGGAGACAGCGGATGTAGAAGGTCCATGTAACACTTTAACCAGCTGTGATCACATAAAGTTGTGGCGTTATGCTAAGGATATTGAAGACGCTTGGTCATTTGGGACAGATGACTAGTCAGGAATGGCCGAATGTAAGACAGTGGAAGATGTATACAACAGCAGCAGTATACCAGTAAGAAAGCAGCAATATACCAGTAGGAAAGCAGCAGTATATCAGCAGTATCAAAATCAGCAGTATGGCAGCGGTATGAATATCAGCAGATATGGCAGCAGTATGAAGGTCAGCAGTATGGCAACTTAAAAAAAGCGTCGGTAGGGCAGTATCAAATAAGCAGCGGCAGTGAAAAAGAACTCAGCAGAGAGAACGACGAAAATCAGCACCAGATAATAAGATCCTAATTTTAAAATATAAGGAACCAGAACTTGTTATATTCAATATACCGTACAAATATTACATAACTATCTCTAATAAAACTGAGTGGAGTTAACAACTCTCCTCACATGTATACGAATTAGAAAACCTTTAAATAGGCACATTTAACTCTTATGCCTCACCATTACTAGTGGAATAGTACTATTAAACATTCCGGGTGTGCAAGAATAGATGACCATCTAATCTTAGGTAGAGCAATAGTCAAGATGGTATCTAAGAAATAATTCATATCAATAATATAATGGAATGGAATTAACTATCAAAAGTATTATCAAATATTAAAGCAGACTTTAACAAGTCGCATAAGTCACTAACCCAAAATATAACGAAACAGAAAACAACAGTTAGAAAACACGAAGAAATATTAGTCAAATGCTTATGTCAAATATTAGCACGAATGCCAATATATAAACACTGAGATAAGTTTAATCAAGACCATTGGGCGCAAGTATCAAAGTTTTTGGTCAGACTTATATCCAATTTAATACCTATTAGAGAAAAGTTCAAGCTGGGTATATCAATACCTTATATACTTAATACTTCAGTTATAATTGAAACTGGTGAAGAACCAGAACAATGGCACAGTCAACTACTAATTTTATCAACACTGCATCAAAGCTTATACCAGTATTTGATGGTAAAGCAGAAAAGTTAGGAAGTTTTCGCGATGCATTGGAAATTATAGAATCAATAAAAGGCGAACTCAAACAATCAGTTATTTCAATAATAAAAACAAAGCTAAAAGGTAGGTGCGGCCAGAAACTTAATCGTTAATGAAACAACTATATCAGAAGTAATTTCCAGACTAAAAAGCAATGTCAAAGGCGAAACTGTAGAAGTATTATCAGCTAAACTGATAAACCCAGCCTCCGCATGTATCTCCTTCACTGGGGTAGATACCTCAATAGCTTCGCTCTCCGTAGCGAAACTGTCCACATAATCATCGACGTAATGGTGGTCGATGATGGCCTTGACTGCCCTGGGATCTGAATCCCGAAACTTCAGGGCATTCACCGTCTTCACGTAATACGCAGTGCTCGGCGAGCAGGCTGCTTCAAACGTCATTACGTTCATCTCGGACACATCCGGGTCTCTATCGTCGCTATCATCATTCCAAAGGAATCGTTGGGAACATCGATCCTCGGGTCGGATCAGCACTAGGTGGAATATCTCCTTGATTTCACCGCAGACTCCGACTGCTCCTTCCCTGAAGTGGAAGAGCACGGCTGGCAAGGGCTTGTAGTGCTGAGGCCCATTGTCCAGCGAGGTTCCTCCAACCTTGGCTGCAGCGTCAAACACAAGCCGGAACTTACCGGGCTTGTTCGGGGTTTCGACACCAAAATGTGGCAAATACCACAGCTTGTCGATCTTCACCGCGACCTCATACGGCTGCAGCTTCCTTGCATATCCTTTGGACACGTGATGATCCCTTGATCCCAATCCTTGATGATCCGATCGTATTCCAGCGCCAACTGCCCGTTGCGCTTCAACTTCTTCTCGACGTTGATCAACCATCTGTGCGCCTTCTCGTAGCTCCGTAGTCGATCGTCAACTTACTGGCCCAAACCCAACCCATCCAAGCTCGGTTGCGGCCGCATAAGGTCCCTCTCTGGCAAACCGCCTCGTCCTAAGTGGCAATCTCAAATGTCCATGGTCCAGTCCGACGAGAAACTTCGGCATCACGTTGCTGTAGGCACTCGCGAATCCTTAAGCTCGTCCTGGACATCTCGTCGACATAACGTCTGCATCGGCAGACTCAAGCTCGAAACGGCGTACACGTTCCTCAACGGGTGGTGAGTGGGCTTCCCAGCTCCACTTTTCTCCAGGCTCACCACGTTGGTGGGCTCCCTGCTGGCCCTTCCTCCAAACCATTGTATGTTCAGCTATATGTTCGCCTCGCACACCCAAATCCCTCTGTAGCTCGTCGTCGATCATCGTGACGGAGGGTCCTTCATCCAAGAGCACGTATGTGTCCACCTGGCGACCAGCTTCGTACAGCGATACTGGCAGTATACGAAACAAAAGTTGGCCTCCTTCGACGTCAATGCTTAAGTTCCTCTGCACGGGCGCCTCCGCTGGCTCTGCACGGGCGCCTCCGCTGGCTGCGGGGCCCTTCTTTCCAGGATGTTTCTGAGGACAGCCGACTCCTGGCTCCTCTCGTGGTTTCTGTAACCACCTCGAGGCGAATACTTCCTGTCCCGGCTGCGTCTGGGAACTGCTGACTGCTGGTTTCCTCCGTTGTGACGCCTAAGCCACCTCGCTGCTCTGGCCATCTTCGCCTTTCGCTTTGAGCATCGCAGATCACCTTGCTGCCGGGTGGCGAAGCTCTATTGAACTCCCTGTAGCTCGTCGTAGCATGTTGCTCTCCATAAATTGGACAACCTCCATGCCGATAATCCCTCTGCTCGCATCCGTTCTGGTCGACGCTCGCATGTAGAACTCGACGCCTCGGCTCCTTTCGTACACACGATGTTTGCGTACGCGCTGAAGTGCGCTTCAGTGGGAAAGGGCTCGATCGATGCAGCGTGCCTGGCCCAATCCACTCGCTTGCTCGTATGAAGCTTTGCCACAAGCTCCTCCATGAGGGTGGGGTTTCCCAGATGCTGCTTTGCCGACTGCACGAAGGCTGTGAGGTTACTCACTCGGGTGGGAACGATCCTCGCCAGGAGCTACTCCGTAATCGGCGCTGACGTTCCCAGGGTGAATCAGCAGCGACTTTATTGTCTCGCGTGCTTCATCCTTCAGTGCCTTCAACAACCTCTGGTTGTTCTCCATGTCCGTGCAAATGTACCCTTGGGTCGTCTCCACAAACGCACAGTTAAAGATGAGCCACTCCTTGGGCTGCCCTCCAAATACAGACGACTCCGAGAGCCTCTTCGGCCCATTCGCTCTTTGGGCTCAAGTCGGCCTCATCGAGGCGTAAGATCCCACAAATGGCGATGCAGTTGCCACGTTGTGGATGCTCCCGCCCGGTAGCTCGAATCCATGCGCTGTCTGCGTAGCACTTGTAGCACACTGTGGCTCCTCAAGATGATTGCTAGTCACTAATGGCGGTCCACTCCAAGATGGACCGCACCGACACCGCTATGTGGGACCGGCCCGACCCCGTTAGTTGGGGCCTCACCGTTTGATGTGGCTAATGGTGGTCAGCACCAAGATGGCGACCGCCCCGACGCTCCACTGTTGGCGCCATTTGTGCTTGCACCAACTGCGATTGGCGGTGCTCACACTGTCCAAGGCTTTAACCTTCTTCAGCTCGTTCTCTAACGCTGTAATCCTTTCCAACAGGTACGACGTGAGTGGCTGGCCCACCTCCGGCTCTGAACTCGCAGCTGTGACAGCAGTACTCCTAGGTTGGGACGCAACTGTACTCACCGTAAAGGCTGGGCCAGAAGTGGCCGCCGCCGTGGTTATGTTCACCGATTTTCTGCTCCACTACTGGCTGGCTGCTGATCCGCTCGCGTTGTTGTAGGGGTGGCTTCCCCTCCGCTCAGCCGGAAATTGCTCCTGGGGGAATGGTGCATCTGAGGTCCAAATTCTGTACTCAGCGACAGTCACTTCTGTATATTCACTTGCCGTACCCGGACGTGTTTCTTCGATCACTCTTGCCAGTTTGCAATTATTTTTGATCTTGAACTCAAGCTTTCTCCTTCCGCGTCAAGTGGAAATATAACGATTAATCTCTAAAAATAAATTCGACTTAATAAGTTCATTGAACTATTTATTTAAAGTTTAAAGTTATCTCTGTTGCGCTTTAACTATATTCTCCAAGATAAAAGTCTCCGAGCTGTACTCTCTGGACGAAACCCGTTACCTTATAGTTACTGTGGAGTTTGTTGTTCTTCCCGACGCCGAAACTTCGTTGCACATCTCTTTTGTAACGTCATCTCTTACATCCGATCTGATCGTCCACTTTCGGCTACAGAGTGCTTCAGAGAGCCTAAATTCTTTACACGCTACTACAGTGGTCTGCAATCCGTCAAAAAGGAAGTCAAAAATGAGTCTTACTTGCACAGCAAAAAAATGTGAATTTGGTGGATCCATCACGGATCAACCATCCATCCATCACTCATACCTGTCTTGTTGGCTCTGCAACAACTGCTCACATATTAAATGTGCTGGAGGAGGACACAATGGACGGATAAGTGACCTTATCAACAAGAAAATTGGCCTGACGTGGTCTTGCATCGCTTGTAGAGAAATGCGGACTTGTATGAAACAGACGAGAAATGGTTTCGTAGATGTCCGCAAGCAATTCTCGGCCCTTAATGAGCAATTCCTCGCTCTTGAAACTCAATTCCTTGGGCTAAAGTTGTTAAGCGAATCCCCCAGACGAAAAATTTCGAACAACAACCTGCTGACTGCTAAATTACTGAATACCCCTACATCCCATGCTGTACAAGTTGATGAATTTTCAACACCAAACATTTTATAGTCGCCTACTTGTCTACCTACTTATGCTGTTCCAGTACCAAGGGACTTGATGAGCCTTCCTTCAGGGCACTCTAATATTTATCCCTTGCAAGAAGCGATCAGCGTACCGAGTACAAATCTCGAGCCACCTCTAATCTTGGAGCTTCCATCGTTGGACATCGTCGGACAACCTACCCTCTGCTCTTGCTGTGATGTCCTCATAGCCTCTGGTTGGTGTGGCGCCTGAAGTTAGATCTTCTGGACTTACGCTGAGGGCGGTTGCTCCTCGTAAGGCCATATTTGTCTATCGGCTTAAGCCGAATGCTACTGTTGATGATGTCAGGAGTCACCTGTTAAACCATCTTAAGGTAGCTCCAATGAAATAGCTGTTTTTAAGTTTAACTTTAAGCATAAGCGTTCTATTTCTTCTTTAAAAATAGTTCTACCTGATTTTTACCTTGAAAAACCACTTGATCCTGTAGCTTGGCCTGAGCACAGTATCATTCATGAATTCCTAGCAAAAGACGCTCAGAATCCTAGCCCTGCAGAAACTGGTTCAAAAAACTGAATAACATAGTATTTCCCTGCTGCTTTCAAAACGTTAGATTTTTTTTGGTACAAAGAGTGTGTATGGTCATTGAGCGTTTTCAATGCCGTAAATAAAAGACGATTTTGTATTTAAATTGAACGTTATAAATTTTTATTTCTGCATGCAGATCAAGCCGGATGATCCGCAGATAGACCAGCTATGGTGCATGCAGGGACTCAAGTAAAAGTACAGAGAGGGCGGCCCGACTGGTCACTGCGAATCTAAAGCTCTCGAATAATGGAGAGGGCGGCCCGACCTAGACACTGCGAGCTTAAACTCTCTATAGAAAGCTTGTTGAGTCGAGCGGCCGAGAAAGAGTCGGCTTGCGATCAACAAAGCCTTTGTACAAACTTAAGCCTAATAAATAAACATTACACTAATAAATACACTAAACATTACACTAAACATTATTTAAACATAAACATTAAACGCCGTGCTGCTGCTTGACCCGACAGAGTGCTTCTTTTGATTTTGATGCTATCGTGCTTACTGAGACTTGGCTTAACTCCTCTGTCTCTGATTATGAAATTCTTGTTTCCAAATTCATAGTGTTTCGATTGGATCGTCCAACTTTTGCAGGGTGTGTCCTCATTGCTGTTAGTAATGAGTACCCTGCTGAACTTATTCCTTTCCCGAACGAGTTCGGAATTGAGTTCATTGCGGTGAAAATTTTAACTGGCTCGTCTCATATTTTCCTGACCTGTTCCTACATTCCTCTCATGGCTGAAGATATTGTGTACTTTCACCATCTTGATGCCATTACGTCTGTTTCTTCGTTGGTCAAGGAGCGTGATTTAATGCTAAGCATGGGAAATTTCAACCTTCCTATCATTTCCTGGATCCCGTCTGAGGTAGAATATTGCTTGCTTTCAAGTTGTCATAACGACTTTATCGATGGCTTAACCGATCTTGGCCTGCTCCAAATTAATCCAATTCATCACACTCATGGCAGATTTCTGGACCTTATTTTTTCCAATGTGTCATCCTTTGTGACAGTCATTCGGTCCCCGCCGCTTTCGTTTCCTGAAGACCTTAATGTTAAAATTCGTTTCAAATGCTTCAGAAAGACTGATTTTATGGCCTTTCGGAATCATTTAGCTGAAATCGATTGGAATGTTCTTTCATCTATAAACACAATTGAAGCAGCTACGGATTGGTTTTACGAAATAATTCATAATGCCTTGAACAAATTTGTTCCGGAAGTCCCAGTATCATTGTCTACAAAACCACCTTGGTATAATAAACACCTTTCTCGTCTTAAGAACAGGAAATCCAGAGCTTACAAAAAGTTTCTTAAGTCAGGATCGATGTGCCACCTGTCAAACTTTCGTTATTTTCGAAACCAGTTTATTATTCTCAACGATGAACTCTATAAGCAGTATATCAGGAATTGTAAGGTAAACTTTCGAAATGATCCAAGCTCCTTCTACTCTTTTGTCAATATGAAACGTAAATCAAATCTTTTTCCTCCTTCCCTATCATATAAAAATATTTCACATTCTTCTGAGCAAGGTATTGCTAATCTCTTTGCGTCATTTTTTCAAGCCACTTATTCGCCCAATTCATATAACCACAATTCTTCTTATCCTTAAAAATTACCACATATGAACAACATTTACTTTTCAAAATTTCGAATTCAGGATCTGTTCGAAGCTCTTTCAACAATAGATATATCATTCTCTGCTGGTCCTGACAATGTTCCTAGCTGTGTTCTAAGGTACTGTTCTGATATCCTTTGCTATCCTCTCACTATCTTATTCAACTGATCCTTGGAGCTGGCATGTCTTCCCAAGAGATGGAACGAATCTTTTATTATTCCGCTTCACAAGTAAGGATCCAAAGCACTTATTGAGAACTACTGGGGGATTGCTAAGCTATCTGCGATTCCCAAACTGCTTGAGAAACTGGTTACTTTCCAACTGCAACATTTTTGTAAAAGCATTATTTCCACTTCACAGCATGGTTTTGTCAAGCATCGCTCTACCACAACTAACCTTCTTGAATTCACTTTGATAATCCACAGAGGTTTCTGAGCCGCATGCAAACTGATGTGGTATACATTGACTTTAGCAAAGCGTTTGACTCTGTGAACCACCATCTCCTCCTTCATAAGCTGTGTCTTATGGGGTTTTCTCCACGTATAGTACAGTGGTTGACCTCTTATCTATCGAACCGCATGCAGCGTGTTTTGTTTAAAAACAGTTCATCACAGATTATTAACGTTTCATCTGGTGTCCCACAAGGTAGTCACTTAGGACCTCTTCTGTTTGTTCTTCTTGTCAACGATTTACCTAGTGTTGTAAACTATGCTACTACATTTATGTTTGCTGATGATGTCAAGTTATGTCTTTCTTTCTCCTTCATATACACCTGCAATTAGACCTTAACGAAGTCTTCTTGTGGTGCTCAAACAATCTCCTTTTACTTAACTGCTCAAAGTGTAAGATTATGACGTTCCATCGCAGTGTGCCTCACATCGTCTCGTACTCTCTTGGGAATAACGTCTTAGATCGTGTTTCCCTAATTAACGATCTTGGAGTCATTTTTGACAATAAGTTGTCCTTCAACGAACACATATCACTAACAGTTAATAAAGCCAGAGGTGTGCTAGCTTTTATAAAATGTTGGTCTAAAGAATTTGATGATCCTTTCACAACTAAAACTCTATATGTATCGTTGGTTCGTCCTATCTTGGAATACTGTTCTAGCGTTTGGAGTCCGCAATAGTTTTTTCACCAAAGGAGGATTGAATCTGTCCAAAAGCATTTTCTGCTATTTGCGTTAAAAAGCTTTATTTGGGATACTGCCACTTGCCTCCCGTCGTATCATTGCCGGTAAAAACTTAACTACCGTAGTCTTAAAACGTAGTAAAAACTACTTCTTTTAAAAGAGCGCCGTACTTGTGATGGGGTTATGCTACTTCATGTGCTTATTCATGGACAGGTTGACTCACAAGTACTTCTTAAACAATTAATGGTCTCTGTTCCTAAAAGAGTAACTAGATCCTTCCGACCCCTTTTGTTACTAATTTTTAGGTCTTATTTTGCTGAACACGATCCATTTCGCGTTATTTGTAAAAATTATAACTCATTGTCCCATTTATTATCCCCTGAACTTTCCCTAGATGTAATTAAATCCAAAATGATGGAATATCTTTTAACTTATTTTATCAATACTTTTAGTTATAATAATCAAGATTCTAGAATAACAGATCATTGTAAATAAATAAAAATAATAATATAATAATAAATATGGCGCTTTCCCAGCGTAGGCAATAGAGGTCTTATCTCTATTTCTGCAAAGCTCCCGCTTTTTCTTCCTATTTGGCACAGTGGTACAAGGTATAGTGTTTTTTTAACTTTTTATACAGTATTTTTTTATTCTTAATTACAAATATTGAATTAAAACTGGTCTGTTCGATGAAATCTTGTAACAAGACAATCTCTTCATCCTAGCCTACCATCCATTGCTGGCTGTGTGAAAACGTCGTACACGCCAAGTGTGCCGGGTTCACTGCCTCAGTTTCGGATGCCATTTCCGAAACCGTAGGTCGTGCTGTCCGAGACAAAACGAAGTCGTTCATGAGACAGACTAAGAATGGATTTAAAGAGTTGATCACTGGTTTTCGTAAAATTAATGACCAGTAAAATCTGTGCGCTTGACACGCGGTTAGCGACCTTCAGCTGCTAACTGATTCCCGCTGAGAAATCCGCTGTTTGTGATCCGCCTCAGCGTGCATAGCCGTTAATAACGCAGCCGCTCATATCTATGGCCACCCCAAGGGCTAGAATTGAAAACAATTCGCCGTCCGAATGAGCAATTGTCCTCCGTGGCATCCCTTCAATTGATACCACAGGTCCTTGTGAATGAAACCTCCGTTAGAGTCACCCAAAAAGGTGTTCCACAGTCCGGACCGACTGATGCTGCAGTTCTCGTACCTGTGACACCAAAACCTTTACAGGTGATTCCTCCATCGAAACATATATTTGTTTCTCGGCTTGCCCCTGATACTTCAGAGATTGATATCTCGGCTTATACCAAGGGTAAAAAAAAAGCTGATATAAAGGTGGAGGACATAGCGAAATTTAAATATAATTATATAAGGCGCACGTCTTCTTTCAAGATTCGTGTGCCCGCGCTGATGTTCAAGACGATTTGTTCACCCGGTTTTTGGCCAGAGAAAATTTTCGTCTAAGAACATCAGCCTAGTTCCGTGAAGAAAAAAGTTGTAAGACCAGTGGGACAGAAACTTTCCCAAATAAGAAGCACTAACCAACCTTCCACCTCTTCTTCGTCCACTAATCCAAAAAACTAGTATCGTCAATAACACTTACCTATTAGAATACTAGGGGCTACGTAGCAAACTCCCCTAACTAAATTCTAATAGTTCTTTCTTTGCATCCCATATTATAGCCTTTAAAGAAACTTGGTTAAAGCCAGAGATCTTTAGCTCCGAAGTTTTTCCAAGTAAGTACACCACTTTAAGACGGGATCGACCAAAGCGAAGGGGGGCTGGAGTCCTCATTTCGGTAGACTCCCAACATGTTTCTAAAGAGGTGAAATCACAAATTTCGCCAAATTCTATTTGTGGTAGAGAAGGCATCAATTTAAAGGCATTTCAATTTGACTTGGTGAAGGCATCAATTTAAACGATGACGTATTCCTTCTCGACCTTTTTTCCGCTTAATTTCCCACTAATGTCAATGTTTACTGTATGCCATGGTATCTCTACCTTGGGAATGGGATGTAACTCCGATGGTATTTTACCTGACACTGATTTTGACAATTTACATGTCACACAATTTTCTATAAATTTTCCCACGCATTTCGACATTTCATCAAACCAATATTGCTCGAAAATCTTATCTAGGGTTTTTTGCCACCCCAAGTGCGTTATAGCCTCGTAAACATGATTAACAACTGACCACCTAAATGCCCTGGGTACAACTGGCAAGCATGGTGTCTTCCCAATTCTTTGAATTTTACGATGCAGCAAACTATTCCTGATTTCATAAGAATTTGCTATTTTTTTTTTAGTATTTCATCATTATTTAAATTGGTTATGATTTGCGATATGTCTTGATCACGCTTCGTTCAGATATAAGCCAGTTTGTGGGTTTTAGTTGCCAAGTCAACTCGTACCTCCACTACCCTACTCAAACTCTCCTGCTCTACTATAGTGCCGGGAATTCTAGACATGCAGTCAACATGAGCCATTTGGCTCACTTTCTTGTATTCCACCTGGAAATCGAATGAGCGCAAAAATGACAACGAACGATAAACCCGCGGTGTGCATACCGCTTTTTCTTTACTTGCTCTAAGAGAATTACAATCCGTATATACTGTTAACTTTCTGCCGCTTAAATAATGCGTTGTACGTTGAAAGTTGGACGAAGCGTTTTTGAGGCCGAAGGGCATGGCTAAAAATTCATATTGACGCTCTGGGGTCACGAATGCAGCTCGCTCAACCGAATCGGGATGAATGGGCACCTGATAGTAGCCACTGGCCATGTCTAGGCTAGAGAAACATTTACTGCCTCGCAGGCGAACTATTTATCTGCCATTAATGGCATGGGGTATCTATCTGACACAGTATTTGCATTGAGTTCTCCATAATCTATGCATAGTCTATCACTGCCGTCTTTCTTTTTTACTAGTAACATTGGGCTAGGGAAGGGGGAGCTACTTGGTCAAATTAAGTTGGATTCTAGCATTTTCTGAATCTTTTCTCTCACTTTTTCTTTCTCACCGTCGCGACGCGTCGCTAAGACGATATGGTCTTCTTTGAACTATATTTGAACTTGAACTTATGTATATTTGAACTTCTTTGAACCTTTGAGTTTTCTTTACGTCTACTAAACGGATTTCTAAAGAACCTGTAGTTACACGTCTATTTGGAATGCCATTCAAATATTTGGCCAATATTTCGTTTAGTTTTAACTTATCGCTATTTCTCAAATCTATATTTACATTATTTTTTTAATCTATCGTATTAACATTTTTATCGTTATTAGGAGATAATACGCTTTAAGTTATGTAGATATCTCTTTCTAATATTATTCAAAAACCAAGTTCCAAAATGTCATATCCAATTATCATATCATATTTAAGGCACATATTATCTACTACGTGAAATAACAATTCTAAATTAAATTCAGATATTTGTATGGTGGACAGAAATTCATATTGCATTTGACAACGTTGTCGCCTATGCCTCTCAAAACAACCATGTTATGGATTTTTTTTACCGGTTTACCGTAAACAGTCAGCTTCACACCGACTGTTTTCTTTACCAGAGAGCATTCAGATGCCGAATCAAAGAAAAATGGAAACTTCTCACCAAATTTAAATGCAGTCCCGTCTACTTTTTTTTCGTTGCTGCTTCGGCTCGCTGTTGCTTTTCCCCTCGTACACACTGACGCGATATGTCCAACGCCGCCACACTGCCACACGCCGAAACAAGTTTCCACTGATCTCTCTCGTGCCATCGCTATTCTGTTGTTGCTATGGCCTGGACTCGTCTCGGTTTCCTCTTCTGTTCTCCTCTCACGACACTAATCGGCGACTGCATTTCGAACCTTGAGTGTGCGTCTTGTGTGCGCCTTGAGTTGTTTTTGCAGTTCAGCACGTGTTTTTATGTTTGTAGTGAACGCTACACGTTGCATTCTGGGGTCAAATTGGAATGCATGAGCCAAGACTAAGGTAATAGCAATCTCCTCATGGGTCATTGATTTCCACTTGGTCAATAATGATGTAATAAATCGACTTGAATACACCGAGAGGCATTCATTTCCATTGGTACGTCTCCTGAGCATATTGAGCAACATTGCTGCCGGCGTCTCGTTGCCTTCGTAGCGTTCTATGAACAATTCTCGGAATTACGACCAGGTCATTCCAGGAAAACAATTTTGCGACCGCCACTGCGATGCACTACCGAACAGCGTTTTTCTGAGCGTCATCACTAAGGATGGATGCACCTTCTTGCGGATGTTCACTTAAAATCATATCCGCTGTTTTTCACCATGCTGCTGCGTCGGCTTCTGGGGCTTCGGGGTTGAATGTCGGTAACATCGCGGATGCGGCGTGCGAGTTATGTAGTCCAAGTTCTTGTTCTCCATTTCTTTCTTGCTTGCATTTAAAAGTGCAAAGATTAAAAGCTTCCATAAAATAATTAAAAAGCTCGCTCGACGATTCTAAAAGCATTCGTGCACAGAATGAACCAAGATGTGAACAAGACAAGATCATTAAAGTAAAATAAAAACTATTATACTAATTCAAATAAAAAGATCATTGTTTATATTGAATTAAATGTTAACATAAAACGTTAACAAAACTCGCGTGTCTGGCTGCGGCGTTGCTTTGAGTAGTTCGGTTAGCCTGCGCTAGCTATTTTCCGAGTTATTTTGAAGTGGCGGTGATCCCACTTCTAATGTCGGGAAAGGGTGGTCGTTTTTGTATGTCATTTCTTATTTCACAACGCGCAGCGAGTCGCAATGATCTTCTTTCACGTCCGTTCACTTCTGAGGGCTGTTTCAAGATATCCTCTAGCTCGGTCAAATTTTACCGTGCATAACGCTGAATGTCACCAGAAATTTTTTCGCCGCTGCCGCTGCCGGATACAATTTACTCAGGATCCAAAGCAGTTTTATAATTTTTTAACACTAAGCGTAAACATGTATCTTTTCCCCTATTGCTTACATTTGAAAATTCGTCTGCGACATCTGATCAGGCCATTACTGATGTATTCGCAGAACTTTTTCAAACTTATTCTCCGCCTAAATTAACAGATTAGCCTTACGCTTACAAAATTCAATCAGAAAATCTTATTTTCTGTCCGTTTTTCTCCGAGAACAGCTGGTCTTTTAAGGGTCCAACCCATTAATTCGCCAGGCCGCGATGGAGTACCAGGCTATGTGGCTCTGTGCAAACCTCTCTAAAACTTTTCAACTTATCTTTGGAAACCTAAATTTTTCCCCTTAATTGGAAGGAAACTTTCATAATTCCCTTACATAAAAAAGGGAAAAATTCCTATGCTGCTAAATTTACAGGCATCTTTGGATGCCAGCTACTTGAATGGAAGGACACAAAAAGTGTTCCTACATTCCCGTCTGGTTTGTGCTTCATTTGGCGTCCCTCAAGGAAGTCATCTTGGCCCGTTATTATTTACTCTTTTTATAAATGACTTGCCCCCTGTTTTAACAGAATCTCTAGTTCTTATATATGCCGATTATGTAAAGCTTTGTCTTCAGTACAAATCCATCTCTGCTCAATGCAGTCTTCAGTCTGATCTTTAAAACTTTAAAAAATGGTGTTCAGCTAACTTTTTAATACTTAATGGATCAAAATGCAAGCTTATGTCTTTTTATCGTTCTTCTCCTCTGCAGGCTAGGTATACTCTTTTAGGATTGTCTTAGAGAAATTAACTCAGGTTAATGATCTCGGCGTCATTTTAGATATTAAACTTAAATTTGCCAACCATATTTCTTTAATGGTTAATAAAGCTAAAGGAGTCCTTGATTTATTAAAAGATGGTCAAAAGAATTTAATGACCCGTACATAACAAAAAGTTTATTCATTTCTTTGGTCCGTCCGATACTGAAGTACGGTTCATGTATCTGTTGTTCCCAATATGGAGTATATCAGAACCGCATAACAGACTCCTAGATCTTAGATTAAGGAAATATGATCTAGCACGTTCTTCCCAAGTGAGTACGAGACTATGTAAGGCGATTAACGTCATAACCTCACATTTTGAGCAGTTGAATAAGGGCTGATTGTTTCAACATCACAAAAAGACTTTATTAAGGTCTAATTGAAAGTGTCTATGAAGAAAATGGTATTAGAATGAAAAACATAGCTTGAGATCATCAGCATACATAAATGTAGTAGCTTAGTTTACACCTGGTAAATCGTTAACAAAAAAACAAACAGAATAGGTCCTAAGTGACTACCTTGTGGGACACCAGATGTAATGTTTATAATCTGTGATATAATGTTTTTAAACAAAACACGCTGCGTGCGGTTCGATAGATAGGAAGTCAACCACTGAACCATTTTTGGAGAAAACCCCATAAGATACAGCTTATGAAGGAGGAGATGATGGAGATGCTTTGCTAAAATGAGTGTATAGCACATCATTTTGCATACGGCTCAAAAACCCCCTGTGGATGATCGAAGTGAATTCAAGACGGTTAGTTGTAGTAGACCGATGCCTGACAATACCATGCTATAAAGAGGAAATGATGATTTTACAAAAATCTTTTTGTTGGAAAGTAACCAGTTTCTCCAGCAGTATGGGAATGGCAGAAAGCTTAGCAATTCCGAGGAAGCTCTCAATAAGTGATTTTCAGCGTCTCCAAGAATAAATTGAATAAGATAGTAGGAGGATAGCAAAGAAAATCATAGCAGTGCCTAAGAACACAGCTAGGGACATTATCAGGACCAGCAGAGAATGAGATATCAATTGTTGAGAGAGCTTTGAACACATCATGATAATGAAATTTTGACAAACAAATGTTGTACGTGTGTGGTAATTTATGTGAATAAGAAGAATTGAGGTTAAAAAAATCGGACATATCGACGCATTTCCGCGAAAGTATCGTATGTTAAAAAATCCAATTTTACAGGAGAAGCTTTTTATACCCTTGCAGAGGGTATTATAATTTTGTCCAAAAGTGTGCAACGCAGGGAAGGAGACATCTCCGACCCTTTATAGTATATATATTCTTGATCAGGATCATCTCCTGAGTTGATATAAGCATGTCCGTCTGTCTGTCTGTCCGTCTGTCTATCCGTTTCTACGCAAACTAGTCTCTCAGTTTGCACACACCCTTCTTTCTTTTGCACGCAGTATATAAGTCGGAACGGCCCGGCCGACTATATCCTATAGCTGCGATATAACTGATTGATCGGAAATGGTATAACTTCGGTATTTGTAGAGTTAGAGTTCATATTTGACACGAGAGCTTTTTGTGGCAAAACATTACGACATGCCAAATTTCATAAGGATCGGCCGACTATACCTTATACCTGCCATATAACTGAACGATCGGAAATGACCCAACCTTAGTGTTTTTGAAGATAGAAGCTGAAACTTAGTACAGATTCTATTTTTGGTCAGTTGATCCAACCTACTTGGGATAGAAGCTTGGGACTTTTTTTTAGAAAACTACTGTATCATACGATAAAATTGAAACTTACTTAATAACAAGGGGACAGTATCCCTATCTACCAAATCTACTTCCTATCTACCAAAATGCCCATAGAAGTCTACCCTTCCTGAGGTGGCTCGCGGTCCCATCCAACCCTTTACCCAGGAGTTGGAGTAGGAGGAGGTGTGTGACTGCCTCCTTCTCCTCCATATCCTTGCAACTCCTACAATAATTTTAGTGTGGCACCGCTAGTCTAGCCGCGTGCGTTCCTATTAACCAGTGTCCCGTGATGGCCTTAACCGCTTAACTGCAGTCCTGCCTATTAAAGAGATAAGCATTATTGATCTTTTCCTATAGCGGGTGTGCCGTATCCGGCGTAAATTCTTGCTACCAGGTCGAAGTGATCCCTGCATTTCAGCCTACACGTCACCAAAGGAATACCTGTATGTTCCTTCTCCAGGAGGAGAGGGTTGGTAGTACCTGCTTTTTCTGCAGAAAATCTATGTTAATGCATGCCAAAGTCAAGTTGAAAATTCGATGTGTATCAGCCGATCTATAAGCGGCGTGGTCTAAAAATTAGTGTTTTTTACTTTTTTTATGATTGAATTAAAAAACGGAAACTAACTTCATAAGGAGCCGAAGTTGATTTACACCAGTTGATAAAGTTTGATTTAAGTTGATTTGTCCTTTAAAAAAATGTATTCAAACACAAAGCCTTATCTTTTTACAATATTAATTTTTAAAATAATAAATTTATTTTAACAGATGGACTCGGACATCCATTTGGATTGGATGTCAGCGATGACCGAGTCTATTGGACCGATTGGGATAGCAAGTCAGTAATGAGTGCCGACAAATTTAAGGGGAAAGACTTAACTGTAATCATAGCTAATAGTAGCGATCTGATGGATATACGTGTTTTTCATCGAAACAGAAGGCGTGTTTCTAATGTATGCGATATGCATAATGGAGGTTGCTCCCACCTATGTCTTTTAAATCCTGTGAGCTTTACTTGTGCATGCGCAGTTGGAGTACACCTAAAGAATGATAAGCGCACATGTTCTGAAGGCCCAAATAAATATATTATCTTCGCACATAGAATAGATATAAGACAAATATCTTTAGACTTTGATCATTTAATCGATGTGGTCCTGCCCTTACCCCCGATCTCGAATGCGGTAGCATTAGATGTCGACAAGAAAACTGGTAATATTTTTTGGTCTGACACTATTGAGAATGTTATAATGAGATCCAGTCCTGATGGATTAAACGTGCATAAAATTGTTGGAGAAAGCTTAGAAAATCCAGATGGCTTGATTGTTGATTCGATTGGTCGCATGATTTATTGGGCAGATGCCGGACGTCACACAATAGAGGTCGCCAACCTTGATGGAAGGAATCGTCATATAATAGCTTATAAAGACCTTGAGTCACCACGTGGCTTGGCTCTTGATTACGAAATTGGTCTCTTATTCTGGACCGATTGGGGACATTATCGTAAAATTGAAAGATCCCATTTAGATGGAAATGAAAGGTCCCGTATTGTTACCGCAAACTTAGGGTGGCCAAATGGATTGTCACTTGACTTAAAAAGCAAGCGAATATACTGGGTGGATGCACTTCTTAAAAGTATTGACTCATGTGATTACACAGGAAACCAACGCAAGCTTATCTTGTCTTCCTTGCACCATCCATATGCCCTAGCTGTGACTGAAGATAGTATTTATTGGACAGATTGGAAGTCTAAAGCGCTTCACATGACAGATAGGCGTAACACCAGTTCAAGGAATGATGTTATGACGAATATCGAAGGATTAATGGACATTAAAGTTATTTACAAAAATCAACAAAATATTGAAAATGTTTGCGGTCATGATAATGGTGGATGTTCCCATCTTTGTTTACGTAATCCATCTGGTTACACGTGTCAATGCCCTATTGGACTTCGTTTACTAAAAAACAGTACAACACAGTGCCAAAGTCTTCCTGATGTAAGTAATTTGTTATATTCAATATTGTATTACATTCCATTGTAAAGTCATCAGTTCTATCAATGACTATCATTACATTTTTATATTAAATAAAATACATACTTTTATAATAATACATAATAATATAGTAATATACATATACAATGAGTTTTTATATTATCCTGAATCCTGAATATATATATATATATTCAGTATCGAAATTCCTTCCCCGATTTTTCCTTGCGACATGTTCGGAAAACAAAAACAAATTGCATGGGCTTCGTTTACTCAAGTCCGAAACGAAAGGGGAAACGAAACTTCTACCTGCTTTCGGTTTTTGACGATGATTCTCAAAGCTTCTACTTCATATTTTCGCAGCAGCGGCATGCGACAGAGAGACAATTAGAGAGATGTAGATGGAGGGAAGGGAGAGAAAAAAATCTGTGTCGAAAACCAAATGAATGGAAGCGAGTATTAATGTATTGTATTATTATGTATTAATAATTGGATTTAGGCAAAGCCAAAATGTTCATGTTTGATTATTTTCCTTGTGCGATTCTAATTACAAGGCATTGCTTTGATCGACTATACCCTGGCACGCGCCAGAATTTTCGGTTGTCAATTTTCGGTTTCGTCTTGCCTCTCCCCTTCTCTTTGCATTTGATGTGCAAGTTGCACCGAAAGCACACGCGTTTGTGAAGAAAAGAAAAATTTGAGTGACTAAAAATATGATTCTGGTGAGTACAATTAAAAAGTAACGTGCATATAATTAAGTTATTTATTAAATACCGAGCGGCCGTATAATATATGTATATACATATGTACATATTATTTATTAAACGGCATTTGCCATTCGGAAACGTGGTTCATATTTATATATGTACATATATTTATTAAACGGCATTTGCCGCTCGGAAACGTGGTTCATAAATGTTGTTTAATACCTATGAACTATTAGGTTCATAAAATGTTTAATACCTATTAATGTTTGCAGACCACCGCAGTGACAAATTTATTGAAGCGCGGCCCATTGACAAAATCTTTAAAAAATATTATTGTTGAGGAGCTCGTCCAATATAATATAGACGGAGTTAGTGTAAAAAAAAATTGAAGGCCTTCTCAAATTTTTATCAAGTTTTGTTCGGTATGTATATTAATTACAAATAATATAAGCAATATCTAATTTTTATTTATTTTATTTACAGATAGTATATCTAACGTGGCTCCGGGGAACTCGCCGGAGAAAGTTTTGAGACACGCTCTAACTTGCGTAAAAAATAATAACAAAAAAAAAAAAAAAAATAAATAATTTGTAAAAATGACTAATTTATTTTTTTAATTCTTTTTTATTGAAAGGAAAGGTGGGGGTGGAAATCCTTACAGTTCCTCGCTGATTTTTCAGTGAATTCCCCTACGAATCCCTGTTATTTCCTCTCAGACTTCTCCGTGAATACCCCTACAAATACCTGTTATTTCCTCTCAGATTCCTTCGTGAATACCCCCAAGAATGCCTGTTATTTCCTCTCAGATTCTTCAGTGAATTCCGCTCCAAATCCCTGCTATTTCCTCTCAATTTCCTCTTTCCTCCTCTTTCCTCTCAATTTTTGCCAAATACCATTTCCGATTGTTCAATTTTATAGCAGCTATAAGATATAGTCTGCCGATCGGTATGAAATTTGGTAGCTCGGATCAACTGACTAAAAATAAAATCTGCACGAAGGTCCAATTTTTTGTTCTAAAAAATACGAAAGTTGGGTCAGTTATATGGCAGCTAAAGGATTTATTCGGTCGATCCATATGAAAATTGTTATGTAGTGTTATTTTGTCAAAAATAGAATCCATAGGAAATCCGAACACTCATACTCCGAAAACAATGATGTTATACCATTTCCGATCAATCAGTTATATGGCAGCTATAGGATATAGTCGGCCGATTTTGGCCGTTCCGACCTATGTACTGCGTACAAAGGAAAGAAGGGTGTGCGCAAGTCAAGTCGATAGCTTTAAAACTGAGAGACTAGTTTGCGTAGAAATAGACAGACGGACAGAAGGATATGCTAATTCTAATTCAGGAGGTGATCCTAACCAAGAAAATATATACTTTATAGGGTCGTAGATGTCTTCTTCACTGCGTTAAACCAAAATTTGTTACGTATACTGCTATACTGTAATCCTTAAAGAGCTATTTCAACTAGGTTGTTATATGATCTTGGGTTACGTAGTCTCGTACTAGCCGCACCGGCACTGGGGCAGAATAATAATTCTTAAAAAAAACTGCAAAACTGGGTATAATACATTGAATTCTTTTATCTTCAAAAGATATTAAAGTTGAGTCAGTTTTGATCGTTCAGTTATATGTCAGCTATATTTATGACAGTTACATATATTTGCTAAACACCATTTTTGAAGTTATCATAATTGGAATCAAAAAGGTCATAACCCCATTTTAGAGGAGAATTGTAGATTTGAAACGATCAGTCATGCTTAATCGTAAAAGGATTCAATCCTCGTGGTAGTTGGTCTTCTTTTTCTTTCCTGATCCTGGCAAATGCTTTAGAGTTCAGGTTTTCTCAGAATTTTGTAGGAAATACTCGAAAGTAGACTCAATAAGTCCAACGTTAGAGCTTATTCCTAGGAAGCTTAAGATTTTCAATTGTAAGGCCAATATGGCCCCTTGGACATTTTCAGTCATTTTCGACATTTTCGAAAAATTTTTTTACATAAGTAGTTTAATAATTTAAAAAATGCTTTTTGATCATGAAAGCTAAATACCGGATATAATGAATTTCAACTCGATATAATAACACGCGCTCCTACCACACTAATTCACATTTAGTTCAAGTACTTAGGTGTCCTGATTTCATTGTCCGCTACTGTATATGGAGGTCCCAGAAGATTAAACAAATTTTCAGATATGAAAACTATCAACATGGCGCAAACACTATGTTAAACGGAAAGAAATTTTAAAAACCCATTGTGCTTCAAAGAAAGGCACTATACGGACTAAAACAGTCAGGGTTGCGTTGGTGCCCTAAGCTAACCGAGGAACTATAAAAACTTCAATTGGAAGCTATGCAACAGGATCCTTGCTTCTTAGTAAAGCGACAGGAAGATCAAATTATCCGGAATGGCTTAAGCAAACAAAGGATAACCTTAGATACATTTTTGAGATGGAAGAAATTTTGAAAAAATGAAGAGATTTGGTATGACCGGATGCAAACCAGCAGAGACACCAATGAAAGTCAAATGTTCTTTAAAACTGGCAGAGCATACAGAGGAAATTGAAGAAAATAGGTATCGATATCAAAATGTACTTAGTTCGTTAATGTTTGTTTCATTTACGACCCTACCGACTGTATAAGCAGTCATTTTTCTGAATTAATTCAATGCGAAATGGTGAGCACTAAAAGGTAGCTAAACCATTTCTTAGCTATCTAAACACATTTTGTTAAGGCGTTAATCCCAGCAGAGGTGGCCATAAAGTGGGAGGCCCGGACGCTGAAATCTGTGGCTCTATCAAGCACAGAGGTAGAAAATGTTTCAATATTTGAGGCAAAAAAGGAAGCAATTTATCTGAAGGCACTTCTAAACTTAATGGGAATCATCTGAAAGACTGTTGAAATCGTTAACAAAAACAAGACCCAGCGACTAGTAAGAGCTTACAAGATTAAATCCGCGCATAAAACACATAGGACACAAAGCAATCTGGACACACAAAAATCCAGTACCATCGGCATAGATAACTTACCAACCGAGAAGATGCCAGCTGACATTACGACTAAAAGACTTTGCAGAACGAAGTACATAAATTTGTTAACTTTGAGAAAAATGTTGGAATGTATAGATTATTTTGCAGAGTATCAACAACTGACTGTTAATCGGAATGTTTCAATTTAGGAAAGTTTCGATAAGTTTCGATCCTTCTCACAAAAGCTTGTTTGGGGCGGATCCCCCAATTTTTTATTGAAAATCAAAATTCAATTCTTGATTGAATTTTACTTGTTCCCAATCGTTAAAGTCAGGCATACCTGCAATAACCTAAAGAGCTGTATCAATTAAGTTAATACTTCTAGCAGCCCTGTGGTGGAACTTTGGAGTGGCTACCAACACCAGCTATCGGTGCCCTGCGGTTGTCTGTAAATGTCGTTTAATCGCGTTCGTTTAATCGTTTATTTTCATTGGCGCGTCGGTACCGAAAGAAATCAGTATAAGAATTTCAAGATATTTCCGTAACCTACATTTTATGCACGATTTTTATGGGTTTTCCGTTAATCACCAAAAGCCAAAAATATTTGTTTGTATGGATGGTACTTTTACTTTGCCGTAAGAGCAACTTTTGCATCTCAAGGCTATTTTAAATGAACTTCTTCTTCAAAGCTGCTAGCCAAAACATTCAAAAAAAAAATAAAATAGTCCCCTTAAACCTGCTTTACATTTTGTTGCGTTCGGTTGCCATGATTTTGCTCTGTTTAGAACAAAAGTTCATTAGGTCCCGAACGGAACTTTTTATTATGTTTCTTATTTTCACTTATCCGGTCGGCTTTGAACCGAAAGCATCGTTTTATTGTTTGTTAAAAAAATAAAAAGAAAAATTTAAAATTTTTTTTCCAACCACCAAACAAATATAAAACCAATCTTATTTACTTAATCTTGTGGCCATTCTCGGGCAAAACCAACTCAATGGGCTGGCAAAACCCTCCCAGTTCCATTAAAATCAAGCCGCCTTCGAAAAAGAAAGCCTATTCTAATTTTCAAGATGACGATTCCAGCGACTCCGAGCATGGAGAAATGAAGCGGAAGTCTGCTAAAAAACCCATTATGGAAGACGAACCTACCACCAGCGAAGCAGCCAGAGCTGCACTTAAAGCTAATATTGAAAAAAATTATTATGCAATTCTATCTGATTTAGACGATGAAGATCGTGTCAGCGACATGGAGGTTGACGTTATGAAGAAAAAAGATGATAAGAAGACCAAGCAATCTGCGGTAAAAACGGCGAAAATAATCAAACCGCCCCCAATTTTTATCCCGGACGTATCCAGCATCAAGGGCCTTTCCAAAGACATTTCCCACCTCTTAGGCGGGGATGTTGAAGGACCTACAAGGCAAGCACTAACAACACAATTCGGGTCATGACTCCAGACAAGGATACTTACTCAACTCTGAAAAAGTTCCTGAGCGAAAATAACCATCGATACCACACATTCCAGCCCCGAGACGAGCGCGCTTATCGGATCATCGTTAAAGGCCTCCGCTTTTCCACCGACCCGGAGGATATTAAGGTGGGTTTCAGCAGCCATGGACACAAAGTCAGGGATATTCACAATCCTATGCAAAAAGGTACAAAGAAGCCACTAAACATTTTCTTTATTAACCTCGAGCCAGCCAAAAACAACAAGAAGGCCTTTCAAGTCAAGCGGCTATGCAGCACGGTGGTTACGGTTGAGCCACCAAAAAATTCGACGATGTGCCCCAATGCCATCGCTGCCAGGGCTTCGGTCACACGAAACGGTACTGCCATCTGGAGTACAGATGCGTAAAGTGTGGAGATAGGCACCCATCGTCCGAATGCACCAAAATCGCCAGTGAACCAGCCGTCTGCCTCCACTGCGACGGATCACACGCGGCCTCTTACAAGGGCTGTCCAGCCTACAAAAAGGCAAAGAGCACGTTCGCCCCCAAGCAGACTGCCCCAAGACGCCAGCAACCTCAATTCAGCAAAATTAACCCTAACATCAGCTATGCTAGCGCAGTCAAAAACGGAGCACCACAGTTTGGCTCCAACCCCAATCCCGATCCCAGTCTTCCAAGTAATCCAATGGACGCCCTAACGGCTAGGATGGAATCTATGTTTGAGCGCAAGATGGAGAAGGTCTTGAGCCAAATAGCCCAAATTATGGCCACCGTTTGCAAATCCTTATGCATACGCAATTAAATATAACCATATGGAATGCTAACGGCCTGGTAAAAAGAAGGCCAGAGGTCGAGCTATATTGCAAGACCCACCAAGCAGACGTTCTCCTCATATCGGAAACGCATTTTACCAACAGATCATACTTGACTATTAGAGGATACGACCTCATTGCCGCTAACCACCCGAACGGTAGAGGTCGCGGCCATCCTTATTCGCAGCTGCATCAAGTATGAGGCACTTCCAGCCATGTGCGAAGACTGGGTGCAATGTGCCCAAATTAAAATCTCCACTACCAACGGTGACATAACAATCGCCGCAGCATATTGCCTCCCCATGCACAACATCCACGAACAGGAATTCGGCTTGCTACTAGATTGCCTCGGCCCCAAGTTCATAATCGGAGGGGACTTTAATGCGAAACACCTCTGGTGGGGCTTCAGGGGTGGGGCTCCAAAGGGCTCGGCCCTATACAGGCAGATTCAGTCCCGAATCTTGAGCTGCCACGCAACCGGTGCACCCACATACTGGCCTACGAATCCCCACAAAATCCCTGATGTGCTAGACTTCGCCATCTCCGGAGGACTGGATTCTGCCGGAATTCAAGCGAGAGAAGTAGAAGACCTCTTCTCGGACCACAGCGCCTTTGCCGTGTCACTTTTCACCCCAGCCTTGCTCAGGTCAGCCCACAAAAAGCTGATCTACAAGACAACAGACGTTGACAAGTACCAATCTTACCTGAACAACGTTACCGACCCCAGCCCGACACTTGACTCCCCGGTTGACATCGACACCGTTGTAGAAGAGTTAACAGCCCATATTCAGGCGGCAGCTTCTGAAGCAGCACCAAGGCCCTCTAACCGCCCAAGAGCCACTGATAGGGATATCCATTTTTGGAGCCCAGAAGTCGAAGAACTCAAACTTGAAAAGCGACGACTCCGAAGAGTGTGGATGCTCTCGAGGAATCCTTTGGACAGCCGCTGAAAAGGATCCCACCTGTACAAAGAACCGACGGCAGCTGGTGCAGATCGGAGATGGACAGGGCCAACGCTTTCGCCGAACACCTCGAAGGTGTCTTTACGCCTTTCGATCGCTGCTCACCGGAGGATGCTGCTGAAACTGCCCGTCTGCTAGCCGAGCCTTCCAGGGACGCCGATCCAATACCACCAGTGACTGAGGAGGAAACAGCTGAGCTCATAACTATCATGAGCAACAACAAGGCCCCGGGTGATGATGGTATCAATGCAATTGCATTAAAAATGATACCACGTCCAAGCATTCAGCTAATTACGAGGATCTATAATAGATGCTTGGAGATAGGGTACTTTCCGTCCACATGGAAACGTGCCCAGGTAACTATGATACCTAAGCCCGTGAAACCCGAAGCAAACCTTTCGTCCTACCGACCAATAAGTTTGTTACCAATGCTCTCCAAAATACTTGAACGAGTGTTTTTAAGCAGAGCACTGCCAGTATTTGACGAAGCTGGACTGATCCCTGACCACCAGTTTGGCTTCAGGCGGCGACATGGTACGCCAGAGCAGTGCCATCGGGTAGTGCAGTGCATCCTGGACGCGTTTGAAACCAAGAAGTACTGCATGGCCGTCATGCTGGACGTGAAGCAGACGTTTGACCGAGTCTGGCATCCCGGTCTTCTATATAAATTAAAGACTGGCCTACCCCGACCATACTTCCAGTTCCTAAAGTCGTTTTTGGAAGACCGTAAATTTGCTTTTAGATGTGGCGAGGCCATCTCCGGTATTAGAGAAGCTCACGCTGGTGTACCCCAAGGCAGCGTTCTTGGCCCGTTGATGTACAATGCTTACACGGCCGACCTCCCTGTTCTTCAGAGGCCTGACCTAATCGCAGCAACCTATGCAGACAACACCGCCTTCTTTTCCACCGCCGATAGCGCATTGGGGGCATCCGAAATGATGCAATTGCAGCTTGACTTGCTCAGCGACTGGCAAAAGCGATGGAACATTGCCGTCAATAATGAGAAGTCCACTGCCTCCACATTTTCTCTCTGCAAAGGCAACTGCCCTCCAGTTAACCTTAACGGCTCTCCAATCCCACAGGTAGACAATCCCAGGTACCTGGGATTCACCCTAGACAGGAGGCTCACCTGGAAGCCCCATCTGATTAAGAAGAGGAAACAGGCTAATCAAAGACTTCGATCCTTCTACTGGCTTATGGGTAGGAGATCGAAGCTGAGAACTTCCACTAAACTCCTCATTTACAAGGCAATAATACGCCCTATCTGGACGTACGGCATACAGCTCTGGGGCACTGCGAGCAAGACGAATGTCCGAACTATGCAAGCTTTCGAAAATAGAGCCCTTCGAATCGCCACTGGGGCCCACGTCAATCATGACAATCGCACCATCCACGAGGTTCTCAATTTCCCTTGGGTCAAGGACGAGATACAAAGAAGCAGCGCACGTTACATGCAGAGGCTTGATAATCACCCGAACCGGTTGGCCAGCTCCTTGCTGGACAACAGCGAGCAGCCCAGAAGACTAAAAAGGACACACCCGCTGGACCTCCCCTTACTACTCTAATTTATTTCTACCATATTAATATTTAAAATTATCTATACGTGAAGTTTACGTGATAACATTTAATGGTTGTCCCTAATGGACAGTTTTAAATAAAAATTACCCTGCTATTACAAAAAAAAAAAAAAATGTTTCTTATTTTGCTATTAAATAAAATTAACCGTGTCCACGGTTGAACTGTCAATCATTTTTTGATTTTTGAAACAGTTTACCGAGTTGTACCGAGTTGGCTATGGTATACGTTAGTGATTGTTCATTATCGGAGTCTTAGTTGGAAGTGCGAGTCATAGAAAGCAGACGTGCCTGCTGCTACCCCAGGTCCTTTGCCTTTGACCAATCTAGTGCGGAAGGAGCTTGAAAACTCTGACTGCCACGAGGTGATGAAGGTCATGGAGCTGACTAGCTGCCAACCCCTCCGCTACTGCGGTTCACTCAGAAAAGGGTCTCTGGGAACCAAACAGGAGCGGTCGCTCCCGCCAGGGGGAACTTCTAAGCGCACCGTTGCAATGCAGCGCAGAAGCCCCCATCCGCAGCATGCACTATCAAAGCACTATCCGAGACCGACGAGGCCGTGCAGACCGGTAGCAGCCCGAACAGCACTGGCCTCTGGAGTGTCAACCGGAAAAATACTGCGAAGGACATGGGGCCCAAAGTAGCAAAGGTGAACACGGCGGTTAGGCCCAAACCACGCTTGCCAAACCCGGCTGCAAGTAAAGGAAGTGACGGGGAAACAAGCACGAGGAGGCCAGAGTGGACGAAGGCCAAGGCTAGAAATCCCGAGCGGAAACGAGCCCGACCAGACGCCAGATCCTAAGCATGGGAAGCTAGACAACCTGGGCCCATGCGTCAAGTAAGTGAGGAAGACAGCCATGGAGGGCTGTTACTGGAATTGACCAGGAAGAAGTAGAATTTAACGCAGTTCCTTAAAGGATTCATTGAAGCGGTCCTAGGGAGCAAAGTAGAGGTACGGGCGTACTCGGAGGAAACCGAGGAGTCGTTTATCGAACTACGAGGACTCGACGCACTGGCCACTTCGGAGGACATCGTCGCAGCTATTGCGCAGCAGGCAGTGGTGGATCAAGGCGCCTTGAAAGTCAAGAAACTGAGTCAAGAAAATCGTGGCTTTCCCTGCGAGCCTTCCCAAGACCATCATTGCAACGTCAAGGTAGGGTGGACAGTATGTAAGTAAGGAGAAGCATGTGGTTGCTCGCTGCTACAGGTGCTTAGGGATGGGGCACATCGCAAGCGCTTGCAAGAGCTCGAAAGACAGGAGCGGCTGCTGCTTCCGCTGCGGAGAAAAGAAACATAGCGCGGCCACCTGTAAAAGGGACCCTCGCTTCTTCTCATGTGAAGACAAGGGCAGAAAGAATGTGAAGCATTAGACTGGAAGTAGACGCTGTGAAAGGATGTGGACCAAGGATATCAGGATGCTAGTGCAGCTGAACCTGAACCTCTGCAGGGCGGCACAAGATGTACTATCGTAGACTGTAGGGGAGGTGGCGCTCCTAAGCATAGCGCTCCTAAGCGAGACCCATAGGGCTGACTTAGACAACCGCTGGGCAGTAGACTTATCGAAGAAGGAAGCGATGTGGAGCTGCGGCGCAACCGTCGCGACAATGCACTCAGTGCACAGTGCGGAGAGATACGTTATGGCTCCGATAGGCGGAGCATGGCCTTACAGCTGCTACCTGACACCTAGCTTAACCAGCAGTGAATTCGAGTTCATTATGGACATGACATCTAAGGCCGTTCTGAAGTCATTGTAGCAGGGGACTTCAATGCGTGGGCGCAGGACTGGGGCTGCCCGAGGACGAATGAAAGAGGTAGAGTGGTGAGAGAAACCTTAACCTCACTCGATCTCGTAATACTAAACGAGGGAAACTAGCACACCTTCAGCAGAGCCGAGGCAGGATCCATCATAGACCTAACGTTCGCAAGCCCCTCGCTAGCGACTGACGCTTACTGGAGGATAAGCGGCAGCTTTACGGCCAACGACCACGAAGCGATATTGTGCTCAATCGGGAGCCCGCAAGAACGACCGAGGAAACTGAAACCACGAGGCTGTAGAGTCGGTACGCTGCAGATGAGGAATTTCACTGAGGCAGCGCGCGACATCGGCAACTTCCCACCAAGCGGAGCCAATGAAATGGCTGACACCCTGGCAGCTAAGTTCGCGGCGGCGTGCATGGCGAGCATGCAGTTGCAAAGCCGCCACAGCAGACACCACGCAACGAGATTGGAGCAACGAGATTGACTCCATCCGCGCGGAGTGCATGAGAGCAAGATCCAGGAGGCGGATCCAGGGACAACTTCGAGGGGCGGAACGTAGTCTTCAAGGAGCGTCGTAGAGCACTGAAGGAGAGCAAGGAGGAAGGAGTCATACAACGTTACGGCGGGTTTGCCCCAAGGATCGGTCCTAGAACCACTTTTGTGGAACGTCACGTACGACGGCATTCTGAGGTTGCAACTCCCAGCAGGATACGCAGTCATCAACTTCGCAGACGACGTAGCGTTGGTGGTTGTAGTCAAGCAGAGGGAGGAAGCGGAGAGAGCGGCAAACAAGGCGATTGAGGCAATGGAGCAGTGGCTCCAAATTGCTGGACTAAGCCTAGCCCCGCAAAAAAACCGAAGCGGTGCTAGTCAGCAGCCGCAAGGTGCTGGAAATAGTCCAGGTCGATGAAATGGCCCTAGCCCAGCGGGCCATAAAATGCTTGGGCTTGATGATCAACGCCCGGCTCTCCTTCCGCGAGCACCTAGAGTACATCCAGGGTAAGGCAGTAGCCCCTACCAGGGGTCTCGCTAGAGTCCTTCTCAACACCAAAGGTGCGAGGCAGAACAAGATAAGGCTCTTCGTGAGCGTTGCTTCGGCGCAAATTTTATACGCAGCACCCATCTGGGCTGAGGCGATGAATACGCCCAGCTACAGGAGAGGAGAGGGTACTTTGGAAGTGGGTGCTATGAAGCCACGGGCAGGTTGACTTTTACCTGACACATGTAGGTCTTGAGTGGACATGGCCGCTTCCGACAATACCTGAAGCTTTTCGGCCACGAGGAGGAGGACTAGTGCTAGAAGTCCGGGGGCTCTATCGTCGATGACGTCAAGCATGTAGTCTGCCGCCGAGTGCCGCCGGCTTGCACGTGAACATCACCGACTGGAGACGACGGCGGACCGCTCAGTCCATCCAGGTAACCTTGTGGAGGTAATAATGGAGAATCAGATGCTCTGGGACTCAGCAGAATCTTTTGCTACAGCGATAATGAAAAGGCTCAGAAGCAGGAGCCTGCGGCCCGCAAAGCAATGCACAGCGGCCTTCCCGCCCGTACTCAAACTCTTTACTATCCAAAGACTTGGTAAGGATCTAAAAGTCTTTACTCCAAACCCCTTGTGTCACCCCGAACCCTAATTGTAATGACCCGCTTTATAATCGGCTTCACGTTATAATAGTAATTGGTATTTATTTATAATATTTTTTTAATTAATTCTAATACGCGTTTAAATAGCTGCTTCTCATTGTGTCTTCCGTTGTTTTCTCTTCACTCTCGAATGCTTGCCGGTCGATCGTTCCTCCCTTTTCTTGCCGATGCTGCGTCGCTCTCTTGAGGCAACCAACGGGAGCCTTTCAGTGCTGGATACTGGGGTACTTGGTCCAGTTAGAGGATTTTGCTGATTACGCTGGGATCCTGAGAAGCCGCATCTGATAGAAATGGAATTGGAATGGTGCCTTTTTCAGTCACCAGGAATGACTTAAAACAAGAAAGTAGTTAATAAAGTAGTCTAAAAAACCAGGATATACTCGCTATTCGGTAAAGGGCCTAAAAGGTCGAAGGCTTCCGGGATCCACGTGCCAGTAGGCCTATAAATGCTGTGATCTCCTAGTTCGCTTTTTTCAGGCCCAATTGGTGGTATGCGTCCTTTAAATCTAGCCGTGTGAAAAACTTGGCTTCTTTAAGTCTGGTCATGAATGAGTCAAAAGTGGGCAAAGGGAAGTTCTCCCGTAGAATTGCCCTATTTTCCGGATGCATGTCAACACACAGGTTGATGTCGCCATTGTCTTTAATAATAACGACGATTGACGCGAGCACTTTTCTCACTTCTTCTTTCACACGAGCGAAAGGTCAAGTTTTTTTTCTGCGCACTGCGTTGATGGTAAACATTGCTGTAAACCGGTGTTTAACTTAAACTTAAACCTTAACCTTAACTAAACTTTAACTTAAACCGTATTACTGCCCGTGTACTGTGATTTATTTGGGAGCTAATTTGTAATTTGTTTAATCTCAACTCCAGCATACCTCTGGGCTGCTTCTTCCTCTTTTTTTGTTTTTTATTCTTTCTTGTGCAATATCTTATCTCTTTATCTGCAATTTTCCTTCTCTCTCTACAAAACTCCCGTTTCGGCTTTCTATTGGGCATAGTGGTTAAAGGTATATGGTTTTCAAACTTATTTTTATATTTTTTTATATTATTATTTAATAAAATGGAATTTACACTCGTCTGCTCAATGAAGTTTTGTAACAAGACAATCTCCTCATCACAGCCTACTATCAATTGCTGGCTGTGAAAACGTCGCCGAGTGTGTGCCGGGCTGTCAGCCTCAGTTTCGGATGCCATTTCCCAAATGTTTAGTTGACATTATTATTGTAATTATTTTCTTGCTTCATGACGAAACGAGGTCGTTCATGAGACAGACTAAGAATGGATTTATAGAGTTGATCACTGGTTTTCGTAAAATCAATGACCAGCTCTGTACACCTCTGTGACTTGACACGCTTGAGTTTAGCGGCCTTCAGCTGCTAATTGAGTCTCCTAAGCGTGAGAAATCCGCTGTTTGTGATCCGCCTCAGCCTGCTCAACCGTCTTTAACGCAGCCGCTCATATCTCTGGCCCCCCCAAAGGCTAGAACTGAGAACAATTTGCCGTCCGAATTTCTTAAGGAAAATGAGCAATTGTCCGATATGTCTTCCGTGGAATCCCTTCAAGGGATGATATCACTTTGTGATGATTGTGATACCACAGGTCCCCGCAACCACAACCTCCATCAGAGTCACCCAAAAGGGTCACCCACAGTCCGGACCACCGGCACCGACTGATGCTGCAGTTCTCGTACCTGGTACACCAAAACCCTTACAGGTGATTCCTTCGTCGAAACATATATTTCTTTCTCAGCTTGCCCCTGATACTTTAGAGCAGAGGTCGGCACGGCCCTATCTCGGGGGCAAAGGAAATTTCTCTGCTCGAGCTCTGCCGCACACACACAGTATAAATGTGTGAAACGTCATGCTCACAGCCTACTTTCTGCTATTCGTTACTAACACTAATGCGTTAAAATCATATCAATGTATTGGGGTGCCGACCTCTGCTTTAGAGATTGATATTTCGGCTTATATCAAAGCCAAAACTAAAGCCGATATAAAGATGGTGAACATAGCTAAATTTAAATATAATTATATAAGGCGCACGTGTTCTTTCAAGATTCGTATGCCTGGGAGTGAAACTTCCCCATATCAGAACCACAGACCAACCTTCCACCTCTACTTTGTCCAGTAACCTAAATAACTAATATCGTCTCTTACATATCAAAATACTAGGGGGCCACGTAGAAAACTCCCTAAACTCTATTTTGATAGCTCTCTCAAGGGCTTCCATTGTGGAAATAAATATTATTTGTTGCGATTTGTCAGAAGCTTATCCACAGAACTGTTTTTCGGAATTGGATCTCTCGTTGAAAATATACGTTGTTGCTCTTTTTAGTCAAGACCAGTGTTGGAACCTGAACTTGGGAACCTCAACGGAACTGTATATTAGTTAGACACATCTTAGACACATCTTGAAGATCAGACTTCAGGGATTTATTGCAAGATTACTATCTAGGCATGGCAGAATTTCCCACATCTGGAGCATTTCCTTCTCTACTTGGAGTTTTAATTGGAGATCTTATGGATGGGCCCTCGTTAGGTCTTGATGCTATTGCTTTCGACGCTTTACTTTTATTTCTTTCGAATTGGCTTCTAAGTGCAAACGAAATATGACCACCCAGCAAATTTTTATAATTACTGAGCTGTGTTAGTTCCAATGTAATGTAATTACATTAAAAATAATGTAAATAAACGTTTATGCCCAAGCTGCAAGTCTTACCCTTTTACATAGCATGTATATAGGCAGCCACGCTGCCGCTAATCCAGCCTTCGGCACAGCGCCCAAAGCTAAAGTATTTTTTGACTTTGGAGGCAAATGTAAGAAGACAATTGATAAGAGCGTCGCTCTCTTGATCCCGTTAGTTGCCTTTCAGTGCCGCTATTAGGTATTCAACTCTCTCTTTGAAGAACTACGAATTTTCTTGGGACACTCAATTTTGTCTCGAAAAGTTTTTCCCTGCTCGGGGAAAACAGCAGGACCCTGCCTATTTCTTTAAGATGGTCAAAATAAACCTAGCATATCTTCGAAATTCCTTCCCGCAGAACATCATCGATAGCCCTTTAAAAATGAACGGAGCATTTTAAAATCCAAATGGCAATCTGTACTGCTTGTATTTACCGTTGTGTATTGAAAAATCTGTCAGTTCTATCTAATGAAAGCCGGTTTTAAGTTCGAGTGCTGTAATGCCCAGGTTCGACAATACTTTTTTTTTAGATTTTTCAATTTTTGAACTCGATAAGTAGTTGCTTCTTTTTGAACCCATTTTGGTCGGTTTCTTTTTATGTACAAACCATGTTAGGTAATTGTAAGGAGATTAGAAGGGCTTTAACACAGATTTGGTGTGTGAATACGATTTTAAGTATACCGTATCCCCTTCCATTTTTACCGTAGCGATTTTCTTTATATTAAAAGAAACTACCTCCCCTGGATCAGCGAAGGCTTTCTACTAAAAGGGGAAAATCCCGTCATCAATTTTCATAAGATTTACATTTTATGCCTTGGCGAACTAGATCTTTTCAGATCCATTACTAAATTTTTTCCTGTAATATCAAGTTTTGCCTTAAGAACATAAAAAATAAAAAAAAGGTGATTTAACACTGAATATGGAAATTATAAATTGTATGTATGTATAACTGTATTGACTTCAGGTTAAAGGGGGTGTACGGTGTGTGTTAGGTGTTACTCCAATGAGTTCCGTTTGGAAACTGTTTTATTTTCATATAATTGTCTTACACGAAAGATACATGAAAATCTTAAATCTATTTAAACCCTTTCGTAAGTGCGGTAAGCGTACCACTTACGTATTTGCGTTAGGTTGCAGGGTATCGGATTTAACCCATGCTGTTTATCTCGTATTTCCAGGTCCCAAATCGTGTTTAATGCTTGAAAGTACTGCAAAGGGCCACAAAAAAAATTAAAAGGTTTAAAGTTGATGTTGTTGTTCAGATAGTGAAGTGTATATATTAGGTGTGTTCAAAAAGTAAGGTGACTTTTCAAATTTCGTTTTTGACTCACCTGGGCTCTTCCATTGGGACGATTGGAATTTGGTTTCAATATCATAATGCCCAAAACGTTTGAAAAAATTGCATGGCACGAGCCAAGCGATATACCGACATCTTCAGCAACTTTTCTGATAGTGATTCGACGTTTTTGCAAAACAATTTTCCTCGCTGTTTGAACATTTTCATCAGTTGTTGACGTGCTTGGGCGTCCAGAGCGAAGTTCGTCATTGCCATCTTTCCATTTTGCCATTTTGGAAGAGCTTGTACCACTTTTAAACATTTTTTTACTCAGAAAAGTTTCACCGTATGCCACTGTCAACATTTCAAGTGTTTCGGAGCACTTATTTTATTTTTTACACAAAATTTAATGCAAATCCTTAGATGCATATTTTTCGATAGCAAAAATCAAACAAAATTATATTGGACTCCGTGGGTCAGACCATGTTTATTATATGTTTTCAGGGTCGCTGAATCCGAATCCGAGGTCTAAAAAACTCCAGAATGTCAGGGCTACGACATAACCTCAAAAACTTGATAAAATTTTTATTTTCCGAGCGACCCCAAAAACATATGGTAAACATGATCTGAGCCCAGAACTCAGCCAGAACATACAAGGCTTTAAAAATTATTTAATTTTTCAATTTTTACAAAATTTTACAAAATTGTCAAAAGAAAATGACATCCATGATTTTGTTAGATTTTTTTACTACGCATCCATATTGTTGTAGAGCCTCAATATTAAATTTCTGTAAAGTGATATGCGCAAAAATTATTTTTTGCTTATTGTTTTTTTGGTTGATTTTGATTTTGATTTCACAAATTTGTGCCTTATGTTTCGCATAGCTTAACAGGCTATGCTTCTATTGGGCAGAAAGGGTTCCGCTCAATTTTACATCAAGTTCTTTATTAGTATAATTCAACGCAGTGCATAAATTAAAATAAAATATAGGAAAAAAAATAAAATTCGTTGTTGTTGTGCGCTCTTTGTGGCGCTGTCGGTTCTCAATTTTTACAAAAAAGGGCCGGTTCTGGCTGCACAGGTCACTAGACTTTTCTTCTTTAGAGCCCTTCATAGCTGTTGATTTAATTGCTGTTGCTCTTGATGCTGTTATCACTGCGGTTGCTGCTCCTGCTGCTTTTATTGTTGCTGGTGTCGCTTTGGTTGCTGGTGCTCTTAATGCTGCTGCGCTGCGGCTGACGCTCTCGATGTCGTCTCAACGGGCCTTTCTTAAGAGATTTTTAGCTCCGCAATATCAGGCTGCCCTCTCTGTACATTACTTAAGTCCCTGCATGCACCATAAGCTGGTCTATCTGCTGATTATCCGGCTTCATCTGCATGCAAGATTAAACATTTATAAAGTTTTAAAATAACATAAATTCGGCCTTTTATTTTGGTGCGGATTACGGCACTGAAAACCCTCAATGACCAAACATTTACCCAGATCGCAGTCTTTTTCCTACAGCCGCTTATAGGTGCCAGTTCTTTAAACTTAAGTCTCTTATCACAGGGGGGGAAACGTCAGGGTGTCTCGATGGACCAAATTTTTAAAGGAGCCCCAATAACTAAGGTGCTACTCCAATGAGTTCCGCTTTAAAACTGATTTATTTTCATATAATTCTCTTACACGAAAGATACATGAAAATCTTAAATCTATTTAAAATTATGTATCAAAGCACTGACCTGTTATGCGACTCTTTCTAAAGTGCGATAAGCGTACCACATATGTTTTTGTGTTAGGCTGCCGGAGATCGATTTTTACCCATGCTGTCGCGGAAGTATGATATTTTTAATTGTTAGAAGCGTAAACTTCGTTTCTATCTCATCATAGTATTTAAGCAAGGGCAAATCTCATTGCATTACCAAACTTAATTCCTGGTGAATGACGTGTGTCGGAATTTTGTCCGCGTACGTTAGGTTTACGCGTGTCAGTATGGCATGAAAACATAAAACCGTATTATATGAAGATTTTTCGGCTTATTTCTGTCATCAGTATGGCAAACTGTTCATTAAATTATAATTTTTGTTTTTAAAGTGCGCCTTTTATGGTGTTCTCGATGGCTACAAATGCTGATGCTGATGAGCTGATGCTTGTGCGGTCTGTACACGACTGCCAGATCCGAGCTTTTATTGCAATGTCTTTCTTTTTTACCTTTATTCTTACGCTAAGCTTATACATGTAGGTTACAGGAAAGAGAATAAAGTACATAGCTGGCACATCTTATACAGAGAAAAATTTTCTAAGGTGGGTTCCAGCGCTGGAACCCGCTGGAACGAGCGGTTCGGTGCTGCGGTATATTTGGAGGCGAATTAATAAGTTGTTTAAATTCCATTCCAAACATAGCTCAGCTCTGCTTCTTCCCCGTCTCATCTCTATTTGTGCATTTTTCCTTTGCACTCGCCAAAGCTCCCGCATTGGCTTCCCATTGGGCACAGTGGTTTAAGATATTGTGTTTTTTAACATTTTATATATTATTTTTGTATTGATAATTAAAAATATGAAATTTGAACTGGTCTGTTCTATGAAGTCTTGTAACAAGACAATCTCCTCATCCCAGCCTACCATCCATTGTTGGCTATGTGAAAACGTCGTACACGCCAAGTGTGCCGGGTTCACTGCCTCGTTTCAGATGCCATTTCCGCTAGGTCTGGTCTACATTATTGTTTGGAAAATTCTCGTGCTGTCCAAGACGAAACGAGGTCGTTCATGAGACAGACTAAGAATGGATTTATAGAGTTGATCACTGGTTTTCGTAAAATCAATGACCAGCTCTGTACACCTCTGTGACTTGACACGCTTGAGTTTAGCGGCCTTCAGCTGCTAATTGAGTCTCCTAAGCGTAAGAAATCCGCTGTTTGTGATCCGCCTTAGCCTGCTCAGTCGTCAATAACACAGCCGCTCATTTCTCTGGCCACCCCAAGGGCTAGAATTGAGAACAATTCGGCGTCCGAATTTCATTAGGAAAATGAGCAATTGTCTGATATGTCGTCTGTGGTATCCCTTCAAGTGATAATAAATAGGTCCTAGTAAATGAAACCCCCGTCAGAGTCACCCAAAAGGGTATTCCACAGTCCGGACCACTGGAACCGACTGATGCTGCAGTTCTCGTACCTGGTACACCAAAACCTTTACAGGTGATTCCTCCATCGAAACATATATTTGTTTCTCGGCTTGCCCCTGATACTTCAGAGATTGATATCTCGGCTTGCCCCTGATACTTTAGAGATTGATATCTCGGCTTATATCAAAGCCAAAACTAAAGCCGATATAAAGATGGAGGACATAGCGAAGTTTAAATATAATTATATAAGGCGCACATCTTCTTTCAAGATTTGTGTGCCTGCCCTGATGTCCAAGAAGATTTGTTCAACCAGTGTCTGGCCAGAGAACATTTTCATCTTAGAACATCATCCTATGAAGAAAAAAGTTCCGTGAAGAAAAAGTTGTAAGACCAGTGGGAGTGAAACTTTCCCAAATTAGAACCACCGACCAACCTTCCACCTCTTCTTCGTCCACTAATCGAAAAAACTAGTAACGTCAATCACACTTAGCTTTAAGAATAATAGGGGGCTACGCAGCAAACTTCCCAAACTAAATAATTCTTTCTTTGCATCCCATATTATAGCCTTTACAGAAACTTGGTTAAAGACAGAGACCTTTAACTCCGAAGTTTTTCCAAATAAGTACACCAGTTTTAGACGGGGTAAACCTTTGCGAAGGGGGGTGCACAGTGGTCCGGCTTGTATGAAGAGAGCGGCCAAAAATACTTCTAGTTAAGGTAGGGACTGGAAACTTGCCACAAAATATTTATATTTTTATTCTTAAATAATATATTAAAATCAGCCAGATCGGGCAACTATATCATATAGCTGCCATATAACTGATTGATCGAAAATGCTATAACTTGGGTGTTTTTACAGTTAGAGAGTTAAATTTTTGTAAGATCAGCCGACTATATCTTATAGCTGCCATATAACTGATTGATCGGAAATGATATAACTTCGGTGTTTTTAAAGCTAGAGAATTCTGATTTGGTACGAATGCTATTTTTGGGAAAATAATTCAACATGCCAAATTTCATAAGGATCAGCCGACTATATCCTATAGCTGCCATATAACTGAAAAAACGGAAATTACCCAACTCTTATGTTAAGATGGTGTTAGTATTTTTACGATATTAGACACAAAAAATTTTTGCACATTTGTTACCCTTGGAGACCGACAAAAACATTGGTATATAAACGAATTGTAGAATTTTGTGGGATCACTACTAAAACTTCAGCTAAACATGAAAAATACTTTCAAAATATAGGAAAAAATCATGCATTAGTTCATAGTAATATAATAATAACAATAATTATTATTAATACATCAAATTGTATCTCATTTTATAGAAAATACCTTCAACTTCAAAATCCATTACAAATATTTTGAATTTGAACACGTAAATAATGATCTGACCACTTCAAAGTGCGGTTTAGTTGTGAAATATTCGTGATGCGCGCAGCCGCGCTTTACAAATGAGCATCTTCAAATCATTTTTTAGAAAATCCAGTTAGATTTTTAGAAAAATCTGGTTTGTCATGAAGAAGCTTGGACATTTTAAAGGCGATTTGTTTACTTTTCGATTATTTTTCGATTATTTAATTTTTTTATTTTTGGCCTATGGGAGCAACCACTGTGGGGTGGAGTCCTCATTTCGGTAGACTCCCAACATGCTTCTGAAGAGGTGAAATCACAAGAGCTTGGTGACATAGAATTTATATGCATTAATATCCTTTTTTTCCGCGAAATATTTATATATTACATGTTCATATATACCGCCTTCGTCCATACCGCCCCCATATTAGCAGCATTTGTCCGCTATTCAATCCCAGAATTGAATCCCAGAATAATATCCCAGAATTAAAGTGGTCCAACGTCGATAACTCACCATCTCTATCATTTTTCACGCACTACCGCGGGCATGTTTGGCATGTCCCTAGGTCAAATTAACCATGATACAATTATATAATTGTATCATGAAATTAACCATGTTAGAAATTCGTTAGGTCGGCTTTTAGACTTAAAACACAAAATTAAAAGCCTTATCGATACATATAATTAGTCCGATATTCTGACATGCAATGTTCTTAATGTCACCTTAGAAATATTTTACTGTACATTAAATACATTTTTTGACTCTTCTGTGCCATGGAAATATTCGACCGCTTCAACAAATCTTCCTTGGTTTACAAAATGCATCAAGAACCCAAAAAAATACCAAAAAAGGCGCTTACTTAAATATTAAAAAACCTGCAGTAGTCTACTGCATTTCACTAGCTCGGTCAAATTTTACCGTGCATAACGTTGAATGTCACAGAAATTATATTCGCCGCTGCCGCTGCCGGAAACAATTTACTCAGGATCCAAAGCAGTCTTATAACTTTTTAAACATTAAGCGCAAACATGTATCTTTTCCCTCATTGCTTACATTTGAAAATTCATCTGTGACATCTGATCAGGCCATTGCCGATTTATTCGCAGAATTTTTTCAAACTTATTCTCCGCCTAAATTAACAGATCAGCCTTACGCATACAAAATTCAATCATCAAATCTTATTTTCTGTCCGTTTTTTTCTGAGAACAACTTATTATCTGGTCTTTTAAGGGTAAAACGCAATTCTTCGCCAGGCCCCGACGGAGTACCAGGCTGTGTGCTAAAATACTGTACCAGGGCTCTGAGCAAACCTCTTCTAAGACTTTTCAACTTATCTTTGGAAACCTCAAATTTTTCCCTTAAGTGGAGGAATCATTCATAATTCCCACTTAAGAATTATGAATTCCCATTCATAATTTTATTACATAAAAAAGGGAAAAAGGTCCGAGGCAGCCAACTACAGAGGCATCTCTAAATTGTCGGCAATTCCAAAGTTATTTGAAAAATTAATTACCCCTCATTTGCAACACCTTTGCTCTTCGCTTATCGCTCCTTGTCAGCATGGCTTTAGTAAGCGTCGCTCCACCACCACAAACTTATTGGAGTTGACATCCTTTGTCATAGATGGCTTTTGTAAGGGATATCAAACCGATGTAATTTACACAGACTTCAGCAAAGCATTTGATTCAGTTAATCACTCACTCTTGTTGAGTAAACTGAATATGCTGGGTTTTCCTAAAGACCTCTTAACGTGGATCTCTAGCTGCCTAGATGGAAGGACACAAAGAGTCTTATTTAAAAACATACAGTCCCGTCTGGTCCGTGCTACATCTGGCGTCCCTCAAGGAAGTCATCTTGGCCCGTTATTATTTACTCTTTTTATAAATGCCTTCCCCCTTGCTTTAACGAACTCTCTAGTTCTTATGTATGCAGATGATGTAAACCTTTGTCTTCAGTAAAAATTAATATCTGCAATGCAGTCTTCAGTCTGATCTTGATAACTTTCAAAAATGGTGTTTAGCTAATGATTTAATACTTAATGGTTCAAAATGCAAGCTTATGTTTTTTATCGTTCTTGCCCTCCGCAGGCTACGTTTTCAATCTGTGGGATTGCCTTAGAAAAATTAACTCAGGTTTATGATTTCGACGTCCTATTAGACATTAAACTTAAATTTGCCGACCATATTTCCTTAATGGTTAATAAGGCTAAAGGTGTCCTTGGTTTCATTGGAATGTGGTCTTAAGAATTTAACAACCCGTACAAAACTAAAACATTATTCATGTTTTTGGTCCGTCCAATACTGGAGTTCGGTCCATGTATCAATTCATAGAATCCGTAAAAAGGAATTTCTTGTTTTTTTTTTTACTTAAAGGTCTAAGCTGGGATGCAAATCTTTTCCTTGCATCTTAAAAAAGTAGACTCTTACTTATAAACTTAGCTAGCTTATCAAATCGTAGGACAATGCTCGGTGTATTTTTTCTGCAATACCTAATTAATGGGGATGTAGATAGCTGGAATTTACAAACACGCTTAAAATTTAACATTCCTGATAGAAGGACTTGAAACTTTAGTCCTCTATTTCTTAGGCATTGTAGTTTGACATATGCACAGCATGACCCTTTTAGGGTGGTTGGAAAGTGCGGGTCGAAGAAAGCGGACCGCGCGGTGCCGCGCGGACGCTCCCGAGTGACGCGCCCAAACACTGCAGAATCTAGAAAAGGAGTGGGTAATGGGTGACCGGACAGCTGGGGACGGACTCACCTGCCGAGCGAACCATAACACTCTCTGGATAGGTCACTAGATGCCCCCGCGAAGATTCGGATAGCCGCCAACCGCCGAGGTAAGAGGCGCGAAGAGAGCTTTCTCTTCTTGAAACTCTCTTTGCGACACCTTTCTCCTGAGTTGAAGCAAACGTGGCTGCCCCCACCAGAGTTGCCCAGGTCATGGCAGTTGATCGTAACCAGCTGGCGGGCAGTGTTGGGAAACGCCCTAACAATGTCTGCCGGTAGAGGGCGCTGGATCCGGACCAAGGGCACCAGGGTTGCCGAACGTCGCAATGACGCGACTGCAGGAGCCCACTAGAGGTCGCCAGCGACTCAAGGCGAAGAAAAAGGGTAGCATACCTTTCAGGGCTGCTGCCTCAGGTCCTTTGAGCAACCTAGAGCGGAAGGGGCTAGAAAATTCTGGACTGCCATGAGGTGACGAAGGTCATGGAGCTGACCAACTGCCAACCCCTCCGCTACGGCGGTTCACCCGCCTAAGGAAGACTACAAGTGCAGAAGAGCTAAAAAGTGCCGTTCAAAAAGGGCAATAAAATGCGGCGCTCGCCGCTATTTGCGCCGCAGGCTGGCAGATCAGCAGGCACCGGTAGCCCAGCAGCGGTAGAGAAGGAAACGCCAAAGACGCCGCGGGAGATGCTTAGCCCGGACAAGGACCAGAGGGCGGCTCCCCCGAAGAAAAATAAGGCTGGCAGCCCGCCGGCAAGAAGCGAAGAATGCCTGACGGAGGTGGGCACGTTAGTGAACGAGCTGCTATCGTGGGTCACGGAAAAAAATAAGAGGCATATTTCCGCAATGCAAAGGAGCCTGATAACCAGACTGAAGGACATCCACTCCATTCTGGTCGGAAGTGTTCCAGAAGAGCATGCGCGATCGGTCATCATGCCCAAGCCAGTGTGCCCCAGATGCGAGAGAGCCGCCATCGATACCGTGGAGAAGGAGCAGCAGACCCTTCCGACGGAGGTCTGGTCCCAGGACCAGGCTGTGCAGACCGGCAGCATCCCGAACAGCACGGGCCCCTGGAGTGCACACCGGAAGATGACTTCGAGGGACTCGGGGGCCAAAATAGCAACGGCTAACACAGCGGCAAGGCCCAAGCCAGGTGTTGCAAACCCGGCTGCCGACAAAGGAAGCGACGGCGAAGCAAGCAGGAGAAGGTCTGAATGGACGAAGGCCAAGCCTAGAAATCCCGAGAGGAGATGAGCCAGACCCGACGCTGATCCAGACCCGATAGTGATCCAAGCAGCAGGCATCACGTTCAGTCAGATCCTAAGCATGGTAACACGCAGGGAGGACGGAAAGCTAGACGACCTTGGCCCCTGCGTCAAGAAAGTGAGAAAGACAGCCAAGGGCGGGCCGCTATTGGAATTGGCCAGGAAGAAGGAAAACTCCACGGAGGCGGAAAAAGGGGGTCAACCACCGGTCAACAACCCGGGAAGCCCAAGGGAACGTCGCCAGGATCAGTACGGGGGGTTGGGGGGAAAGGTGAAAGCCAGTTACCGTGGGTTCTGGCGAAGGGCTACCCGTGGGAGGACGGAATCTACGTGGAACGTAACGGCGGCAGGTGAAAGGGTAAACGGCGCCACCCGGGGGAAGAAGGAATAGACGTGGAACGTAACGGGTCCCGGGGCAACGTTGGGAAAGTAGTCCAGTGGGGAGTCAGCACGATGCGCAGGCGTGCCTTAGAAAGTGTGGCGGGGTGAGCGGCAAGGAGCAGAGGGGGGGGGTTTGCGACGAAGAGTGCAACGGGCCCTGGAAGCCCACCGGTGCACCACGCACCAGCAGCAGAGATCCGTGGCCGGGGGAGACGAGGGGTCACGGACAGCGACCCGCCAACGGGAAAGTGGCGTGATTCTGGAAGCAGGATTAACGGCAGGAGCAGAATCCAGGAGGATTAACGGGCGCTCCAGTCAGTATAAAAGGAGGCCCACTGGAGCGGCTCGAGACGAGTCTTTTTAGGAAGCTTGTAGCGTTGAGTTGGAGGACCGCCTGTGGAGAGTCCGCCATTCAAGTGTTAGAGCGTTTCTAAAAAGGATTCGGGTTTTGCTTGAGTTGAAGGACGGCCTTTGGAGAGTCCGACAGCCAAGCGCGAGAAGAGCGAATAAGAAAATAAGGAAAGGATCCATTGCTGGACCTTCCTCCGGAAACCCAGGGTCGTGTAGACGAGTTGGTTCATTCCCGAACACGGCAGGTAGCCTTGCAAGGAAGTGAGGAAAGGATAAAGTCTGGCGTATGCCTTACCGACTCCTGAAATCATAACCAACAGGCGTGGTCCTGCGAGACAAGGATAGACCGACTCGAGATCGCACGCCCGGTGTACACGAGACGTACGGGACGAGACACAAGACACAACCAGGGTGGGGAGACCGAGCTGAGCCACTCCCGAACACGGCAGGTAGCCTTGCAAGGAAGTGAGGAAAGGATAAAGTCGGGCGTACGCCTTACCGACTCCTGGAATCACAACCAACAGGCGTGGTCCTGCGAAACAAGGAGGCCTACTTGGGATCACACGCCCGGTAACCACGAGACGTACAGAACTAGGGAGACAAGGATCCGTTGCTGGACGGTTTCCTCTACAAGCCCGAGGCGTCAGAGTCGAGTTGAGCCATTCCCGAACACGGCAGGTAGCCTTGCAAGGAAGTGAAGAAAGGATAAGTCTGGCGTACGCCTTACCGACTCCTGGAATCGCAACCAACAGGCGTGGTCCTGCGAAACACGGATCGGCCGACTCAAGAACTCGCGTCCAAGTTACAGACCAAGTGAGAACACCCTGGTCACCAGCCCCGCCACTACAAACTCGGGTCCGCCGGAGCGTATGCACGGTGTCCCGGTGTAGAGGGAGCGCGACAATACGATCAGACACACGGCGGCTTCCAAACCCGGCACCGGAGCGTATGCACGGTGTCCCGGTGTAGCGGAGACGTCACATGGCAACTTCCAAACCTGGCACCGGAGCGTATGCACGGTGTCCCGGTGTAGCGGAGACGTCACACGGCAACTTCCAAACCTGGCGCCGGAGCGTATGCACGGTGTCCCGGTGTAGCGAAGGCGGCAGTCAACAAACAAACTCCCAAACCTGGCACCGGAGCGTATGCACGGTGTCCCGGTATAGCGGAGGCGACCGACCGCAGCCAACCGTCAGATCAGTCGTAGTCGACCCAAGGGGGTATTTTCACAAGGCCAAAGGGCAGAAGGTAGCGGAATCGCTGGCAGCGCGGCGACAGGAGCACCATCGGCGACGGAACAGCGGCAGCGTATCCCGGACAACCCGCATAGGACGCCGACGACGGAGCCAACAGGAACGGAAGGAGCAACGAATAAAAGAGAAAGAAAGCCTTTTGTAGTGTAAAGAGCTCTCAAAATAAAGGGTGTGGAAACTTTAAGCTATTTGTATTACTTTCTGTGCTTGGGCAATCACGTCGAATCTATAAATTCGGTGGAACGGATCCGCGAAACTCTGTGAGCTAGCCGCGGCAAATTGTAGCGATCAGCAGCAGAAAAGACAGTTCGTTACACCTGGCGCCCAAACTTCGTGATTGCATTTAGCCTAGAAAATAACATAGCAGAAAGATGGGAAGAAAGAATTGGATCTACACATTGAGAAAGGAGGAGCTGAGCGAAGTGTGTAGAGAGATCGGTCTACCAGCAGACGGGACTGTGGAAGTGATGAGATCCTCAGTGGCGAGGTGGGTCGACGAATCCAAGGAAGAGGAGGTACTGGCGGTAACACACGGCCTAGAGGAAAGGTTTGGACAAAGATCAACCCCCAGGCAGAGAGCAGCCAGCGAAACAGAGAAGTTTATAGAGAGCCTGGCGGTACCAGATCCAAGAATGGGAAGGAGCATAGAACCGCAGTCGAGAAAGTATGTTCCGGCCCCGGTGGATTACGCCAAAGTAGCCAGACAGGTGCGAGACTGGTCGTTTGGTTTCGACGGCACAGGGGACCCGTTAGAGTTCCTGGACCGAGTAACGTGGTCCGCAAAGACATACGGATTAGACATAAACACGATCCCCAGGGCCATGCCAGAACTACTGCAGGGCAGGGCCCAAAAATGGTTCATCATGAACGACGAAGAATGGCCAACATGGGCGAGGTTCAAGGCAAGCTTCGAGAATTTTTTCCTGCCGAAAGGATACTTCGAAAAGTTGGCGGACCAAGTTCGCCAACGGAAGCAGCGTCGTGGAGAGCCTTTCAAAGAGTACATGGTGGACCTTCAGTCACTAATGAAACCTTTAGGAAAAACCACGAAAGAAGTAATCGAGAGGCTCGTCGAAAACTGCATGCCAAGGATGACAATGTTCATAAGGCCATACGCCTTTGCATCTTTAGAGGAGGTGATGGTCTTAGCAGAGGAGTTTGAAGAATTAGCGCAAGAGGAAGAGGCCTTTAACAGGCAAGTGGCCACAGAACAAAGGTGGAGCCACAGTCAGCCGGCCGTAAACAAGAGGTGGCAGAGGGAAGAACCGCAGCATGGTGAATCGGCAAAGGTACCAGGGGGACCAATGGACCCAGAAGGAGCAACGGGACGAGTTCCACCACCAGGCCGTCCAAAACACACAATGGGCACCAAGGTGGCAAAGAGAGGAACCGCGCCAAATCCCACCGGAGCGACAGAACAGCACGAACCAAAGTTGAATGCCGAGATGGCACCCCGAGACCCAGCATAGGTCGGCTCCGCAACAGCCTAATCAGCAGTGGGCAGCAGGGTACGGTCGAGAACCCAGCCCAGGCATGCAACCGATGCGGTGGCATGGGCCATTGGGCCAGCGGGTGCAGGAACCCGAGGCTGCTTTTCTGCAAAATGTGCGGCGCGACAGGAGTTCGAAGCACAGAATGCTGCCAGAGGGCGGGAAATGCGCAGCGGTCCCAGCAACAGGGAGGAGAGCAGGGAACGCACGGTGCTGCCTCTCGAAATTAATAGGAGGACTAGCCGGAGAAGAGCAACAGTTGACGGCAACTATCGAGGTCGAGGGCACGGAGGTGAAAGCCATGCTGGATACAGGAGCGACGGCAAGTTTTATATCAGAGGACCTAGCAGAGAGCCAGGAAATAGCCGGGAAACGAGTCGCGATAAAGAGGCGGGTAAAGTTAGCCAATGGAAGCCATACAGAAATACGCGCCGCATTACAGGCTCGGATGAGCTTCGGCAACAGGACAAAGACACTGAACCTGCTGGTGATGCCAGGCATGGAGGACAGTCTGGTGCTGGGATGGGATTTCCTCAGCGAGTTCGGCGCAACGGTGACATGCGCAGGCCACCGCGTTACCATACCCAAAAGGGAGAGATGGGGCGGATGTCTGGAGGATAGACTGTCCGTAGCAGTGTCCGGATGTCCAGAGGTATGGGAAGACGAACGCAATAAGAGATTTATCGAGAGTGAGCTAGAAGCGTTCGCCGTCCAAACAGGATGCTCGAACATAACTCAGCACAGGATCACCATGAAGGACGACATTCCCATAAAACAGCGATATTACCCCAAAAACCCGAAAATACAGGGGGAAATAAACGCAAAAGTGGAGGAGCTGTTGGAAAAGGGATGCATTGAGCCCTCGAATAGCGCATACAGCTCACCGATTGTAATGGTGAAGAAAAAGACGGGTCAGTGGAGAATGTGCGTGGACTTCCGGCAAATCAACGCAAAATCAGTAAAAGATGCGTACCCAATGCCACGAATAAATTTCATATTGAAGCAACTAAGGGAGGCCAGGTTCTTCAGCAGCCTCGACTTGAAGGACGGGTATTGGCAGATCCCTCTGGAGGAAGGAAGCAGAAAGTACACCGCCTTCACCGTTCCAGGGAAGAGTCTGTACCAATGGAAGGTGATGCCGTTCGGGTTGCACTCAGCCTCGGCAACATTTCAAAGGGCCCTTGACCAGGTCATAGGGCCGGACATGGCTCCACATGCCTTTGCGTATCAGGACGATATCATCGTGATCGGACGCACCAAGGAAGAACACATGGCGAACCTAAGAGAAGTGTTCAGAAGGTTGAAAGCAGCAAACCTGCGGATAAACACGGAAAAATGTCATTTTTTCAGGCAGGAACTGCTATACTTGGGACATAGAATAACGAGCCAAGGGATCGGCATGGATCCGGGGAAGGTCGCTGCCATTACGGAGCTGCAACACCCGACAAACGTCAAGGGAGTACGACAGTTCATAGGGATGGCGTCATGGTATCGTCGGTTCGTCCCAGATTTCGCAGGAATCGCGAAGCCCTTGAACGATCTGCTACGAAAGGGGACGAAATGGGAATGGACCCCCAAGCACCAGGAGGCGTTCGAGACCCTAAAAGCACGGCTGGCGGAAGACCCAGTACTGGCGTGTCCAGACTTTGAGAAAAGGTTCGTGCTGCAAACGGACGCAAGCGACTACGGCGTCGGAGCGGTCCTGACCCAGGACACCGAGGAGGGCGAACGAGTGATTGCGTACGCCAGTCGAACGCTGATTGGAGCTGAAAAAAATTACTCGGCAACGGAGAAGGAGTGCCTAGCCATAGTATGGGCGATCAGGCAAATGAGGCCCTACCTGGAAGGATATCAGTTCGACGTAATCACGGACCATATGGCACTGAAGTGGCTCAACAACCTCGAGAGCCCGCTTGGAAGAATAGCGAGGTGGGTGTTCGAGTTGCAGCAGTCCGACTACGTCATCAGCTACAGGAAGGGTAAGCTGAACGTGATGTACCGCCACGTTCCGCTTAGAGCAGGAAGCGAGGAAGTGGCGTCATGGAAGTTGTGCGTGCCCACGGAGTCGAGGCAGCAGGTCCTCAAAGAGAACCATGACGCACCGGCGGCAGGACACCTAGGCGTGAGGAAGACGATAGCCAGAGTGGCCGCCAGGTACTTCTGGCCAGGGATGCAAAGAGACATCCGGAAATATGTCAGGAGATGCGAAACTTGCCTAAAATACAAACCATGCTAGATGCAAGCAGCAGGACAAATGCTGACACAGGTCCCGGAAGAGCCATGGCAACGGTGTGTGCGGACTTCGTGGGTCCATTGCCAAGATCCAAACACGGGAATACAATGGTTTTGGTAATGATGGACCGGTTTTCGAAGTTGACGGAGATAGTGCCACTGCGGAAAGCAACTACCGAGGCACTGCAAAAGGCAATCAGAGAAAGGATTGTCGCTCGGTATGGAGTTCCGAAGGTGATGGTAACGGATAACGGCGTACAATTCACCCGCCGCAGCTTTAAGAAGTTCTTCGGGGAGCTTGGCGTGCGCCACCAGTTCACCGCACCACATACGCCCCAAGAAAACCCAACAGAAAGGGCGAATAGAACGATCAAAACGATGATCGCCCAGTTCGCTGGGGAGGACCAGAGGACTTGGGACGAGCACTGGCCAGAGCTCATGCTGGCAGTGAACTCGGCAGTGTCAGAGTCGACAGGGTATTCGCCCTGCTTTGTAACGCAGGGCAGGGAGCCCAGGATGCCAAGAGCGTTGTTCGACGAAAACGCGTTAGGCACAGGAGTTGGGCAAGGAACGCCCACGGAGAACGCGACGAAGATGAAGGAAGTCTTCGAAATAGTGCGGCAAAAGAGCACCATTTGTCAAAGGCAGCAGAGGGATTCGCAGCAAAACTGGCGCCGCGGTACGATGGGCCCTACACGGTCGTGAATTTCGTTTCGCCGGTAATTGTCATCATACGGCACGGAAGAACCAAGAAAGAGAAGAGGGCAAACGTGAGTGAGCTGAAGTGCCAAGACATGGGATCACCGGCGAAGGAGGAATAGAACGGCAACCGGCACAAGTGCACAATGGAAAACGGGATATGTCCAGTAACGGGAGCTTTAACAGGTCCAGTCACGGAATAGTAACGGGGCAAATCCAGTAGCGGGAGTTGAATGTGCTATAAAAGGCGGCGGCTGGGAGGAGCACGGTCTATTCAACAAAATCTAATCAACGAAGCAATATGAGCAACAGGTCAGAAGCAACGATGATCGTCTCGTCTGACGAGAGCGATTTGGAGATAGTCGGCGATCCCACATGGAGCGGAAGAAGGATGAGGACGGAGTGGGCGATCCAACGGGCAGCAGGAGGACGGAAACACATACCGGTCGGTCGCGCCACTGTGGAGGAGCGGCGCCGAAGCGAGGCGCTGGAGCACAGGAGGAGATCGGAGAGGTGCCGCCAGCGAAAGGAGGCGATGGTCACCATCTCAGAGATGGCGAGGAAGAGGGCCCAAAGAGCAGAGGAGATCTGCGAGGAGATCGACAGGGAATGGAGAGACGTCAGGAGAGATGGACGGGAGAGAGCAGAATGCGGCTGCGACGGGCAAGGCGGCTGGTGGAGGCTGCGAAAAGGAGGAAAGCCACGAGGAGGACCCGGCCAGCGACGCGGTGGCCCGCGGTGCCACCAACACCACGCCCTCGGTCGGAACGACCGGAGGAAAGGGAGGTGGCAACGGCCGCCAGAAAGAGGCAGCAGGAATCAACGTGGCCTGCGGCACCACCTACACCACGCCCAAGGAAGGAGGATAAGGAGGAGGAGCCATGGACGAAGGGGCCGTGGGTGTGGCCGACACCAAGGAAGCCGGCGCTGGGCCGGCAGCACTCGTGCCCGGAGGAGAGGCCAACAAGGCCGGTGCTGATGAGGTCAGCGTCGGATGGAGGTGACAAGGAGGTCCCAGAAGAAGACTGGCCGCCGGAGCTCTGTGTGAGGGTGGCGGCGGAGGTGGAGAGGAGGCGCGGACGCACCGGAAGGTGGTGTGTCATGGCGCAAGTTGGAGCCGTATGCTTCCGAGTGCGAGGAGGAACCAACGGCGTGAAAATATTGAGAAAAGTCTAAAAAGTAAAAGTCAAGAAAAAATTTATAAATAAAAAAAAAAAAAAAAAAAAACCAATTAATTTAAAAAAAAAAGAGGGGAAACCAAAAAAAAAAAAAAAAAAAACAAAAATTTAAGCTTAGGATTAAAACGAGGGGGTATATAAAAAAAATTAAAATAGAAAAGAAGAAACATAGATACATATATGTACAACAAAAAAAAGGTTTAAAAAAAAAAAAAATTAATAATAGAATAAAATAAAATAAAACTGTAACTGAAAACAAAGATAAAGAAAAAATAATTATAAGGAAAGAACAACAAAACAAAAAAGAAAAACACAAAAAAAATTAAAAATTAAAGATTATTAAAGAATAAGAATATAAAAAAAACAAAAAAAAAAATTATTATTATTAAAAAATTAATTAGAAATAAAAAAAAAAAACAACAAAACAAAAAAAAAAAAAAGGAGGCGGAAAAAGGGGGTCAACCACCGGTCAACAACCCGGGCAGCCCAAGGGAACGTCGCCAGGATCAGTACGGGGGTTGGGGGAAAGGTGAAAGCCAGTTACCGTGGGTTCTGGCGAAGGGCTACCCGTGGGAGGACGGAATCTACGTGGAACGTAACGGCGGCAGGTGAAAGGGTAAACGGCGCCACCCGGGGGAAGAAGGAATAGACGTGGAACGTAACGGGTCCCGGGGCAACGTTGGGAAAGTAGTCCAGTGGGGGAATCAGCACGATGCGCAGGCGTGCCTTAGAAAGTGTGGCGGGGTGAGCGGCAAGGAGCAGAGGGGGGGGGGGTTTCGACGAAGAGTGCAACGGGCCCTGGAAGCCCACCGGTGCACCACGCACCAGCAGCAGAGATCCGTGGCCGGGGGAGACGAGGGGCCACGGACAGCGACCCGCCAACGGGAAAGTGGCGTGATTCTGGAAGCAGAATTAACGGCAGGAGCAGAATCAAGGAGGATTAACGGGCGCTCCAGTCAGTATAAAAGGAGGCCCACTGGAGCGGCTCGAGACGAGTCTTTTTAGGAAGCTTGTAGCGTTGAGTTGGAGGACCGCCTGTGGAGAGTCCGCCATTCAAGTGTTAGAGCGTTTCTAAAAAGGATTCGGGTTTTGCTTGAGTTGAAGGACGGCCTTTGGAGAGTCCGACAGCCAAGCGCGAGAAGAGCGAATAAGAAAATAAGGAAAGGATCCATTGCTGGACCTTCCTCCGGAAACCCAGGATCGTGTAGACGAGTTGGTTCATTCCCGAACACGGCAGCGCAGGAAGCCTTGCAAGGAAGTGAGGAAAGGATAAAGTCTGGCGTATGCCTTACCGACTCCTGAAATCATAACCAACAGGCGTGGTCCTGCGAGACAAGGATAGACCGACTCGAGATCGCACGCCCGGTGTACACGAGACGTACGGGACGAGACACAAGACACAACCAGGGTGGGGAGACCGAGCTGAGCCACTCCCGAACACGGCAGGTAGCCTTGCAAGGAAGTGAGGAAAGGATAAAGTCTGGCGTACGCCTTACCGAATCACAACCAACAGGCGTGGTCCTGCGAAACAAGGAGGCCTACTTGGGATCACACGCCCGGTAACCACGAGACGTACAGAACTAGGGAGACAAGGATCCGTTGCTGGACGGTTTCCTCTACAAGCCCGAGGCGTCAGAGTCGAGTTGAGCCATTCCCGAACACGGCAGGTAGCCTTGCAAGGAAGTGAAGAAAGGATAAGTCTGGCGTACGCCTTACCGACTCCTGGAATCGCAACCAACAGGCGTGGTCCTGCGAAACACGGATCGGCCGACTCAAGAACTCGCGTCCAAGTTACAGACCAAGTGAGAACACCCTGGTCACCAGCCCCGCCACTACAAACTCGGGTCCGCCGGAGCGTATGCACGGTGTCCCGGTGTAGAGGGAGCGCGACAATACGATCAGACACACGGCGGCTTCCAAACCTGGCACCGGAGCGTATGCACGGTGTCCCGGTGTAGCGGAGACGTCACACGGCAACTTCCAAACCTGGCACCGGAGCGTATGCACGGTGTCCCGGTGTAGCGGAGACGTCACACGGCAACTTCCAAACCTGGCGCCGGAGCGTATGCACGGTGTCCCGGTGTCAACAAACAAACTCCCAAACCTGGCACCGGAGCGTATGCACGGTGTCCCGGTGTAGCGGAGGCGACCGACCGCAGCCAACCGTCAGATCAGTCGTAGTCGACCCAAGGGGGTGTTTTCTCAAGGCCAAAGGGCAGAAGGTAGCGGAATCGCTGGCAGCGCGGCCGGATCCCGGACAACCCGCATAGGACGCCGACGACGGAGCCAACAGGAACGGAAGGAGCAACGAATAAAAGAGAAAGAAAGCCTTTTGTAGTGTAAAGAGCTCTCAAAATAAAGAGTGTGGAAACTTTAAGCTATTTGTATTACTTTCTGTGCTTGGGCAATCACGTCGAATCTATAAATTCGGTGGAACGGATCCGCGAAACTCTGTGAGCTAGCCGCGGCAAATTGTAGCGATCAGCAGCAGAAAAGACAGTTCGTTACAAGGTTGGGTGATCAGTATGCCACATGAAGGAGAAGGAGGTCATGGCTCGCTGCTACAGGTGCTTTGGGATGGGGCACATCGCAAGCGCTTGCAAGAGCTCGAAGGACAGGAGCGGCTGTTGCTTCCGCTGCGGAGACTCGGACCACAGGGCGGCCACCTGCAAAAAGGACCCTCGATGCTTCTCGTGTGAAGATAAGGGCCGGAAGGATGTGAGGCATCAGACTGGAAGCAGATGTTGCCCCATATCAGCGAAAGGAGGTGGACCTAGGACGACAGGATGCTAGTGCTTCAGCTGATCCTGAATCACTGTAGGGCGGCCCAAGATGTGCTGTCGAAGACTGCGAGGGAGACGAAGGCGGACATAGTGCTCCTAAGCGAGCCCCATAGCCCATAGCCCCTAAGCGAGACTGGCTCACCGCTGGGCAGTTGACCTATAGGGGAAGGCTGCCATCTGGAGCTGCGGCGCAACCGGCGCGACAATGCACTCAGTGCACAGTGCGGATGGATTCGTAAGGGCTCGGATAGGTGGGGCATGGCTTTACAGCTGCTACATGGCACCTAGCCTAACCACCAATGAGTTTGAGCGCATGATGGACTGCCTAGGAAATGATATCAGAGGCCGTTTTGACGTCCTTGTAGCAGGGGACTTCATCGCATGGGCGCAGGACTGGGGCTGCCCGAGGACGAATGCGAGAGGGAGAGTGATCAGAGAAACCTTTGCCTCACTCGATCTCGTACTGCTGAACGAAGGAAACCAGCACACCTTCAGCAGAGCCGGAGCAGGTTCCATCATAGACCTGACGTTCGCAAGCCCCTCGCTAGCGACTGACGCTAACTGGAGGATAAGCGGCAGCTTTACGGCCAGCGACCACGAAGCAATATTGTGCTCAATTGGTAACCCTCAAGAACGACCGAGCGCGCTCGAGAGCTCAAGGAGCTTAAGGAAACCCGTGCTCGCAATGAGGGTGCCGGCGGCACCCCCAATACAGCTGCAAGGGAGGACGTCAAGGAGAGGACGCTAACAGCCTGGCAGGATTGCTGGACGCGTCGACGAAGGGACGATGGACACACACCCTCATTCCTAACCTTAGAAGGTGGGTGCTGCGAAGCCACTGGCAGATCGACTTTTACAATCCACCAGCAACAAATAAATAGGTGTTATCCCCATGAGTTCCGTTTGGAAACTGTTCTTGAAAAATGAAAATCTTAAATCTATTTTAATCTTCTTATTAACGCGCACCACTTATGTATTTGTGTTAGGCTGCAGTGGATCGGCTTTAACCCATGCTGTTTATCTCGTATTTCCATGGGTCCGATCTCTTGAATTTGTAATTAAAATCGTGTTCAATGCTTGAAAAATAGTTCAAATATATAAAATCAAATAAAAAGCCTTTTGACGGGAAATATGACGGTGTCGCATACGCATCCGCGCAAATCACGCAAAAAATACCGGATATCCATTTTTATGACTAAAAAATTGCATAAAGATATATAAAACAAGAAAGGAAAGCTAACTTTGGGCGGAGCCGAAGTTGATTTACCCTTGCAGTTAAAACCGGATATATATCGCAAACATCGAATATAGTTGGTCGATCCTTATGAATACATCATAATAAAACCAATTAACTAAAATAAAAAATCTAAAAAAAGTCCCAAGCTTCTATCTTCAAAAATAAGAAAGTTGATATTTCTACCAAGTACCATTTCCGATCGTTCAGTTATATGGAAGCTATAGGATATAGTCGGCCGCTCCTATTGAAATTTCGAAGGTTGGATCAACTGGCCAAAAATATAATCTGTACCAAGTTTCAGCTTTCTATCTTCAAAAACACGAAAGTTGGGTCATTTCCGATCGTTCAGTTTTATGGCAGCTATAGGATATAGTCGGCCGATCCTAATGAAATTTTGTAGGTCGGATTAAATGACCAAAAATATAATCTGTACCAAGTTCCAGCTTTCTATCTTTAAAAACACGAAAGTTGGGTCATTTCCGATCGTTCAGTTATATGGCAGCTATAGGATATAGTCAGCCGATCCTTATGAAATTTGGCATGTCGTAATATTTTGCCAAAAATAGCTCTCATGTCAAATTTGAACTCTCTAACTCTAAAAACACCAAAGTGTGCCATCGCTAGTCTAAAAAGAGTTGACGATAACGAAAGTCTCATCTTTGCGAACCAAATATGCAAATTATTCAGCCTTTCGAAAGTTTTCCAGCCGTCTGCGTCGTCGTTGAGAGGTCTCATCGATGTTCGGGTCATTATTATCCATAGGAGATGACACTAAAATTGCAAACTCAATCATTATATATTTAGTTTTGAGTAGAGTAGTGTAATCGGTTCCCTCGAAGGCTCTTTATTTGGTTTTTAGGTTTTTTATTTAATCGGAGCAACTGTTGTTGCCGCTCCGGGCTCAAGGGAGTTTCTGATTTTACAAATTTACTTATGAGTTAAAGGAAGTCTAAGTCCCGTAGCTGCGCTGCCCAAAGCGGCAGCGTAGGGACGGTTATGTATTCTTAAATATTTATATATGAATATATATTAATGTTATGTTCGCTTAGGCGGAGGTATGTGGACATGCATAAGGTCCACTCGTGTTACGTATATGCGGACATATGCACTTTTCGGCGTACAGCAAAGGCACAGCGGGCGATTCATATTTCGGTGCACTTAGGTTTATGAACGAGACCTTGGATAACATAAACACTGCGACAAAGTGTTACAGTGTGTACCCTTTAAGTACTCTTGGTACAGTGGGTGGTCGATATATATATATTATATATATATATATATTACATATATTAATATACATATATATATATATATATATATTTCCTTCCGTGCTTAAATAAACACATATTGTCATTTACGTGCAAGGTCACTACTTTACGTACTTCATCATTATTAATGACTTCATATACGTTGGGCTTTGAAGCTTTTTCTATGGATTGCTTATGCAATTCTATTTTTTTCTTTTCCTGCGCAGGATTTTTGTCTACTTTGGTTTCTTGTAGTGACTTTAAGAATTTTAATATTTAAATTTATGTTTTTCAAGTCTGTTATTGTTATTCTAGATAGCGCATCGGCTACATAATTATCTTTACCCTTTAGATACTCTACTGTAAAATTATATTCCTCTAATTCAAGTCTCATACGTGTTAGTTTGGAACTGGGGTTTATCATTGAAAATAAATAGGTAAGTGCTCTGTGGTCTGTTTTGACAGTGAAGTGTCTACCATAAATATATGGTCTGAAGTATGTTTTTGCCCAATGAATAGCTGTTAATTCTTGTTCTGTAGTGCTCTTGTTGCTTTCAACTTTCGTAAAGGATCTTGATGCGTGTGCAACTGGGAGCTGTAATCCATTTTTATTCTGAGTTAGTACTGCTCCACAAGCGTATTTGCTAGCATCTGTAATTATGCAAAATTCTTTGCTAAAATCTGGGTATTGCAACAGAGTTGGGTTTATCAATGCTGATTTTAGATGTTCGAAAGCGTTTTGACATTCTGTTGTCCATTCGAATTTTACATTTTTCTTACATAATCTAGTTATGTGACGGGAGTATTCTGCAAAATTCTTTATGAAACGTCTGTAATAATTGCAAAATGCGACGAATCTTCTAGCGCTGTCCACATCATGTGGGACTGAGTAATTTTGAATGACGTCGTATTTTTTGTCGTCGGGCAAGATTCCTTTATTTGTGCATTTATGTCCTAAGAAAGTGACTTCATGCATGAAAAATGAACATTTTCGGGATGTAACTTTAGGTTGTGTTTCCTACATTTCTCGAAAACATCAGTTAAGTTTTTGAGCATGTGTTTTTCAGAGCAACCTATGACTATTAAGTCATCCATGTAAAGAAATGCTTGGGAAGGCTCCAATCCAGAGAAAGCTATAGTCATCATTCTTTGAAAGGAGTTTGGCGCTATTTTTAAACCGAATGGTAATCGCGTGAAACGATACGAACCATTGTTCGTTGAAAAGGATGTTATATCTCGTGAATTTTTTTCGAGTTCAACTTGGTGAGAAACGGACATTAAGTCGAGACATGAGAAATACTTTGCTCTACCTAGTTGATCTAAAATGTCATCAATTCTAGGGAGTGGAAATTTATCAGACAAGAGTTTTTTATTAATTTGACGATAATCTATTACTAATCGCCATTTTTTATTTTCTGAACTTGGGAGTGACTTTTTTGGTACTAGCAATAGTGGGCTACTATAATGTGATACAGAGGGTTCTACTATTTTATCATTAATGAGCTTTTCGACTTGTTTTTGAATTTCGTCTTGTTTGACTATGAGGGTTTCTGTAATTTTTAGTATATACGGGTTCATCATCACTTAATCTCAGTTTTTGTTTATAGAAATTATTTGTAGTGATCGCTTCGGTTTCTAGTCCGAATACATCACTATACTGGGTGCATAATTTTGTAAGTTGATCATTGAATTCAGGTGGGAAATTTTTTTTAAGATGGGATAATACAGTTTTTTTACGGTTTTCGGAGTCTGTTTTTACTACATCGTAGTTTGAAAGTGGTTCATGATGAATATTTTTAATATTAACTACCTGATCTTTATTTGTGGTATTTAGTAGTCTTACGTATGCATTCTGAACTGTTGCTATGGTATTTGCTATATAGATTCCTTTATGAATCTCTTCATTCGGAATCAAAACACTATTTTCTTCGGAATTTATCTTAATTTTTCGGACGACTTGGGATCTTGCTGGCAGAATTAGGGAGTTGTCGCCAGAACTGTATGTTATCGGAACATAAATTGGATATTTGAGATTATTTGGTCTAATTACAAGCCAGTCTTCAGAAGGCTTGAAGTCTAATTGACAATTGTATCTTTTGATAAAATCTATTCCCAGTATCCCATCACAAGGAATAGCGAATTGCACATTTACTATATGGAAATCATGTGGGATGATGTACTTAGAAGTCTGAATTTCAATAGAAGTTATGCCTTTTGATTTGGTAACCTCTTGGCTTATATCCTGTATGTTTATGATATGATTATCTTGAATGTTTTGAAAGTTATCAGAATTTTCCTTTAATATGGAAATTTCTGCACCTGTATCTAGTAGAAAAACTAAATCTTTTCCTGTTGCTGAATTTACGAAACTAACGAATGTACTTTGACTGAGATTTATAGTGTGAATCTTGTTGGTTTTTACTGACGTGTATCTAAAGGTGTCTGGGAGTTTTCCGAACTCGTTTGGGCTAGTCTTACATTGTTATTTTGGTTATTATTATTATTATGGTTATTATTGTTGTTTCCCCCACGGTTATTTCCGCCGCGGTTGTTTCCACCACGGTTATTTCCGCCGCGGTTGTTGTTTGTGTAATAACTGTTATTCTGGTTACCGTTGTTTCTGTAGTAGCCATTGTTTTGATTATAACCGTTATTTTGGTAATATCTGGTATTATTATAATTACCTCGATTATTACCTCTACCGCGATAATTGTTTCTGAAATTATTACCGCGATGATTATTTCCTCGTTGGGTGTATAATATTGAATTGGCATTACCTGTCATTTCAGTACTGCATTGTATGTACTTTGTGACGGCTTCATTCATAGTTGTGAAAGTGCCTGCTTCCAATATTGTTTTGAGGCGGCCATGCTCACAGTTTTTAACCATTGTGGTTATGGCCTCCTTGGTACTGAATTTGTCAGCGTGTTCGGCCGATAGGCCTTCATCAATGTACGAAGCTTCTAGGAGCTTCCTTAAGTTGTCTATTTCCGTCGTGAATTTTTCCGCGGTTTTGCCTTTCTGGGTTGTTTTCGCCATTTTGGCTTTAATTATGTCAGAGGTTTCTCCGACTATAGTGTCCTGTAGTTTTTTGATTATTGCTCCTATAGTTCTTTCATTTTGGACTCTGTATAAAGTTGATCCAATTATTTTGGATCCAATTATTATTTTTATTACTTCTACAGCCAAATTCTCGAATGTGCCTTTAGTTAGATTAACTAACCTCAAAGCTGTTACAAATCTTTGAAGATGTAACCTTTGTCCGTTAAATTCCGGTATGGCATTCGATATTTCTTTAATGTATTTGGGCAATTTGGGCAATGCTCTCGTCAGCCATTGCGGTTGGTTTTAATTCTACAATGCTGTCGTTAAACTCAGAGTCGGACAAGTCCTGGTCTGATAATTCAGATTGAATAAGGACTGCCGGAACCGTAAGGTTATTAATATCGCTTTCTTCTATTTTTTGTTGGTCAATTTCTTCTTTTGCTTCTGGTTCGTCACCAGCTTCAATTGTTATTGAAGTATTTAGAATAGTAGGTATTGAAATATCTAGCTTGAACCTTTCCTTAACAGATGTTAGATTAGATCTTAGTCTGATCAAGAACTTTGATACTCGAGACCAGTGATCCGGATTTAACTTTTCTCTGTGTTCATATATTAATATTCTAGCTTCATTAAAGCATTAACCTAATATTTCTACGTGTTTATTGATCGTTGTTTTTTGTATCGGTCTATTCTGTGTGAGTGACTTATGAGATTTGTCGAATTCTGCTTTAATGCTTGATAGTTCTTTCGATAATTCATTCCATTCCATTATATTAAGGATACGGCTTATCTTTTAGAAACCATCATAATAATCGTTCTACCTAAAAGTGGATGCTCGTCTATTCTTGATTTTACTAGCACACCCGGAATTGTTGTTAATACTATTCCTTTTTGGGTTGCGGTGCAGTGCAACAATGGTGAAACGTGGCAGTTAAATGTTTCTATATAAAGTATTTCTAGCTCATACACACTAACTGGGGTTGTTGATACTAACTGCTTAATCCTTTCTTGGAAATAGGGGTCCTTTTCATATGTTTTGTCTATGGCTCTTTGGGTAGTCATACTGGAATTAGTTTCTTTTAGACTTTCTTCATTTTATTTATTATTTTTTTTTTTTTATATATATTATTTTCATTGTACATAAAGATAAGATTATTCATGAACATACGGAATTCCTTTTTTTGTGTATATATCATAGGTGCCTTTTATATATATATTTTTATATATATATATGTGTCTAAAAATTAATTTTTATTTATTTTTTTCGTTATATATTTTTTTTTATATTTTATCCAGATCGATAGCCTGGCTTTTATTAATCGCTCTTTTTGCTATACATTTATTATGAAAAATGTATGCTTTATATAAAATGAATGCGATTAAAATGAATACAATAATTGATAATAGTATGTTTGTTAATTCTGTGTTCATAGTGCTGGACTCAATTTTATTTATTACATTGGCTGTGGAGTCCACTTGTTTTACGTCTACTAAACCCATTTCGGGTATTTTCTCTAGGATTGGTATATAATTTTTCGTGTAAATAGTATGGTTTAATTTATGGTTTATTTGCCATTCAGTTTGGCTCATTTAAAGATTTGCCTTATTTGGCTATGTGTATATTGGCTTTTTTTTTTGTTTATAACTTTTTTTTTATGAAACCTGCCTATTTTTCATTGAATATTTTTTTTTTACATAATAACCTTCCTATTTTTTGTATAGTTTTCAGGCCACACGCTAATCGGGCAACTTTAATGTCGCTCAATTTTACAAAGAATTTTTATATATATAGAAAAAAAATATGCATCGCAGTGCAATACAAAAAAAAATATGCAACGCAGTGCATGGGAAAAAAATGTTGCGCCCTTGGTAGCGCTGTCGGTTCACTTTTCCGGGCTTAGCTTGGAGCGCTAAACGGGGCCGGTGCTGGCTGCACAGGCGTTTCTTCTTTATTGGGTTGTTGGGGCACCGGTGCTGGCACAGGTTTGCTCGCAGAAGGGTGATTCCAGGGGTCCTCTGCGGTCATTGGGGCATTTTTTTTTTATCCTTGGTAACTCCTGTTTTGGTGGTGGATTTAGTATTATCTTTTCTTTAGATATATTAGATATTGCAGGGTAGGTGGATGTGTGTGTGGCAGTGGTTTTATTTTTCTTTGGGATAGAAGGTTTTTAATGTGTTCAACTTCGGCGTGTATTTTCACCGAGTTGTTCCATTCTACTTTACTTCCGCTATTTAGTAGCTTCAGTAATTCAGCCTTTCTGGCTTTTAACCGTTGAACCACGCCACTACGCTTTGCACACATCACACTCTACTCACTGCGATATTTTGTTTTTTCCATTTAGATCGTTGCTACTGTGTGTTGTTTTTTTTTTCTTTGTTGATTTGTTCCAGTTGAAGATTCTATGATGCCTTCTGTGGGACTCCTTCGATGTCCTTTGGTCCTGTCACGGTCGCCATGTAATAGGTTGGAATAGCAGGTTCCCAAATGTAATAGGTTCCTTTTTGAGATTTAGTCTTTACTTGGTTTTTATTAGATTCGGAGCAGCCGTTGTTGCCGCTCCGAGCTCAAGGGAGTTTCTCTAGTTTTACAAATTTACTTATGAATTAAAGGAGGTCTAAGTCTCGTAGCTGCGCTGCCCAAAGCGGCAGCGGAGAGACGGTTATGTATTCTTAAATATTTATATATGAATATATATTTATGTAATGTTCGATTAGGCGGAGGTATGTGGACTTGCATAAGGTCCACTCGAGTTACGTATATGCGGACATATGCACTTTTCGGCGTACAGCAAAGGCACAGCGGGCGATTCATATTTCGGTGCACTTAGGTTTATGACCGAGACCTTGGATAACATAAACACTGCGACAAAGTGTTACAGTGTGTACCCTTTAAGTACTCTTGGTACAGTGGGTGGTCGATATATATATATTATATTAATAGTGCGTATATGGGCATATTACAGTTCAGTTATATGGCAGCTATAGGATATAGTCGGCCGATCTTTATGAAATTGGGCATGTCGTAATTTGTTGCCAAAAATAGCTCTCGTGTCAAATTTGAACTCTGTAACTCTAAAAACACCAAAGTTATACCATTTCCGATCAATCAGTTATATGGCAGCTATAGGATATAGTTGGCCGCTCTGGGCCGTTCCGACTTATATACTGCGTGCAAAGGAAAGAAGGGTGTGTGCAAAGTTTCAAGACGATAGCTTCAAAACTGAGAGACTAGTTCGCGTAGAAACGGACAGACAGACAGACGGACAGACGGACATGCTCATATCAACTCAGGAGGTGATCCTGATCAAGATTATAGATTATTATAATAATAATCAAGATTATTATAATACCCTCTGCAAGGGTATAACTAGACATTGAAAACTATTTTTGTTCGGAACTAACCTTTACATGTATGTATATGCAAAATGATTGTAACATTGTTGATTGCCAAAAGCGTGCCAACGCCCAGTATTGGTTAATCAAGTTCAGAAATTTTCAGGGGGGCATTTCAATAAAATGTTGCGATTTGGATGAAAATGGCACCGATTAATTCAGAAATTAGAAGAAGCTTTCTCTTCGTATTCCGTGAGTAGGAGGTGAGTGAGTCTTTTATTTCAGTGACTACCAAGACGTACACTTCACTTTTATAACGGTGACTAGGAAAGAAATTTTCAAAGTGACAGGACGAAAATAAAAGGACAAGCAAAAGATCAACCTGCCCTAGCCTACTAAGGACAATAGTGGAAACGCTGCTCTCGAAGCACCCACCCCTATGGCAAATACTACTAGCACACGACGCGGAGCCATTCACGCCAGTTAAGGACTGGAGGTCTGGTATTACGCAAACAAGATTGACCTCAAGTAGGAAAAACCGTTGCTCTTCCCAGGAACCTTTAACAAGTATCTCCACCAAAGCTTTTTTCCAAAAAGTGCAAGATGCAAAGCCTCATTTTGCATCAGAATACAGGACCATATGCCTCCTGGATAGGGTAGAAAAAGTTCTCGAAATGACCATAAAAACTCGAATTGTTGCTACCGGAAGGATGCAAGCTCATTGGCATCGCGGACGACCTGGCCCTGTCTGTGGTGGTCAAATCAAGGCTATTAAGAAGTCCACCCGGTTAGGGGCACTATCCATATGGAAGTATAGGTGAGATTCAACTATCAAAGGTAAATAAACCCACAGGCTAATCTCCAACATCCAGGAGTGGATCAGAAGGCATAATGGACCGTTACCAACTTACTCAGTTCTTTCTAGACCACAGTCGATTCAGAAAATGCCTCCAGAGATTCGGGCATGAGGAAAGCCCAGAGTGCCCCAACTGCCCAGGAGAAGTCGAGGGCCCAGAGCACATCGTCTCTGAAGGAGACGATAACTGCAATAAACTTCAGCAACTCAACTCTTTAGCAACTCTTAATAAACTTCATGTGTAGTCCAAAGGAGCAATGGAACTGGGTAAATCAGTTGATAGCTTATACACAGAACGTCGTTTATGAGAGAATGCCTAGAAACCCTTCCCCGTGAAAGTTATACTTTGGTATACTCTAGAATGTGCGAGGGTGTTGTTAGTATGTAAGCTCCAGCTTGAATTGTGCATGCTATTGGTATGGGCCAACAGTATATGGGATACATTTTCAAGTCAATAGCGGAGTCCAAAAAAAAAAACAAGAAAGAAAAGCTACCTTCGGGCGGAGCCGAAGTTGATATACCCTTGCAGTTAAAACCGGATATATATCGCAAACATCAGATTTAGTTGTCCGATCCTTATGAGAATATGATAATATAACATAATTTATTATAATATGAAATCTAAAAGAAAGTCCCAAATCTATCTTCTATCTTCAAAAATACCAAAGTGATTATTTCTACCAAAAACCATTTCCCATCGTTCAGTTATATGGCAGCTATAGGATATATTCGGCCGATCCAGTTATATGGCAGCCATAGGATATAGTCGGCTTATATACTGCCGACTTATATACTGCGTGCAAAGAAACGAAGGGTGTGTGCAAAGTTTCAAGTCGAAAGCTTTAAAACTGAGAGACTAGTTCGCGTAGAAACAGACAGACAGACGGACAACCGGACAGACGGACATGCTCATATCAACTCAGGAGGTGATCCTGATCAAGAATATATATACTTTATAGGGTTGCAGATGTCTCCTTCACTGCGTTGCACACTTTTGGACAAAATTATAATACCCTCTGCAAGGGTATAAAAACAGGCGCATGTGCTTGTGCGATTATTTTTTCGCACCCGGCACACACAATTGTTGATTTTTGTAACTTTTTAAGCATGCTACCCGAAAAAAATTGGTGTAGTTATCAGTTACGTTAATGATGATTGAAACTAAACTACTTGTTTTAATATAATTTTTAATTTTTCAGCATACATTTTATATTTATATAATACGAATATATACAATTTATATTTATAGAAGGAAAATGTTTTTTATCAGACAGGCTCCGCTTCGATTTCTTTATTTTCAGTTCCATGTTCTTACCTTACTTACCTCTAATAAACAGCTTTTTACTTTAATTTAAATAAATTATCACCTTTCTTTAAACTCTTATCAACTGGATCGATATGAAAAACTATGAAATCAAGCCCCCGTTATCAATCCACACATTCCGTTTCATTACCACCATGGGTTTTCATCAAACTCACACATTAATCAGTCACACACGATACACAACCCCTTAAAACGAAAAGTAGCCAGGCTACTTTTTTAAGATCCAAAATTAAGGTGCGCTTAGAAAAAACAAATGGGCAAACGAATGATGCACTGAAACATGTGTACATACTTTAATGTGTAATCTTTTTCTTTTATTTGTATTAGATGTCAATTTAGGAGTGAAAAAGCCGTTTACTACAGGAATATATATTTAGGAAAAGGGTACAATTTAGTAGACGTCACTTAAAGCTCAGACTGCTTTTAAGTTATTGTTGTTATAAAGAAACAAGTTATTATATAAATTATGCGGGGCTAGCTATGCATTTTGTTTCATTTAATAAATTTCTATGTTTGGTCTTTGAGAGTTTTCAATGCCGGGAAATGAAAAGCAGAATTTAATTATAGTACGTTATATCTTATTTATGCTGCAGGCAGATGAAACTGGGATCAACCATTGTGATCATCCAGTTTATGGTGCTAAGCAGTGACTAATAATATGGACAGAGAGTGCGGCTCGACTAGACATACGCGAAGCTGAAGCTCTCGATAGTGGAGAGGGCAGCCCGACATAGTGATTGCGAAGCTAAAGCTCTCTTAAAATAGGCCCGTTGAAGTCGAGCGGCCGAGAAAGAGTCGGCTTGCGACCAACTAAGGCGATATATCCATACTTTAGTTTAATAAATAAACTATAACTAATTTAGCGGCTGCTGCCTGACCCGACACTATATTTTTAAAATATGCTTTTACCTGTATGTATGCGATTGCTTAATTAACTAATTAATTGCCTAATTAGCTAATTAATTTTCACAAGTGTCGTACAGGAAGAGAGAGAGAGAGAGAGACGGAACCAACGGTGACGAGTATTTACCGTACGTCCAATTGCGATTGTCTTATTATTCTTGAAGCAATTCTTGACATAAGTGACAATCAATCAAATTCACGAAGGAGAGCGCGGCTGTACAGTTGAGCCAAATACTAGTGATAAGCGCAGAGCTGTCTTCCAACCTTGCGGAGTCGCCATGGCTGGAGTTGGAATTTTGGAACCTTTCAATTTGCTAACCGCTGGAAAATGGAACGCGTACCGAGATCGCTTTGAGCTTTAGCTAATAGCGTCGTGGACAAGGACCGAAAGAAGGAGGCGTTTCTTACATTAGCGGGCGCACCCTTTTATGAGTTACTAGTGTCATTACCCAGGTAAGTCAGTGATTTGCAATTAACAGATGTGTATGATATATTAACCAGTCACGTCATCGGAGATTGCTACATTCTACCATTTCCACAAGCGTGATCAACACCCCAACGATTTCGCCGGTAACTATATGGCCGCATTAAAAAGTTTGGCGGTAGGGTGCAATTTCGGACAAATGTTAGATCGCATGTGGCGGGACCGATTTGTGTGTGGCATGCGCGACGAAGGTCTCCCGCAAAGCCTGCAACGCCGAATTGACGGTGCAGAGGGCCATGGAACGAACCGTCACTAGTGAAGTAGCCGCCGCGAGCGCGTTGTCGATTTGAGGCGACAATGTCCGGCGCCGCGAGTCTTCGAGCACCGAGTCGATCAACGGAATAAGTTCGAGTTGCACGGGTTGTGGGGGTCGGCATGTCTGCACGAAGTGTCCGTTTCGCAACCCCACTTGTTAATAATAATCCCGCCACAGTAATCCCGATCTCGTCAAGTGCGACCTAAAGCTAAGCGACTATCAACGTAACCCAATTCTGGTCAAGAGAATCACCGACACGTCAATCCGCTACAACAATCGTCCTATCAATTACCTGCCACTGGTATTTACGTCTGGCACCGAATCAAACCTCCTAAGATGCAAATGGTTTCAACCCTTTGAATCCGCATAAAAGGCATTCATGGCGTGCAGCGTGCAATAGTATCGCGGAAATTCTAAGGAAATTCGACCATTTGTTTTCCTCAGAACTTGGTCGGCATACCAAGAACTTCCGCCGGTCAGACTGCCACCGTGTCGAATTTCTTACTCACTCATTAAGCCATATGAAGAAGATTTGGACCGTATCTGTGCTCAAGGAATACTTAGTTCCATTCGTATTTGTGGAGATTATAAATATACGCTTAACAGAATGGTACAACCGCATTGCCATTAAATTTCTGCAATAAACACGCTATTAGCATCGATAGAAGGAGGCTCAATTTTCGCAAAAATAGATTCGGCCCAGGCGTATTAACAAATGGTAGTCGACGAAAAGTCAGCTTTGAAGCAAACAAAAGCTACCCACAAAGGAAAATTTAAGGTAACAAGACTACAATTCGATATTTCATCAGTCCCAGGAATATTCCAAAGCTGCATTGAAAGAATGCTGCAGAACATACCGGGCGTCCTTCCGAATTTTGACGATATTGTTATAATGGGTGAATCAGAAAAAGAACCTGCGGGTAGACTAAACGAAGTTCCATCACCAGGACCGGTCAGGATGACGTCTCAAAATTACGTCTCAGAAAAATGTCAATTTGGGGTCTCATCCTTTGAATTTTTTGGATTCAAAATTGACGCTCTTGGCATAAGGCCATCAGCCGACAAGGTTATAGCCATCCATGAGGCGCCACCGCCAAAAGAAAAAAAACAGTTGCAAGCGTTTCTAAGACTGACCAATTTTTATCACTCATTCTTGTCCCAGAAGGCCACTATTGCGGAGCCATTACATAGACTTCTAGACAAGAACGTACAATCAAAGATTATAAAGTACATAGATGGGACATCAGGGCCCAAAACGGTCAACTTTTTGCGTCGAGCTTGTTGGTGAGGGGGGAACGCACATGCATACGATTCTATTTTTAGAACTCTTTACATGTATCCGTCAACTACAATGTGAGCCTTTGTATGTATGTGTGACTGCTCGCACGACGGCGTAAAAAGGTTTTGGCTTCCAAATTTTAATTTCAATTTCTCGTTTCTGTTTTCAATGCGCCGATGTGGTAGTTACAACAAATAGTAGAACAAATAGTATTTTAAATCGCCGCAGATCGAGACAGGACGGTAGCGTAATGCATAGAGTAGTTACTCTATGTGAAATTTTTCTATGTTCAAATCTTCGTAAGGACTTTGAACTTCTTCTTTTTTTTTTTTTTTTTTTTTTATTTTAACGTTGCTTTTATTTCTTGAATCTTCTCTTTGCGAGACTAACAAGAGGTGTATCAAATCTTATATTTTTAACTTAACTAACAGTCATATTGACTGATACGGAGTTAGACGGCCCTAAAAATCGATTGCTGGGTTGGGAGGTCGTTGCGTCTAAGGCGGGATACGCTAGAAACCCGAGTCAATCCCCGAGCGAGAAAATTTGGGTGCGAAGACAGTTTTTCTTTGTATGACTCTTTTTGCTTCTGGATTTCGTCTTTCACTGCGAGGATGCCCAGATCCCGGTGGATGTTTTCGTTGCGAACATACCAAGGTGCCCCTGTGATACTTCTCAGGATTTTTGATTGTGCGCGCTGTATGATGTCTATGTTGCTGCTGCTCGCGTTCCCCCACAGCTGGGAGCCATACGTCCAGATTGGCTTTAGGACTGAATTGTACAGTAGTAACTTGTAGTCTAGGCACAGTGGCGATCGTGAGTTTATGATCCAGTGGAGGCTGCTGGCTTTCAGTTTTAGATGCATCTTTTTGCATTCGATGTGCTTACGCCAGGTAAGTCGTCTATCAAGGTGAACGCCAAGGTACGTTACGTCGTTAGCTTGAGGGATCTGCATACCGTTTAGTAAAAGCGGAGGGCATGTTTGTCTATTAAGAGTAAACGTTATATGTTTACACTTTTGTTCGTTTATTTTAATGCGCCAGTCGGACAGCCACCTTTCCACTATTGTGAGATGATTAGCCAGTTGGGTTGTTGCCTGCGTTGGGCATCTGGAGCGACTAAGGATAGCGGTATCATCGGCGAACGTTGACGTTGTTAGTTGTGCGCTCGTAGGAATATCCGCAGTATACAAAACATATAGACACGGCCCGAGTGCGCTTCCCTGTGGAACTCCAGCTTCGATGGTGTAGTCGCCCGAAGTAGCTGCGTTGCATCTCACTGAGAATACCCTATTGAAGAGGTATGATTCCAGTAGCTTGTGGGTGTATGTTGGCAAATACGTTTTAATTTTGTGCATGAGTCCGATGAGCCAAACTCGGTCGAAAGCTTGAGATACGTCGAGGAAAATAGCGCTGCAGTATTCTCGTTGTTCGAAGGCTGAGCGTATTTCGGATGTTAATCTGTTCACTTGTTCGATGGTTCCATGGTTTCTTCGAAAGCCAAATTGGTGTGCCGGGATGATATTGCAAGCTTCCAAATGTGGTATTATGCGAGTTAACAAGCATTTTTCAAACAGTTTAGACAAACAAGATAGAAGGCTTATTGGTCTGTATGATGACGGAATTGTGTGGTCTTTTCCAGGCTTCGGAATCATTATAATAATGGGTTTCTGCCACTTTTTTGGGAAATAGCCAAGATTAATGATTCCATTAAATAGTTTGCAGACGACCTCTATAGCGCATTTTGGAAGTTCGATCAGCATCTTTGGGGTCAATAGGTCACCACCGGGAGCCTTTTTTGGTTTTAGCCCTCTTATGACTTTTTCGATTTCGTTGGGCCGGAATGGAGGTGCGGCTGGCTGAAGGGAGGACTCTGGCTGAATTACTGGCAGGAGGAATGAATTTGAGGCTGGGTTTGGCTGGAAGACACTTTGGAGATGTGTGGCGAATGTTTCAGCTCGGTCTTCGTTGCTGCGAGCACAGCATCCCGAAGAGTTTCTTATCGGGGTGGTCGTTTCAATTGGGGCACTAAGATTTGGGTGGGCCCTCCACAGGGGGTACTTTGTGCTTGTTGGCGAGAGATTCTGGATGTACCTCAGCTGTGCATTTTCTTCCTGTTGGTTTCTTTCTTTTATAATTATTTTTTTTTTTTTCTATAATTGTAATATTTTTTTTAATTTTACAATTGTAAAATTGTTTTATTCTTCCTTGTGTCCCGCTAATAAAATGCTAATAAAATTTCAAGGGAGTCCTTCCGGCATTTTGTCATCCGACACGTCCGTCACTTATTTTTACAATAATTGTAATGCAGTTAAAAATAATAATAATAACGTAAAAAGTAAAAGTAAAAAAAAAAAAATAAAAGTAAATATGTATAAAAAGAATCAAAACTAAAACTTTATCAAAATTGGAAAAACCGCCCGCTAATGTAATCGAACCCAGGACCCCTTGAATAAGGACCACGCACTATCCATCTAGGCTACCCTCGGTGTTGAATTTAAGATACTTAAAATTGGTGTTAAAGGAGGCGCTAGAATGTATGTATACCAAAAACAGAGTTGACGAGTAAGGATAGTAAAAGATATTTCTGATCTCTTTACTCTTACATTGGTCCGGTTACAACGTTTCAAACTTTCATCGTTCCAAAGATGTTACGATCTAAAAATAGAATTCTCTCTCTCCCTATCTCATCTGCCAGCCGTTTGTCGTGGAACCCGCTCTCAAATGTTTTCATTATTACAGCGGGTTCCACGACGGAAAAAATGAAAACATTTGAGAGCGGGTTCCACGACGCGGCCTGCTAAAATGCCGTAGAACCCGCACTTATAGACATATTTACAGCGGGTTCCACTACGAACTGAGACGATGTTAAGGTTATTTGACAATTTTGTATATTTTTTTATTGGATTATAAATCCACTGATGGATCCCGCCATAGAAAATGTTTCTTTGTATGAGATGTCCCATCTATGTACTGTATAATCTTTGGTACAATGAACATGGCGTCCGGAGCGCCAAAAAGGATTCGCAGAACTAAAGAATTTGATCGCATCAGATGCGGTTCTAATTCAATTCTCTCCGGACTTGCAATACTTGCAATGCGTCACCATACGGATAGCCACGAAATAGAAGACGGGACACAGAAACCGATTACGTTTTACTCCGTTTTACGCTGTCAAAGGCAGAAAGAAACTACTTGCAGATCGACAGAGAAGCGGTAGCGTTAGTCGCAGGTGTCAAAAAATGTCATAACTATTTGTATGGAAGGAAGTTTACGCTTATTACAGATCATCTGCTGGGAATCTTTTTGACAGAAAAGCCAATCCCTCAAATCATTTCCAACCCGATTACACAGTGCGACAAAAAATGAAAAGTTGGAGGAATAAAGAATAAAGTTCCAAATCACTGTCGCACTGTGTTATGCGTCGAGCAATATTTTTGAGAGCGTATAAATTCAAGTTAATTCATCAGCCTGGAACAAAAATAAGTAATGCAGATTTCCCAAGCCGCTGCCCAAAGTCAGATATACATTATGAGCCTCGAACAGAAGAAGTTTTCATGATCGAATGGGCAACTGATCCCACTGTCACCACGAACACCCTAGCTACCAACACGTCTAAGGGTTGCAGCCTCAGTCTTGAGGACGACCGAACAGTCAGGCGAAATCTGGATTAGCTGCGATTGCGCAGTCCTTCGCAGCAGCCAACACTAGAGGAGACACCATCACCAAATTGCTGTTCCACGCCAACCCCATCTGAAGCGATAGCTGGCGGATCCACAACTCCAGCAGGGTCACAGCGTTCGCCTGAGCCAAACGGGACTGGGGGACCGCTACGCAGATCGGCCCGAGACCGTCGTCGCCCACAGTTCTACGATCCGACTACATTCTCTCGCGCAGCGATCTCGCTTTAATGAAATGTCCAGCTTCAGGTAGTCCACAGCGCTCGCCTGAGCCAATCGAGACTGGAGGATCGCCGCGCAGATATGCCCGTGACCGTCGCTGCCCGCACTTCTACGATCCGTTTGGGTGTTAAGGGGTGTTATGTATGCGACTGTCAGTCTTCAGTCAATCGTAAGCCCATGCAGATCGAGCTGCAGTCACTGGCAATTCATTATTTCCCCGTCATATTAATCAACCCCTGTACCATTTGCTACTCCTATTCCTCACTATTGTATTACTTACTTACTTATTTGGTAGAAGCCAAAAACTTTGGTACTTATGAAGATAGAAGCTTGTAATTCTTGTAATTGAAGATTTTTTATTGTAATCAATTGGTTATATTATGATATTCTTATAAGTATCGACCAACTATATCCGATGTTTGCGATATATCTGGTTTTAACTGCAAGGGTATATCGCCCAAAGTTAGCTTCCCTTTCTTGTTTATTATAAAATTCTGAAAAGGATCGTCCCACTTTATCCGATTTTTGCGATATATATCCGAATTGTAAGGGTAAATTTGGCTCCGCCCGAAGCTAAATTTCCTCTTGTTTTTTAATGTTTATTGATCATTTTTAATTTTTCACTCAGAAAATAATGATTTGTTTTAATTTTTTTTTTTGCTCAAAGAATAATGATTATTATAAGTCATTTACAATTATTTTAAAATAGTAATCATAACAATAATGATTATAAATAATTTACTTTATTTAATTTATTTTTAGGACTATCTTCTTATTGCATTGCGTTCAGGCATTGGAATGATTTCTTTAAATTCTGGCGATTACATGGATGTGGTTTTACCAATAAATGGAGTTCATGGAGCCGTCGTACTTGACTACCACTACCGTAAAAATATGCTTTTTTTTGCCGATGTCAATTTAGATGTCATTCGAAGGGTTAATTTATTGAATTTAGCTGAAAGCAAGGTAATCATAAGTACTGACGTGCTTACACCTAATGGAATTTCCGTCGACTGGGTTGCAGACAATATATACTGGTCCGATACAGATCGAAAACTAATCGAAGTAGCACGACTCGATGGACGTTTTCGTAAACGACTAATAGAAGATGATTTGGGCGACCCAAGATCACTTATTGTATATCCAAAGAAAGGCTATTTGTTTTGGTCTGATTGGAACTCGCCTTCGAAAATAGAACGCAGTTTTTTGGATGGATCCAACCGAACAATAATTGTTACTTCTGGAATAGGGTTTCCAACTGGTCTCACAATTGATTTTGAGTAAGTTTAAGTGGTAGCAAAACATAGCTTTAACACTTTTTTACTTGTTTTGGGCAGAAACCGTAGATTACTTTGGGCCGATGCCTTAGAGGATAACATTGGTCAAGTGGATTTTAACGGAAGACGCCGCCTGACCATTGTGCCATATGCACCTCATCCTTTTGGTCTTACCTTGGTAACTAATAAATTTCTAATAAAATGAAAGATTTAATTAAAAATCTATACATATTCTAGTTCGAAAATAACTTGTTTTGGACAGATTGGTACAATAAGTCTGTATACCGCTCACAGCGCTTGCCACGTAATGGATATGGAAATCCATTAGAGGTGCGTGATGCCCTTAATGGGGCATTAGACATACGAGCCGTTTCATTTAGTCGCCAGCCTAATATTGTAAATTTCTGCTCTCATGATAATGGCGGGTGCTCCCATCTTTGCTTACATCGAGGATTGGATTACGTATGCGCTTGTCCCGACATGATCGACCCAGACGACATGGAATGTTCATTGAGACCAAAATTTCTTGTGAATGAACGTTTGGAAAACCATCAGATGGCCGAATACTCAGATGAGTTGCCCGATGATGCAACCCCAGCTGTACATGAAAAAAATTTAAAAAAAAACGATGACCATACGAAACACTCTGACACTCAACGGGAATTCTTACTATTAGTGGCACTAGGCGTGGTTATTGTCATGGTTTTCATTGTTATTATTGTCATTTTTAGTAAGAGCTTACATCATGGTAGTTTTTTTTCACATTAAAAAATGAAAATATATTTCCAGTGCTTGCCTTTACAACCAAAAACAAAACAACACGCAATTCACGCGAATCCAGCCGATCTGTATTAACTTTTTCAAATCCGAATTACAACATAGATGGTACACCAATGGAACCAAAAACAAATATATGGAAGAGATTTAAATATGAAAAGCCACATGTAAGATTAAATTTTTATTATGTTTGTATCTACATTTTTTCTTAATTGCCGATTAAAAAAAAATAATTTGAATTTTGATTTTATAATTTTGTTTTTTTAATTATTAAGATTGAGATATAAAGGTAAAGAATATCTGTACATTTGTCATGCGCACATCTTTTATTTCACCAAATATTTGTCTTGCCGGGAACCTCTCTGTTGCTATGATAAAATTATGGAGCTATATGCAGTTAGGATTTTAATTTAAAAAACAAGAAAGGAAAGCTAACTTCGGGCGGAGCCGAAGTTGATATACCCTTGCAGTTAAAACCGGCAAATTTAAAGCAAACATCGCAACATCGGATATAGTTGGCCGATCCTTATGAGAATATGATAATACACCCCAATTTATTATAATAAAAAATCTAAAAAAAAGTCCCAAACTTCTATCTTCAAAAATACGAAAGTTGATATTGATATTTCTACCAAATACCATTTCGGATAGTTCAGTTATATGGCAGCTATAGGATATAGTCGGCCGATCCTAGTGAAATTTAATAGGTTGGATCAACTGACCAAAAATAGAATCTGCATTAAATTCCAGCTTTCTATCTTCAAAAACACGAAAGTTGGGTCATTTCCGATCGTTTAGTTATATGGCAGCTATAGGATATAGTCGGCCGATCCTTATGAAATTTGGCATGACGTAATGAACTCTCTAACTCAAATTTGAACTCTCTAACTCTAAAAACACCAAAGTTATACCATTTCCGATCAATCAGTTTCGACTTATATACTGCGTGCAAAGGAAAGAAGGGTGTGTGCAAAGTTTCAAGACGATAGCTTTAAAACTGAGAGACTAGTTCGCGTAGAAACAGACAGACGGACAGAGAGACGGGACGGGACGGGACGGGACGACCGTTAGGCATTGCTTCGCCCGCAGCAGGCCCCAACTCTCCACCCTACCGCCTCTCCTGCTCGATGCTCCTGAGCCTCTGCATTAACGCTGCAGCGAAGGATGCTACTGCGTCCCACAGCATCTGGGTTTCTAGCATTGTCTCCACAAGGTTTCCTGGGTGGAGTGAGCGGCCCGCCGTCGCCTCCAGTCGGTGGCGCTCTCGTGCAAACCGGCGGCACTCGAAGACAACGTGCTTGGCGTCCTCGACTACCGATCTCCCGCACTCCGGGCACCAGTCCTCCTCCGCGTGGCCAAAACGCTTAAGGTATTGCCGGAAGCAGCCATGACCACTCAATACCTGCGTCAGGTAAAAATCGACCTGTCCGTGGCTTCGAGACACCCACCTTCTAAGATTGGGGATGAGAGTGTACGTCCATCTTCCTTTCGTCGATGAGTCCCAGCAGTCCTGCCAGGCTGTGAGCGACCTCTCCTTGGCCTCCTCCCTTGTAGATATATCGAGGGCGCCACCAGCAACCTCATAACGAGCGCGAGCTTCCTTTAGCTCCTTAAGCTCTCGAGCGCGCTCTTTCAGCGGGACCATCCCCGCGATGACCAGGATGGCGTCGTCGGAGACTGTCCTGAAGCCGGACGCCACCCTTATTGCTCCCAGCCTGTACGCTGCGTCAACTCCTCTTCTGTAGCTGGGTGTATTCATCGCCTCAGCCCAGATGGGAGCCGCGTACAGAATTTGCGCCGAGGCAACGCTCACGAGGAGCCTTCTCCTGTTCTGCTTTGGTCCTCTGGTATTGAGGAGGATCCGGGTGAGGCCCCTGATAGTGGCTGCAGCCTTGCCCTGGATATATTCTAGGTGCTCACGGAAGGAGAGCCGGGCGTCGATCATCACCCCCAGGTATTTGATGGCCCGCTGGGAGGTTATGGCCATTCCACCAACCTGAATCGTCGCCGTTTCTAGAACCTTGCGTCGTCTGCGAAGCCGACGACGTCGCATCCCGCTGGGAGCTGCAGCCTCAGGATCCCGTCATACATGGCGTTCCACAGCACCGGTCCCAGGACCGATCCTTGGGGCACACCTGCCGTGACGCCGTAGGTCTCCGTGCCCATGTCCGTGTCGACAAGTAGGACCCTGCAGCTGAAGTAGCTGCTGACAAAGTTCATTATAGAATTGGGGACGTTGAACCGCCTTAGGGCTGCCAGGGTATTGCTCCAGTCCGCCGTGTTGAACGCGTTCCTGATGTCCAGGGTGACTATTAGGCAGTATTGCTTGGAGCCACCCTTCCACCTAGTTCCTGCTATTGCGTTTCGAGCAATTCCAACCACCGCTGCTATGGCATCCACTGTGGACCTTCCCTTCCGGAACCCGTACTGCTTTGGCGACAGCCTTCCCGCCTCCTCTATTGCGGCTTCGAGCCTCAAAGCGATCACCATCTCGAAAACCTTGCCCGTTGTGTCCAGCAGGCAGATTGGCCTATAGGACGACGCCTCCTCCCTTGGTTTCCCTGGTTTTTGTAGCAGCAGGAGCTTCTGCATCTTCCACCTGGTGGGAAAGGTGCCTTCGCGGATGCATCTGTTGAACAGCTCCGCAAAACTTCCCGGCTGCAGTGCCAGAGCCAGTTTCAGGGCTTGGTTAGGAACCGAGTCCGGGCCGGGTGCTTTGTTGGGGGCCAGGCCTCTCCCTATGGCCAGGACTTCCTCTTCCGTTACCTCCTCCGCCATTTCGTTGTCTGCTGGGGGGGTGGGAAGCTGGGTGACTTGGTTGCCGGCTGGGAACAGCGCTTGCACTATGGACCTTAGTACGATCGGGTCAATGGGGGAATGACTTCCTGCGCGCAGCCTCTTCACCACTATCCGGTACGCGTTGCCCCATGGATTTTCATCCGCCTAGTCACACAACTCCAGGAAGCATCTCCTTTTACTGTCTCGGATGGCCACCTTCAATGCTTTGCGCCTGTCCTTGAAGGCTTGGTGCCGCTCCTCAAAGGCGTCGCTGCCTCTCGCTCGCTGCATAAGCCTCCTTGCTCTTATGCACTCAGCTCGGATGGAGCCAATCTCCTCGCTCCACCAGTAAACAGGAGCGTGGTTTCTGCGGTAGCGGCTTCTCCGCTGCATGCTCGCCATGCACGCTGCCTCAAGCTTAGCTGCAAGGGTGTCAGCCATTTCGTTGGCTCCGCTTGGCGGGACGTTGCCGATGTCACGTGCTGCCTCGGTGAAGTTCCTAGCCTGGAGCGTACCGACTCTGTAGCCTTGGTTCCCTCTGTTCGGTTCCCTCGGTCGTTTTTGAGGGTTGCCAATTGAGCACAATATTGCTTCGTGGTCGCTGGCCGTAAAGCTCCCGCTTATCCTCCAGTCAGCGCCCGCCGCTAGCGAGGGGCTCGCGAACGTCAGGTCAATGATGGATCCTGCTCCGGCTCTGCTGAAGGTGTGCTGGTTTCCTTCGTTCAGCAATACGAGATCGAGTGAGGCGAAGGTTTCTCTTACCACTCTCCCTCTCGCATTCGTCCTCGGCAGCCCCAGTCCTGAGCCCACGCGTTGAAGTCCCCTGCTACCAGGACGTCATAGCGGCCTCTGATATCTTTTCTCAGGCAGTCCATCATGCGCTCAAACTCACTGGTGGTTAGGCTAGGTGCCATGTAGCAGCTGTAAAGCCATGCCCCACCTATCCGAGCCCTTACGAATCCCTCCGCATTGTGCACTGAGTGCATTGTCGCGCCGGTTGCGCCGCAGCTCCAGATGGCAGCCTTCCCCGATAGGTCCACTGCCCAGCGGTTGTCTGAGCCAGTCCTATGGGGCTCGCTTAGGAGCGCTATGTCCGTCTTCGTCTCCCTCGCAGTCTGCGACAGCACATCTTGAGCCGCCCTGCAGTGGTTCAGGTTCAGCTGAAGCACTAGCATCCTGTCGTCCTAGGTCCACCTCCTTTCGCTGACATGGGGCAACTTCTGCTTCCCGTCTGATGCCTCACATCCTTCCGGCCCTTGTCTTCACACGAGAAGCACCGAGGGTCCTTTTTGCAGGTGGCCGCCCTATGGTCCGAGTCTCCGCAGCGGAAGCAACAGCCGCTCCTGTCCTTCGAGCTCTTGCAAGCGCTTGCGATGTGCCCCATCCCAAAGCACCTGTAGCAGCGAGCCACGACCTCCTTTTCCTTCATACGGCATACTGACCACCCAACCTTCACCTTGCCCACAGCAGTGATGGCCTTGGCAAGGCTCGCGGGGAAAGCCACGATAGCGGTCTGAGTCTCGCCATAGGTGCTTCTCAGCTTCTTGACCTTCAAGGCGCCTTGGTCCACCGCTGCCTGCTGCGCGATTGCCCCGATGATGTCCTCCGAAGTGGCTAGTGCGTCCAGTCCTCGTAGCTCGACGAGCGACTCCTTGGTCTCCTCCGAGTACGCCCTCCGAGTATAAATAGTATAAATAACTCCACTCCGAGTATAAATAACTCCACTCCTCCGAGTATAAATAGTTATGTAATATTTGTTATGTGTATTGAATATTACAAGTTCTGGTTTCTTATATTTTTAAAATTAAGATCTTCTTGTCTTCTGCAGCTTTTCGTCGTTTTTTCTGTTGAGTTCTTTTTACTGCCGCTGCTTATTTGATACTGCCCTACCGACGCTTTTTTTAAGTTGCCATACTGCTGACCTTCATACTGCTGCCATATCTGCTGATATTCATACCGCTGCCATACTGCTGATATACTGCTGCTTTCCTACTGGTATTTTGCTGCTTTCTTACTGGTATACTGCTGCTGTTGTATACATCTTCCACTGTCTTACATTCGGCCATTCCTGACTAGTCATCTGTCCCAAATGACCAAGCGTCTTCAATATCCTTAGCATAACGCCACAACTTTATGTGATCACAGCTGGTTAAAGTGTTACATGGACCTTCTACATCCGCTGCCTTCCGAACTTCGTATCTGCCGTTCCTGTCGACTTTTGATATTTTATACGGTCCCAGATATTCTCCAGCCAGCTTTTTGCCTGCAATAAACTGTTCGACGTATAGCGACTAAGTCTCCAACTTTATAATTGACTTCTGGTTTATGATTTAGGTCGTAATTCTTTTTGTAGTAATCCTGTGCACGTTAATTTCGATCTTTGCATCTTTTTTAAGTTGCTGCCGTTGCTCGTCAAAGTTTGAATACATTTCCTCCTCTAGAAGCTGTAGAAAACGATTGTTTGGTTTATTGTTCATCTTCACACCAAGCATTAGCTCAAATGGTGACTTCTTAGTAGACGCATGTACGTGGGAATTAACTGCTCTCTGCACCTCAGGTACTGCCGTAAACCACTTGGCTGGATCATCTGCCAAAATCTTAGAAATAATCGACAAGATCGTGCGATTCACCCTTTCGATATGACCATTTCCGCGGGGAATTCCAGTTGGGCTCAAAACGTGTTCAATACCGTTTTCCTTAATGTGATCCGCAAACAAGTTGACTGTGAAAGCAGAACCTCTGTCCGAAGCCATCCGGACTGGGTTGCCAAAAATGTCGGACCAAGTCTGCATCTTTTTCAGCGGTTCCTTGCAGCTTGCAGTCTTCGTAGGAAAAAGTCATATAAACTTTGTGAATGAGTCCACCATCGCAAATATGTATTTATATTATTTTCCAGTGGCATCCATGGGACCCAGATGATCAGCGTGTGAAGGGGTTGATCACCTTTATCGATGCAGTTTAAAAACCCTTCTTTCATGCCATGTTTCTTGTTGAAAATGATGCATCTAACACAATTTTTCACCACCTGCTGAACTTTTTGCTCCAAATGAGGAATCCAATAGGATTGTTGAATAGTATGTAGAGTTTTTTGTAATGCAAAGTGGCCTGCATTGTGAGCGTCAACAATCACTTCTTTTTCCATCGCTTTCGGGATTACGAGGAGATCGTTACCGTTCACCTCATTATAGACAAGTGAAGCTTTTATCTTGTACCCCTCATATGGACGGCTTTTGAGAATTTCCGCAATTTCCGTAATCGCAATTGCATCTCATCTTTTCTTTGAGCTTTTTTGATGCGTGCTCTGATCTCTAAGGAGACAAGCATAACACGATCGGGATAACGACTTAGGCAGTCAACATGCTTTAATCGTTCTCCAGGACGATGTTCGACTGTGAAATCGAAATCTTGTAGATAAACAATCCACTGCGTGACTGCTCTTGGTACATCCGCCTTCTGTAGAGTTTGCTTAAAAGCGGTACAATCCGTTATCAGCTTAAACGACGATCCCAGCAGATAATGAATTTACCGCTATATACACGGCTTTGGCTTCCATGATATAACTGTGCTAGCGGGACTCAGCTCCTGTTGTCTTCTTGCTTCAATACTGGATAGGGTGGAGTTTGTTATCGAACCACTGAATTAATACCGCTGACAATCCGTCTTTTGTTGCGTCTGTGTGTAACTGAGTCTCAGCTTCTCTGGTGTAAAATTTCAAAACAGGTTCCTTTGTCAACGCATCCTTCAAACTAAGGAACGCGTTCATCTGAGGCTCAGCCATTTGAAAACGAACATCTTTGCGCAGCAGGTCAGTTAACGGGCGTGCAATCTGCGAATAATTCAGGACGAATTTTCTGAAAAACCCCGTCAGCCCCAGAAAAGCTTGGACTGCTCTGACGTTTTTCGGCACAGAAAATTTACTGACCGCTGTAGTCTTCTCCTGCCCGAGCCTCAGGTTTCCGTCTTCAATGTTGTGGCACAAGAAGTGAATTCTTTTCTGCAAGAAGAGACACTTTCGCCACCTGATCTTCAGGCCAAGCCCACCAGCTCTTTTGAAGACGAGTGCCATGTTTTGCAAACATTGCTCTGTAGTCTCGACGTGAATTTTTATATCATCCATATATAAATCGAGTATGTCCTTGTTCGTCAGCTCCTGAAATACGTAATTTACATAGCGAATCAATAAAGCTCGCGAGCTCCGAAATCCAAACGGTGCTCTATTGAATTCGTACAATCCGGTGTTTGTACGATGTTTGTACAACAGTTATGAACGCTTTAAATTTCTTGCTCTCTTCCTCAATGGCAAGGTGAAAGAAACCATTCTCCAAGTCCGTCACGGTAAAGTATCGCGCTTTTTGCAGCTTTTCGAGTACTTTCTCTACAGGGACGGGAAAGAAATCTCTCAACACCATCGAGTTCAGCTTACGAAAATCAACGCAAACACGGCGTGTGCCATCCTTTTTGTTTACCAGCACCAGACGGGTAGCAAAGTTTGATGTAGATGGGCGTATAATTCCAGCAGATAGCCCTTCTTTGATCTGCGGTTCGACATCCTTCTGTTCGGCAATCGCCAATCGAATCGGAGATTGACAAAATAGGATAATCTCACCATCTGAAACAATTCGCAGCTTTACTGGAACCTCTCATACTGAATCCACCGCCTTGTAGTTCTTGATCAGCATCGATACTTCCTTTTTATACATCGGGGGAACATCAATTTCATAATTAGTATTTATAATACTATACATACTCATCTCATTTTGTTCCTCGAAACAACGAAAGAATGAACTTTGAAACAAAGTCGAATCCAAGCAATGCGTCATACTCCATATTTTTTTCCTGTACGACAACGAACTTGTGTTGGGTTATCTCGAGATCTACTGCAACCTCAGCTATAAAGCATCCTACTGGGTACGTGATCTTCTTTTCTAGTCCACGGATCGTCGATGTACATCTCTTCAAAAGGACATTCGGAATTTTTTGAAAAGATGAACTTTCTCAATATAGATACATCGGCTCCGATGTATAGATACATCGGACACTCCACTTCGACGTCGTTGATGATGACCTACTTCATCCGTCTTCCGCTGCGCACATCTTGAATACCAGCAGCTGACCCAGGGCAATCTCTAGACATATGTCCCTCTTTGTAGCAACTGAAGCATTTCGTGGCAGCTTTGCTATCCTTGCGAGGATGATAAGCTGATCCACAATTTAAACAGAAGCTCTTTCGGTTGTTGAACTCGTGCTGTTTCTTCTGATTCGGCGTCAATTTTCCATCGTTCGGCTGGAACGCCTTGAAGCTTTTTTCGTTGACGCGTTCAAATAAGCCATATTGCTCCTGCAGCTCTTTGAAAGACTTGCAGTTGGATAGGGTGTATTTGAAGTCACTCCTCAAGTTCAGGTTGTCTACTATGTAGCGGATTACAGAACTTGCATCGATGCTGCCAAGTGTTGCAATCTTCCTCATCTGTAGCATATATATTCATGAAACGATTCCAGCTTGCGTTTCTTGCAATCACGAAGCTGCTCGTGAAGATCCGCAATGCACACATATTGACGACTAAACTCCGCTTGCAGCAACATCCGCATCTCTGTGTATTGGTGTACGTAAGTCGAAACCAAAAACAATTTTGCTGTTTTTATCATTTTGGCACGTGCTTGTACATACATCTGCTTTAAGTTTAAATCGTAAGCTTCAGCATTCAGTTCGAAATTGTCAAACCAATTCTTGACCGGCATAGATTTTCCGTCAAACTCCGGAATTATTTTTGCGAAACTTTCGGCTGTAACTGAGCAACGGTCATTTTGTTCATCTGCTCCCATTTTAAATGCCATAAGCTGAACAAGATGCGTTCGGCTGGAACGCCTTGAAGCTTTTTTCGTTGACGCGTTCAAATAAGCCATATTGCTGCTGCAGCTCTTTGAAAGACTTTCAATTGGATAGGGTGTATTTGAAGTCACTCCTCAAGTTCAGGCTGTCTACTATGTAGCGGATTACAGAACTTGCATCGATGCTGCCAAGTGCTGCAATCTTCCTCATCTGTAGCATATATATTCATGAAACGATTCCAGCTTGCGTTTCTTGCAATCACGAAGCTGCTCGTGAAGATCCGCAATGCACACGTATTGACGACTAAACTCCGCCTGCAGCAACATCCGCATCTCTGTGTATTGGTGTACGTAAGTCGAAACCAAAAACAATTTTGCTGTTTTTTTATCATTTTGGCACGTGCTTGTACATACATCTGCTTTAAGTTTAAATCGTAAGCTTCAGCATTCAGTTCGAAATTGTCAAACCAATTCTTGACCGGCATGGATTTTTCGTCAAACTCCGGAATTTTTTTTTTTGCGAAACTTTCGGCTGTAACTGAGCAACGGTCATTTTGTTCATCTGCTCCCATTTTAAATGCCATAAGCTGAACAAGATGCGTTCGGCTGGAACGCCTTGAAGCTTTTTTCGTTGACGCGTTCAAATAAGCCATATTGCTCCTGCAGCTCTTTGAAAGACTTGCAATTGGATAGGGTGTATTTGAAGTCACTCCTCAAGTTCAGGCTGTCTACTATGTAGCGGATTACAGAACTTGCATCGATGCTGCCAAGTGTTGCAATCTTCCTCATCTGTAGCATATATATTCATGAAACGATTCCAGCTTGCGTTTCTTGCAATCACGTAGCTGCTCGTGAAGATCCGCAATGCACACGTATTGACGACTAAACTCCGCCTGCAGCAACATCCGCATCTCTGTGTATTGGTGTACGCAAGTCGAAACCAAAAACAATTTTGCTGTTTTTATCATTTTGGCACGTGTTTGTACATACATCTGCTTTAAGTTTAAATCGTAAGCTTCAGCATTCAGTTCGAAATTGTCAAACCAATTCTTGACCGGCATAGATTTTCCGTCAAACTCCGGAATTATTTTTGCGAAACTTTCGGCTGTAACTGAGCAACGGTCATTTTGTTCATCTGCTCCCATTTTAAATGCCATAAGCTGAACAAGATGCGTTCGGCTGGAACGCCTTGAAGCTGGAACGCCTCACTTCCCTCTCTTTCTTTCAAGCGAACGGTCGTGTTTTTTTTGTGCGCACTGCGTTTTTGATAAATATTGGTAAACCGGTGTTTACATACTTTGTGAATTGCATCTTGTGAATCATAATAATCTTAAAGCCTAAACCGTATCGCTTCGCGAGTGCTGCGGTATATTTGGAATCGAATTAATAATTTGTCTAAATTCTATTCCAAGCATAGCTCAGCTCTGCTTCTTCCTCGGCTTATCTATATTTTCTGCATTTCTCTTGTGCACTCTTTAAAAAGCTCCCGCTTCGGCTTCTTGTTTGGCACAGTGGTTCAAGGTATTGTGTTTTTTAACTTTTTAAATATTAATTTTTGTCTTATTAAATAAAAAAAAAATAATAATAAATAAAATGGAATTTAAACTGGTCTGTGCCATTAAGTCTTGCAACAAGACAATTTCCACATCCCAGCCTAGTATCCATTGCTGGTTATGTGAAAACGTCGTGCGCGCCAAGTGTGCCGGTTTCACTGCATCAGTTTCGGATGCCATTTCCCGTAGGTCTGGGATACATTATTGTTGCGAAAATTGTCGTGCTGTGCAAGGCGAAATGAGGTCGTTCATGAGACAGACCAAAAATGGATTTAAAGAGCTGATCACTGGTTTTCGTAAAATCAATGACCAGCTCTGTGCGCTTGACACTCAATTTAGTGGCCTTCAGCTGCTAAATGAGTCCCCTAAGCGTAAGAAATCCGCTGTTTCTGATCCGCCTCAGCCTGCTCAGCCGACATTAATGCAGCCGCTTATATCTCTGGCCACCCCAAGGGCCTTAACTGAAAAAATTCGTCAGAATTTCTCAGGGATAATGAGCAATTGTCCGATATGTCCGCCATGGCATCCCTTCAAGTGATGCCACAGGTCCTAGGGAACGAAACCCCCATTAGGGTCACCCAAAAGGGTATTCCACAGTCCGGACCACCGGCACCGACTGATGCTGCAGTTCTTGTACCTGCGACACCAAAACCCTTACAGGTGATTCCTCCATCGAAACATATATTTGTTTCTCGGCTTGCCCCTGATACTTCAGAGATTGATATCTCGGCTTATATCAAAGCCAAAACTAAAGCCGATATAAAGGTGGAGGACATACAAAAATTTAAATATAATTATACAAGGCGCACGTCTTCTTTCAAGATTCGTGTGCCCGCGCTGATGTTCAAGACGATTTGTTCTCCCAGTTTTTGGCCAGAGAATCTTTTCGTCCAAGAACATCAGCCTAGTTCCGTAAAAAAAGTTAATAAACCAGTGGGAGTGAAAACTTCCCAATATCGGAACCACTGACCAACCCTCCACCTCTTCTTTGGCCACTAACCCAAAAACTAATTTCCTCACTAACTCTTACCTATCAGAATACTAGGGGGCTACGTAGCAAACTCCCCAAGCTATATTCTGATAGTTCTTTCTTTGCATCCCATATAATAGCATTTACAGAAACTTGGTTAAATCCGGAGATCTTTAGCTCCGAAGTTTTTCCAAGTAAGTACACCACTTTTAGACGGGATCGACCTCAGCGAAGGGGGGTGGAGTCCTCATCTCGGTAGACTCTACTCTTGCTTCTGAAGAGGTGAAATCCCAAGAGTTTGGTGACATAGAATTTATTTGCGTTAAAATCACTATGTCCGTTAAAGCTTTATACATTACATGTTCATATATACCTCCTATGTCTGAACCGCCTACATATTGGCAGCATTTGTCCGCCATTCGATACGTCTCTAATCTTATGACGGATCGTGACCAACTCGTAGCGGTGGGCGACTTTAATATTCCAGAATTAAAGTGGTCCAACGTCGATAACTCACCATCTTTGTCACTTATAACTTACCACGACTTCACCGCGGGCATGTTTGACATGTCCCTAGGTCAGATCAATCATGTTAGAAATTCGTTAGGTCGGCTTTTAGACTTATGTTTTGTATCTGATCCTGATGGTACTGCTCTCTCCAGAGCTTTTCCCCTTTCATCCCCAGAGGATCCATATCACCCCACACTGGAGGTCTCAATCGAAACCACTCCTGGTATCGATCAGATGTCTCCGAGCGTGGTAAATAAGATTCGCTGTTTCCGTAAAGCTGATTTTCAGAAACTTAATAGCCTTATTGATACATTTGACTGGTCTGATATTCTGGCGTGCACTGATCTTAATGTCACTTTAGAAAAATTTTATTTTACTTTAAATAAATTTTTTGACTCATGTGTGCCTTGAAATATCCGTCCGCTTCAACAAATCCTCCTTGGTTTACAAGGTGCCTCGCTAACTTAAAAAATAAAAAAAATAAGCTTTTACTTAAATATAAAAAAACCTGCAGTAGTGTTGATTTCTCAAGATACCTACTAGCTCGGTCGAATTTTACCGTGCATAACGCTGAATGTTATAGGAATTATATTGACCGCTGTCGGATACAATTTACTCAGGATCCAAAGCAGTTTTATAATTTTGTAAACACTAAGCGTAAACACGTATCTTTTTCACCCCTGCTTACGTTTGAAAATTCTTCTGCGACTTCTGATCAGGCCATTGCCGATCTATTCGCAGAATTTTTCAAACAACTTATTCTCCTCCTAAATTGACTGATCAGCCTTATGCATATAACATTCAAGCAGCAAATCTTATTTTCTGTCCGTTTTTTTCTGAGAACAACTTATTATCTGGTCTGTTAAGGGTCAAACCCATTTATTCGCCAGGCCCCGATGGAGTACCAGGCTGTGTGCTAAAATACTGTGCCAGGGCTCTGTGCAAACCTCTACTTAGACTTTTCAACTTATCTTTGGAAAACTCGATTTTTCCCCTTAAGTGGAAGGAATCATTTATAATTCCCCTACATAAAAAAGGGAAAAAGTCCGAGGCTGCCAACTACAGAGGCATCTCTAAGTTGTCGGCAATTCCAAAGTTATTTGAAAAATTAATTACCCCTCATTTGCAACACCTTTGCTCTTCGATTATCACTCCTTGTCAGCATGGCTTTATTAAGCGTCGCTCCACCACCACAAACTTATTGGAGTTGACATCCTTTGTCATAGATGGCTTTTGTAAGGGATATCAAACCGATGTAATTTACACAGACTTCAGCAAAGCATTTGATTCAGTTAATCACTCACTTTTGTTGAGTAAACTGAATATGCTGGGTTTTCCTAAAGACCTCTTAACGTGGATCTCCAGCTACCTAGATGGAAGGACACAAAGAGTCTTATTTAAAAACATACAGTCCCGTCTGGTCCGTGCTACATCCGGCGTCCCTCAAGGAAGTCATCTTGGCCCGTTATTATTTACGCTTTTATAAACGACTTGCCCCCCTGCTTTAACGAACTCTCTAGTTCTTATGTATGCAGATGATGTAAAGCTTTGTCTTCAGTACAAATCCATCTCTGCCCAATGCAGTCTTCAGTCTGACCTTGATAACTTTCAAAAATGGTGTTTGGCTAATGATCTAATACTTAATGGATCAAAATGCAAGCATATGTCTTTTTATCGTTCTTGCCCTCTGCAAGCTACGTATTCCATTAATAGGATTGCCTTAGAAAAATTAACCCAGGTTAATGATCTCGGCATCCTATTAGACATAAAACTTAAATTTGCCGACCATATTTCCTTAATGGTTAATAAGGCTAAAGGAGTCCTTGGTTTTATTAAAAGGTGGTCAAAAGAATTTAATGACCCCTATATAACCAAAACTTTATTCATTTCTTTGGTCCGTCCTATACTAGAGTACGGTTCATGTGTCTGGAGTCCCCAATATGGAGTACATAAGGACCGCATAGAATCCGTACAAAAGAACTTTTTAATATTTGCACTTAGAGGTCTATACTGGGATGCAAATCTTCAGCTTCCATCCTACAGTAGCAGACTTTTACTTATTAACCTACCTAGCTTAACAAATCGTAGGACAATGCTCGGTGTAGTTTTTCTGCATAACCTTATTAACGGGGATGTAGATAGCCAGCATTTACTAACACGCTTAAATTTCAACATTCCTAATAGAAGGACTCGAAACTTTAGTCCTCTGTTCCTTAGCCGTTGTAGTTCGACATATGCACTGCACGACCCTTTTAGGGTATTATGTTCGAACTACAATGGTCTCTACTCTATTACATCTCTTTCCTGTCCCTCTAATTTAAAATATAGAATTTTAAATTTCCTTACTAACTCCTCTTAGCTTAACAAATTTCAATTAGCTTAATATGTACTAACAAATCGTTTCTCGAGCGCCCCTCGGTCGTCTGGGCCTCTAAGCTTTATGATGAATACAGGAATGCTAGCTGATGCTCCTATTGATGCACAAGCCATTTCCAAATTCTGAAAGACCGCGAAAAAAAAAAAAAAAAAAAAAAAGCTTTTTTCGTTGACGCGTTCAAATAAGCCATATTGCTCCTGCAGCTCTTTGAAAGACTTGCAATTGGATAGGGTGTATTTGAAGTCACTCCTCAAGTTCAGGCTGTCTACTATGTAGCGGATTACAGAACTTGCATCGATGCTGCCAAGTGTTGCAATCTTCCTCATCTGTAGCATATATATTCATGAAACGATTCCAGCTTGCGTTTCTTGCAATCACGAAGCTGCTCGTGAAGATCCGCAATGCACACGTATTGACGACTAAACTCCGCCTGCAGCAACATCCGCATCTCTGGGTATTGGTGTACGTAAGTCGAAACCAAAAACAATTTTGCTGTTTTTGTCATTTTGGCACGTGCTTGTACATACATCTGCTTTAAGTTTAAATCGTAAGCTTCAGCATTCAGTTCGAAATTGTCAAACCAATTCCAGACCGGCATGGATTTTCCGTCAAACTCCGGAATTATTTTTGCGAAACTTTCGGCTGTAACTGAGCAACGGTTATTTTGTTCATCTGCTCCCATTTTAAATGCCATAAGCTGAACAAGAAGCGTTCGGCTGGAACGCCTTGAAGGTTTTTTCGTTGACGCGTTCAAATAAGCTATATTGCTCCTGCAGCTCTTTGAAAGACTTGCAATTGGATAGGGTGTATTTGAAGTCACTCCTCAAGTTCAGGCTGTCTACTATGTAGCGGATTACAGAACTTGCATCGATGCTGCCAAGTGTTGCAATCTTCCTCATCTGTAGCATATATATTCATGAAACGATTCCAGCTTGCGTTTCTTGCAATCACGAAGCTGCTCGTGAAGATCCGCAATGCACACGTATTGACGACTAAACTCCGCCTGCAGCAACACCCGCATCTCTGTGTATTGGTGTAAGTAAGTCGAATCCAAAAACAATTTTGCTGTTTTTGTCATTTTGGCAAGTGCTTGTACATACATCTGCTTTATGTGTAAATCGTAAGCTTCAGCATTCAGTTCGAAATTGTCAAACCAATTCTTGACCGGCATAGATTTTCCGTCAAACTCCGGAATTATTTTTGCAAAACTTTCGGCTGTAACTGAGCAACGGTCATTTTGTTCATCTGCTCCCATTTTAAATGCCATAAGCTGAACAAAATGCGTTCAGCTGGAACGCCTTGAAGCTTTTTTCGTTGACGCGTTCAAATAAGCCATATTGCTCCTGCAGCTCTTTGAAAGACTTGCAATTGGATAGGGTGTATTTGAAGTCACTCCTCAAGTTCAGGCTGTCTACTATGTAGCGGATTACAGAACTTGCATCGATGCTGCCAAGTGTTGCAATCTTCCTCATCTGTAGCATATATATTCATGAAACGATTCCAGCTTGCGTTTCTTGCAATCACGAAGCTGCTCGTGAAGATCCGCAATGCACACGTATTGACGACTAAACTCCGCCTGCAGCAACATCCGCATCTCAGTGTATTGGTGTACGCAAGTCGAATCCAAAAACAATTTTGCTGTTTTTATCATTTTGGCACGTGCTTGTACATACATCTGCTTTAAATTTAAATCGTAAGCTTCAGCATTCAGTTCGAAATTGTCAAACCAATTCTTGACCGGCATAGATTTTCCGTCAAACTCCGGAATTATTTTTGCGAAACTTTCGGCTGTAACTGAGCAACGGTCATTTTGTTCATCTGCTCCCATTTTAAATGCCATAAGCTGAACAAAATGCGTTCAGCTGGAACGCCTCGAAGCTTTTTTCGTTGACGCGTTAAAATAAGCCATATTGCTCCTGCAGCTCTTTGAAAGACTTGCAATTGGATAGGGTGTATTTGAAGTCACTCCTCAAGTTCAGGCTGTCTACTATGTAGCGGATTACAGAACTTGCATCGATGCTGCCAAGTGTTGCAATCTTCCTCATCTGTAGCATATATATTCATGAAACGATTCCAGCTTGCGTTTCTTGCAATCACGAAGCTGCTCGTGAAGATCCGCAATGCACACGTATTGACGACTAAACTCCGCCTGCACCAACATCCGCATCTCTGTGTATTGGTGTAAGTAAGTCGAATCCAAAAACAATTTTGCTGTTTTTGTCATTTTGGCACGTGCTTGTACATACATCTGCTTTAAGTTTAAATCGTAAGCTTCAGCATTCAGTTCGAAATTGTCCATCTAATTCTTGACCGGCATGGATTTTTCGTCAAACTCCGGAATTATATTTCGAAACTTTCGGCTGTAACTGATCAACGGTCATTTTGTTCATCTGCTCCCATTTTAAATGCCATAAGCTGAACAAGATGCGTTCGGCTGGAACGCCTTGAAGCTTTTTTCGTTGACGCGTTCAAATAAGCCATATTGCTCCTGCAGCTCTTTGAAAGACTTGCAATTGGATAGGGTGTATTTGAAGTCACTCCTCAAGTTCAGGCTGTCTACTATGTAGCGGATTACAGAACTTGCATCGATGCTGCCAAGTGTTGCAATCTTTCTCATCTGTAGCATATATATTCATGAAACGATTCCAGCTTGCGTTTCTTGCAATCACGAAGCTGCTCGTGAAGATCCGCAATGCACACGTATTGACGACTAAACTCCGCCTGCAGCAACATCCGCATCTCTGTGTATTGGTGTAAGTAAGTCGAACCCAAAAACAATTTTGCTGTTTTTGTCATTTTGGCACGTGCTTGTACATACATCTGCTTTAAGTTTTCATTCAGTTCGAAATTGTCAAACCAATTCTTGACCGGCATAGATTTTCCGTCAAACTCCGGAATTATTTTTGCGAAACTTTCGGCTGTAACTGAGCAACGGTTGTTGTGTTCATCTGCTCCCATTTTAAATGCCATAAGCTGAACAAGATGCGTTCGGCTGGAACGCCTTAAAGCTTTTTTCGTTGACGCGTTCAAATAAGCCATATTGCTCCTGCAGCTCTTTGAAAGACGTGCAATTGGATAAGGTGTATTTGAAGTCACTCCTCAAGTTCAGGCTGTCTACTATGTAGCGGATTACAGAACTTGCATCGATGCTGCCAAGTGTTGCAATCTTCCTCATCTGTAGCATATATATTCATGAAACGATTCCAGCTTGCGTTTCTTGCAATCACGAAGCTGCTCGTGAAGATCCGCAATGCACACGTATTGACGACTAAACTCCGTCTGCAGCAACATCCGCATCTCTGTGTATTGGTGTAAGTAAGTCGAATCCAAAAACAATTTTGCTGTTTTTGTCATTTTGGCACGTGCTTGTACATACATCTGCTTTAAGTTTAAATCGTAAGCTTCAGCATTCAGTTCGAAATTGTCAAACCAATTCTTAACCGGCATAGATTTTCCGTCAAACTCCGGAATTATTTTTGCGAAACTTTCGGCTGTAACTGATCAACGGTCATTTTGTTCATCTGCTCCCATTTTAAATGCCATAAGCTGAACAAGATGCGTTCGGCTGGAACGCCTTGAAGCTTTTTTTCGTTGACGCGTTCAAATAAGCCATATTGCTCCTGCAGCTCTTTGAAAGACTTGCAATTGGATAGGGTGTATTTGAAGTCACTCCTCAAGTTCAGGCTGTCTACTATGTAGCGGATTACAGAACTTGCATCGATGCTGCCAAGTGTTGCAATCTTCCTCATCTGTAGCATATTTATTCAAGTTCATCATCTCATCTGTTCAAATAAGCCATATTGCTCCTGCAGCTCTTTGAAAGACTTGGAATTGGATAGGGTGTATTTGAAGTCACTCCTCAAGTTCAGGCTGTCTACTATGTAGCGGATTACAGAACTTGCATCGATGCTGCCAAGTGTTGCAATCTTTCTCATCTGTAGCATATATATTCATGAAACGATTCCAGCTTGCGTTTCTTGCAATCACGAAGCTGCTCGTGAGGATCCGCAATGCACACGTATTGACGACTAAACTCCGCCTGCAGCAACATCCGCATCTCTGTGTATTGGTGTAAGTAAGTCGAATCCAAAAACAATTCTGCTGTTTTTGTCATTTTGGCACGTGCTTGTACATACATCTGCTTTAAGTTTTCATTCAGTTCGAAATTGTCAAACCAATTCTTGACCGGCATAGATTTTCCGTCAAACTCCGGAATTATTTTTGCGAAACTTTCGGCTGTAACTGATCAACGGTCATTTTGTTCATCTGCTCCCATTTTAAATGCCATAAGCTGAACAAGATGCGTTCGGCTGGAACGCCTTGAAGCTTTTTTCGTTGACGCGTTCAAATAAGCCATATTGCTCCTGCAGCTCTTTGAAAGACTTGCAATTGGATAGGGTGTATTTGAAGTCACTCCTCAAGTTCAGGCTGTCTACTATGTAGCGGATTACAGAACTTGCATCGATGCTGCCAAGTGTTGCAATCTTCCTCATCTGTAGCATATATATTCATGAAACGATTCCAGCTTGCGTTTCTTGCAATCACGAAGCTGCTCGTGAAGATCCGCAATGCACACGTATTGACGACTAAACTCCATCTGCAGCAACATCCGCATCTCTGTGTATTGGTGTAAGTAAGTCGAATCCAAAAACAATTTTGCTGTTTTTGTCATTTTGGCACGTGCTTGTACATACATCTGCTTTAAGTTTAAATCGTAAGCTTCAGCATTCAGTTCGAAATTGTCAAACCAATTCTTGACCGGCATAGATTTTGCGTCAAACTCCGGAATTATTTTTGCGAAACTTTCGGCTGTAACTGATCAACGGTCATTTTGTTCATCTGCTCCCATTTTAAATGCCATAAGCTGAACAAGATGCGTTCGGCTGGAACGCCTTGAAGCTTTTTTCGTTGACGCGTTCAAATAAGCCATATTGCTCCTGCAGCTCTTTGAAAGACTTGCAATTGGATAGGGTGTATTTGAAGTCACTCCTCAAGTTCAGGCTGTCTACTATGTAGCGGATTACAGAACTTGCATCGATGCTGCCAAGTGTTGCAATCTTCCTCATCTGTAGCATATATATTCAAGTTCATCATCTCATCTGTTCAAATAAGCCATATTGCTCCTGCAGCTCTTTGAAAGACTTGGAATTGGATAGGGTGTATTTGAAGTCACTCCTCAAGTTCAGGCTGTCTACTATGTAGCGGATTACAGAACTTGCATCGATGCTGCCAAGTGTTGCAATCTTTCTCATCTGTAGCATATATATTCATGAAACGATTCCAGCTTGCGTTTCTTGCAATCACGAAGCTGCTCGTGAGGATCCGCAATGCACACGTATTGACGACTAAACTCCGTCTGCAGCAACATCCGCATCTCTGTGTATTGGTGTAAGTAAGTCGAATCCAAAAACAATTTTGCTGTTTTTGTCATTTTGGCACGTGCTTGTACATACATCTGCTTTAAGTTTAAATCGTAAGCTTCAGCATTCAGTTCGAAATTGTCAAACTAATTCTTGACCGGCATGGATTTTTCGTCAAACTCCGGAATTATTTTTGCGAAACTTTCGGCTGTAACTGATCAACGGTCATTTTGTTCATCTGCTCCCATTTTAAATGCCATAAGCTGAACAAGATGCGTTCGGCTGGAACGCCTTGAAGCTTTTTTCGTTGACGCGTTCAAATAATCCATATTGCTCCTGCAGCTCTTTGAAAGACTTGCAATTGGATAAGGTGTATTTGAAGTCACTCCTCAAGTTCAGGCTGTCTACTATGTAGCGGATTACAGAACTTGCATCGATGCTGCCAAGTGTTGCAATCTTCCTCATCTGTAGCATATATATTCATGAAACGATTCCAGCTTGCGTTTCTTGCAATCACGAAGCTGCTCGTGAAGATCCGCAATGCACACGTAATGACGACTAAACTCTGCCTGCACCAACATCCGCATCTCTGTGTATTGGTGTAAGTAAGTCGAATCCAAAAACAATTCTGCTGTTTTTGTCATTTTGGCACGTGCTTGTACATACATCTGGTTGAACTTTTCATTCAGTTCGAAATTGTCAAACCAATTCTTGACCGGCATAGATTTTCCGTCAAACTCCGGAATTATTTTTGCGAAACTTTCGGCTGTAACTGATCAACGGTCATTTTGTTCATCTGCTCCCATTTTAAATGCCATAAGCTGAACAAGATGCGTTCGGCTGGAACGCCTTGAAGCTTTTTTCGTTGACGCGTTCAAATAATCCATATTGCTCCTGCAGCTCTTTGAAAGACTTGCAATTGGATAGGGTGTATTTGAAGTCACTCCTCAAGTTCAGGCTGTCTACTATGTAGCGGATTACAGAACTTGCATCGATGCTGCCAAGTGTTGCAATCTTCCTCATCTGTAGCATATATATTCATGAAACGATTCCAGCTTGCGTTTCTTGCAATCACGAAGCTGCTCGTGAAGATCCGCAATGCACACGTATTGACGACTAAACTCCATCTGCAGCAACATCCGCATCTCTGTGTATTGGTGTAAGTAAGTCGAATCCAAAAACAATTTTGCTGTTTTTGTCATTTTGGCACGTGCTTGTACATACATCTGCTTTAAGTTTAAATCGTAAGCTTCAGCATTCAGTTCGAAATTGTCAAACCAATTCTTGACCGGCATAGATTTTGCGTCAAACTCCGGAATTATTTTTGCGAAACTTTCGGCTGTAACTGATCAACGGTCATTTTGTTCATCTGCTCCCATTTTAAATGCCATAAGCTGAACAAGATGCGTTCGGCTGGAACGCCTTGAAGCTTTTTTCGTTGACGCGTTCAAATAAGCCATATTGCTCCTGCAGCTCTTTGAAAGACTTGCAATTGGATAGGGTGTATTTGAAGTCACTCCTCAAGTTCAGGCTGTCTACTATGTAGCGGATTACAGAACTTGCATCGATGCTGCCAAGTGTTGCAATCTTCCTCATCTGTAGCATATATATTCAAGTTCATCATCTCATCTGTTCAAATAAGCCATATTGCTCCTGCAGCTCTTTGAAAGACTTGGAATTGGATAGGGTGTATTTGAAGTCACTCCTCAAGTTCAGGCTGTCTACTATGTAGCGGATTACAGAACTTGCATCGATGCTGCCAAGTGTTGCAATCTTTCTCATCTGTAGCATATATATTCATGAAACGATTCCAGCTTGCGTTTCTTGCAATCACGAAGCTGCTCGTGAGGATCCGCAATGCACACGTATTGACGACTAAACTCCGCCTGCAGCAACATCCGCATCTCTGTGTATTGGTGTAAGTAAGTCGAATCCAAAAACAATTCTGCTGTTTTTGTCATTTTGGCACGTGCTTGTACATACATCTGCTTGAACTTTTCATTCAGTTCGAAATTGTCAAACCAATTCTTGACCGGCATAGATTTTCCGTCAAACTCCGGAATTATTTTTGCGAAACTTTCGGCTGTAACTGATCAACGGTCATTTTGTTCATCTGCTCCCATTTTAAATGCCATAAGCTGAACAAGATGCGTTCGGCTGGAACGCCTTGAAGCTTTTTTCGTTGACGCGTTCAAATAAGCCATATTGCTCCTGCAGCTCTTTGAAAGACTTGCAATTGGATAGGGTGTATTTGAAGTCACTCCTCAAGTTCAGGCTGTCTACTATGTAGCGGATTACAGAACTTGCATCGATGCTGCCAAGTGTTGCAATCTTCCTCATCTGTAGCATATATATTCATGAAACGATTCCAGCTTGCGTTTCTTGCAATCACGAAGCTGCTCGTGAAGATCCGCAATGCACACGTAATGACGACTAAACTCTGCCTGCACCAACATCCGCATCTCTGTGTATTGGTGTAAGTAAGTCGAATCCAAAAACAATTCTGCTGTTTTTGTCATTTTGGCACGTGCTTGTACATACATCTGGTTGAACTTTTCATTCAGTTCGAAATTGTCAAACCAATTCTTGACCGGCATAGATTTTCCGTCAAACTCCGGAATTATTTTGCGAAACTTTCGGCTGTAACTGATCAACGGTCATTTTGTTCATCTGCTCCCATTTTAAATGCCATAAGCTGAACAAGATGCGTTCGGCTGGAACGCCTTGAAGCTTTTTTCGTTGACGCGTTCAAATAAGCCATATTGCTCCTGCAGCTCTTTGAAAGACTTGCAATTGGATAGGGTGTATTTGAAGTCACTCCTCAAGTTCAGGCTGTCTACTATGTAGCGGATTACAGAACTTGCATCGATGCTGCCAAGTGTTGCAATCTTCCTCATCTGTAGCATATATATTCAAGTTCATCATCTCATCTGTTCAAATAAGCCATATTGCTCCTGCAGCTCTTTGAAAGACTTGGAATTGGATAGGGTGTATTTGAAGTCACTCCTCAAGTTCAGGCTGTCTACTATGTAGCGGATTACAGAACTTGCATCGATGCTGCCAAGTGTTGCAATCTTTCTCATCTGTAGCATATATATTCATGAAACGATTCCAGCTTGCGTTTCTTGCAATCACGAAGCTGCTCGTGAGGATCCGCAATGCACACGTATTGACGACTAAACTCCGCCTGCAGCAACATCCGCATCTCTGTGTATTGGTGTAAGTAAGTCGAATCCAAAAACAATTCTGCTGTTTTTGTCATTTTGGCACGTGCTTGTACATACATCTGCTTGAACTTTTCATTCAGTTCGAAATTGTCAAACCAATTCTTGACCGGCATAGATTTTCCGTCAAACTCCGGAATTATTTTTGCGAAACTTTCGGCTGTAACTGATCAACGGTCATTTTGTTCATCTGCTCCCATTTTAAATGCCATAAGCTGAACAAGATGCGTTCGGCTGGAACGCCTTGAAGCTTTTTTTCGTTGACGCGTTCAAATAAGCCATATTGCTCCTGCAGCTCTTTGAAAGACTTGCAATTGGATAGGGTGTATTTGAAGTCACTCCTCAAGTTCAGGCTGTCTACTATGTAGCGGATTACAGAACTTGCATCGATGCTGCCAAGTGTTGCAATCTTCCTCATCTGTAGCATATATATTCATGAAACGATTCCAGCTTGCGTTTCTTGCAATCACGAAGCTGCTCGTGAAGATCCGCAATGCACACGTAATGACGACTAAACTCTGCCTGCACCAACATCCGCATCTCTGTGTATTGGTGTAAGTAAGTCGAATCCAAAAACAATTCTGCTGTTTTTGTCATTTTGGCACGTGCTTGTACATACATCTGGTTGAACTTTTCATTCAGTTCGAAATTGTCAAACCAATTCTTGACCGGCATAGATTTTCCGTCAAACTCCGGAATTATTTTTGCGAAACTTTCGGCTGTAACTGATCAACGGTCATTTTGTTCATCTGCTCCCATTTTAAATGCCATAAGCTGAACAAGATGCGTTCGGCTGGAACGCCTTGAAGCTTTTTTCGTTGACGCGTTCAAATAAGCCATATTGCTCCTGCAGCTCTTTGAAAGACTTGCAATTGGATAGGGTGTATTTGAAGTCACTCCTCAAGTTCAGGCTGTCTACTATGTAGCGGATTACAGAACTTGCATCGATGCTGCCAAGTGTTGCAATCTTCCTCATCTGTAGCATATATATTCATGAAACGATTCCAGCTTGCGTTTCTTGCAATCACGAAGCTGCTCGTGAAGATCCGCAATGGACACGTATTGACGACTAAGCTCCGCCTGCAGCAACATCCGCATCTCTGTGTATTGGTGTAAGTAAGTCGAATCCAAAAACAATTTTGCTGTTTTTGTCATTTTGGCACGTGCTTGTACATACATCTGCTTTAAGTTTAAATCGTAAGCTTCAGCATTCAGTTCGAAATTGTCAAACTAATTCTTGACCGGCATGGATTTTTCGTCAAACTCCGGAATTATTTTTGCGAAACTTTCGGCTGTAACTGATCAACGGTCATTTTGTTCATCTGCTCCCATTTTAAATGCCATAAGCTGAACAAGATGCGTTCGGCTGGAACGCCTTGAAGCTTTTTTCGTTGACGCGTTCAAATAAGCCATATTGCTCCTGCAGCTCTTTGAAAGACTTGCAATTGGATAGGGTGTATTTGAAGTCACTCCTCAAGTTCAGGCTGTCTACTATGTAGCGGATTACAGAACTTGCATCGATGCTGCCAAGTGTTGCAATCTTCCTCATCTGTAGCATATATATTCATGAAACGATTCCAGCTTGCGTTTCTTGCAATCACGAAGCTGCTCGTGAAGATCCGCAATGCACACGTAATGACGACTAAACTCTGCCTGCACCAACATCCGCATCTCTGTGTATTGGTGTAAGTAAGTCGAATCCAAAAACAATTCTGCTGTTTTTGTCATTTTGGCACGTGCTTGTACATACATCTGGTTGAACTTTTCATTCAGTTCGAAATTGTCAAACCAATTCTTGACCGGCATAGATTTTCCGTCAAACTCCGGAATTATTTTTGCGAAACTTTCGGCTGTAACTGATCAACGGTCATTTTGTTCATCTGCTCCCATTTTAAATGCCATAAGCTGAACAAGATGCGTTCGGCTGGAACGCCTTGAAGCTTTTTTCGTTGACGCGTTCAAATAAGCCATATTGCTCCTGCAGCTCTTTGAAAGACTTGCAATTGGATAGGGTGTATTTGAAGTCACTCCTCAAGTTCAGGCTGTCTACTATGTAGCGGATTACAGAACTTGCATCGATGCTGCCAAGTGTTGCAATCTTCCTCATCTGTAGCATATATATTCATGAAACGATTCCAGCTTGCGTTTCTTGCAATCACGAAGCTGCTCGTGAAGATCCGCAATGGACACGTATTGACGACTAAACTCCGCCTGCAGCAACATCCGCATCTCTGTGTATTGGTGTAAGTAAGTCGAATCCAAAAACAATTTTGCTGTTTTTGTCATTTTGGCACGTGCTTGTACATACATCTGCTTTAAGTTTAAATCGTAAGCTTCAGCATTCAGTTCGAAATTGTCAAACTAATTCTTGACCGGCATGGATTTTTCGTCAAACTCCGGAATTATTTTTGCGAAACTTTCGGCTGTAACTGATCAACGGTCATTTTGTTCATCTGCTCCCATTTTAAATGCCATAAGCTGAACAAGATGCGTTCGGCTGGAACGCCTTGAAGCTTTTTTCGTTGACGCGTTCAAATAAGCCATATTGCTCCTGCAGCTCTTTGAAAGACTTGCAATTGGATAGGGTGTATTTGAAGTCACTCCTCAAGTTCAGGCTGTCTACTATGTAGCGGATTACAGAACTTGCATCGATGCTGCCAAGTGTTGCAATCTTCCTCATCTGTAGCATATATATTCATGAAACGATTCCAGCTTGCGTTTCTTGCAATCACGAAGCTGCTCGTGAAGATCCGCAATGCACACGTATTGACGACTAAACTCCGTCTGCAGCAACATCCGCATCTCTGTGTATTGGTGTAAGTAAGTCGAATCCAAAAACAATTTTGCTGTTTTTGTCATTTTGGCACGTGCTTGTACATACATCTGCTTTAAGTTTAAATCGTAAGCTTCAGCATTCAGTTCGAAATTGTCAAACCAATTCTTGACCGGCATAGATTTTCCGTCAAACTCCGGAATTATTTTTGCGAAACTTTCGGCTGTAACTGATCAACGGTCATTTTGTTCATCTGCTCCCATTTTAAATGCCATAAGCTGAACAAGATGCGTTCGGCTGGAACGCCTTGAAGCTTTTTTCGTTGACGCGTTCAAATAAGCCATATTGCTCCTGCAGCTCTTTGAAAGACTTGCAATTGGATAGGGTGTATTTGAAGTCACTCCTCAAGTTCAGGCTGTCTACTATGTAGCGGATTACAGAACTTGCATCGATGCTGCCAAGTGTTGCAATCTTCCTCATCTGTAGCATATATATTCAAGTTCATTATCTCATCTGTTCAAATAAGCCATATTGCTCCTGCAGCTCTTTGAAAGACTTGGAATTGGATAGGGTGTATTTGAAGTCACTCCTCAAGTTCAGGCTGTCTACTATGTAGCGGATTACAGAACTTGCATCGATGCTGCCAAGTGTTGCAATCTTTCTCATCTGTAGCATATATATTCATGAAACGATTCCAGCTTGCGTTTCTTGCAATCACGAAGCTGCTCGTGAGGATCCGCAATGCACACGTATTGACGACTAAACTCCGCCTGCAGCAACATCCGCATCTCTGTGTATTGGTGTAAGTAAGTCGAATCCAAAAACAATTCTGCTGTTTTTGTCATTTTGGCACGTGCTTGTACATACATCTGCTTGAACTTTTCATTCAGTTCGAAATTGTCAAACCAATTCTTGACCGGCATAGATTTTCCGTCAAACTCCGGAATTATTTTTGCGAAACTTTCGGCTGTAACTGATCAACGGTCATTTTGTTCATCTGCTCCCATTTTAAATGCCATAAGCTGAACAAGATGCGTTCGGCTGGAACGCCTTGAAGCTTTTTTCGTTGACGCGTTCAAATAAGCCATATTGCTCCTGCAGCTCTTTGAAAGACTTGCAATTGGATAGGGTGTATTTGAAGTCACTCCTCAAGTTCAGGCTGTCTACTATGTAGCGGATTACAGAACTTGCATCGATGCTGCCAAGTGTTGCAATCTTCCTCATCTGTAGCATATATATTCATGAAACGATTCCAGCTTGCGTTTCTTGCAATCACGAAGCTGCTCGTGAAGATCCGCAATGGACACGTATTGACGACTAAACTCCGCCTGCAGCAACATCCGCATCTCTGTGTATTGGTGTAAGTAAGTCGAATCCAAAAACAATTCTGCTGTTTTTGTCATTTTGGCACGTGCTTGTACATACATCTGGTTGAACTTTTCATTCAGTTCGAAATTGTCAAACCAATTCTTGACCGGCATAGATTTTCCGTCAAACTCCGGAATTATTTTTGCGAAACTTTCGGCTGTAACTGATCAACGGTCATTTTGTTCATCTGCTCCCATTTTAAATGCCATAAGCTGAACAAGATGCGTTCGGCTGGAACGCCTTGAAGCTTTTTTCGTTGACGCGTTCAAATAAGCCATATTGCTCCTGCAGCTCTTTGAAAGACTTGCAATTGGATAGGGTGTATTTGAAGTCACTCCTCAAGTTCAGGCTGTCTACTATGTAGCGGATTACAGAACTTGCATCGATGCTGCCAAGTGTTGCAATCTTCCTCATCTGTAGCATATATATTCATGAAACGATTCCAGCTTGCGTTTCTTGCAATCACGAAGCTGCTCGTGAAGATCCGCAATGGACACGTATTGACGACTAAACTCCGCCTGCAGCAACATCCGCATCTCTGTGTATTGGTGTAAGTAAGTCGAATCCAAAAACAATTTTGCTGTTTTTGTCATTTTGGCACGTGCTTGTACATACATCTGCTTTAAGTTTAAATCGTAAGCTTCAGCATTCAGTTCGAAATTGTCAAACTAATTCTTGACCGGCATGGATTTTTCGTCAAACTCCGGAATTATTTTTGCGAAACTTTCGGCTGTAACTGATCAACGGTCATTTTGTTGATCTGCTCCCATTTTAAATGCCATAAGCTGAACAAGATGCGTTCGGCTGGAACGCCTTGAAGCTTTTTTCGTTGACGCGTTCAAATAAGCCATATTGCTCCTGCAGCTCTTTGAAAGACTTGCAATTGGATAGGGTGTATTTGAAGTCACTCCTCAAGTTCAGGCTGTCTACTATGTAGCGGATTACAGAACTTGCATCGATGCTGCCAAGTGTTGCAATCTTCCTCATCTGTAGCATATATATTCATGAAACGATTCCAGCTTGCGTTTCTTGCAATCACGAAGCTGCTCGTGAAGATCCGCAATGCACACGTATTGACGACTAAACTCCGTCTGCAGCAACATCCGCATCTCTGTGTATTGGTGTAAGTAAGTCGAATCCAAAAACAATTTTGCTGTTTTTGTCATTTTGGCACGTGCTTGTACATACATCTGCTTTAAGTTTAAATCGTAAGCTTCAGCATTCAGTTCGAAATTGTCAAACCAATTCTTGACCGGCATAGATTTTCCGTCAAACTCCGGAATTATTTTTGCGAAACTTTCGGCTGTAACTGATCAACGGTCATTTTGTTCATCTGCTCCCATTTTAAATGCCATAAGCTGAACAAGATGCGTTCGGCTGGAACGCCTTGAAGCTTTTTTCGTTGACGCGTTCAAATAAGCCATATTGCTCCTGCAGCTCTTTGAAAGACTTGCAATTGGATAGGGTGTATTTGAAGTCACTCCTCAAGTTCAGGCTGTCTACTATGTAGCGGATTACAGAACTTGCATCGATGCTGCCAAGTGTTGCAATCTTCCTCATCTGTAGCATATATATTCAAGTTCATTATCTCATCTGTTCAAATAAGCCATATTGCTCCTGCAGCTCTTTGAAAGACTTGGAATTGGATAGGGTGTATTTGAAGTCACTCCTCAAGTTCAGGCTGTCTACTATGTAGCGGATTACAGAACTTGCATCGATGCTGCCAAGTGTTGCAATCTTTCTCATCTGTAGCATATATATTCATGAAACGATTCCAGCTTGCGTTTCTTGCAATCACGAAGCTGCTCGTGAGGATCCGCAATGCACACGTATTGACGACTAAACTCCGCCTGCAGCAACATCCGCATCTCTGTGTATTGGTGTAAGTAAGTCGAATCCAAAAACAATTCTGCTGTTTTTGTCATTTTGGCACGTGCTTGTACATACATCTGCTTTAAGTTTTCATTCAGTTCGAAATTGTCAAACCAATTCTTGACCGGCATAGATTTTCCGTCAAACTCCGGAATTATTTTTGCGAAACTTTCGGCTGTAACTGATCAACGGTCATTTTGTTCATCTGCTCCCATTTTAAATGCCATAAGCTGAACAAGATGCGTTCGGCTGGAACGCCTTGAAGCTTTTTTTCGTTGACGCGTTCAAATAAGCCATATTGCTCCTGCAGCTCTTTGAAAGACTTGCAATTGGATAGGGTGTATTTGAAGTCACTCCTCAAGTTCAGGCTGTCTACTATGTAGCGGATTACAGAACTTGCATCGATGCTGCCAAGTGTTGCAATCTTCCTCATCTGTAGCATATATATTCATAAAACGATTCCAGCTTGCGTTTCTTGCAATCACGAAGCTGCTCGTGAGGATCCGCAATGCACACGTATTGACGACTAAACTCCGCCTGCAGCAACATCCGCATCTCTGTGTATTGGTGTAAGTAAGTCGAATCCAAAAACAATTCTGCTGTTTTTGTCATTTTGGCACGTGCTTGTACATACATCTGCTTTAAGTTTTCATTCAGTTCGAAATTGTCAAACCAATTCTTGACCGGCATAGATTTTCCGTCAAACTCCGGAATTATTTTTGCGAAACTTTCGGCTGTAACTGATCAACGGTCATTTTGTTCATCTGCTCCCATTTTAAATGCCATAAGCTGAACAAGATGCGTTCGGCTGGAACGCCTTGAAGCTTTTTTCGTTGACGCGTTCAAATAAGCCATATTGCTCCTGCAGCTCTTTGAAAGACTTGCAATTGGATAGGGTGTATTTGAAGTCACTCCTCAAGTTCAGGCTGTCTACTATGTAGCGGATTACAGAACTTGCATCGATGCTGCCAAGTGTTGCAATCTTCCTCATCTGTAGCATATATATTCAAGTTCATTATCTCATCTGTTCAAATAAGCCATATTGCTCCTGCAGCTCTTTGAAAGACTTGGAATTGGATAGGGTGTATTTGAAGTCACTCCTCAAGTTCAGGCTGTCTACTATGTAGCGGATTACAGAACTTGCATCGATGCTGCCAAGTGTTGCAATCTTTCTCATCTGTAGCATATATATTCATGAAACGATTCCAGCTTGCGTTTCTTGCAATCACGAAGCTGCTCGTGAGGATCCGCAATGCACACGTATTGACGACTAAACTCCGCCTGCAGCAACATCCGCATCTCTGTGTATTGGTGTAAGTAAGTCGAATCCAAAAACAATTCTGCTGTTTTTGTCATTTTGGCACGTGCTTGTACATACATCTGCTTTAAGTTTTCATTCAGTTCGAAATTGTCAAACCAATTCTTGACCGGCATAGATTTTCCGTCAAACTCCGGAATTATTTTTGCGAAACTTTCGGCTGTAACTGATCAACGGTCATTTTGTTCATCTGCTCCCATTTTAAATGCCATAAGCTGAACAAGATGCGTTCGGCTGGAACGCCTTGAAGCTTTTTTTCGTTGACGCGTTCAAATAAGCCATATTGCTCCTGCAGCTCTTTGAAAGACTTGCAATTGGATAGGGTGTATTTGAAGTCACTCCTCAAGTTCAGGCTGTCTACTATGTAGCGGATTACAGAACTTGCATCGATGCTGCCAAGTGTTGCAATCTTCCTCATCTGTAGCATATATATTCATAAAACGATTCCAGCTTGCGTTTCTTGCAATCACGAAGCTGCTCGTGAGGATCCGCAATGCACACGTATTGACGACTAAACTCCGCCTGCAGCAACATCCGCATCTCTGTGTATTGGTGTAAGTAAGTCGAACCCAAAAACAATTTTGCTGTTTTTGTCATTTTGGCACGTGCTTGTACATACATCTGCTTTAAGTTTTCATTCAGTTCGAAATTGTCAAACCAATTCTTGACCGGCATAGATTTTCCGTCAAACTCCGGAATTATTTTTGCGAAACTTTCGGCTGTAACTGATCAACGGTCATTTTGTTCATCTGCTCCCATTTTAAATGCCATAAGCTGAACAAGATGCGTTCGGCTGGAACGCCTTGAAGCTTTTTTCGTTGACGCGTTCAAATAAGCCATATTGCTCCTGCAGCTCTTTGAAAGACTTGCAATTGGATAGGGTGTATTTGAAGTCACTCCTCAAGTTCAGGCTGTCTACTATGTAGCGGATTACAGAACTTGCATCGATGCTGCCAAGTGTTGCAATCTTCCTCATCTGTAGCATATATATTCATAAAACGATTCCAGCTTGCGTTTCTTGCAATCACGAAGCTGCTCATGAAGATCCGCAATGCACACGTATTGACGACTAAACTCCGCCTGCAGCAACATCAAAAACAATTTTTCTGTTTTTGTCATTTTGGCACGTGCTTGTACATACATCTGCTTTAAGTTTTCATTCAGTTCGAAATTGTCAAACCAATTCTTGACCGGCATAGATTTTCCGTCAAACTCCGGAATTATTTTTGCGAAACTTTCGGCTGTAACTGAGCAACGGTTGTTGTGTTCATCTGCTCCCATTTTAAATGCCATATGCTGAACAAGATGCGTTCGGCTGGAACGCCTTGAAGCTTTTTTCGTTGACGCGTTCAAATAAGCCATATTGCTCCTGCAGCTCTTTGAAAGACTTGCAATTGGATAGGGTGTATTTGAAGTCACTCCTCAAGTTCAGGCTGTCTACTATGTAGCGGATTACAGAACTTGCATCGATGCTGCCAAGTGTTGCAATCTTCCTCATCTGTAGCATATATATTCATAAAACGATTCCAGCTTGCGTTTCTTGCAATCACGAAGCTGCTCATGAAGATCCGCAATGCACACGTATTGACGACTAAACTCCGCCTGCAGCAACATCAAAAACAATTTTTCTGTTTTTGTCATTTTGGCACGTGCTTGTACATACATCTGCTTTAAGTTTAAATCGTAAGCTTCAGCATTCAGTTCGAAATTGTCAAACCAATTCTTGACCGGCATGGATTTTTCGTCAAACTCCGGAATTATTTTTGCGAAACTTTCGGCTGTAACTGATCAACGGTCATTTTGTTCATCTGCTCCCATTTTTAATGCCATAAGCTGAACAAGATGCGTTCGGCTGGAACGCCTTGAAGCTTTTTTTTTGTTGACGCGTTCAAATAAGCCATATTGCTCCTGCAGCTCTTTGAAAGACTTGCAATTGGATAGGGTGTATTTGAAGTCACTCCGCAAGTTCAGGCTGTCTACTATGTAGCGGATTACAGAACTTGCATCGATGCTGCCAAGTGTTGCAATCTGCCTCTTCTGTAGCATATATATTCATGAAACGATTCCAGCTTGCGTTTCTTGCAATCACGAAGCTGCTCGTGAAGATCCGCAATGCACACGTATTGACGACTAAACTCCGCCTGCAGCAACATCCGCATCTCTGTGTATTGGTGTAAGTAAGTCGAATCCAAAAACAATTCTGCTGTTTTTGTCATTTTGGCACGTGCTTGTACATACATCTGCTTTAAGTTTAAATCGTAAGCTTCAGCATTCAGTTCGAAATTGTCAAACCAATTCTTGACCGGCATAGATTTTCCGTCAAACTCCGGAATTATTTTTGCGAAACTTTCGGCTGTAACTGAGCAACGGTTGTTGTGTTCATCTGCTCCCATTTTAAATGCCATAAGCTGAACAAGATGCGTTTGGCTGGAACGCCTTGAAGCTTTTTTCGTTGACGCGTTTAAATAAGCCATATTGCTCCTGCAGCTCTTTGAAAGACTTGCAATTGGATAGGGTGTATTTGAAGTCACTCCTCAAGTTCAGGCTGTCTACTATGTAGCGGATTACAGAACTTGCATCGATGCTGCCAAGTGTTGCAATCTTCCTTATCTGTAGCATATATATTCATGAAACGATTCCAGCTTGCGTTTCTTGCAATCACGAAGCTGCTCGTGAAGATCCGCAATGCACACGTATTGACGACTAAACTCCACCTGCATCAACATCAAAAACAATTTTTCTGTTTTTGTCATTTTGGCACGTGCTTGTACATACATCTGCTTTAAGTTTAAATCGTAAGCTTCAGCATTCAGTTCGAAATTGTCAAACCAATTCTTGACCGGCATTAATTTTCCGTCAAATTCCGGAATTATTTTTGCGAAACTTTCGGCTATAACTGAGCAACGGCTATTTTGTTCATGTGCTCCCATTTTAAATGCCATAAGCTGAACAAGATCTTTCAGCGTTTTTGTGTTCTCGGCGATCGAACAGTTTGCAATTGCCTCCGCTGCGATATTTGTTCCTCCACTCAATTCTACGCGATTCTGTACGTTGCTTTGTGTTTTAGTCACACTTGCTTCGACGAGTCTATGCACGTAGCTCTTTGTCTCACTAATACTTTTTCCTCCACTTGCTTCAACGTTTCTTTCAGGCTCACTTATTTTCCGATTTATCTCTGCTGCGGCAACTGACCTTGTGTAGTACGATTGTTTCCCTTTTTCAATTGGTATTCTAGAAGCCTTCTGCTGTCTGGGATTTTCACTCATTTGCTCTCATTCTCTTTTTTGATCCAACTTCTTCACTTTTTAAGACTTATCGGGACGGCGTCACTTTGTAATTTTCAAGTTCAGACGAGCCCCCAACGTGAGGAGAGTTGTTGACACCACTCAGTTTCATTATAGATAGTTACATAGTGTTTGTTACGTGTATTGAATATTACAAGCTCTGGTTTCTTATATTTTTAAAATTAGGATCTTCTTGTCTGCTGCTTCTTTTCGTCGTTTTTTCTGCTGAGTTATTTTTACTGTCGCTGCTTATTCGATACTGCCCTACCGACGCTTTTTATACCCTTGCAGAGGGTATTATAATTTTGGTAAAAGTGTGCAACGCAGTGAAGGAGACATCTCCGACCCTATAAAGTATATATATTCTTGATCAGGATCACCTCCTGAGTTGATATGAGCATGTCCGTCTGTCCGTCTGTCTGTCTGTTTCTACGCGAACTAGTCTCTCCGTTTTAAAGCTATCGACATGAAACTTTGCACACACCCTTCTTTCCTTTGCACGCAGTATATAAGTCGGAAGGGCCCGGATCGGCCGACTATATCCTATAGCTGCCATATAACTGATTGATCGGAAACGGTATAACTTCGGTGTTTTTAAAGTTAGAGAGTGAATTTTACGTGAATGCTATTTTTGGCAAAACATTACGACATGCCAAATTTCATAAGGATGGGACGACTATATCCTATAGCTGCCATATAACTGAACGATTGGAAATGACCCAACTTATGTGTTTTTGAAGATAGAAAGCTGGAACTTGGTACAGATTTTATTTTTGGTCAGTTGATCCAACCTACCAAATTTCAGGAGGAATTAAGGATCGGCCAATATCAGATTTTTGCGATATATATCCGGTTTTAACTGCAAGGGTATATAAACTTCGGCTCCGCCCGAAGTTAGCTTTCCTTTCTTGTTTTAAGTTGCCATACTGCTGACCTTCATACTGCTGCCATATCTGCTAATATTCATAGTGCTGCCATACTGCTGATTTTCATACCGCTGCCATACTGCTGATTTTTTTTCTGCTGATATACTGGTGCTTTCCTACTGGTATACTGCTGCTGTTGTACACATCTTCCACTGTCTAACATGTATATGTGAAAACTTTTAACTAAACCGGAAAATATTGTCAGAGCTATAGATTAATTTTTATGCTCGTGCCAGAGATTTATAAAGAAGACCGTAAGCGTTTTTCTCAAAATAGTGTTTTTAAAGTCGGTAATCTCGCTTTATTAAAAATGGATAAGTTCATCGGTCTCAAATTTTTACACTATGTTCGTGGATATATTCCCCCAGGTCAGCCTTACGCATATAACATTCAAGCAGCAAATCCGTTTTTTTCTGAGAACAACTTATTATCTTATCTTCTAAGGGTCAAACCCATTTAGTCGCCAGGCTCCGATGGAGTACCAGACTGTGTGCTAAAATACTGTGCCAGGGCTCTGTGCAAACCTCTTCAAAGACTTTTCAACTTATCTTTGGAAACCTCGATTTTTCCCCTTAAGTGGAAGAATCATTCATAATTCCCCTACATAAAAAAGGGAAAAAGTCTGAGGCTGCCAACTACAGAAGCATCTCTAAGTTGTCGTCAATTCCAAAGTTATTTGAAAAATTAATTACCCCTTATTTGCAACACCTATGATCTTCGATTATATTGCCCTGTCAGCATGGCTTTATTAGTCGTCGCTCCACCACCACAAATTTACTGGAGTTGACATCCTTTTTCACAGATGGCTTTTGTAAGGGATATCAAACCGATGTAATTTACACAGACTTCAGCAAAGCATTTGATTCAGTTAATCACTCACTCTTGTTGAGTAAACTGAATATGCTGGGTTTTTCTATAGACCTCTTAACGTGGATCTCCAGCTACTTAGATGGATACTTGAACACATGCCGTGCTACATCTGACGTCGCTCAAGGTAGTCATCTTGGCCCGTTATAATTTACGGTTATTATAAACGACTTGCCCCCTGCTTTAACGAACTCTCGAGTTCTTATGTATGCAGATCATGTAAAGCTTTGTCTTCAGTACAAATTTGCCAATGCAGTCTTCAGTCTGACCTTGATAACTTTCAAAAATGCAAATGAGTGTGTCTTTTTATCGTTCTTGCCCTCTGCAAGCTACGTATTCTATTTATGGAATTGCCTTAAAGAAATTAAATCAGGTTATTGATTTTGGCGTCTTATGAGACATTAAACTTAAATTTTTCGATCATATTTTCCTAATGGTTAATAAGGCTAAAGAAGTCCTTGGTTTTTTTAAAAGGTGGTCAAACGAATTTAATGACCCATACATAACCAAAACATTATTTATTTCTTTGGTCCGTCTGATACTGGAGTACGGTTCGTGTGTCTGGAGTCCCCAATATGGAGTACATAAGGACCGCATAGAATCCGTATAAAAGAATTTTTTAATATTCGCTTAGAGGTCTATACCGGGAGGCCAATCTTCAGCTTCTATCCTACAGTAGCAGACTTTTACTTATAAACTTACCTAGCTTAACAAATCGTAGGACAATGCTCGTCTTTCTGCATAACTTTATTAACGGGGATGTAGATAGCCAGCATTTACTGACACGCTTAAAATTTAACATTCCTAATAGAAGGACTCGAACTTTAGACCTCTGTTCCTTAGCCATTGTGGTTCGACATATGCACTGCAAAAAAAAATCTAGAAAAATATTATAAACAAATGATAAAACAAGAAAGGAAAGCTAACTTCGGGCGGAGCCGAAGTTTATATACCCTTGCAGTTAAAACCGGATATATATCGCAAAAATCGGATATAGTTGGCCGATCCTTAATTCCTCCTGAAATTTGGTAGGTTGGATCAACTGACCAAAAATAAAATCTGTACCAAGTTCCAGCTTTCTATCTTCAAAAACACAAAAGTTGGGTCATTTCCGATCGTTCAGTTATATGGCAGCTATAGGATATAGTCGTCCCATCCTTATGAAATTTGGCAATGTCGTAATGTTTTGCCAAAAATAGCTCTCGTGTTAAATTTTAACTCTCTAACTCTAAAAACACCAAAGTTATACCATTTCCGATCAATCAGTTATATGGCAGCTATAGGATATAGTCGGCCGATCTCGGTCGTTCCGACTTATATACTGCGTGCAAAGGAAAGAAGTGTCTGTGCAAAGTTTCAAATCAATAGGTTTAAAACTGAGAGACTAGTTCGCGTAGAAGTAGACAGACAGACAGACGAACATGCTCATATTAACTCTGGAGGTTATCCTGATTGTTTAGGTGAGGGGCCGTGGTGCCGCTAAAGAGCGCTAAAGAGCGCATCCCCACTCGCCCTTCTGTGCCCCCTGTCTCGCTCGTTGGTTGTCGTCGATCGTCTCTTTTTGTACTAGTTTTTAAGTTGGCAATCCTCTGTAAGCAGCGAATAAAGCTGAACGCGTTTCTTCTAACTGAATTGAAGACGCCCCCGACTTATTATTTTCAACCCCTATTTCTGGAATCTTTTGCGGCACCAGCGCCCCCCTACACGTTTTGGTCCTTCGAGCCGGATAATCTGGATATTTTGGATTTTTTTTTGGATATTTGAATATCGTCCACCAGAAGTCCAGGCATTGATAAGTACAAAATTTTTTCCGTCTCCGTCTCTCGGCCGGTCTTCAGCAGTGGTCTATAAATACTTACTTACTTGTGAATCGAATCTATTGAGAATCTTAAGTTTTAACCCAAACCGTATCGCTTCGCGAGTGCTGTGGTATATTTGGAGGCGAATTAATAATTTGTCTAAATTCAATTCCTTATCTCTATTTCTGCATTTTTCCTTTGCACTCTTCAAAGCTCCCGCTTCGCCTTCCTATGTACACAGTGGTTCAAGGTATAGATTTATTTAACATTTTATATATTAATTTTGTTTTATTAATTAAAAATATGGAATTTAAACTGGTCTGTTGTATAAAGTCTTGTAACAAGACAACTTCCTCATCCCATCCTACCATTCAATCCGTTTTTAATCTTATGTCTGATCGTGTCCAGCTCGTCGCGGTGGGCGACTTTAATATACCAAAATTAAAGTGGTCCAACGTCGATAACTCACCATCTAGGTCAGATTAACCATGTTAGAAATTCGTTGTTAGATCCTGATTCCCCTTTCAACCCCAGAGGATCCATATCACCCCACGCTGGAGGTATCAATCGAAACCATTCCTGGTATCGATCAGATGTCTCCACGCGTGGTAAATAAGACTCGCTGTTTCCGTAAAGCTGATTTTCATAAGCTTAATAGCCTTATCGATACATATGACTGGTCCGATATTCTAGCATACACTTATGTATCTTAACGTCACCTTGAAGAAATTGTATTGTACTTTAAATACATTTTTTGACTCATGTGCCATGAAAATATCCGTCCGCTTCAACAAATCCTCCTTGGTTTACAAGGTGCCTTACTAACCTAAAAAATACTAAAAATAAGCTTTTACTTAAATATAAAAAAACCTGCAGTAGTATTGATATTTCAAGATATCTACTAGCTCGGTCAAATTTTACTGTGCATAAGGCTGAATGTTACAGGAATTATATTCGCCGCTGCCGGATACTGCCAGTTTTATAATTTTGTAAAAACTAAGCGTAAACACGTATCTTTTTCACCCCTGGAAATTTTCCTCTGGGACCTCATTGCTGATCTATTCGCAGAATTTTTTAAAACAACTTATTCTCCGCCTAAATTAATAGATCAGCCTTACACATATACCATTCAAGCAGCAAATCTTATTTTCTGTCCGTTTTTCTTCGAGAACAACTTATTATCTTATCTTCTAAGGGTCAAACCCATTTATTCGCCAGGCTCCGATGGAGTACCAGACTGTGTGCTAAAATACTGTGCCAGGGCTCTGCGCAAACCATCTTTAAAGACTTTTCAACTTATCTTTGGAAACTTCGATTTTTCCCCTTAAGTGGAAGGAATCATTCATAATTCCCCTACATAAAAAAGGGAAAAAGTCCGAGGCTGCAAACTACAGAGGCATCTCTAAGTTGTCGGCAATTCCAAAGTTATTTGAAAAAACTTATCCACAAACCACCACAAACTTATTGGAGTTGAAATCCTTTGTCATAGATGGCTTTTGTAAGGGATATCAAACCGATGTAATTTACACAGACTTCAGCAAAGCATTTGATTCAGTTAATCACTCACTCTTGTTGAGTAAACTGAATATGCTGGGTTTTCCTAAAGACCTCTTAACGTGGATCTCTAGCTGCCTAGATGGAAGGACACAAAGAGTCTTATTTAAAAACATACAGTCCCGTCTGGTCCGTGCTACATCTGGTGTCCCTCAAGGAAGTCATCTTGGCCCGTTATTATTTACGCTTTTTATAAATGACTTGCCTCCTGCTTTAATGAACTCTCTAGTTCTTATGTATGCAGATGATGTAAAGCTTCTCGTCTTCAGTTTAAATCCATCTCTGCCCAATGCAGTCTTCAGTCTGACCTTGATAACTTTCAAAAATGGTGTTTAGCTAATGACCTAATACTTAATGGATCACAATTCAAGCAAATGTCTTTTTATCGTTCTTGCCCTCTGCAAGAAACTTATTATATTAATGGGATTGCCTTAGAAAAATTGACCCAGGTTAATGATCTCGGCATCCTATTAGATATCAAACTTAAATTTGCCGACCATATTTCCTTAATGGTTAATAAGGCTAAAGGAGTCCTTGGTTTTATCGAAAGGTGGTCAAAAGAATTTAATGACCCCTATATAACCAAAACATTATTTATTTCCTTGGTCCGTCCTATACTAGAGTACGGTTCATGTGTTTGGAGTCCCCAATATGGAGTACATAAGGGCCGTATAGAATCCGTATAAAAGAATTTTTTAATATTCGCTTAGAGGTCTATACCGGGAGGCCAATCTTCAGCTTCTATCCTACAGTAGCAGACTTTTACTTATAAACTTACCTAGCTTAACAAATCGTAGGACAATGCTCGGTGTAGTTTTTCTGCATAACCTTATTAACGGGGATGTAGATAGCCAGCATTTACTAACACGCTTAAATTTTAACATTCCTAATAGAAGGACTCGAAACTTTAGTCCTCTGCTCCTTAGCCGTTGTAGTTCGACATATGCACTGCATGACCCTTTTAGGGTATTATGTTCGAACTACAATGGTCTCTACTCTATTACATCTCTTTCCTGTCCCTCTAACTTAAAATATAGAATTTTAAATTTCCTTACTAACTCCTCTTAGCTTAATAATTAACAAATAACTTAATATATTCTAACAAATCGTTTCTTGAGCGCCCCTCGGTCGTCTGGGCCTCTAAGCTTTATGATGAATACAGGAATGCTAGCTGATGCTCTTATTGATGCACAAGCCATTTCCAAATTCTAAAAGACCGCGAAAAAAAAAAGGTAATGAACGAACGAATTTGTTTCAAACCTTTTTTACTGTTTTTTTTTATCACATCCTAATGGAAAACTTTCAGTTTACCTGCATTTGTGTGTTGTTTTGAAGAATTAATCAAATTTTTTGATTAATATTCAAATTTTAAAGCGAACAAGCCAAGATCACCGCACAGCACAATTTTTATTGTTTCTTTTTTTTTCAAAGACGTCTCATACCACTATGTTTGATGTTTGGCGGTACACTCTATATTACTCAGCGAACCAGAAAATCTTCTATTGCAGATATCTTCTCGGGATCTTCTTTAACGCCCTCCCCGATCACATGATCTAAATAATTAACAGTCCTCATACAGAAATGGTTCTTTTTAATATTCAAGGTTAGCTCTGCTTGCTGCATGTGCTTCGCAATCGTCGTCAGGACTGCTAGATGCGAATCAAAAGTATTAGATACGACGAGAAAAAGTCGTCTTAATACACGAATACCTCGTTTCGTAATGAGGCTGGAATCACTTTGTCCATGAGTAGCATCATGGTTTGAGATGCATTTATGGGCCCGAAAGGCAAGACCCTTAACTGGTATAGCGGCTTCTCAGGAATCGTTAAAGCGGTCTTATTGCGTAAAGCTGGTTCCAACAGGATCTGCCATAAATCTTCTTTAAGTCAAATGAGTCTTACCATGAAACGAGTCTTGCCCAAGCCTTGCTTGGCTTAAGATGGAAATAGTTGTATCACCGCCTGCGAACTCGCTTGCTGGGTTTCGAACAACTTCTGTCTCACTGAAATTTAGCCGACCCGACACTCCGAGGGAAAAAGTTTTAAAAAACTTCAAAATTGATACTTAGATAAAGATCTTGGCTCAGAGTAGGAACTCCACTTTGAATTCAGCCACCATATGTTGTCGTTGCCCATCAACCGTGCTTACGGCTCTTTTGCGCTTGAATGCTGCCCTGCTCCTTATGAACCTTTCCGCAAAATTCCCGCCGGCACCGATAACCGCTGCACCTGTATCCAGTAGACCCGGGGCTACTTCTTCTAATTTTTTACTTCTGCAAATGGACGCTTGTTCGAAGTGTTACACCTTATTGTTTCTATTTTCCTAATCAAATTCCAATACTGCCTTAACCTGATAGTGTTCCTAGACATAATCTTATCGTCTACTTTAGCCTTACTGTGCTCTCCTTTGCAACTCTGGCTTGTTATTATTTCTCTACTCTCTACTAGGGGCCGACTGGTTGTAGCTGCGAATCTCTAGGCGTGGTCAGATATAATTTTGCTGATTGATACGGCTTTGCAAGCGCCTGTAGCGACAGCTTTTCTGTCCTTTCTTGTAGCAGCTGTGGTCTTAGCTCACTATTCGTAACTCGTGGTCAGGTTGGTACTTTCCCTCTCGAAATCCTACGCGAGAAACTGAACTCCAAACTCAGCTTAAAACTATGATAAGATAATTAAATTTAAATTTAAATTTATGATAAGATAATTATAACTGTAACGAACAGCTAAGTTAAGGAGGTGGCATCTCTGGGCTATCGGGTGAGAAAGGAGGTTAAACGGAGCGTAGCATCCCTTAAAAGCGGCTCCTCCCAGTCTTGCTTCCGAGCTAGGCTACCTCATTTCAAAATTAGCGGCTCTTTCAACAAAAACTCCTGTCCTGGCTGCTGGCTCCTCATGTCGGACCTCTCGACTTCAACGGGTCTATTTTAAAAGAGCTTTAGCTTCACAATGCCCATGTCGGGCTGCCCTTTCCGCTATCGAGAGCTTTAGTCGTACATACATTACGTCACTGCCTAGCACCATAAACTGGGCTATCGTATGATCATCCAGTTTCATCGGCTTGTAATTTAATTCAGACTTTTATTTCGGAGCGGTTTGTCATTAAAAAACGTCAATGACCAAAAAATGGTTTATTGAAATATAAAAGTGAAAAATATTATTTTCGTTGTTATTGTTTTTGTCTCAAATACATTTATAGATTAGAAGTATAGTTCGTAAGCCTTTCTAAAAAATATAAACTTATAACACTTCTTGATTCCGAGTACGGCAAATAAATTATAAATATGTATACATTTTTAAGAGTTTACTATACTTTTATTTTAATTTCAACATATTTCATATTAATGTTCTCTTATAATGTTTATTGTTCTTGGCAGTTTTATTATATTTACTAAAGCAATAATTTTATATTCATTGTTGCGAATGTGCAATCGAATTTCGGTTATTTTTATACCCTTGCAGACGGTATTATAATTTTGTCCAAAAGTGTGCAACGCAGTGAAGGAGACATCTCCGACCCTATAAAGTATATATATTCTTGATCAGGATCACCTCCTGAGTTGATATGAGCATGTCCGTCTGTCCGTCTGTCTGTTTCTACGCAAACTAGTCTCTCAGTTTTAAAGCTATCGACTTGAAACTTTGCACACACCCTTCATTCCTTTGCACGCAGTATATAAGTCGGAACGGCCGGGATCGGCCGACTATATCCTATAGCTACCATATAACTGATTGATCGGAAATGGTATAACTTTGGTGTTTTTAGAGTAAGAGAGTTCAAATTTGACATGAGAGCTATTTTTGGCAAAATATTACGACATGCTAAATTTCATAAGGATCGGCTGAATATATCCTATAGCTGCCATATAACTGAACGATCGGAAATAACCCAACTTTCGTGTTTTTAAAGATAGAAAGCTGGAACTTGGTACAGATTATATTTTTGGTCATTTAATCAAACCTACAAAATTTCATTAGGATCGGCCGACTATATCCTATAGCTGCCATATAACTGAACGATCGGAAATGACCCAACTTTCGTGTTTTTGAAGATAGAAAACTGGAACTTGGTACACATTCTATTTTTGGTCAGTTAATCCGATCTATCAAATTTCATAACGATCGGTTGACTATATCTTATTGCTGACATATAACTGTACGATCGGAAATGGTTTTTGGTAGAAATATGAACTTTCATATTTTGAAGATAGAAGCTTGGGACTTTTTTTTAGATTTTTTGTTGTAATTAATTGGTTTTATTATGATGTAATCATAAGGATCGGCCAACTATATCCGATGTTTGCGATATATATCCGGTTTTAGCTGCAAGGGTATATCAACTTCGGCTCCGCCCGAAGTTAGCTTTGCTTTCTTGTTATACCCTTGCAGAGGGTATTATAATTTTGTCCAAAAGTGTGCAACGCAGTGAAGGAGACATCTCCGACCCTATAAAGTAGATATATTCTTGATCAGGATCACCTCCTGAGTTGATATGAGCATGTCCGTCTGTCCGTCTGTCCGTCTGTCTGTCCGTCTGTCTGTCCGTCTGTCTGTCCGTCTGTCTGTCTGTCCGTTTCTACGCGAACTAGTCTCTCAGTTTTGAAGCTATCGTCTTGAAACTTTGCACACACCCTTCATTCCTTTGCACGCAGTATATAAGTCGGAACGGCCGGGATCGGCCGACTATATCCTATAGCTGCCATATAACTGATTGATCGGAAATGGTATAACTTTGGTGTTTTTAGAGTAAGAGAGTTCAAATTTGACATGACAGCTATTTTTGGCAAAACATTACGACCTGCCAAATTTCGTAAGGATCGGCCGACTATATCCTATAGCTGTCATATAACTGAACGATCGGAAATGACCCAACTTTCGTGTTTTTGAAGATAGAAAGCTGGAACTTGGTACAGATTATATTCTTGGTCAGTTAATCCGACCTACCAAATTTCATAACGATCGGCCGACTATATCTTATAGCTGCCATATAACTGAACGATCGGAAATGGTTTTTGGTAGAAATACCAACTTTGGTATTTTTGAAGATAGAAGCTTGAGACTTTTTTTAGATTTTGTATTGTAATAAATTGGATTATATATTCATATTCTCATAAGGATCCGCCTACCATATCCGATGTTTGCGATATATATCCGGTTTTAGCTGCAAGGGGATATCAACTTCGGCTCCGCCCGAAGTTAGCTTTGCTTTCTTGTTTTATTTTCAGGTTATACTTATGGTAATTGAAAATTGAAAAATATCCATGTTTTAACTGTAGCTATAGCTGCTGTAGACCTAAGCTACGCTGATTGTATAAATATTTACATTTTAACATTTTCCGAGGTAGTATTACTTTATTGTCTTTAGGAATTTCAGAAAAGCTAGAATATTTAAGGTGTTAGGGGTAAGGAGTTCAGACGGTAGGAACTTGTTTTTTTCTGCCAGGTAAAAAGATCATTCGATGCGAATGTGTTTTATTGTAACATTTGTGTTGCAGCGTCCATATTGTGGTGCTGCTTGTTTGTTTATAATATTTTTTGCGTGATTTTCTAGTTTTTTAATGACAGTTTGTTGGGTTTCATAAGTTTGTGGTGCTCTGAAGTTTTTTCTCATACAGATAAAAATTGTGTTTGAAACTTCAGTTCATTAATAATTATTGAAGCACACCCAGAAAGTTTTCCAAGCCATATTAAAAACAAGAAAGGAAAGCTAACTTCGGGCGGAGCCGAAGTTGATATACCCGTGCAGCTAAAACCGGATATATATCGCAAACGTCGGATATAGTTGGGTTGGCCGATCCTTATGATTACATCATAATAAAACAAATTAATTACAATAAAAAATCTAAAAAAAAGTCCCAAGCTTCTATCTTCAAAAATACGAAAGTTGATATTTCTACCAAATACTATTTCCGATCGTTCAGTTATATGGCAGCTATAGGATATAGTCGGCCGATCCTTATGAAATTCGGTAGGTCGGATTAACTGAAAATAGAACCTGTACTAAATTCCAGCTTTCTATCTTCAAAAACACGAAAGTTGGATCATTTCCGATCGTTCAGTTATATGGCAGCTATAAGATATAGTCGGCCGATCCTTATGAAATTTGGCATGTCGCAAAAAATAGCTCTCATGTCAAATTTGAAGTCTCTAACTCTAAAAACACCAAAGTAATACCATTTCCGATCAATCAGTTATATGGCAGCTATAGGATATAGTCGGCCGATCCCGGCCGTTCCGACTTATATACTGCGTGCAAGAAAAAGAAGGGTGTGTGCCGAGTTTCAAGTCGATAGCTTTCAAACTGAGAGACTAGTTCGCGAAGAAACAGACAGACAGACGAACATGCTCATATAAACGCAGGAGGTGATCCTGATCAAGAATATATATACTTTATAGGGTCGGAGATGTCTTTTTCACTGCGTTGCACACTTTTGGACAAAATTATAATACCCTCTGCAAGGGTATAACAAGAAAGGAAAGCTAAGTTGATATACCCTTGCAGTTATAACCGGATATATATCGCAAACATCGGATATAGTTGGCCGATGCTTATGAGAATATGATAATATAACCCAATTTATTATTATATAAAATCTAAAAAAAAGTCCCAAACTTCTATCATCAAAAATACCAAAGTTGATATTTCTACCAAAAACCATTTCCGATCAATCAGTTATATGGCAGCTATAGGATATAGTCGGCCGATCTTGGTCGTTCCGACTTATATACTGCGTGCAAAGGTAAGAAGGGTGTGTGCAAAGTTTTAAGTCGATAGCTTAAAAACTGAGAGACTAGTTCGCGAAGAAACAGACAGACAGACGGACAGACGGACATGCTCATATAAACGTAGGAGGTGATCCTGATCAAGAATATATATACTTTATAGGGTCGGAGATGTCTCCTTCATTGCATTGCACACTATAATACTTCATAATAACACTATATAATAATAATATAAAAATACACACTATATAATAATAATAACACCTAATTAGCTGCTACCTACAAATGGGGCTGTGATGGCAGCAGCGGTCATTCTAAATACAGGCGAAAATGTGATAGCTATGATGGAATATGACAGATTAATTTTTATTTTCAATTTTATTTCAATGGTACCATACACCATTGGCAGTACAAAAGGAGAAACAGTCCGAGAAAAAGGAGAAAATCGGAGAAAAAAGGAGAAAGTCGAAAAATAATGGACCTTCTTCTACTCGATATTGTCAATCCAGTAAGATACTTTGCGAGAAGGAATCGCCAGACTTGACTCGCAAAGAAAGTGAAAATTCTAAATACAAGTATCAAGTATTTTACTAACATTAGTTAGCAAATTGAATTGGAATAGAATTGATCACCAATTTCATATGACCATGCTTGATGGCAAAACGTTCAGTATCATATCGAAATCCTCTTAGCAAACATAATAATAAAAACCTATTTGAATATGGCTTAACAAGTCTCCACGCCTGGATTACGTTTTCCGAAATTGTTTTGCACGTTGCGACTAGATACAAAAAAAGCAGGCTCGTAGTGCTTCGAGCGTGTCGTGTAAGAAAATAAACGATTTAATCAGTAGAACCTAAAAGAAGAAATGTTGTTGCTTGTAAATATACCAATTTCTGGCGGAACGAACAACGGAAACACTGCAAGGAGTTTTTCCCAACAACTAAAATTGGTCGTATAATAGGCGTAAGCTATAATTTAAAACAACGATTCATTGGAGTCCTATGAGGTCTGGCTTGTTGCCACGAAATAAATTCGGAGGATCTTACATTTTTGAATCTCCTGAACTGTTTGTGAAAGCATATGAATGAAGCATATGACATTATAAGCTATTTTTGCCTTTCAATTGGTATGATGTTCGACCCTTTGATAACTTCGTTGTGAAATGGGTATCCAATTTCTTCTGCAAAAGCAATTATTATGGATGATGATGTTAGGGACTTGGTTTTAATAAAGTATTTGGATATCTTTCTCCGAAGATTTCGAATAACATTTTATCACTTTAAAGATAATTTTGATGTAGGAAATTGAAATTAAAATAAAATAAAATATTATGCAAAACAATTTTGTTTACATTAAAAAAATATTTATAATTAAACAAATTGTATTGTTGTTAATAATTTTATGTTTTTCTAGAATCTGTGGAACAAAAACCGACTGAATACATCTATTTTAGCTTAGAAGTTATTAATTAAATGGCGCTAGTGAAACTAAATTGACCACTGTGCAGCAGAAATGCTTTCAACATAAGTCATAAGAAACAGTCTTTAGAGGAGCGACTCGAAACTTCGAGCAGAGTAAATGACTCTTAGATCCTGTACCCTTGGAAACGACATAAACGCAAGCCTAGCTGCTGGCGTCACGGAATTCATTACCTTCCACATCGAACTGAACTATCTGAATTTGACTTGTAAACAACTTTGGCCCGCTACAAGTAATGCTGCTACAAGTGATATCTCAATTGGGATGAAGAGCTTGAGGAAGACTTTCATCCCAGGATAACTCTTCCCGACATAGTTTCTGAATACAAATCTTGGCCTTGGTAATAACAAGACCGACAAGCCAGCTGAACGATTGAAGATAGGTCGATGCGCTTATTGGCCTTTTAGTTTGACTGAAGCTCCTTAAAACCCTATATCAAGTTATCAGCCGCAAGATCCCCCGAAATACCAATCTGGCATAATCACTCACCTTCGGATCGACTCCACGTCAAACAGCATTACGGAAAAGTTCGGTTATTTAACCGAAATTGGCCATTAGCATGTACAGCCAATTTTTTCTGCATTATGTTGATAGCCTCATATGTAGGCCCATATATAGCCACTTGCGCAAGTTAGATCACCCATAGTGTAAAACAGCAAGATCCGTGGGAGAGAACCGGTCGGCTCAACGCAGGCCCAGGAAATTGTGGAAATCGCAAAGGCAATCCAGATCGGAAAAGCTCCCGGTCCAGATGGGATCCCAGACAGCGCTATCAACGGATCGGTTCGCCAGGGCCTTCAGCGGATGCTTACGACAAGGCATTTTCCCAAGATGGTGGAAAACCTAAAGTCTGGTCTTGCTACCAAAACCAGGAAAGCCGCCGGAGTCATCCTCGTTCCTCAGGCCGATCTGCCTCATAGACCGGGTTCAGGTCTATGGTCTATGAAAACCGTTCTACGGTTGATGCAATTTCCCTGGTAAGGAGGATCAAAGGCAATCGAGGGGACCAGATGGGCCCTGGTCCCATCACATGTGAGTTTTTCTTGTTCCCATAACTAAAGAGAGCTATGAAAAGACGGAGATTTGCAACGACTGAAGAGATAAAGACTGCGTCGCTAGAAGAGCTCAAGGCTATACCGAAAAGTGCATTGAGGATTGAAAAAAGCGTTGGCACAAGTGTATGTATCTGAGGGGGATTACTTTGAAGGGGACTGTCGGGTCAGGCAGCTGCCGCTAAATTAGTTATAGTTTACTTATTAAACTAAAGTATGGATATATCGCCTTAGTTGGTCGCAAGCCGACTCTTTCTCGGCCGCTCGACTTCAACGGGCCTATTTTAAGAGAGCTTTAACTTCGCAATCACTATGTCGGGCCGCCCTTTCCACTATCGAGAGCTTTAGCTTTGCGTATGTCTAGTCGAGCCGCACTCTCTGTCCATATTAGTAGTCACTGCTTAGCACCATAAACTGGATGATCACAATGGTTGATCCCAGTTTCATCTGCCTGCAGCATAAATAAAATATAACGTACTATAATTAAATTCGTCTTTCATTTCCCGGCGTTGAAAACTCTCAATGACCAAACAGGGACAATATTGAAAATACAAAGTCACCATACTTTTTGAACACACCTCGTATAGCTTGTGCGCCTTAAGGGTTTGCTCGGGCTTCTCCACTATCTCGGACGACGCAGCTCTCGTCATCGCATGCATGGTTCCAATCCACCTTCTCGCTGCGGAGCGACAAGAACTACACCAGGCTCAAATAGCGCTAGGCGGGCAAGCTCTGTCGGCTTACAGTGAGCTTGAAAGCAACGAGTATCCAGAAGTGGCAACGACGCTGGGACGAGTCAACCAAGGGACGCTGGACCCTCTAAATGGTCCCTGACCTCAAGAAAGGGCTCCAAAGAAGGCACGAGGAGGTATACTTTTGACTCACGCAGATTATCAGCGGCCTCGATTGCTTCAGGAGCTACCTATTCAAATTTGGGCCGCCTGTGTTACATAACTAGTATTCAGTTCAAAAACTTGCAACTCATTTTTGATTGAGTCCTGCCAAAGAATGCACTGCAGATAACTATTCTCAGGAAAAACTCTGATACATCGTTATATAAAAATATTATTATATTTATATTAAAATTATTTGCAGAAACTCAAGCTGGATGCAGGACCCTTGGCTCGATGGTGCAGACTTCAACACATTTATTAAGGAATACACAGGGGTGGTGGCAGCAAATTAATCGAAAACATGGCCAAGCTTGGTAATTGATAGGTTTTTTTTAAAAACACAGTGGTGCTGAAGGAAGTAATATCCATAACATATGTTCCAACTTTCATTGCTCTTTAATCAATATAACATATTGTTCCTTCTTTTAAGGATGAGGGTTTCGAGGGAGAATCCTCGCACGACATGAAAGTAAGATGCTTCAAATAACCTAGAGCTGCATTTCAACAGAAGCCTTGCAGAGTTAGTTTCTGACTTGAGCCAAACAGAGCGCTGGACGAAATGCGCTCTGAGCAGGCTGTGAACTGCCAGAGCAGACTAATTATACGCTCTGCCAGCAGACTTAGGCTCTATGCTCACAGGGTGTTGCGGTCTATGGACACGTATGGCATTCTCTCCACATGTGAACCGCTCAAACATACAACCCATCTTAGTTCGGTTTTCTGCGAAAGGTGAGCCCAACTGAGTATTGGATTTGCCCAACACAGTTTATAGAAAATATTGACTCCGATAAGTTAATCGGTACGCTGTGACCAGAAAAACTGTGGATCAGACTACAGATTCTAACTTCCAAAGTAAATCTAGACTGGAAGTCCGGGATGATGGCGGCGATGACTTCGATCATTAGACGGCGAAGAGTCTATTGGCTCGGTACACTCGACTGAGAATGACGTGGGTAAAACAACCGATGGCTTCAATTTCCAAAAAATTTTAAATAGAAGATTTCAATTCCCAAAAAAATAAACAAGCTGTCATTTCTGCTTCCACACTGACAATTAGCAGCGAGGCACTTACGCAGGTGATGGCAAGTTTGGAGACACATTTAAAGGTCCTGGTCCAAACTGAGGTACAGAATCTCTTTAACATGGCCTAAAAATACGTTTATTAAATCGTTTTTTTCAAAAGGCACTGCGACATCATAATTTTCCTCTAAGATTTCGAAAGAACAAATTGCTTTTAAAGCTGAGCCCAAAAATCAAAATCTCTTCAGCTCTTTCGTTTTACCACTAACAATACACTATAGAAACCCATTTCATGCAACGGAAATGGACGCAAAATGCGACAGGCCCGAGCAGGCCCCAGAGCGAGGTCCTGCTTTCTTTCATACTATCATCTTTCGTTCATCTTACGCTCATACTCTCATTGAATACTTTCTGTTTCTCAGTCTCTGAAAGGAGCGCGATGAAGAAGGTTGGGCTACGCTTGGATTGATCTTTATATGTATGCGTGTTCCACATTCACCCACACGGGTGCATGTGTGCGTGCGATTTCGTTTCGAAGCCAGCGCACACAAATTTTGATTTTTGTAACTTTTCAGGCTTGCTACCCTAAGAAAATTTGGGTATTCGTTATTGGGTGAAATGACGAAAGAAATTATATTATTTGTCATATTATATTTTTTAATATTTCAGTATACATTTAACAATTATTTGGGAATAATATTAAGGGGTAGAAATAAAATTTTTTTTATTCATATATTTTTTCGAATCATTGAAAATCAATATACTGATAAAAGGAACAGGTTATATTACAGTCGAAGCCACTTAAAACGCCGATTGCTTTTAAGCTTTTGTTGTACTGCAAAAGCCTTGTGAATGTAAACTCTAACAATGGAATTATTTTTAGGGGAGACACGAAAGCAGCTGATTGACTTGTTTACATTTTTTTTAGGCACTTGTTATTAATTTGGTTTGTTGTGAGATTTCCTTTAATGTATTGGTTCTTTAAAATAGTTGCCGCTCGAATTTGTTACCAACATAAATAGATATATATATATATAAAAAGGAAATTTTTGCGTCCATTTTTGTTGTATGAAATGGGTAGTCTGTATGCTGTATGGTTAGTGGTTTTACTTATGAAGTTGACACGTTGACTGAGAAAAAAAGGGCAGGAAAACATAAAGGGCAGCAATTCAGAAAAAGTTTGATTCTGATTTTTGTTTGATAAAATTACAAAATCGATTAAAAAAACACATGCCATTTTTGTTTGATAAAATTAAAAAATCGATTAAAAAAACACATGCCAGTTTCGTTTATATTTATGGTTCTAATATCATTATCAAATAAATAAAGATTGTTTAAAATGAAAGATCTACGTGTTCAAAGAAAAACAAATAAAATCAAATAAAAAAAGAACAGAATGCTAACTTCGAGCGTAACGAAGTTAATATACACCGCAAATATTAGATACAGTTGACCTTTTCCAACTCTCTAACTCCAAAAAAATTATGAAAATTATTCGGTTTGACGATTTATTAGAGACTAAAAAAATGCTGCACGCTGAAGTTCCTTTTAGATAACGAAGGACGCGTTTAGCGGTCACCTTATGTTCCTTATGGGGGTCACTGCCCCTTTGAGCAAACTTTGCCACACAATGAACAATATCCGGCCTTGTAGTCATTGCTAGGTACAGCAGTGATCCAATGAGCGATTGATACTGCTTCTGGTTAACTCGTGGACAGTCTTCCAAAATACATAGGTTCTGATAACCAACCTCCAAAAGTGTTGCATTCTGCTTAGAGTCTTCCATGCCATAATCTCGTAACAGCCCGTCAATGTACTGCTTATGGCCAATTGCCCCACTGGCTTTAACCGTTCCACGTTGCCGTACTGGTCTCCTTTAACCGGAAATACCTAATAGTTCTCTCGCCAGGAGGAAGATTTACAAGACTCCATGTCTTGGTCGACAAGACAGTTGAGAACACTGGTGATAGTTGAGAACACTCTTTCTGCATCGCAACCTTCCATTCTTCAGCCTGTGTCAAGCTTAAAGCCTCCTTGACTCCACTCGGTACTTGGACGTTGGCAACACCAATAGCGTTAAGCATATTGTACTCCTTACGTGGTCGTCCTGACCTTCCAGTACGAATTATCTTAGGTCTACCTGGGCCTCGCTGAACTCTATCGACGCTATCAACTAACTCGTCTTCACAATCTTGGGCTTCCGACTGTTCGTCCCTTGCACGATCTCCGTCATTTCCATCACCACACCTCTGGCTTCCTTGATAGTTTGCGTATCCGGATTAAAGAGTATATACGCTTAGGCAGTTTCTGAATACCCAACCAGGATATGCTCTATTCCTTTCTGAGAAAATATTCTTTTCCTTGTCTTGTCTAGCACAATTGCCTTTGTACCAAACAGGCGTTTCTAATCGGTTCCTCAAATACATCGCAGTCATTATCGCTTCCCCCCACAGGTACTCGTTCACATTAGCGTGAACCATCATGCTCCATTTCCACTAGCGTACTGTGGAGTGTCGGTAACGGTGAGCTGCCTCTCCCATTGCTTACCAGGAAGTTTTCGAATGCGCCAGTAATCGCTCTACCATTATCGCTCCATATAGCTTTAATCTGCTGCCCAGTTTGCATCTCAGCCAACTTAATTTGTTATTGATTTATTGCAACTTGATTTGTAATAACAAACGTTATTACTTGATTTGTTTTCCCGTTTGCAGCAAAAGTACTTTTGTTCTTATTTTCGAAAAAAACAAGTCATTCTGTTTTTTCGCTTTTGATACCGTTTCGCCGTTCTTATTCTTGACATTCACACTATTTTCGAAAAACTTATTTCGAACCCGTTATTAGTTGCTCTCGGCACCGAAATAAAATTACACTGAAGGTTTTGTACGAACAAAACATCAACCAATTCAATAATATTTTCCTGGCAAAACAGTTTTACTGTTTCAATGCCTTCAGCCTCAATGTAATTTTCTCCAACCACAATATGTTTTCATTATGACCACGAATTGAAACAAATAACGATTTGTTTGCACATAAATGGGCTGTTGCCCCACTGTCCAAATATTTTTCGTTAGTCCACTTTGGCTCGCTGCGGCAGCGAAAACCGAGAACGACTTCTTGTTCTCTTCCCGTTTGCTCTCACTATTGGTATCCTTTTCTGATCTTGCGTTTTTCTATTTTGAGTAGCACTTTGCCGAAACATGTACGTAACGACCGCAGTTCCAACATTCCACATTTTTCATGTCTTTCTTATGCTTGGGTTTTTCCTTTTCGGCACGCGACGAGTACATTTTCTGTTCCGCTCTATTTTCCATTTTGTCTCCCACTTTACGTCGTTCTCCCTCTTCCAGCAAGTTAATTTTTAGAGATTTCAAGGAAGACTGGAATCACAAAGACTGGACAACAAAATTATTACAATCATTTCTTTTCGAAATTACCCAAATGCAATGTGACACTGTCTGACTCTACATCTTCATATACAGCAACTGTTTAAACAACTGTATTTTACGCGCTGGTGCACTAGGCATGTGAACACTAGCCAGCTTTTGTCAAGCTTCCATCGATGACTTGCAGTGTTTAACACAATTAATCTGGGACTGCTTTATAACAGACAGTGTTAAATCTGGGACTAACAAAACACTCGCGAGGGCCTTTTCATCCTTGTTATCAAAGTTTGCCTGCTCTGCAACCGATCCACTTTCGTTTCAAACTTCACGACCACACACAATTGACCAAAGTATTGACCCTATAATTTTCACTATCAAGTTTTTCTATTGAGTATTGCGAACTCATCTTGTTCTTCTTTTTTTAAAACACCACCGAATCACTAATTGTCACTAAATGTTTAGGTGAGGGGCCGTTGTGCCGCTCAGCTAAAGAGCGCACCCGCGCTGAAGAGCGCATCCACACTCGCCCCTCTGTGCCCTCTCTCTCTCGTTGTCGTTTTTGTACTAGTTTTTAAGTTCAGTATTCGATGTAAGCAGCCCAATAAAGCTGACCGCGTTATATTCACTGGAAGACGCCCCCGACTTTTTATTCAACATTTCTACACCTGGAATCTTTTGCGGCAACCACGCCCCCCTACAAAACATTGGTCCTTCGAGCCGGATAATTCCTGGATTTTCTTCTGCCAGCAGTTCTCGGCATTGTTCCGCCAAAAGATAAGTACATTTTTCCGTCCCCATCTCTCCGCCGGTCTTCAGCAGTGATCCGAACATTAAATTTCGTTCACACTGCTGCAAGATTGTTTTTCCCTCCGTGTCAACTCCAAGTCCGAGTTTTCCGACACAACGGCAGGTTGAGATTTTCTAATAATCTATAATAATCTTAAAATTCTGCAAATTTTTCTATCCGTCTCCGTTTTGTGTGCTGCTCAGACTCCTCGCCGTTTTCGGCCTCTCCGTTATCCATTCGCTTGCCAACGGTCGAGGCATATGTGCATTCACATACATACATACACACATATATATTTTTTGTTGCAATTAATCCGCGAAAAATTCGCAAGTGAACAGTGAAATTGTGTGGTGAAAAAAGAAGGCATAATTAATATTGGCTACCGGTGTGAATTAGTTCCGGAATTTCCAAATTCACCGAACAGTCCGCCGTTGTCGTAATATTTGTTTTTTATCTTCCTCAATCAGTGTCATTTTTTACACTACATAACTTTTCTGTTCCCCCAATTATACAGTCCACTTATCAAAGCTCCACTGTGCCAACATATGCCCACATGCCCTTACATATATCCGTACCTGCATGCATGTCCATATATTTTCTGCCTTCAATTCCAGGAAATATATAACCAATAAAATTTAACATATACAGTCCACTTATCGAAGGTCTACTGTACCATCATATGCCCCACATGCCCTTGCCCTACTTGCATGCATGTCCATATATATCCAAATATTTTCGGCCTCCAATATTAGGAAATATATAGCCGATGAAATTAAAAAACAAAATTTTAATTTTCTAAAACCAACAATTATAAACCGCCATTTCACTACAAATCCGTGATTGTGTCGCTTAAATTCTCGACCTAGCCGTCTTGTGTTTTTCGGTTCTGTTTTTTTCCCTTTGAGGTACGTACAGGGTGCCGACGGCACGAAACAAAATAGTTTTAAAAAAATCAATTAATTATAAATTTATGTATTTATAATTATAACTACGAAAATTTATTTAATTCTTATTTTCATTTAATTCTAATTCCATCTTCTCGGCTTCGTGTTAATGAGATTGAATTAATTAAAGATTTATGTTTCATTTCCCCCGTCCAGCTTGGTAATAATTGACCTCAATTGATTAAAAATAAAGATTTTCAACTCCACCCTTCTCGCTCCATCATAATTATATCCGAACCAGTTAGCCAAAAATTAATTATTAATTTTTTGTGTGTTAAATTCAAGCCAAGTTAAGTCCACCTTCCGGCTCCGCAAATTCAAAAATAGTTAAGAATATCTCAGTACATATTAAATTCAGTACGAACCACACAAGTCGAAATATACATTCATATATTCATTCATTCATATTCGGTCATTCAGACCGTCATCATTTTTTTCCGAGCACGAAGCACGAATTTTCCGGTACTTTTTCCATTATCCGTGCCTCCAACGCTGCTTCTACTCCGCATCAGGCAACATCCGCCTACAATCTCAACAAGCCTCGTCTCCTTTTGGGTTTTTTTGGTTCCTGAAGTTTTCCGCAATTGTGCGGAAATTGTGCCGCACACGACTTTCCTTTCGACATCGGCGCCACTAGTTCCCACTTGCTCCTTGTAATCGCATTTCATCCGCGATCTCACCGTTCTTATCGCATTAATGTGACCGGGCACCCTTTCGTACGGTTGCGCGAGTCAGTCGACAAGCGCTGACAAGCGAATTGGACTCTGAGAATGCCCACGGGAGACGACAAAGAGCCGCGTTCGATCCCACCCATCCGTTTGGACAGATCTCAATCCGCGTCTCCGCGGACGCCTCTTTTGAAGCCTAAGGCTACCAGTGCCAGTCCAAGGGCAAGGAGTGACGAATCCGTCAATACAACAATACAACTCCGTTGAAAAAATGGCTCCAAGTGCGGTCGAAGTGGCGTTGAAAAAGTTCATCGCCACAACAGATCGAATTAGCCAATTTGAGGCTAACATAAATACTCCGTGCGCCCCAGAAACGGAAATAGGCTCCCAATACATGTGCGAAGTCCATCAGGACCAAATTCGGGCACTATGGGAGAAGGTGGAGAAGAGCTATAAGAGCTGCTCCGATTTGCTAGCCGTGTCCGACGACAATGCGGCCATCTCGACTGTGCTGGAATCGAAGTACAGCTACTGTTACTCCGTCTATTCGAGATGTATTGCCCAGCTTCGGGAGAAAATTGCTTCCCAATCCACTCAGGCTCCTGTCAATGTCCACACGCCCGCGCCTACAGGCTGCCGGTTACCTCCGGTGGATACCGATGTCTTCGCGGGTGATTATCTTCGGTGGCCCACCTTCAGAGACTTGTTTACGGCCATTTACATCCAAAACTCGTGGCTCACCCCGGTAGAGAGGTTGTTCCACTTTCTGTCCAATACAAGTGGTGACGCCCACGCCATTGTTTCCAAGGCTCCGCTTACCCATGAGGGGTTTGTCGCCGCATGGCAAAGCCTCACAGACCGCTTTGAGAACCGGCGGCTATTGGTCAACAGCCAGTTGAAGATCCTTTTCAACATCCAGGCTATTTCGCAAGAGTCCGGGGTCGCGCTGAAGGACCTGCAAGCTACCATTCAGAGTTGTTTGACAGCCCTAGAAATGTCCTTCGTTAATGTTGAGGCTTGGGACTGTCTCCTTGTATTTATGATTTCGTCAAAACTCCCCAAGGTCACACTTTCTATGTGGGAGCAATCCGTACATAATAAGGCCGAGATTCCAACATGGAAGGAATTAGATAACTTCCTGACAGAGCGCCATCGCACTCTGGAGGCCATCGACGACGTCAGGCCTAGTGGCTCCGTGCAATTTCCGCCAAGGTCGGGACTTCCTACTGCCCCTGCTCGGAGGCTCACTTCATACGAGACTCGAGTGGTTCCGGGCCAAAAGGGCTGCGATCTCTGTTCGAGGGAGGACCACCCCATTCGCTTATGTCCCCGTTTCCTAGAAATGGATTTAAATGGGTGCTCTGACTACATAAGGAGGAAGCAGTTATGTTTAAACTGTTTTACCCGAGGCCACCAGCAACGAGACTGCCCGAGCGCCCATACCTGCTCCACATGCCACAGCAGACACCACACCCTCTTGCACCGCGGCAATCCATTCGCAACCGCTCCAAGTCCGCCTACGCAGCTTACCGCTTCAAGTCCGCCTACGTCAACAAACGGCTCAGAGGATCAGTCGAATGTGCAGGTGTGTTTCGCTTCCGGGTCAGGAGCCGTCCTACTGGGCACGGCCCTTATTAACGTGTGCCATTTGGGGTGCACCGTCCAGGCACGAGCACTGATAGACTCAGGGTCCGAAGCGACGTTCATAACGGAACGACTGTTCAACCTCGTCAAGCCTCCCTTCAAGACGATTCAAGCCCAAGTTTCCGGCCTTAATCAGACCATTTCCGCGCAGTCTACAAAATTGTGCCATTTCTCCATTCGGTCGCCGTCTAGACCCGGGCTACAATTAGAGACCGCGGCTTACGTTCTTCCGCAGTTGGCAGGAAATCTGCCATCATATCCGATTTCACGAGATCGTCTCAAGGGGCTGCCCAATAATACCCTGGCGGACCCCAACTTCTTTGAGAGCTCCCAAGTCGATGTGTTATTAGGAGCTGACATTCTTCCGTCCATTCTCCTCAGTAATTCCAAGGCTAACATCTGCGGGTCGCTTCTTGGTCAGGAGACCATTTTTGGATGGGTGCTGACAGGCCCATTATCTCCAGCCAACCCCCGCAGCGTGTCTGTTTTTTCCATACGAGTTGCCCGCAGCCTTAGTGACTCAGTGGATTCCAAGGTCATATTCAGCACTATGTCGCCACGCCCACGCAACGCCCAGTCACTGGAGAGCAGATGTACTCGAGGTGTGCGATCCTACCGATGCCGAGTCTGCAATGGGATCCATCCATTGAAGAAGTGTCGCCGCTTCCTACGCCTAAGTGCCGAGAAGCGGCTCCGAGAGGTTCTCGTGAACCGGTATTTCTCGAGCTGCCTGGCCCACGAGCACTCCGACGGATCCTGTCGGCGTGGGGATGGCTGTAAGACGTGTCGTCAGGATCACCACGACACGGGGGCCTTCATCGACCCGTGTACTGCCCGAGCTCTGCCACACACACACAGTATAAATGTGTGAAACGTCATGCTTACAGCCTACTTTCTGCTATTCGTTACTAACACTAATGCGGTAAAATCATATCAATGTATTGGGGTGCCGACCACTGTTTTACACTGATTACTATAATTTAAGATCCGACACGGCCATTCAGACAATTTACACGTCCTCTTGTACTGTAATCTTAATATTACAAATACAGTATTCGTTTTACTTTGACTCGGAACGGTACTTCCAAAAAAAACCGGAAAGAAAAAAAAAAAAAAAAAAAAAATATTTTTTTTAAAAAAGTTGAAAGTTGTAAATTATTTTTTTTGTTTTTTTTTTGCTAATAATATTCGCTTTTTTTGTTTGTTACGGGGAAAATTAAAACAAAAATGGCCCACGAGGCCAAGGGTCCCATCCCTTCCTCGGAGCAGGCCACTTTCAAGAGACCAAAAAGAATTTGTGATGAAGTAGTTATTTCGGATATGGAGGATTTGACTGGACACGATGGGAACAATTCAACGAATCAAAGTCAAAAAGAAGAAAAGAAGAGAAAGTTAGAAAATGTTTGCTTGGAAGAAAATTTGCAATTGGATAAAAATGAAATTTTGTATGACATTTCTCACAAAGGGCCCTTTGTGGTCTATATTGACAAAATCGGAGATACTGGCTTAGAGAGCCGACAGAAAAGAGTCCCAATTAATCCGCTAGATTTGAATGCTACACTTCTGAAACTCAAAATCAAAGACATTATATCCGTCAGTAAGATTGGCTTTGGACGCTGCAAAGCTGAGTTTAAGTCTGCTGCGGCAGCTAATGACCTTTTATTGTCAGATTTGAAAAATAATGGCTATGAACCCAAGATTTTAAAACACTTTATTTTTAAAATGGGTATTATTTTTAATATTCCTACAAAGTTCTCCGACTCCGAACTGAAAGAGTACATTTCCTCTTCTGTACCGATTCACGAGATCATTCGAGTTAAAACTAGGGATAAAGAGGTTAAAGATAAATTTATTAACACTTCAAGGGTTAAAATTCTCTTTAAAGGTACACAAATTCCCAATGAAGTCGTCTTTTTATACACTAAAGTTAACGTTAGTCCGTATGTACCTTTCAGCCAATGTTGTCGCTGTTTTAGGTTGAATCATTTTGCTCAAAATTGCAAACAAGCTGATCAAAAATGTAGTAGCTGTTCATTATCTCATACCAAAGAGCAGCAATGTAGCCAATTGGTTTGCGCTAACTGCAAACAATCTCACGTAGCCACCTCTCTTGATTGTCCTGCTCGTAAAAGAGCCTATGCAATTAAAAAGTGCATGACACTTGAAAACTTATCAAAATAAGAAGCGAAAATTAGATATCCCTCTCTGTTTCAAATTTTAGATGAAGTTGATACTAACGACATAACTCTTTTCCCACAGCCATCATGGCAAAGGAAATCTACTACACCAATTTTACAAAATAACACCAAATTAGCCACGCAACATTTATTTGAAAATAACCCTTTTAACAAAGTGGTTAAGATCTCTCTTAACAAAAAAAATGAGGAAAACAATGCCAACGACACAATGATCAGCTGGAAAGCTGCTCTTAAAAAACATGAGTACTCTCTCAAAGAAAAATTCATTAATACCCAATCTAAAGATCCTTTCTCTGCTGAACAAGTTGAAATTTATAATTGCAACAACCCAGCTCTAGAAGCTGCAGAAAAAAGTTTAAACCAACTAGCCCTAGACATTTCCTCTTTTTTAGTCAACGAAAATTCGATATTAGTTCCTGAATCAAGAAACTTTTTAGTTAATTTAAAAGATCGTATTTCTATTACAAATTCAAAAATTGATTTAATTAAAATTAACCAATCGTTACAATAGTTCTTTAATGTTGCTTGGGTATATACTTTTCTTAAAAAAAAATAATAATAAATAATAATGACTCTTAAAATCCTCCAATACAATATTCAGAGCTTAACTGCTAATAACAATAAACATCTGTTAGAACTATTTTTAGTTAATAATAATATAGACATAGCAATTTTGTCAGAAATCTGGATTCCAAACAATTCTATGTGTAGCCTAGCTAATTATAATTTTGTGTGTAAACCTCGTGCCGACGGGTATGGAGGCGTTGGTATTTATCTAAAAAAACATATACGTTTTAGGAAAATTAAATGTAACATTAATATTGAAGCAGTTGGTGTCTGTACAACGAATCTAAAAAACAATATAAACATTTTTAGTATCTATGCCGCACCCAATCCTAACGCTAATTCTTTTGAACACGGTTGTAACGATTTATTTTCTATTGCGTCTGAACTGAACGGTACTTCTATTATAGGTGGCGATTTTAATGCCAAATCTAGTATTTGGGGTAACAACACGCTGGATGCCAGAGGAGTCATCTTGGAAAACGCTCTTTTAAATTCAGGATTTTTCTGCATTAACAATGGCGATCCAACCTACTCACCTAATCCGTCCTATTTCTCTACCCTTGATGTCACTTTCACAAATAATAATCATCTTAGATTTAAATGGGCTTCAGTTAATTCTAAAATTTCGAATAGCAATCACTTTCCGGTTTTAATTGAAGTTGATAATGTTTCGGCTTCTTTCAACTCTTATAAATATAATCACCCAAAAATTATTAAAGATTTCTCAAATGTTCATATTACTTCTCTAGACACCCTTTTTACTTATTCTCAAAACATTCACGCCAATAATACGATAAAATTAAATGGGAATAATAGATACGTTCCTAAAAAATATTGGGATGAGGTTTGTGAAAAACTGTTTAGGCTAAGAAACGCGTGCAGACAAAAATATTTTAAATCCAAGCTTTATACAGATGCTATTGCCTATATTAACAGTAATAGAAAACTTAATAATTACTTTTATAAAATGAGAAAGAATAACCTAAACAGGCTTTTAGATGATTTATCTAGGGTCAGATCAATGAAAGATATGTGGGGAAAAATTCATTCCCTTAAACTTTATAAACAAATAAAACCTTCCAAAAGTTCATTTTCTGACTCGGACCACCAAGCTTTTCTTAGCCAAATAGCCACAGCTCCTAACACTGATACTTGTTCTGATGTTATTTTCCCTGACGACTTACTTTACACAAATTCTATCTCAAACTTCACATATCATGAACTTCTTGTCTTTCTCAAATCCCGTAACCCTGATTCTGCTAAGGGACTCGATAAGATTTCATATAGAATGCTCCTAGCCTTACCTACTGTGCAATTAGAAAACCTTGTTTCCTTGCTTAATTCTACTTTAGACCAAGGTAATATTCCAGATAATTGGCGTAGAATAAAAGTTATTCCTGTGCCAAAAAAAAACCTTGACTCTTCTATAATTACAAACAATAGACCTATTTGCCTTCTAAGTGTAATTTTCAAATGTTTAGAGGGCCTATTAAATCGAGTATGGAGAATCACATTAATAGACACGAAATCCTCCCTCCAAGGTCCTATGCTTTTAGGAAAAACCATTCAACATCGCAATGTATCAATGATGTGATCAACACTATAGCTAATTTAAAAGCTCGTGGCTTCCATGTTACAGCAGCTGTTCTTGATTTAAACAAAGCGTTTGACGCGGTCAAAATTCCTATCCTAGGTAAAAAATTAGTTAATTTAGGTTTTAACCACTCCCATATTAAATTCATTATCAATTTCCTTAATAAAAGAATTTTAACTTTGGGCAAGGCAGAGGTTACAGTCGACAAAGGGGTTAGTCAGGGAAGCTGTCTTAGCCCAATTATATTTAATCTTTACACTCTTGAGCTTCATAATCTAAGCAACAATCATGACAGTACTCTTTTCCAGTACGCGGACGATTTTTTTTTAGTCTGCTATGTCAAGGTTTTTTCGTTGGCTGAATCTAAATTAGAGCAGAAAGTGAATCTTTTTAGGGAAATGTGCAATTTAATCAATCTTTCATTTAATGCAAATAAATCAGCCACTATACACTTTAATCTTAGGAGAAGACCTCTTAACGTACAGTGTAATAACATCACCTTAAATAATGTAAATAGTGTCAACTATTTGGGTAGAATCATAAGTTCTAACAACTCGTCTGTACCACATGTTAAAAAAATTATTTCAAAATCAAATCAAATAAATATGTTTCTACAAATGCTAAGTGGTTGCCACTTCGGAGTTCATCCAAGTAAATCGCTTCTTTTCTATAAAGCTTTTATAAGATCTAGGTTTGAGTACGCCTGTTCCTCATTCGCTAACTTGTCTAAAGCAGCTCTTAATATTATTAATTCCCACGCTAATTTTCACCTGAGAAAAGCATTAGGCCTTATTAAGTCAACTCCTATCAAAATTATTTATCATCTCGCTGCTGAACTACCTCCCATTTACAGAATCAAATTCGCTACAGCTAAAGAGTTAGCCAAATCCTTCGCGTACAAACTTCCATCTGCTTCACTCTTACCTCTTTCATACTCATACACTAAAACCAGCTATAGTAGAATTTATTCTAAATATATAAACCTTTTTAATCATATTGCTCCCATCAACCCTATTTTTACTTTTCCTCGCAAATTATCCCTAGACACAAATTTTTTTAAAGGTACCTGCGTTAACAAAAAGCAAGCTAATGAAGTCATTGTTTTTACTTTGTTGAACGAAAAATTGAATTCTTTTAATAACTTACACATGGAAATTTTTTACACGGACGGTTCAGTCTCGGAAAATTTTACAGGTTATGCATTTGTTCATTCAAAGTCAAATACTGTTGATAGTTTCTTTACTAACAAAAAGCTGTCGTCTATGACCGCTGAACTTTTAGCCTTGGAAAAAGCCATTGATTTTGCAATTTCCAACTGCTTCCCAAAGATAGCCATACTGACGGATAGCCTTGGCGCTATACAAACTCTACAAAATAACGGCTCCAACAATTATATTGCCCAGGAAATATTCTCCAAAATCGAAAGTTGTCCCACGTTCTCAAAGGTTGTAGTTCACCACATACCCAGCCATGCAAATATTTGGGAAAACGAAATTGCTGTTAGAGCAGCAAAAAACGCTTCTATACACGGCTCCTTCAAATATGTAAGATGGACATTGAGTGATGCGATCAACTATATTTTTCATTATATTCAAGATGATTGGGAAAGAGACTATAACGTTTTCTCTATGGAACGTAATAAAGGCTATTCAAACTTTAGGCCTTTCATCACCAAGAAACCCTGGTTCTATAAAACGGATATTTTCGACCGTTTAGACACAAAACAATTAAATAGAATCCTTAGCGGACATGCGTTCGATAAGTTCACTTTATCCAAAATGAATATTTTTGACAATGCTCTTTGCGACACATGCAATGCAGTGGAAAATATTTCACATCTTATTTTAAATTGTACAAAATACTCAAGCATTCGCCGCCATTTTCCAACACTTTTAAAATATAATGATATTTATCGCTTCTTTGTAAATGAACCAATCGACAACTACATATCGATAACGTTGTTATGACCACATCGGGTCCGACGGTCTGCCTATCGGCATGGGTCTGGCTCCGGCTAGCTCATCCAGGGCCGTGGCTTCCCTGACCCTTCCCATCTGACCGTTAACAATAAATTAATCCTAAAAACACAAAGGTCTATCGGACGTTACTCAACACTGAAACTCCCACAACATTCAAATTTAAGACTCCTAATACTAACACACGTAACATTTATGCTTACCCTACTGAATCACAGATCTTTTAATACTCCTGTTGATTTGGAGCTTCGTTGGCCTTCCCTCCCATCCTTAGCGGAACGCTGGCCTTTTCTCGCGTCCGCCCCTAATTCATACACCCGATCCCCCTTCTACTTCCCCATTATCCCTTCCTCATGCCCCCTTCCGTATCGCTCTACTCAATATTCATTTCTTTTCTCTATTATTTCTTTATTTTAAGCTAATATTAAACAATTGATATTCGTTCTTGAGCTTTTGCTTTGCTGCCCAGCGTTTTCCCTTTTCGAATTATCTCCCACCACGCGGGGACTAAGGTTTTAAATTTTCCTTACCTAGGAGAGCTCTCTTTGGATTTGGGACAACCACACAATATAGGGAAATGATATCTGTCAGCTTCCACAGCCGCTACCGGAACTCACAAATTATATTGGCAATAAATAAAAATCAAATAAGACTTAAAACTAGGTATAAACTTTACAAGATATAAATAAAAAAAAAGGTAACACAAAAAAATATTTAACACACACATACACAATAAAATAAATACTAATATATATAAAAAAAACAAAAAAAAATTAATTATAATCGGGTAGTCGATGGCGGGATTTCCCTCTTTTTTTTTTTTTTTGCAGTCGTCGACTTAAAGGGATGAAAGCGATGTCCTCGTTTGGCTCAGTTTAAATTTTTCAAATTTTTCTTCATTCGGGCGGGCCGCGCATGCGCAGTTAATGGCCCGCAGACATAAAAATGTGTGGAGGAACCCAAAATAAAACGGAAAATGCCGGCTTGCCTGGCACTGGGTTTACACTCCCCGAAATTGGCGGTGTGAAGAAGAAATTTAAACCACAAATTTCGCCAGGCCCAATTTTTTTCTTCTTTTAGGCCTGGCTTCCTAGTCAGGATAAAGGGGTCTGGTCGGTCTGGAAAGAAGCAATCCATTAGCTATGGCTCTTCTTCCAGGACCGACCTCTTACCTCTATTTTCTGCCGATCCTGCCTCCCGTCTCTGTCTCTTCCTCCTGGATTATTGGCCGGAACTTTTTGGTTTTCTTTGGTTTAATTTCTCCTTATATTTTTAAAAAAAACTTAGGCTTTAGTTTCACATTTTTCACCTTTTTATATATCTAGGTGACTTTGTCGCCTGCACTGTTCGCCACTTGCATTTCATCTGTTTCCCAGTTCTCTTGGGCCCCGGGACGGTCATTCGGATAGGTCCGTTATTCCATACATGAACCGTCCCGGGTCAACAACCCCTTCAAAAAAATTACCCCAAATTTCCCTCTATCTTATTATCACTAGGTGGCATCACTAGGCAGATCTTGCCTGAATAGGTGGCATCCCTAGGGCCTACCATGCCTGAATAGGTGGCATCCCTAGTCCGACTTGTTTATCGGCCACAACAACGTCGTTCTTAAAGCAAGCCAAAATTAATTTATAAAAATTATTGTCTTTAATACAAGCGCAATTTTTTAGATCTCCTGAAATAAGATTTCATACATTGGCTGTGGCGTTAACCCGTCTAAACGGGGAGGCCAAATAATCCTTCCACTACAGGAAGTAACTTAATATAAATAAAAAAAAAAATAATATTACAAATATGACTTATAAATCTGTGATTATAGCTTGTGTTTTTTTTTACTCATCAATTTCAAATTCCATTTATTTATTCGATATATTTCCTTACGCCTAACATTTTCACTTGTTTCATAATCTTTCATTATTTTACATTCTACACAACATTATAAACAAATTTCATTTCTTATTCTCATTAAATAATAAAATTCATTTTAACGTTTAATTCATTCCATTTGCTTCTCAGCAATTCAAAATTCGCCTCTAGTTATTGTCACTATGATTTCCTCTTGACTAAGAGCATAGTCCCGTCAAGAGCACCACACGCCATGTTGCAACTTTCGTCTTTCACTTGTGCTTGCCCACTGACGCAGATAGCTCAAATCTCAAAACCGTATCTTTAACTCATACATTTCAATCAAATATTTTCATGGTTCATAAACTTTACATCAGCCAGGTTATTTCTATTCGAATTCTCAAATACATCCGCCATACACAAACATTTCTTCGAAGTCTCTTGCAACTTCTTTTCAACTTCATACTCTATATCAGTGGAGGGCATAGGGAAGGAAATTCTGCCGCAGCACTGCCGTCACACTGACGTCCATAGTCTAGAAATAAAAAAATCCATCTAAAAATATTAAATCAAAATTTAAGCAAATCAGCTCAAAATTGTCCAAATTTTGCATTGGCAACCCGGTTTTGTCCGGAATTCTAACGGGACTTTCTAAAAATAGAATAGAATGCGTTAATACGTGTTCAATTTTACCACGCATCGAAATTAAAGTGGTTATGCGTCACATCAAAGCTGCACTTTAAAGTGGACAAACGTATGCAAATTATATCCGATTTTAAATATTTAAAATGGATTTTAAAGTTAAAAGTATTTACCTTAATAATTTTTTCTACTGAAATTAATTTTATTTATTTATGATTTGATATTGTGTATTTTTAATTAATACTTATTTTTTGTGTATTTTGAACGTCATATAGTCTGTTTAAGTAGACTTTTAGATACATATGTTGATCCCGATTCCCCCTTTATGAGATATATCAGTGTATTTGTCAATGTTTTCAGGTAATAAAAATGTTAAGTTCAGCTGCCTACTGTCTCCTACTGTCTCCTACCTTTAGCTGCAGTGACGCATAGCTAGCGACGAGGGATCTGTTGCAACCCGAGCGATTGCAAGGGGGGAGAATGTTTAGGTGAGGGGCCGTTGTGCCGCTCAGCTGAAGAGCGCATCCGCGCTGAAGAGCGCACCCGCGCTAAAGAGCGCACACGCGCTAAAGAGCGCACACGCGCTAAAGAGCGCGCACGCGCTAAAGAGCGCATCCACACTCGCCCCTCTGTGCCCTCTCTCTCGCTCGTTGGTTGTCGTCGATCGTCTCTTTTTGTACTAGTTTTTAAGTTCAGTATTCGATGTAAGCAGCCCAATAAAGCTTTTTTTTTTTTTTTTATTTTAACGTTGCTTTTATTTCTTGAATCTTCTCTTTGCGAGACTAACAAGAGGTGTATCAAATCTTATATTTTTAACTTAACTAACAGTCATATTGACTGATACGGAGTTAGACGGCCCTAAAAATCGATTGCTGGGTTGGGAGGTCGTTGCGTCTAAGGCGGGATACGCTAGAAACCCGAGTCAATCCCCGAGCGAGAAAATTTGGGTGCGAAGACAGTTTTTCTTTGTATGACTCTTTTTGCTTCTGGATTTCGTCTTTCACTGCGAGGATGCCCAGATCCCGGTGGATGTTTTCGTTGCGAACATACCAAGGTGCCCCTGTGATAGTTCTCAGGATTTTTGATTGTGCGCGCTGTATGATGTCTATGTTGCTGCTGCTCGCGTTCCCCCACAGCTGGGAGCCATACGTCCAGATTGGCTTTAGGACTGAATTGTACAGTAGTAACTTGTAGTCCAGGCACAGTGGCGATCGTGAGTTTATGATCCAGTGGAGGCTGCTGGCTTTCAGTTTTAGATGCATCTTTTTGCATTCGATGTGCTTACGCCAGGTAAGTCGTCTATCAAGGTGAACGCCAAGGTACGTTACGTCGTTAGCTTGAGGGATCTGCATACCGTTTAGTAAAAGCGGAGGGCATGTTTGTCTATTAAGAGTAAACGTTATATGTTTACACTTTTGTTCGTTTATTTTAATGCGCCAGTCGGACAGCCACCTTTCCACTATTGTGAGATGATTAGCCAGTTGGGTTGTTGCCTGCGTTGGGCATCTGGAGCGACTAAGAATAGCGGTATCATCGGCGAACGTTGACGTTGTTAGTTGTGCGCTCGTAGGAATATCCGCAGTATACAAAACATATAGACACGGGCCGAGTGCGCTTCCCTGTGGAACTCCAGCTTCGATGGTGTAGTCGCCCGAAGTAGCTGCGTTGCATCTCACTGAGAATACCCTATTGAAGAGGTATGATTCCAGTAGCTTGTGGGTGTATGTTGGCAAATACGTTTTAATTTTGTGCATGAGTCCGATGAGCCAAACTCGGTCGAAAGCTTGAGATACGTCGAGGAAAATAGCGCTGCAGTATTCTCGTTGTTCGAAGGCTGAGCGTATTTCGGATGTTAATCTGTTCACTTGTTCGATGGTTCCGTGGTTTGGCTACGAAAGCCAAATTGGTGTGCCGGGATGATATTGCAAGCTTCCAGATGTGGTATTATGCGAGTTAACAAGCATTTTTCAAACAGTTTAGACAAACAAGATAGAAGGCTTATTGGTCTGTATGATGACGGAATTGTGTGGTCTTTTCCAGGCTTCGGTATCATTATAATAATGGATTTCTTCCACTTTTTTGGGAAATAGCCAAGATTAATGATTCCATTAAATAGTTTGCAGACGACCTCTATAGCGCATTTTGGAAGTTCGATCAGCATCTTTGGGGTCAATAGGTCACCACCGGGAGCCTTTTTTGGTTTTAGCCCTCTTATGACTTTTCGATTTCGTTCGGCCGGAATGGAGGTGCGGCTGGCTGAGGGGAGGACTCTGGCTGAATTACTGGCAGGAGGAATGAATTTGAGGCTGGGTTTGGCTGGAAGACACTTTGGAGATGTGTGGCGAATGTGTCAGCTCGGTCTTCGTTGCTGCGAGCCCAGCATCCCGAAGAGTTTCTTATCGGGGTGGTCGTTTCAATTGGGGCACTAAGATTTGGGTGGGCCCTCCACAGGGGGTACTTTGTGCTTGTTGGCGAGAGATTCTGGATGTACCTCAGCTGTGCATTTTCTTCCTTTTGGTGAAGAGCCTGGTCGAGTGATCGGGTTGCTTCCTTAAGGCGTTGTTTTGAAGCTGGTGATCTGCTATTTTGCCAATCACGACGCGTGCGCCTCTTTTCTCGCACGAGCTGTTCGATTTGCTGATTAGATTTGAAGTGTTTGTTTCGGTCTACTTCTTTCCTATGAGGAGTAGAGATTTTAGCTGCCGCAACGAGTACTTCTTCCAGGGATCTCGTAGTGTAGTCGATGTCCGATTCCATGTTAAAATCCGGGGCGAGTTCGATGTGGGCACTCACGTACTTTTTGTATTTTAGCCAGTTTGTTTTTGTCGTCGTCAGACTGAAGGGGTGTTCGGTTATTTCTGGGCTTTGAAGAAGCGTTAGAAGCACAGGCGAGTGGTCTGATGATAAGTCCGAGACTGCTTTGGCACTTATTAGATTGCGAGGTATGTTTTTGTCACTGCAAAATCAATAAGGTCTGGGAGCTTTCGTGAGTCTGTTGGCCAGTATGTGGGACTTCCAGGGGAAACGTAGTCCAGTTTATTTTTCACATTTATAATTGCATTGTACAATTGTCTTCCTTTGGGAGTCACTAGACGTGATCCCCAGTGCGTATGTTTGGCGTTGTAGTCTCCTGCGGCTATAAATCGATCCCCAAGTGAATTGTAGAAGTCCATAAATTGTCCTTCCGAGATTGAGAAGCGAGGAGGGCAGTAAACGGCAGCAATTGAAAGGATTCCGTTGCTTGACTGAATTTGTATCGATGTGGCCTGCAAGAAGTTTGTTGCAAACCTTTTGTGAAAATGGTGTTTAATTCGTTCTCTGATTAGAACTCCAGTTCCGCCGTGGGCTTTCCCATCTGGATGATCTGTGCGGTAGATTGTGTAGCCTCTTATATGAAAGTTGTATTTGCTTGTAAGATGCGTTTCCACCAGTAGTATAACGTCAATATGGTTTTCGGTCAAGAATTGTGACAATTCTAGTTTATGCCGTGAGACACCATTGGCGTTCCACATTGATATTCGTAGCGCCTGCATAGATTATTTGGACTGTTGTGCTACGAGCAGCTGTATCACCATGTTCTGGTTTTGAACAAGCGTTTGCATGGTCGTTTTCATGAATGACATAAGCTCCATCATACTTTGTTGGAGGGTAAGCATCATAGTTTCCGTTTTGCTGTGTGGCTGTTCTGGGGCCTGTTGAGCGCTTTGAGAGTTAGGCTGAATTGGAATTTCCCTTCCAGATCGTAGAGCATCGGCATAGGAGAAGCCGTTGGTGGTGTTTAGTGGACCGAATGAGGATCTCGCAGCTTTGTCGAAGAAGACGTCTGGCGTGGTTTTTGACGAAACGTACGCATTCTGTGGATTTTGGTTGCGCGTTGCGGTCGCTTGACGCATGCGACTCTTTAACTCCTTATACACAATACATCCTCTATAGTTTGCCGTATGGCTGCCTCCGCAGTTTCCACATTTCTTCACGGTACTGTCCTTGTTTGTAGTGCAGCAAGCGGACTTGTGGGCGTCCCCGCAGACTACACAGACAGCCCGAAGTGTGCAGTAAGACCTTGTGTGTCCATACTCTTGACAATTAGTGCATTGCACTGGACCGTTACGTTTATGTGGCTCTTCAACAGTGATTTTCCGATGGAAAAGATATTGCAGGTTGTAGATTGGGTGGACTTCGTTCTTCTTCAGCGACCTGCTTTCAGGCTCGAGCTCGACCTTGAAGAGGGGTTGTGGCTTTTTATCTTTATTTAGAATGTTAATAACATTCTTGGCGGCGAAGCCCTTTTCTTTAAGGGCGGTTTTTATTTCCTCGGCGGTAACATCAGGTTCTATTCCCTTTACTACCACTTGTAGGCCCTTACTGCTTTTCAGCTGGTACGTGTAATAGTTTTTCTGTACAGTGTCCAGATATTTTGACACTATTCGGAAGTGCTCTTCAGTCTTGGTTTGCACCTTTGTTTCATGGATGTTCCCTTTGATAAGCGGAACAACATGAAAGTTTTCACCGTTCCCGATCAACGACGAAATTTTGTTGACCAGGGCACTCGAGCTTTTTTCCCTTATATAGATTGGAGGGGGCTTGGGTTTTTTTGCGGTGTCTTGGGCTGGTTGGTTTTCCTCAGCCTCCGCCAGTAGGGCAAATCTGTTAGTAGTGGATCTGTCTGGTTCATTATCGTTATTCAGGACACGGTTAATTTTTGTTTTGTTGCCTGCCGGATTACTCTGCGGGCTAAGCTTGCGCTTAATTTGGATGTAGCGATCCATTCCAGTCTGTGTGGCCGTTGCCGCTTTGGCACTTTCCGAGGTTGTTGTTTTTGTACTCGCTGTAGTCGTTGACGTCGTGGTACTTTGAGTTGCAGGGGTTTTCGCTGTTGTTGCAGAAGTTGTAGCGCTGCTTGTTGTTGGTGCGAAATTTGTTTCCGATATTGGAGGGGGTTTTACACTGCGAACTCCATGACGCGGGAGTCGGAGTGAGCAGAGCGGGTGAGCAAGACCGTGCCCTTTGGGTTTCAGCGGTCAGTAAAGCCGGGTTGCTTTTAAGCGCCGATTTTTCCACTTCGGTATCGCGGGTTGAAAAGTAAGAGTAGAAGCCGTTTCTTTGGTTCACTGAACTTCTACGCTCGTTCTTTTGGTCGTTGCTCAATGAGCTCATTGCGTGGTACGTATTTTTTTTTTCAACAATGCACTAGTTTTGCTTTAGCACATTACAACTGTTATAAAAAAAAAAGCTTGTCTGTCGCTTTTAATAAATTGTATTTCAGTGTCTTTTCGCTTATATTAGCGAAAATATAAGCGAAGTGAAGTTTTCCCGGAGCTCGGACAAAGCACGTCCGCTCAGTTCGGTAGTTCGATTACCAATAAAGCTGACCGCGTTATATTCACTGGAAGGCGCCCCCGACTTTTTATTCAATATTTCTACACCTGGAATCTTTTGCGGCAACCACGCCCCCTACAAACAATCGTATAATCTTTTTTGACTATAATGCAGTAGTTTTCTTGCTAGTCTGGGCCCATAACCTATTCGGCTTGACGATTTATTAGAGACTAAAAAACTGCTGCACGCAGACAGAACCAGATCTTAAAGAAGAAAGATAATTCGTTACTCGTTACTTTAGTGTATAATTTCATACAACGAAAATGGACGCAAAAATTTCTTGCGACAGGCCCCAGCAGGCCCCAGAGCGGATTTCTTACGCTCTTTTACGCTCATCGTTCGTTCATCTTACGCTCATTCTCGCATTACATGTTTTCTATTTCTCAGTCTCTAAACGGAGCGCGATGAAGAAGGTTGGCCTGCGCTTCGGTTGATCTTCGTATGTATGCGTGTCTCACATTCACATACATTCAGTCGGAGTCACTTAAAACGCCGATTGCTTTTAAGTTTTTGTTGTTCTGCAAGAGGCTTGTGCAGGCCTACTCTAACGATGGAATGACTTTTAGGGGAGGGTGAAGACACGAAAACAGCTGATGGACTTGTTTACCTTTTTTGTTTAAATTTTTTCAGACACTTGTTATTATTTGGGGTTATAGTGAGATTTAATTAAATGATTGTCGTTCCAATTTTGGACTTTTTAAAGTACCAAAATATATAAGGAAATTATTAAATTAAATAATTATTAAATTAAGTTTTAAGTGACTCCGACTGAAATATACTCTGACACTTTCTCAGTATATTGATTTTTAATGATTCGTAAAAATATATATACAGAAAACATTTTACTACTAACACTTAATCTTATTCCTAAATAAATTAAAAATGTATGCCGAAATAATAAAAAATATAATATAAAAATAATATAATTTCTTTCGTCATTTCATCAAATAACGAATACCCGAATTTTGTTAGGGTAGCAAGCCTGAAAAGTAAGAAAATTCCAAATTTAGTGCGCTGGCTTCGAAACGCACACATACACCCGTGAATGTGAATGTGTGACACGCATACATACAAAGATCAACCGAAGCGCAGGCCCACCTTCTTCATCGCGCTCCGTTTAGAGACTGAGAAACAGAAAAAATTTAATGAAAGAATGAGCGTAAGATGAACGAACGATGAGCGTAAGAGAGCTTTAGAAATCCGCTCTGGGGCCTGTCGCAAAAAATTTATGCGTCCATTTTCCATTTCGTTGTATGAAATTGGTTGTCTATATGCTGTATGGTTAGTGGTATAACACAAGAGGAATAAGATATACAGTGGTGCATATGCAAATATTTTCAACAAAAATTGCTTTTATTTGGGACGTGCAAAAAGAGCAATATAACAAAGACATGTGTCGTTTAATAATAATTTTTATACCCTTGCAGAGGTTATTATAATTTTGTCCAAGAGTGTGCAACGCAGTGAAGGAGACATCTCCGACTCTATATAGTCAAATATATATTCTTGATCAGGATCACCTCCTGAGTTGATATAAGCATGTCCGTCTGTCTGTGTCTACGCAATCTAGTCTCTCAGTTTTAAAGCTATCGTCTTGAAACTTTACACACACCCTTCTTTCCTTCGGTAGAGCAGTAGCACAAAAAAAAACATTTTTTGCTCTGCATGGCTCTCGCTCTCGATTTTTGACTACAGCTACGGCTGAGCGGAGCACAGAATATTTTTTCTGCTATTTCTATTGCTTTGAACTTTTTTAACTCGCTACGCTTTTTTCGCTTTTCTGCTACGGCTCTGCTCCCGCTCTATAAAATAGTGACAGTGGCTGCATTGCAGTAGTCAGAAAATGCAATCTCTGTTTTTTTTATTAGTTAAGAAATAAATCAAAAAAATAAATTTGGTTGAGCATAGACAAAAAGTATTGAAATTGAAAACATTGAATTTATAAGTGTTTCTTTGTATGCATTCCTAATAATCAAAATAGAATATATTACCATAGGTAATATGTATGTAATTTAATATAATTATTCTAAAACAATAACTTGCACATATTTTATTTACTTCTTTTGCAGGGTATTATAATCTTGTCAGAAAATGTGCATCACGGTTGAATGTTAACCAGCTGGAATTCCATAAACAATTTATGCTCGGATAGTCGATCAGTCTCGTGGCTCGTGTTACAGGCTTTACGCACGCGTATAATTCTAAAAAGAACTATATCTTACAGCTTCCATGTATCACAATAAAAAAAATGTGCTGTAATAAAATTTACTTTGTTTTTGAATTTAAAATATTTTAAAACATGGCAAATGGTAATTTTATAAAGATAAGAAACTCTATTACAAAAATTCTCAATAATATTTAAGCTTGAAATTTTAGGCGCTAAATAGAATTGACTCGTTATATCTCTTGGTAATAAAAAGGTTGAGAATTGACTCATTATATTTTTTGGTAAAAAGGTTGAACATTTAAAGTGATAAAATGTATTTAAAAAAAAAAAGTAAGTAAAGCAAGTGTAAGAAATCCAATTCAACTAGTGAAAACACTCAAACAACCCTGAAGAGACTGTAACGAACTATTTTCTTTGCTTCCGCTCGCCACAGTATGCCGCGGCTAGCTCACAGAGTCTGCGGGTTAGTTACACCAAATTTATAGTTCGACGTGATTGCCCGAGCCCATAAATAATACAAATAGCTTTACTTTGTGCAGTCTCTTTATTCGCTGCCCTTTCTGCTTACAATGATGGTTTACGCGGGTTCCCGAGAATGGGCCCCACTCCTAATGTCCGTGACCCTTGGTGTCTCCTTTGGCCGTCCTGGTGGTCTGCTCCGTTGCTGGTGTTTCCGCTGTTGCTCTCGTTGCCGGGGTTCCTCTTTGTTGTTCCGTCGTCAAGCCTTCCACCTCTTTGACTTGGTCCGGTCTGGCCTTCGGCTGCGCACTGAAAAGCCTCCACTAAGTCGCCGGGGATACCGCGCCTACGTGCTGTACTGCCGGGCTCGGGAGTTGGCGGGCTGAAGCCTCCGCTACACCAGGATAAACGCCGTGCTCTGCGCGCCAGCGTTACTGGTTCGGGAGATAGCTACTGGCTGTCGCCTCTGCAACACCAGGGAGATACGCCGTGCATGCGCACCGGCGGACCTGGTTCGGAGTGTGCGGCCTACAGTAGGCTCCGCTACGCCAGGAAAACGCCGTGCTTTTCGCACCGGCGAGTCCGGTTTGGGAGATGGCTACTGGAGGTCGTCTCCGTAACCCGCTGTGCATGCGCACCAGCGGCCCGGTTCAGAGTTTGCTGCCTACAGCCGGCTCCTCTACGCCAAGAAACGCCGTGCCTTGTCGCACCGGCGGGCCTGGATTGGGAGTCGCCGAAGTCTTGTCAGTTCCGACGGGGTCGGAAGTCGCCCGTCCAGGACCGTACGTCACGCCTCCCTGTCGGCCGGGTGACCACCGCCCGGGTCAAGAGCTGCTCGGTGGGATCGGTGCCTCCCCGATCGCGTTTCTAAGCGGGCGTGTGTTCCCGAGTCGGCTTATCCGTGCCCTGCAGGACCACGCCTGTTGGTTGCGAGTCAGGAATCCGCGTGGCGTACGCCAGACTTATTCCTTCCTCACTTCCTTGCAAGGCTACCTGCTTTGACCGGGAATAGCCCAACTCGACTCTGATACCCTGTAGCTGTCGAGAAAACCAGCCGACACCGATCCTTTCTCGTTCTGTTCTTCTCGTCCTCCGGAGCAAACCGGGCTCGGGATTCTGAGTTGGCCTGTCCTTTCCGTTGCAGGACCACGCCTGTTGGTTGTGAGTCAGGAGTCAGAGTGGCGTGCGCCAGACTTATCCTTCCGCACCTTCTTGCAAGGCTACCTGCCGGGGCCAGGAACCGGTCCAACACGTCTCCTGTCGCCTAGGTCTTTCCACGGAACTGTCCCTGTACTGATCCTTTCTTGTCTCGTTCGTTCTCCTCACGTTTTGCTGTTGGACTCTCCAAAGGCGGTCCTTCAACTCAAACAACACCGAATCCTTTTAGAAACGCTCTAACACTTGAATGGCGGACTCTCCACAGGCGGTCCTCCAACTCAACGCTACAAGCTTCCTAAAAAGACTCGTCCCGAGCCGCTCCAATGGGCCTCCTTTTATACCCTCTGGAGCGCCCGTTAATCATCTTGGATTCTGCTCCACAGATCACGCCACTCTTCCGTTGTCGGGCTGCCGTTACTCCTGCTTCCAATATCACGCCACTTTCCCGTTGGCGGGCTGCCGTTACTCCTGCTTCCAAGATCACGCCACTTTCCCGCTGGCAGGTTGCCGTCCGTGCGGCCGTTGCCCCTTTCCGTTCGGCCGCTGACCCCTGCTGTTGCTATGCGATGTGCCGCTGGCCTCCTTCGCCTCCCCTGTTGCTCCTTGCTCCTTTGCTGCTACCAGTCTTGTCGCCCATCCTGAACACCGCTGCGCGGCGCGCTCATGTGTTCACCGTTGCCTCGGGAGCCGTTACGTTCCACGTTGACTCCGTCTTCCCACTCGATGATGGAGATCTGCCCCTCACTGCCCTCACTGCCTTTCCATTCGTCCACTGGTGCCCCGGGGACCGTTACGTTCCACGTTGATTCCGCCTTTCCACTGGGCGATGAAACCTTGCATTTCCATTTTTCTGCTGGTGCTCCGGGAACCGTTACGTTCCACGTTGATTCCGTCTTCCCACTGGGCGATGTAACCTTGTCTTTCCATTCGTCTGCTGCTGCTCCGGGAACCGTTACGTTCCACGTTGATTTCGTCTTCGTACTCGATAGTGAAACCCTACCCCTCCCCGTTCGTATTGGTCCTTGGCCTATCTCCTGCGGCCACCTAATGATTGGCCACTGCTGTCTTAGCGTGTGAGGAGACTAATTCTCCTCACTCTTCCCCCCTTCTTCGGGAACGACAGAGACACTTGCCAAAGTAACGAAATCTTTGTAGCCACTCAATGCTCACCGAAAAAAAACTGTAACTGATCGCTTTCCTCTTTGGTGTGGATGCCCATCCACTTCCCCCCTCCTTTGGAAGACGGCCGATGGCTTCCCCCTATCATTGGCGTTGTTTGGTTGTTTTTTTTTTTTTTTCCCCCTTTTTTTTTTGTTTATTCTTCTACTTTACTAACCAATTGTTTTTTTTTATGTATTTTTTTTTTTGTAATACTAACTATGGTAACCCTTGTATTATTATTATTATTATTTTTTTTAATAAAATTTTTTTTCCCTTTTAATACTACCTGTATTAACCCTTTATATATATATATATATATATATTTTTTTTTTTTTTTATACTAACTTTGCTAACCTCTTTTTTTTTTTTTTTTTTAACTCCTCCTCACTACTCTCACCCCTTTGGCGCCTCCTCTCACCCGGAAGCATGTGGCACCTACCTGTGCCAGGATGCACCACCTTCCGGGCCGTCCTCGCCGTCTCGTCAACTCGGCCTTTATTCTTGCGCCAAGCTCCGGCGGCCTCCGCGGCGCCGGCCACAGCCATGGCCCCTTCTCCCATGGCTGCTCCTCTCTCTGCTCCTGTTGCGGACGTGGGGTAGGCGGCACCGCAGGCCATGGTGTCGCCTGCCGGACCCTCTTCTGACTCGGGGCCGCCTTACATGGCTTCTCCTCCGCCCTTTCCGCTCTTGGGCGTGGCGTCGGCGGTATCTTCGACTCCCACTTCGCTGACTGCCGCTCCCTGCCGGCGGCAGCCCTTCTCCTTGCCTTTTCCACTGTTTTTCGTGTCCGCCGCTGCCGTGCCGTTCTCGCTCTCGCTACCACCATCGCCCTCACGCGTCCATCGATGCGTCGTTGCCTTGCTTCCTTGGTGCTCCTCCGTCGCATTTGCTCTATCACCCTGACACGGGCCCTCGCCATGTCCTCCGTGGCTTTTATTATTTCCAGCCGCCGGCGGTCCCGCTCTACGCGCAGGTGCAGGCCCAACTCCTCGCTCCGGCGCCGCCGCTCCACCTCGACGGACCCTACCGGTATGCTTCCTCTTCCTCCTGCAGCCCGCCGGATCATCCATTCCGACCTCGCCTTCTTGGCGTCCCAGGAAGGATCGCCGACGATTTCTATATCACTCTCGTCCGACGACACTATTATGGAGGCACTCGTATTGCTGGACATTGCTAAGGCTGCTTGTTGACTTCGAATAGGCCGAACATCTCCCACGTCTCCCCTTATATAGCGAATCCATTTCCCGTTGCTGGAAATGTCCCGCTAATGCTCCCGTTACTTGCTCTCCTCCTCTTTGTGGGTGTTTTTTTTTTTTTTTCCGTGTGCCCGTTATGCGGATTCGATGTATTTATCTCGCTTTCGTCATTCCTTACTGTTTCCTCCGTGTCTTGACCCTTCAGCTCGCTAACATGGGCTCTCGTCTCCACTACCGTATATGGCCCGTCATACCGAGGCGCCAGTTTCGCCGCGAATCCTTCAGCTGCCTTTGATAGGTGGTGCTCCTTTGCCCACACTGTTTCACCGACCTTTGGGCTCCACTTCCGCCTTCTCAAGTTGTAATGTCGCGCCTGGTCCTGGGCAGCTCGCTCCATATTCCTCCGCACTATCACGAATGTTTCCTTAAGTTTCGCCGCGTTCTCCGTGGGTATTCCTTGTTCAGCTCCCGTGCCCAACACATTCTCATCGAACAGGGCTCGCGGCATCCTTGGCTCCCTGCCCTGCGTTAAAAAACACGGCGAGTACCTCGTGGATTCCGAGACTGTGGAATTTACCGCCAACATTAGTTCCGGCCAGTGTTCGTCCCACTTCCTTTGTTCTTCTCCAGCGAACTGGGCGATCATTGTTTTTACCGTCCTGTTCGCTCTTTCCGTGGGATTCTCCTGCAGCGTATATGGTGCAGTGAACTGATGGCGTACGCCGAGTTCTCCGAGGAATTTCTTGAAGCTGCGACTGGTGAACTGCACCCCGTTGTCCGTTATTATTATTTTCGGAACTCCATACCGAGCGACAATTCTCTTCCTGAATGCCTTCTGTAGCGCCTCGGTTGTTGCTTTTCGAAGAGGCACTATCTCGACCTGGTTTTCGACCTGGGCAGTGGGCCAACGAAATCCGCACACACCGTCGCCCATGGCTCCTCCGGAACCTGTGTCAGCATTTGCCCGGCCGTCTGCATCTGACTCGGCTTGTACTTCAGGCACGTCTCGCATCTCCTGACGTATTTCCGGATGTCCCTCTGCATCCCTGGCCAGAAATACCGGGCGGCCACTTTGGATATGGTTTTCCTTACGCCCAAGTGTCCCGCCGTTGGTGCGTCATGATTTTCCTTGAGGACCTGCTGCCTCATCTCCATCGGCACGCACAGCTTCCATAACGCCACTTCCTCGCTTCCGGCTCTATGCGGGACGTGGCGGTAGATCAAGCCGCCCTCTTCCACGTAATCCGGGAACTTATGTGGGCTTGTTGTCATCTTTTCTTTAATGCGCTAATCCACCCGCATTTTTTGTCGACCACCTCCATGACTTTTCTTAATTTTTCCACTACCGGCTGGCGGGACAGCGCGTCGGCAACCACGTTGAGCTTTCCCTTCCGGTAGCTGATGACACCCACTTGCTATTCTGCCAAGTGGGCTCTCGATTTTAATAAGCCACTTCAAAGCCATGTGGTCCGTGATCACGTCGAACTGGTACCCCTCCAGGTAGGGCCTCATTTGCCTTATGGCCCATACTATGGCCAGGCACTCCTTTTTCGTTGCGGAGTAATTTTTCTCGGCCCCAATCAACGTTCGACTGTCGTACGCGATCACTCGTTCGCCCTCCTCGGTGTCCTGGGCCAGGACCGCCCTGACGCCGTAGTCGCTGGCGTCCGTTTGCAGCGTCCGTTTGCAGCACGAATTTTCTCTCGAAGTCTGGGCACGCTAGCACTGGAGCCTCCGCCAGCCGTGACTTTAAAGTCTCAAAGGCCTCTTGGTGCTTGGTTGTCCATTCCCACTTTGTTCCTTTTCGAAGAAGATTGTTCAGGGGCTTCGCTATTCCTGCGAAATCTGGGACGAAACGCCGATACCACGATGCCATCCCTATGAACTGGCGCACTCCCTTGACGTTCGTCGGGGGTTGTAGCTCTGTAATCGCGGCAACCTTTCCCGGATCCATTCCGATCCCTTGGCTTGTTATCCGGTGACCCAGGTAGAGTAGCTCCTGCCTGAAGAAATGACACTTTTCCGTATTTATCCGCAGGTTTGCCGCTCTCAACCTCCTGAATACCTCTTGTAGATTCCGCATATGCTCCTCCTGGGTGCGTCCGATCACTATGATGTCATCCTGATACGCGAATGCGTGTGGAGCCATATCCGGGCCTATGACCTGGTCCAGGGCCCTCTGAATCGTTGGCAAGGCTGAGTGCAACCCAAAAGGCATCACTTTCCATTGGTATAGACCCTTCCCTGGAACGTTGAAGGCGGTGAATTTTCTGCTGATTTTCTCTAGGGAATCTGCCAATACCCATCCTTCAAATCGAGACTGCTGAAGAACCTTGCTTCTCTCAGCTGCTCCAAAATGAAATTTATGCGTGGCATCGGATACGCATCCTTTACTGATTTCGCATTGATTTGTCGGAAGTCCACGCACATCCTCCATTGCCCCGTTTTCTTCTTCACCATTACGATGGGTGAACTGTACGCGCTATTTGAGGCCTCGATGCATCTCTTTTCCAGCAATTCCTCCACCTTTGAGTTTATCTCCCCCTGAATCTCCATTTATCTTTGGATTTTTGGGGTAATACCGTTGTTTTATGGGAATGTCGTCCTTCATCGTGATCCTGTGCTGCGTTATGTTCGAGCAGCCCTTCTGCTACGGACAGTCTATCCTCCAGACAGCCGGCCCATCTTTTCCTTTTGGGTATCGAAATCAGGTGGCCTGCGCACGTCACTGTTGTGCCAAACTCACTGAGGAAATCCCATCCTAACACCAGATTGTCCTCCATGCAGGTTTAGGCAGGTTTAGGGTCTTTGTCCGATCGCCGAAACTTATCCTTGCTTGGAGCACGGCGCGTGTCTCCATATGGCTTCTGTTAGCCAGCTTCACTCGTCTCCTTGTTGCGATTCGTTGCCCGGTGACCTCCGGCCTCTCCGCTAATTCTTCGGAAATAAAACTCGCCGTCGCTCCTGTGTCCAGCATGGCCTTTATCTCCGTGCCCTCGACCTCGATGGTTGCCGTCAGCTGCTGCTTCTCCTCGGATAGTCCTCCTATTAGTTTTGAGAGGCAGCACCGTGCGATCCCGGCTCTCCTCCCTGTTGCTGAGACCGCTGCGCGTTTCCCGCCCTCTGGCAGCATTCCGTCCTCCTTACCCCTATTGCGCCGCACATCTTGCAGAACACTATTCGTGGGTTCCAGCATCCGCTGGCCCAATGGCCCATGCCACCGCATCTGTTGCATGCTTGTGCCGGGTTTTCCACAGAACCCTGCCTTGGCCCTGCTGCCCACTGCTGACTAGGCTGTTGCGGAGCCGACCCATGCTGGGTCTCAGGCTGCCATCTCGGCATCCAACTTTGGTTCGTACTGTTCTGTCGCTCCGGTGGGCCTTGGCGCGGTTCCTCTCTTTGCCACCTCGGTGCACATTGTGTGTTTTGGACGGCCTGGTGGTGGAACTCGTCCCGTTGTCCTTTCTGGGTCCATTGGTCCCTCTGGTACCTTGCCGCTTCACTATGCTGCGGTTCTTCTCTCTGCCACTTCTCGTTTACGGGCGGCTGACTGTGGCTCCACCTTTGTTCTGTGGCCACTTGCCTGTTAAAGGCCTCTTCCTCCTGCGTTAATTCCTCAAACTCCTCGGCTAGGCCCATCACCTCCTCTAAAGACGCGCAGGCGTATAGCCTTATGAACATCTTCATCCTTGGCATGCAGTTTTCGATGAGCCTCTCGATTACTTCTTTCGTGGTTCTCCCAAATGGTTTCATTAGTGACTGAAGGTCCACCATGTACTCTTTAAAAGGCTCTCCGCGACGCTGCTTCCGTTGGCGAACTTGGTCCGCCAACTTTTCGAAGTATCCTTTCGGCAGGAAAAAATTCTCGAAGCTTGCCTTGAACCTCGCCCATGTTGGCCATTCTTCGTCGTTCATGATGAACCATTTTTGGGCACTGCCCTGCAGTAGTTCTGGCATGGCCCTGGGGATCGTGTTTATGTCTAATCCGTATGTCTTTGCGGACCACGTTACTCGGTCCAGGAACTCTAACGGGTGCCGTCGAAACGAAACGACCAGTCTCGCACCTGTCTGGCTACTTTGGCGTAATCCACCGGGGCCGGAACATACTTTCTTGATTGCGGCTCTATGCTCCTTCCCATTCTTGGATCTGGTACCGCCAGGCTCTCTATAAACTTCTCGGTTTCGCTGGCTGCTCTCTGCCTGAGGGTTGATCTTTGTCCAAACCTTTCCTCTAGGCCGTGTGTTAGCGCCAGTACCTCCTCTTCCTTGGATTCGTCGACCCACCTCGCCACTGAGGATCTCATCGCTTCCACAGTCCCGTCTGCTGGTAGACCGATCTCTCTACACACTTCGCTCAGCTCCTCCTTTCTCAATGTGTAGATCCAATTCTTTTTTCCCATCTTTCTCTGCTATGTTATTTATAGACTCAAACGCAATCACGTAGTTTTCGCGCCAGGTGTAACGAACTGTTTTCTTTGCTTCCGCTCGCCTCAGTATGCCGCGGCTAGCTCACAGAGTCTGCGGGTTAGTTCCACCGAATTTATAGTTCGACGTGATTGCCCGAGCCCATAAATAATACAAATAGCTTTACTTTGTGCAGTCTCTTTATTCGCTGCCCTTTCTGCTTACAATGATGGTTTACGCGGGTTCCCGAGAATGGGCCCCACTCCTAATGTCCGTGACCCTTGGTGTCTTCTTTGGCCGTCCTGGTGGTCTGCTCCGTTGCTGGTGTTTCCGCTGTTGCTCTCGTTGCCGGGGTTCCTCTTTGTTGTTCCGTCGTCAAGCCTTCCACCTCTTTGACTTGGTCCGGTCTGGCCTTCGGCTGCGCACTGAAAAGCCTCCACTAAGTCGCCGGGGATACCGCGCCTACGTGCTGTACTGCCGGGCTCGGGAGTTGGCGGGCTGAAGCCTCCGCTACACCAGGATAAACGCCGTGCTCTGCGCGCCAGCGTTACTGGTTCGGGAGATAGCTACTGGCTGTCGCCTCTGCAACACCAGGGAGATACGCCGTGCATGCGCACCGGCGGACCTGGTTCGGGTGTGCGGCCTACAGTAGGCTCCGCTACGCCAGGAAAACGCCGTGCTTTTCGCACCGGCGAGTCCGGTTTGGGAGATGGCTACTGGAGGTCGTCTCCGTAACCCGCTGTGCATGCGCACCAGCGGCCCGGTTCAGAGTTTGCTGCCTACAGCCGGCTCCTCTACGCCAAGAAACGCCGTGCCTTGTCGCACCGGCGGGCCTGGATTGGGAGTCGCCGAAGTCTTGTCAGTTCCGACGGGGTCGGAAGTCGCCTGTCCAGGACCGTACGTCACGCCTCCCTGTCGGCCGGGTGACCACCGCCCGGGTCAAGAGCTGCTCGGTGGGATCGGTGCCTCCCCGATCGCGTTTCTAAGCGGGCGTGTGTTCCCGAGTCGGCTTATCCGTGCCCTGCAGGACCACGCCTGTTGGTTGCGAGTCAGGAATCCGCGTGGCGTACGCCAGACTTATTCCTTCCTCACTTCCTTGCAAGGCTACCTGCTTTGACCGGGAATAGCCCAACTCGACTCTGATACCCTGTAGCTGTCGAGAAAACCAGCCGACACCGATCCTTTCTCGTTCTGTTCTTCTCGTCCTCCGGAGCAAACCGGGCTCGGGATTCTGAGTTGGCCTGTCCTTTCCGTTGCAGGACCACGCCTGTTGGTTGTGAGTCAGGAGTCAGAGTGGCGTGCGCCAGACTTATCCTTCCGCACCTTCTTGCAAGGCTACCTGCCGGGGCCAGGAACCGGTCCAACACGTCTCCTGTCGCCTAGGTCTTTCCACGGAACTGTCCCTGTACTGATCCTTTCTTGTCTCGTTCGTTCTCCTCACGTTTTGCTGTTGGACTCTCCAAAGGCGGTCCTTCAACTCAAACAACACCGAATCCTTTTAGAAACGCTCTAACACTTGAATGGCGGACTCTCCACAGGCGGTCCTCCAACTCAACGCTACAAGCTTCCTAAAAAGACTCGTCCCGAGCCGCTCCAATGGGCCTCCTTTTATACCCTCTGGAGCGCCCGTTAATCATCTTGGATTCTGCTCCACAGATCACGCCACTCTTCCGTTGTCGGGCTGCCATTACTCCTGCTTCCAATATCACGCCACTTTCCCGTTGGCGGGCTGCCGTTACTCCTGCTTCCAAGATCACGCCACTTTCCCGCTGGCAGGTTGCCGTCCGTGCGGCCGTTGCCCCTTTCCGTTCGGCCGCTGACCCCTGCTGTTGCTATGCGATGTGCCGCTGGCCTCCTTCGCCTCCCCCTGTTGCTCCTTGCTCCTTTGCTGCTACCAGTCTTGTCGCCCATCACCGTTGCCTCGGGAGCCGTTACGTTCCACGTTGACTCCGTCTTCCCACTCGATGATGGAGATCTGCCCCCTCACTGCCCTCACTGCCTTTCCATTCGTCCACTGGTGCCCCGGGGACCGTTACGTTCCACGTTGATTCCGCCTTTCCACTGGGCGATGAAACCTTGCATTTCCATTTTTCTGCTGGTGCTCCGGGAACCGTTACGTTCCACGTTGATTCCGTCTTCCCACTGGGCGATGTAACCTTGTCTTTCCATTCGTCTGCTGCTGCTCCGGGAACCGTTACGTTCCACGTTGATTTCGTCTTCGTACTCGATAGTGAAACCCTACCCCTCCCCGTTCGTATTGGTCCTTGGCCTATCTCCTGCGGCCACCTAATGATTGTCCACTGCTGTCTTAGCGTGTGAGGAGACTAATTCTCCTCACAAGACGTGCGAACTTAATATACGACGCGACATCAAAATTTTCCTCGAGGATTTCCAAAGAACAAACGGCTTCTAAAGCAGTAATAGCTCTGATCGTTCAAAATTAAAACCAAAAATTAAGATCGCTCAAAGTAAATTTTTTGGTATAATTTATCAGCCACAAAGCGTGTCAGAAGCTTAAGCCAAGTTTTGGAACAAATAAACAAAAACAAATATTAATGTTAATGCGCGGGCGAATACACTTGAAAGTTGAACGTATGTACTCGTATGTCTAACATAATAAAAAAAAAAACAAAAAATAATTGTGAGCCGCTGAAAAAAATGTCCGGCAATAATTTCTTATTTTCGTGATGCCTGCTGCCCTCCATTCGACGGGCCACCTGCATTTGCCGTCATGCAATAGCGTTGTCTTGCACTCTCGCGGGATCTCACAGTCGCTCCACAGCACGACGAATAAATGCAGCTGAGGTCTGTAGAATTCTTATCGACGACGAGACGTTCGTGAGCTTTCGGACAAATTTGATACGCTTAGTCGCAAACAAGGTCCCTAGGTAGCATGGGTACAACTACTAACCATACAGCATATAGACAACCCATTTCATACAACGAAAATGGACGCAAAATTTTCTTGCGACAGGCCCCAGAGCGGATTTCTTACGCTCTCTTACGCTCATCGTTCGTTCATCTTACGCTCATTCTCGCATTAAATGTTTTGTGTTTCTCAGTCTCTAAACGGAGCGCGATGAAGAAGGTTGGCCTGCGCTTCGGTTGATCTTTGTATGTATGCGTGTCACACATTGACATACACTGGTGTATGTGTGCGTGCGATTTCGTTTCGAAGCCAGCGCACAAAATTTGGATTTTTCTTACTTTTCAGGCTTGCTACCCTAACAAAATTCGGGTATTCGTTATTTGATGAAATGACGAAAGAAATTATATTATTTCTTATAATATATTTTTTATTATTTCAGCATACATTTTTAATTTATTTAGGAATAAGATTAAGTGTTAGTAGTAAAATGTTTTCTCTATGTATACTTTTACGAATCATTAAAAATCAATATACTGAGAAAATTTCAGAGTATATTTCAGTCGGAGTCACTTAAAACGCCGATTGCTTTTAAACAAAGTCCAAACAAGTAAACAAGTCCATCAGCTGTTTTCGTGTCTTCACCCTCCCCTAAAAGTCATTCCATCGTTAGAGTAGGCCTGCACAAGCCTCTTGCAGAACAACAAAAACTTAAAAGCAATCGGCGTTTTAAGTGACTCCGACTGAATGTATGTGAATGTGAGACACGCATACATACGAAGATCAACCGAAGCGCAGGCCAACCTTCTTCATCGCGCTCCGTTTAGAGACTGAGAAACAGAAAACATGTAATGCGAGAATGAGCGTAAGATGAACGAACGATGAGCGTAAAAGAGCGTAAGAAATCCGCTCTGGGGCCTGCTGGGGCCTGTCGCAAGAAATTTTTGCGTCCATTTTCGTTGTATGAAATGGGTTGTCTATATGCTGTATGGTTAGTGGTGTTAGTAAATGCTGGCTATCAACATCTTCATTAATTAGGGTATGCAGAAAAACTACACTGAGCATTGTCCTACGATTTGATAAGCTAGCTATGTTTATAAGTAAGAGTCTTCTATTATAAGATGGAAGGCAAAGATTTGCATCCCAGCTTAGACCTCTAAGTGAATAAGATAAGAAATTCTTTTGTACGGATTCTATGCGGTCCTGATGTACTCCATATTGGGAACCCAGACACATAGACCGAACTCCAGTATCAGACGGACCAAAGAAATGAATAATGTTTTAGTTATGTACGGGTTGTTAAATTCCTTTGTCCAGCTTATTATGAAATAAAGGACTCCTTTAGCTCCTTTACTTAAAATTGCCGACCATATTTCCTCTACGGTTAATAAATTGAAATGCACATATGCACAGCACGACCCTTTTAGGGTCTTATGGTGGTCCACAAGGACAACCTTAGATTAAAATACCCTTCAACTTGTTTACCTTTGGTACTTTATTTTTATAAATACTATACCTTAGCATACTTACAAAGCATATTTAACCTTTCGCCTTCTTACAGGATAGCGGGAATTTTATGGATAACGTTACCTATAGTTAACCCTTTCATGCCCAAATTAAAATGGGCGTGGCTAACAATTTTTTGAGTAGACATATAAGCTAGAATTGACCCCAATATCAACTGACAAAAATTTCAATGTCCTAGGTGTCCTGGTTCAAGAGCTACAGGATGTTACGTATATGCAAACATATGCAAATTACAAACAAACTAAACAATATTTTCATGCGGGGTTTTGTTTTAAATACTCCCTTACCTTTCTTTATAAAGTTGCTAAACTTGGTATTAGGATAAAGTAATTATTTTAATGTTTATTTAACACTTTTCAAAAACCAAACTTTTCAAACTTTTTTTTTGCACAATGAATTTGTCAGCTACACTCTCGGGAAAATAGCTACAAACTGAACGCGTGTGCAGCTAGCTACCGAACAAATATGTATAATCTCACTCAACACTTGCAGCTATTTTTCTGCGAAAGAATCAAAACAAAAAGAATGAAAATACGGGAGATAGAGGCTCATAAATAGAGCCTATAGGCAACAGTGGGCATGAAAGGGTTAACGCTAGAGTAACGGATTATTCGCATGCTCAGTATATCCCAATTACGGACGGAATTGCGTTGGTATGGGAACAAAGAAACCTGCTTCGCCATTCAAGTAACTTATCTTTAATTAAGCAATAAACTTATTGAATTAAGCAATAAACTTATATTTATTCCCACAGTCTCATATGAGAAAATTGTTAGACGTCGGTACCGAACACGTTAGAAGTTTATTGTCTGTTTTAAAGGTGTACCATAGGATGGCTAGGAGCCTAGACTTCCTAGCCACCGCACTCAAGGTAATTGCGGGCCCACTTGATGCGGCCGATTTCGATATGCTAAAATTTTCCGAGGTATGCTTAATTGATCCCAAAGAGTGTCTTACCGGGGTGTCCGGAAACATTGTTTAGCGCAGCTGTGCATTTTGGGCCTGGGCGAGTGGTCGGCCAGCTTTCTTACGGCGTTGCTTTGAAGCTGGTCATCCGCTAGTTTGCCCATCAAAATCGTCAGTCCGATTTTCGTACAGAAATTGTGTCAATTCAACTTTATGCCATGAGTCACCAATGGCGTTCCAGCAAACTTTGATTTTCGTAGAGTATCGGCAAAGGAGAAGCCGTTTGTGGTGTTTAGAGGACCGAATGAGGACCTCGCTTTTGCGAAAAGAGGTATGGTGAAGTTTTTGATGCCATGTACACATTTTGTGGATTTTGGTTGCACGTTGCTCTGGCTTTTCGCTTGTGACTTTTGAACTCCTTCCACACCACACAGCCTTTATTTGTATAGCTGTGCCGTATGGTTTCCTCTGCAGTTTCTACATTTCTTAACGATAGTTTCTTTTTTGTTTGTGGTGCAGGGAGTGGAGTTTCGCACGTTCCCGCAGACTACAGAGACAGTAAATACGGAATACATACTATTCTGTTTATACTCATGGTAGTTAGTGCATGGCACTGCAACTTTGGGTTAAGTGGCTCTTCCACAGCCATTCTGCGATACAATAGATATTGCAACTTTAAGATTAGAGCAGATAACTGAACATTACAGAATTAAGATTTCTTGTTTTGCACCAGTTTTTGTTTTTACTTATCACTATTGTTAGATTAAGCCTATTTATTTTTTGTTAATTAGTTTTTTATTATTTTTTTTATTAGAAAGCCTAATCGATACATACGATTGGTCCGATATTCTGGCATGCAATGATCTTAATGTCACCTTAGAAATATTTTACTGAACTTTAAATACATTTTTTGACTCCTCTGTGCCATGGAAATATTCGTCCGCTTCAACAAATCTTCCTTGGTTTACAAGGTGCCTCACTCACCTTAAAAATACTAAAAATAGGCTCTTCCCTAAATATAAAAAAACCTGCAGTAGTATTGATTTCTCAAGATATCTACTAGCTCGGTCAAATTTTACCGTGCATAACGCTGAATGTTACAGGAATTATATTCGCCGCTGCCTGATACAATTTACTCACGATCGTAAGCAGTTTTATAATTTTGTAAACACTAAGCGTGAACACGTTTCTTTTCCACCTCTGCTTACATTTGAAAATGCATCTGCGACCTCTGATCAGGCCATTGCCGATCTATTCGCAGAATTTTTTCAATAAACGTATTCTCCGCCTAAATTGACAGATCAGCCTTACTCTAACACAATTCAATCAGCAAATCTTATTTTTTGTCCGTTTTTCTCCGAGAATAGCTTATTATCTGATCTTCCAAGGGTTAAACCATTTAGTCGCCAGGCCCGATGGAGTACCATGCTGTGTGCTAAAATACCGTGCCAGGGCTCTGTGCAAACCTCTTGTAGGACTTTTTAACTTATATTTGGAAACCTTGATTTTTCCCCTTAAGTGAAAGAAATCTTTCATAATTCGCTTACAAAAAAAAAAAAGGAAAAAGTCCGAGGCTGCCAATTACAGAGGCATCTCTTAACCCTTTACATGGCAATAACTCCGATTTTCTTGATTTTTTTTTTTGTTCGGTAGATAAGTAAAAATAAAAAATACACTTCTTTTTATTTTTTTTTAAGGTTGGTTTTTCTTAATTTTTTTTACAAAAAGGAAAAAAAAGCGATTTTTTAAACTTAGCGAAATTAATGATTTATTTGTATTATAATGCAACAAACACAAAAACTCAATAATATACAACTAAATATAATATTTTCCTGTTTTTAAACATTAATTGCATCAATTATACAATTTCTTTTGTTTTTTATATTTTGGATCAGAAACTGCACAACCAATTCAGATTACCACATTCACCAAATTGGCGGGGAAAGTAATCACCTCTTGAGTATTGGACAGAATTCTGAGTGATCAACACTTTTTATATAAAAAATGAAAGTTGCTGAACTGCATCAAAAAGATTTTGGACAGTTTTGTTACGCAGTTTAATAAATAATTGAATTTAAACGGTATGATGCAGATCTGCATCACCACCATGTAAAGGGTTAAAGGTCGGCAATTCTAAAGTTATTTGAAACAAGAAAGGAAAGCTAACTTCGGGCGGAGCCGAAGTTTATACACCCTTGCAGCTAAAACCGGATATATATCGCAAACATCGGCCGATCCTTATGAAATTTGGTAGGATGGATCAAAATATAATCTGTACCAAGTTCCAGCTTTCTATCTTCAAAAACACGAAAGTTGGGTCATTTCCGATCGTTGAGTTATATGGCAGCTATAGGATATAGTTGGCCGATCCTTATGAAATTTGGCATGTCGTATTATTTTGCCAAAAATAGCTCTCATGTCAAATTTGAACTCTCTAACTCTAAAAACACCAAAGTTATACCATTTCCGATCAATCAGTTATATGGCAGCTATAGGATATAGTCGGCCGATCCCGGCCGTTCCGACTTATATACTGCGTGCAAAGGAAAGAAGGGTGTGTGCAAAGTTTCAAGACGATAGCTTTAAAACTGAGAGACTAGTTTGCGTAGAAACAGACAGACGGACAGACGGACAGACGGACAGACGGACATGCTTATATCAACTCAGGAGGTGATCCTGATCAAGAATATATATACTTTATAGGGTCGGAGATGTCTCCTTCACTGCGTTGCACACTTTTGGACAAAATTATAATACCCTCTGCAAGGGTATAAAAATAATTACTAGATAAATATTTACTTAATTAAGGAGTTGACATCTTTAATCGACGAGGGGAAGTGAGTGATCGGACTTTGATTGGGACTGAGAAAAATTACTCAGTGACGGAGGAGTGCCTTGCCATAGTTTGGGCAATTAGCCAAATGAGACCCTAAATAGAAGGATACAAGTTTCAAGTAATCACGGACCACATGGCGCTGAAATGGCTCAAATGATGTATCCTTAAAGGACATAATCCAGGATTCCTCAATAAGGAATCTTATTAATTTATTTATTGTTTTCTGCTACACATATTATGTTGCGGTATTGTTGACAAATAAACATAAAGCAGCAGAAGGTACCGTGCCAGACCTCATAAAGTATATATATTTTTATCTCTCGTACTACTGTGATCTCTCAAACATAACAAATTAATAAATTTTTAACAAGCAATTATATGATCTGTTAAATTTTTCAAAAATATTTTTTGGACCTGTTTACTCTTTATTGTCATTGCAGATGGCATTGACATAATTCACAAAAACTAATTCACAAAATAATCGAGTCTTCCTTTTGTAATGAACACTGCACTATGGGCAAAAAGCGGCCAATTAGCGACATTTTTACATTTTTTTTGTTCCGTATTATTAAATTGACTTTATTTTCAGAATAAGAAAACTTCAAAAATATTTTTTGTATTTTGTGTAAGAAATATTTTTGCTTCAAGAAATTCCTCGGGGAGCTCGGCGTGCGTCACCAGTTCACCGCACCGTACACGCCGTAGAAGAATCCTAAGGAAAGAGCGAACGGGACGGTCAAGACTATAATCGCCCAGTTCGCTGGGAATGATGAAAGGACGTGAGAAGAGCCCTGGTCAGAGTTAACCCAGGCTGTGGCTGTGAACCCAGCAGTATTGAAGTCCACGGGATATTCGCCGTGTTTTGTAACCCATGGCAGGGAGCCAGAGATGCCGCGAGCCCTGTTCGACGAAAACGCCTTAGGCACAGGAGCTGGACAAGACACGAGTTATTGATACGTGGGTTAACAAGTAGATGTTTCCAGTTGGGTTGGAGTCCCCGATTTTAAATTAAAATGTGACTTGTGGTTGGGTTTAAGATTATAATCGAATTTATTCTTTAATTCTACCATTTGTCTTTAAATATCCAAACGTCTAAATGCACTTATGCTAAAGTAGAGGTATGTATTTTGGAAATGGAGCGGATGTATAAGTGGAACTTAAATCTGGAGTGGTTCTGATGCTTATGTTTGGTTGGCAAATTTATTGCCAAAAAAGTATTTGGTTACTAGATGTTGTGTTTGGTTGGCAACCTTATTGCCAACAAAGAATTTAGTTACTAATTTTTGGCTATCGTGGGGATCTTGGTGGGGGCCACCGAGAGTATTGCTGTGGCGGTACTTTGGTTTTTAATTTTTTGGCTGTCGTGAGGGATTCGGTAGGGAACCGCCGAGGGTGGCTGCTGAGGCGGTAACTCCTCCCCCCTCAGACTGAACTACCGACCATAGTGGAGCAATGGTAGGTTTGAAAGTGACAGGTGGAGTAATAGTTGGCGTAAATGTCGTAAGTGATGTCGCTGCTGCAAAAGTAGTAAATTTTTTTGAAAAACAACCCATTGAAATCAACACTAACAATAGTAGAGTTAGTATCAAGTATGTCGCTGTTGTGTGTTGTAACGGTTTGGCACATGTCCTGAAGTTACTTCCATCTACTAACAGGGTCCAGCCTTGCTCAGGGAAAGTGGGCGAGGTTCTTGTATCTTCAGTAGGGACATGGTCGTCACGCGAATCGTCGTAGATTGAATCTAAAAGATATTGGGAGAAGGATTCCGAAAAAGCATCGTGAGGGGGTGAAAACATTCCTTGGCTAAGGTCAATATTGGAAGTGGCTAAAAGTTTTTAAATAAGGTGGAAAGATTCCTTTCGGTGCCAAAACAAAAGATTTATTATAAATTCATTTTCATTAACGTTATAAATTGGGGAAATTTCTTTAAAAATAAATTAACATAATTAAATATACATATTTTACAAGAAGGTGGTTTTCCCTAACCCTAAAAATTAAAAAAAAGATATCTTCGTTGATAGCTAACATTATGGTAATGTGGCCGTATTTATAATAATTCAATTGTAATGCTTAAAAATAAAAATTCCGGTTCGGAGCTTAAAAAAAATAATATTTCAATTGGATTGTTTAATAATAATAATTCAGGAAGCATTTATTGATAATTAGATTTTAAAGTTTTTTTTTTTTTGATTACCTGTACGTTAAGGTATTTTAAAATCTAGCCAAGACAATATTCAATTTTAAATTTCAAAATATAATAATAATAATTTTATTCTTGGCATTGCTGGGGCTTATTTTGTTTTTAGACACAATCGTAGGTATTTTAAATGGTTGGTTTTTTGTCCTCTCTGGCAGGGATATTTAAAAATGTATTTAGGTGTTGTATTTGTATACCCTTGCAGAGGGTATTACAATTAATACCCTGCTCATATCAATTCAGGAGGTGATCCTGATCAAGAATATATATACTTTATAGGGTCGGAGATGTCTCCTTCACTGCGTTGCACACTTTTGGACAAAATTATAATATCCTCTGCAAGGGTACAATAATGTTTCAAAGTGGTAAAAACTCTTCTGGAGTTTTGCTCTGGCTCTGGCCTTGCTCTGGACGCCCAAGCACGTCAACAACTGATGAAAAAATTAAAACAGTGAAGAAAATTGTTTTGAAAAATCGTCGAATCACTTTCAGAGAAGTTGCTGAAGATGTCGGCATATCGCTTGGCTCGTGCCATGAAAATTTTCAAACATTTTGGGCATGAGAGGTGTGTTAGCGAAATTTGTTCCGAAATGGCTGAATTTTGACCAAAAGAACCGTCGCATGAGCATCGCTCAATAGCTGTTGAATGACGTCAACGATGACCCAGATTTACTCAAAAGGGTCATAACTGGTGACGAATCATGGGTATATGGTATGATATCGAAAACCAAGCCCAATTGTCCCAATGGAAGAGCCCAGATAAGCCTAGACCGAAAAAAGCACGCTAAGTTCGATCAAATGTCAAAGTTTTGATCACTGTTCGATTACCATGGCGTGGTGCATCAGGAGTTCTTAATATGGTCGTACGGTCAATAAACAGTATTATCTGGAAGTTATTTGCATCGTTTGCGAGAAAAAATACGAAAGAAACGTCCAGAATTGTGGAAAAAAAATTCATGGCTTTTGCATCACGATAATGCCCCTGCTCACTCATCTTTGCTTGTGAGAGATATTTTGGCCAAAAACAACACCACAATAATGTCTCAGCCACCGGTTGTTTTGCCCCAGGTGACTTTTTCTCGATCCCAAAACTAAAGAGACCTATGAAAGCAGAGCCAGATTAACATGTGTGGCTGCCCAGGGGCACTAATAATGTGGAGGCCCCCAACCCTTACAAATCTAAAATAATAAAAGAATTGACTTTTATAAAGAGATTTATTCTCGGTTCTTCAACGTATAAATCAACCATACAAGTCATACATATAATGAATCTAAAGATTATATATATTTATATCTATATAATTAAATATATCTTCTTCAAAATAGTTTGAAAAAATATATTTTTATTTGAGTTCCGGTTTTGATACAGTGTGATTGTTTAAAACTGCTTAGAATTTCAAAACAACTGCTTAGAATGTTAGAATTTCAGAACTGACTTATCTTTGGGGCTCTAAGTTTTTTTATGCCCTTGCTGAAGCTTTTTGCAGATCAAAGCTCGAAAGAAGCTTTTCTCTCTGAGAGGCTTTGTTTTCTGAAGAGAATAGATTGAGTCGGAACCTTTTACTTGAGGTGTCAGTTGACATGGAAGGCTTTGGGTCTCAATTAATCGAGCTGTAAAGAAAATGTGAAATTTCCTGTAATGTGGGCTCCCATTTAAGAATGGTTTAGTTTTAATTCACTTAAAAGGAGTGAAAAAGATTTGAGTTGGGATTTCTGTTTACCTAAATATTGTTTTGGTTTTCAATCTGAAGTGACTCTTAGAAATTGGAAATCTGAAATGAGGCTGTTTTCAGCCGAATTGGAATAATTAAATGTTTATGTTTTTACAAAAATTGGAATGAGGCTATTTGCAGCTGGGTTACGAATTTCAATACAAAAGGCTTCAGCTTCCCCATCCTTAAGAATTTAGCCTGTCCTCAGGCGGTTAGTTTGGGGTATAACTGTAGGTCATGTTCTTTATTTTCTGAACTTTTAGTTTCTTCTTCGGGACTAATAACCTTTTGTTTTTTATAATTAATTATTACCCTTTTGGGATGTTCTTAAATTTATAAATCAAATATATGATTATAATAATAATTATTATTGATAGTAGTATTAATAAAATTGTTTGGGTTGTAATATATTGTTTTGAATAGTTTTGGAACATTTCTTTGGCTACGAAATAGGATAAAGTTACGAGTTTAGTTATGTTGTTGTTTAGATAAATAGTTCGGGTGTAATCAAGCATAGTATTTGTTATTATAACATCTTCTATTTGTATAGAACAGTTGAATGCTTTTATTATAATGTTTCCTTCTGCTAATCAATTTTTATTTATACAATTCTGATTTAACAAAGTTTTCGGCAAATTCCATGTTATTATAATGTTGGGTTCAATATAATTTAAGTCGAAGTTCTTGTACATTTTTGTATATCTACATTCTGTATTTGTTTGTCTTAAGAGACCTATTATACATTTATTATTTCTTTTTATTTTTACTTTAAAGACTTGCAAATTTTTTATGTTATATTATTCATGCATTGTTTCGGTTATTATATTCTGATTCGGATCCGGTAAGATTTTATAAATGGGGGTTTAAAAATAGTACGAGGAATATGAGAAATTATCCATATTTCGTTAGTATTAACTTGTAACCAAGTAGATGTTTTGATATTTAACAATTTTTCTGAATTAATGTTTAAGCGGACCCGTTTTTAAGCGGGTCATGTTTTAGGAGCTTTGGGTTGAATATGCCTAATCTTGTAAATTGCATTCCTAATTCAATGTCTCCTATGTATTCTGTAAATTCTTGTAAATTGAAAATAAGAATTGCAAACCTTTAGTTTTCGTTTTGGTATTCATTTAAACGATTGGCTGTTTCTATTCCTTTATTAGTTGCATAAATTACTTTATTTGTTGATCCAATGTGCCAAATAAATATTTATAAAAGGTACCTACGAAATCTGCAAGTCCTCTTTTGTTTCGTTGAGCAATTTTGATTCCGTTTATTTCTCTATTTAATTTTTCTTTTAGATATTGAATTTGATCCAAATGTTCAGATTCTCGTGTTTCTTCCATTAGATTTTTATAATTTTTTCAGTTTTAGTTAAATTGACTGTGAGACAATGATATTCATAGTTAGTGGACAGATCTATATTACCTGGAAAATTAAGTATCCATTTTTTGCTTGGATTGGATTGATATCTATGTTATGACACACGGCGTGATATATAAGACATAATAAAGTTATTATATAAAATATAATTTTATTAAGCTGGGTTGTCTTCCGGTGATTCTCCGGTGGTTGTGATTCCGGTGAAATTTTCTTCTAGCTTTACTCTTGACAGAGCATAAGCTACCTGGTTTTCCTTTCTCGGCAAATATTTAGTAGTGTAGTCAAACTCGTTTAATTTTATTCTCCATCTTTGTAGTTTCATATTTGGTTATTTTATATTATGAAGCCAAACTATTGGTCTATGATCGCTTAGAATTTCGAATTTTCTACCAAAGAGATAAGACCTAAAATATTTAGTTTCCCAGACTATAGCCAAAAGCTCTTTTTCTATTGCTGAAAATTAATTTCATGTTCATTAAGAGTTCACTAGCATAACAAATAGGTTTATGATTTTGTGATAACACTGCGCCTATAGCGACATTGCTAGCATCTTTTATTAAAGAAAATAATTTTTCAAAGTTGGGGTAAATTAAAATAGGGTCTGATTTAATGAGAAGTTTTAATTTCTCAAATGCTTCTAAATATTCTTTGTCTGTTGAATTTATAGTCGAACCTTTCTTTAAGTTTACAGTCATGGGTTTTGCATTTTTAGCAAAATCAGGTATGAATTTTCTATAAAATCCACAGAGACCTAAAAATAATTTTATTTCTTTTTGGGTTTATGGTATTGGGATTTTTTTTTTTGCCTCTTTTTTTTTTTGGGTTTGGCTTTATTCCTTCTGTTGTTATTATATGTCCAAGGAATTCGGTTTCCTTTTTCATAAACTCACATTTGTCAAGTTGAAGTTTAAGATTAGCTTTTAGAAGTTTTGAAAACACCTTTTGTAAAGACAATTTGTGTTCCTCTAATAAAGTAGAAAATATATAATTATTTTATCCATATAAACAAGGCAATGCTGGTATATAAAATCTTCCAATAAATTGTTCATGCAACGTTGGAAAGTTGCAGGCGCATTTTGCAGACCAAATGGCATTCGTGTGTATTCCTAATGTCCTTTTTTAGTTGAAAAAGCAGTTTTTAAAATAGAGTTTTCATCCGTTTGAATTTGATAGAAACCCTTGGCAAGGTCAATTTTTTTAAATATTGACACTTTCCAAGTTTGTCAAGTATTTCATCGATAACAGGTATCGGATACTTATCATCAATAGTTATTTCATTTAGACTTCCATAGTATATTTTTATTCGAAATTTCTTTTTCCCTAATGCGTCCTCTTTCTTTGGGACTATCTATATTGGAGAACAATAAGGGGATTTCGATTTACGTATTGTTCCCCGATTTATCATTTTTTTAATTTGGACTTCGACTTCTTGATTATGAGCTTGGGGGTATTTATAAGGTTTTTGGTAAATAGGATCTTCATGTTTGGTTTGGATTGAAAGTTTTATAGCACTGGTAAAGGTAAAATTTTCACCTTTCCTAAACTGGATATCACTAAATTCAAATGGAAACAGGCTAATCAAAGACTTCGATCCTTCTACTGGCTTATGGGTAGGAGATCAAAGCTGAGAACTTCCACTAAACTCCTCATTTACAAGGCAATAATACGCCCTATCTGGACGTACGGCATACAGCTCTGGGGAACTGCGAGCAAGACGAATGTCCGAACTATGCAAGCTTTCGAAAATAGAGCCCTTCGAATCGCCACTGGGGCCCACGTCTATCATGACAATCGCACCATCCACGAGGTTCTCAATTTCCCTTGGGTCAAGGACGAGATACAAAGAAGCAGCGCACGTTACATGCAGAGGCTTCATAATCACCCGAACCGGTTGGCCAGCTCCCTGCTGGACAGCAGCGAGCAACCCAGAAGACTTAAAAGGACACACCCGCTGGACCTCCCCTTACTACTCTAATTTTTTTTTTCTACCATATTAATATTTAAAATTATCTATTCGTGAAGTTTACGTGGTAAAATTTAATGGTTGTCCCTAATGGACAGTTTTAAATAAACTATTACAAAAAAAAAAAAAAAAAAAAACTAAATTCAAATGAAATGTTATTTAATTTAGTTCTTTCTTCTTTATTAAGATGATTTATTCGAAATTTATTATTTTCTTCCAAGTCATTATTAATTGCAAAATTAAAAGATGTATCCTCAGATGAAGGTGGACTGAGATAATCTTCCAATGTTCCCATTTCGGAATTCTTGAAATCTTCGTGGTTATATATCATGAAAAAAACAAATCCGCTCAAAGTGACTGTTTTCTGTTTATAATTAATTATTGCTTCACATGCTTCTAAATACTCTCTTCCTATCAATTTATCATATTTTTGGGAAAAATTGGGAACCCAAAATGGTTGTTCGATCGGACAAAGTTTACTTGATTTGAAATTTACGGACTTATTTAATTTAATTACACCATTAATTGTGTGCACTTCTGACGTTTTTAATGTTTGTGGGAAATTAAAATAATTTTCTTTTATTAGGTTGATTGAACTTCCTGTATCTATTACACTTTTAAATGGGCGACGGTTAATAGTTATTCTGATTTAAGGATTTCTATTTCTTCTATTGGATCCGAGGCTATTTGATGAAAATTTTTGATTTCCATTTTAGATTGATCGCTTGAATATTCACGCTGTCTTTTCAATGGTTTGTTAGAATTAGTACCTTGTAAAGAAGATGTTGGCTGTTGATAATTCATATGATTCTGAGCTCTACCTTGATTTAAGTTTTGCTGCAATTCCTGTCGAAATTGTTGAAATTATAACTTTGTTGATTATTATTATTTTAAAAGGAATTATTTCTTTGGAAATTATTACTTTTTTGTTAATTTCTCGTATCTTGTCCGTTTTTATTTAAATTATGTTGTGATTTAACTTTATCAGAACCAGAATCATAACAACCTTCTTGTTGTGCTACTTGTTTAAGTTTACTGACTGTAGTTATATCGTGCCTTGCTAATGTCATGAATAGCCTGTCAGGAAGTTTTCTCATTATTACATCTTTTACAGTATTATTCATGGCATTATTATAAATCATTGTATTTAAATTATTGTTTTCTAACGACAACTTGTTTGTTGTGAAAAATATTTTATATTCTAGATCCTCGACGAACTTACGAATGCTTCCATTGAAGGGGGTATTGTAGAGTCGTCTTAGTAATTCCTCGCATGGGGTTTGGGTTTTGTACTCATCGATGAGAGCACTCCTTAGATCGGGCCAATTGGTTGCTACTGATAGCTGGGACACTCGCAGTGCATCTCCTGATAATTGCATCTCAATTGCACTGAAGAATACAGCTGTTTGACGCGGATCAGTTGATGGATTCAAATTTAAAATGCATTCGATCCGTCTGATGAATGCACTTAATTCCCTGGTGCTTCCATTAAAATTGGGAACTTGCCTAATCTGGCTTAAAGCCTGATTAAGGTGTAGCTCGGAGAGTAACTGGATTTGTGCCACTGGTTCACTTTTTGCGTCGAGCTTGTTGGTGAGGGGGGAACGCACATACATACGATTCTATTTTTAGAACTCTTTCCATGTATCCGTCAACAAAAATGTGAACCTATGTGTGTATGTGTGACTCCTCGCACGACGGAGTAAAAATGTTTTGGCTTCCAAATTTCAATTTCAATTTCTCGTTTCTGTTTTCGATGCGCCGATGTGGTAGTTGGTAGAACAAATAGTATTTTTTATCGCCGCAGATCGAGATAGGATGGTAGCGTAATGCATAGAGTACTTACTCTATGTGTAATTTTTCTGTGTTCAAATCCTCGTAAGGACTTTGAACTTTTTCTTTCTTTTATAATTATTATTATTTTTTTTTTCTTTAATTGTAATATTTTTCTTTAATTTTACAATTGTAAAATTGTTTAATTCTTCATTATGTCCGGCTAATAAAATTTCAAGGGAGTCCTTCCGGCATTGGGTCATCCGACACGTCCGTCACTTATTTTTATAACAATTGTAATACAATGCAATTAAAAATTATAAAAATAACGTAAAAATTAAAAGTAAAAAAAAAAAAAAATAATAAAAAAATAAAAAGTAAATATAAAAAGAATCATAAAAGTATAACTTTATCAAAATTGAAACAACCGCCCGCTAATGAAGTCGAACCCAAGACCCCATGAATAAGGACCACGCACTATCCATCTAGGCTACCCTTGAAGTCGATTTTATGATACTTAAAATTGGTGTTAAAGGAGTCGCTAGAATCTATACCAAAAACAGAGTTGACGAGTAAGGATAGTAAAAGATATTTCTGATCTCTTCACTCTTACATTGGTTCGATTACAACGTTTCAAACATTCATCGTTCCAAAGATGTTACGATCTAAAAATAGAATTCTCTCTCTCCCTATCTCATCTGCCAGCCGTTCGTCGTGGAACCCGCTCTCAAATGTTTTCATTATTACAGCGGGTTCCACGACGGAAAAAATGAAAACATTTGAGAACGGGTTCCATGACGCGGCCTACCAAAATGCCGTAGAACCCGCACTTATAGACATTTTTACAGCGGGTTCCACTTCGAACTGAGACGATGTTAGGGTTATTTTACAATTTTGTATTTTTTTTTTATTGGATTATTAATTTAGGAAAACACATTAAAATAATAAAACAATAATATAAATAGATTTAAAATTAAAAAAAAATGGACTTCCCGAGCCCGGTTTGAACTCGTTTTACTTTGCACACCAGCCAAGCACTCTACCACTCGGCTATTCCTCATTCGTTGTCGCGCGAAAAATTTCTCAAACTTAACTTGTCGCGCAATGGAACCCGCTCGTTCCAGCGGGCTCCACTGCTGGAACCCGCCATAGAAAATTTTTCTTTGTATGAGATGTCCCATCTATGTACTTTATAATCTTTGCTTTTACACATCCTACCGACTGCGCCAATTAAATATATTCTTCAAAATAGTTTGAAAAAATATATTTTTATTTGAGTTCCGGTTTTGATACAGTGTGATTCTGTTACGGATTCTGTCCCCCCCCCCATTCTCGATTTTAAATTTTGACGATTTTCAATGGGCTGGCAAATGAACACAAATTATTTTTTAGGGTTGTAACTGTGCATACATAAAAAAAGGAAGAAAACCATTTTACATAATTTTTTTTTTTTTGTTTTTGTTGTTGTTTTTTGGGATCAAAGAAAAGCCCTTCTTTTCGGCGGCGCATGTGATTTCCGCTCACAGGAACATCTGAAACCAAAAATTCCAACGGGATTAAAAAGAGGACATGTTTGGCTCTCGTATGAACTAGGATTATTAACTTTGCTCAAAAATTAACAAAATGGCGGACCTTTGAAAATCATTTTTTAAAAATTTAGTTTTTTTTAGCCACAAATCAAGCTGAAAAGTAAAGAAGATCTTCGCCGATTTGATTTATCCTAGTTCATACGAGAGCTATATATGCATAGAATAACGTGTTAAAATTTGAATAATAACGTGAATAACGTGTTAAACCGATTGGATTAATAGTTTTTGAGAAACCTCATGCGCCAGTCGTAAAAAACTGTTTCGAGAAAAACGCGTTTAAAGTTTTGAGAAGCAAATTTTTGGGTATAAAACTACCTACGTTCAATCAGCTATGCCATATCCATTTAAAATTCCTTCCGTTTCCTCATAGGCTTGGTTTTCTTCTGCTCGTTGGTCTCTTCGAGCAATTCTGGCTTCTCTGGAAGCCTCAGTGAGGTCCTCCTCAGCCTGCGTGATGTGCTGCTCATCGCGCGAGTTAACATGCCCTAGTTAACATTCCCTCTCCACAGCCACAGGGAGAGAACACAGAAACGGCAACTGTAAAAACTAACGCCGATGGAACAACAAAAAGATCGCCAAAAAGAAGAACTCTGACGGACACGCACAATTCTCGTGCACTCATACATATTCCCCTACATACTTCTTTTTAATAAAAAGATTATTCTTATTCTGTACTCCAAGCTAAACGGTCGTTTATTTGCAAGCCTTCTTTCCAGCGTTTGAAAAAGAGATAGCCATATACGAGATCTCCTCTACTCCCTCGGTTACGAGACTGTAACTGGCGCAGCCGGACTACGAACAAGAGATTAACCATGCCCACTACGCTTATCGTTCAAATTTGCTTGTAGGAGGTGAGTGAACAGGTGACAGCAGTGGTTGTGACACATTAGTAGTGAAATAATTACAAATAATACATACATACTTAAAAGAGAGAACAATTGCAAAGGGAAATAAAACATAAGTGCAAGTGCAAATGGGATTTCGGGAGGGAGCGACACCAAAAATGTGCAAATAAAATAAACGAAATCAAATTCTAAATGCCAAGCAAGCGACCGTATATGTGCACATCAAACGCTAATAAGGCACCGGTATCATCAATACCAAGGACCGTAAATAATGATTATGAGTTAAAAAAAATTGAAACCCAAAACAGTCTCCAAAAAAATTGAAAAAAATTGTCATAAGTTAAATTTTCATGGCGAATTCAAAAAGAAGATAAATTTTTTTTTCAATTTTTATGAAAAAAATTGATTTCTAATAATTAAAATTAGTTTTAATAATAAAAAATTAGTAATAATTATTAAGTACAATTTTTATATAAAAATTACGCAATAACTTTTATTTTGTAATTTTTATTATATAAATTGGAAAATAAAAATTATTCGATAACTTTTATTTTAAAAATTGAAAATAAAGATTGAATCTATATATCTTTTGATCCGTTGAAGCGGATATTCACGCTTGGATAAACGAATATTCACCAAAGCCCATAGATCCAAGCGTGAATATCATGAGCTATTGGGAGTCGAAAAAATTCACGTATCCACGCATGTACCGTCTGGCTCAAATAGTACATGCAGTGCCTGCAACGCAGGTATCGGTTGAAAGGGCATTTTCGGCCCTTAAATTAGTAATTACTGATCTTAGATGCAACCTTGCCGAAGACTCCGTGCAAAAGTTAATGTTCTTGAAATTAAATAATTAGCCATTTATATATTAAAAACTGATAAATTGTTGTAATTTAATCTTGATTAATAATTTAATGAACTACTCTTTCTCAGCCGCCGCAACAATAGTTGGGTTAGTTATTATAGTATAGTTATTATAAATAGTTATTTATGAATACTGCCAATACTGCACAGGCACATAAGCGGATAAACATATATACATACTTATTATATACCATCTGAAAGGTATTGATGTGTAGATCATATATATACATATATATTGGATCTGGCTTCAACGGATCAAAAGATATATAGATTCAATCTTTATTTTCAATTTTTAAAATAAAAGTTATCGAATAATTTTTATTTTCCAATTTATATAATAAAAATTACAAAATAAAAGTTATTGCGTAATTTTTATATAAAAATTGATACTTAATAATTATTACTAATTTTTTATTATTAAAATTAATTTTGTTTGTAGGGGGCGTGGTTTCCGCAAAAGATTCCAGAATGGGGTTGAAAATTAGAAGTCGGGGGCGTCTTTAGTGTAATTACAAAAAACGCGTTCAGCTTTATTGGCTGCGTACATCGAATTAACTTAACTTAGAAAAGCAAACACGGCAAAAGTAATAGAAAAAATACGATCGACGACGGCCGACGAAGGAGCGAGAGCGCAAAGGGGGCGAGCGCGGATGCGCTCTTCAGCGCGGGTGCGCTCTTCAGTGCTGGTGCGCTCTTCAGCGCGGGTGCGCTCTTAAAGTTGCGGCACAACGGCCCCTCACGTAAACATCCTCCCCCCTTGCAATCGCTCAGGTTGCAATAGATCCCTCGTCGCTAGCTATGCGTCACTGCAGCTAGAGGGCGTACACGGGTCGATGAAGGCCCCCGTGTCGAAGATCCGGGTCCCGGTGTTGTCGCTGTTCCGGGTCAGCAGCGACGATAGGGTGGGCGCAGCGACCGCGTCCTGCGGGGGCCCTCGAGGAGAGGCGGAAAGTTGCCTAGGCGTGGATGACGCGGGCGGAAGAGCGGTGGACGGCACCCGATGAGTGGCGGACGAAAGCAGTGGAGCGCGTGACGACTGCCAGCCAGTGGCGGAAGAATGCCGAGGAGTTATCGAAGAGTGCCGGGAGGTCGGCGGCCGTGGATCGGTTTGGGAATGCCGGAAAATGGCGGACGCAGGGCGAGAAACACCCGAACCGCGCCGGGAGTTGGCGGATGACGGCCGACGAGAGAGCGAGACACCCCGTGTACTGTCTCCCGCGGGCGGTGACCGGTGCTCCTTGTTCACGGGGTGCAGCAGCGTGTGGTGATCCTGACCACACGTCTTACAGCCGTCCCCACGCCGACAGGATCCGTCGGAGTGCTCGTGGGCCAGGCAGCTCGAGCAATAGCGGTTCACGAGAACCGCTCGGAGCCGCTCCTCGGCACTAAGGCGTAGGAAGCGCCGACACCTCTTCAATGGATGGATCCCATTGCAGACTCGGCATCGGTAGGATTGTGTACCTCGAGTACATCTGCTCTCCAGTGACGGATCAGTCGGATCATCAGCTGATTGCCACCGTGCAGCGTGATGCGATGTGTAAATCGAAGAAGGAGTCGAGACAAAGTCGTGTTCGCATCCTGAATCGAAACCCTGAACCAGTGAGTCACCAAGGCTGCGGGCAACTCGTACGGAAAAAACAGACACGCTGCGGGGGTTAGCTGGAGACAATGGGCCTGTCAGCACCCATCCAAAAATGGTCTCCTGACCTAGAAGCGACCCGCAGATGTTAGCCTTGGAATTACAGAGGAGAATGGACGGAAGAATGTCAGCTCCTAATAACACATCGATTTGGGAGCTCTCAAAGAAGTTGGGGTCCGCCAGGGGAATGTCGGGCACCCCCTTGAGAAGATCTCGCGAAAACGGATATGATGGCAGATTTCCTGCCAACTGCGGCAGAACGTAGGCCGCAGTCTCTAATTGTAGCCCGGGTCTAGACGGCGACCGAATGGAGAAATGGCACAATTTTGTAGACTGCGCGGAAATGGTCTGATTAAGGCCGGAAACTTGGGCTTGAATCGTCTTGAAGGGAGGCTTGACGAGGTTGAACAGTCGTTCCGTTATGAACGTCGCTTCGGACCCTGAGTCTATCAGTGCTCGTGCCTGGACGGTGCACCCCAAATGGCACACGTTAATAAGGGCCGTGCCCAGTAGGACGGCTCCTGACCCGGAAGCGAAACACACCTGCACATTCGACTGATCCTCTGAGCCGTTTGTTGACGTAGGCGGACTTGAAGCGGTAAGCTGCGTAGGCGGACTTGGAGCGGTTGCGAATGGATTGCCGCGGTGCAAGAGGGTGTGGTGTCTGCTGTGGCATGTGGAGCAGGTATGGGCGCTCGTGCAGTCTCGCTGCTGGTGCCCTCGGGCAAAACAGTTTAAACATAACTGCTTCCTCCTTATGTAGTCAGAGCGCCCATTTACATCCATTTCTAGGAAACGCGGACATAAGCGAATGGGGTGGTCCTCCCTCGAACAGAGATCGCAGCCCTTTTGGCCCGAAACCACTCGAGTCTCGTATGAAGTGAGCCTCCGAGCAGGGGCAGTAGGAAGTCCCGACCTTGGCGGAAATTGCACGGAGCCACTAGGCCTGACGTCGTCGATGGCCTCCAGAGTGCGATGGCGCTCTGTCAGGAAGTTATCTAATTCCTTCCATGTTGGAATCTCGGCCTTATTATGTACGGATTGCTCCCACATAGAAAGTGTGACCTTGGGGAGTTTTGACGAAATCATAAATACAAGGAGACAGTCCCAAGCCTCAACATTAACGAAGGACATTTCTAGGGCTGTCAAACAACTCTGAATGGTAGCTTGCAGGTCCTTCAGCGCGACCCCGGACTCTTGCGAAATAGCCTGGATGTTGAAAAGGATCTTCAACTGGCTGTTGACCAATAGCCGCCGGTTCTCAAAGCGGTCTGTGAGGCTTTGCCATGCGGCGACAAACCCCTCATGGGTAAGCGGAGCCTTAGAAACAATGGCGTGGGCGTCACCACTTGTTTTGGACAATAAGTGGAACAACTTCTCTACCGGGGTGAGCCGTGAGTTTTGGATGTAAATGGCCGTAAACAAGTCTCTGAAGGTGGGCCACCGAAGATAATCACCCGCGAAGACCTCGGTATCCACCGGAGGTAACCGGCAGCCTGTAGGCGCGGGCGTGTGGACATTGACGGGAGCCTGAGTGGATTGGGACGCAATTTTCTCCCGAAGCTGGGCAATACATCTCGAATAGACGGAGTAACAGTAGCTGTACTTCGCTTCCAGCACTGTCGAGGCGGCCGCATTGTCGTCGGACACGGCTAGCAAATCGGAGCAGCTCTCATAGCTCTTCTCCACCTTCTCCCATAGTGCCTGAATTTGGTCCCGATGAACTTCGCACATGTATTGGGAGCCTATTTCCGTTTCTGGGGCGCCCGGAGTACTTATGTTAGCCTCAAATTGGATAATTCGATCTGTTGTGGCGATGAACTTTTTCAACGCCACTTCGACCGCACTTGGATCCATTTTTGCAACGGAGTGAGTCTGCCTCTGTGAAGGACCGGGGGTTGTATTGACGGATTCGTCACTCCTTGCCCTTGGACTGGCACTGGTAGCCTTAGGCTTCAAAAGAGGCGTGCGCGGAGATGCGGATTGAGATCTGTCCAAACGGATGGCTGGGATCGAACGCGGCTTTTTGTCGTCTCCCGTGGGCATTCTCAGAGTCCAATTCGCTGGTCAGCGCTTGTCGACTGACTCGCACAACAGGTGCCTCGTACGAAGTGGTGGCCGGTCGCACTAATGTGATGAGAACGGTGAGATCGCGGATGAAAGGCAATTACAAGGAGCAAGTGCGAACTAGTGGCGCCGATGTGGAAAGGAAAGTCGTGTGCGGCACAATTCGAATGTGGAAAGAAAAACTTCAGGCACCAGAAAAAACCCAAAAGGAGACGAGGTTTGTTCGGATTATAGGCGGATGTTGCCGGATGCGGAGTAGAAGCAGAGTTGGAGGCACGAAAAAATGGAAAAAGTACCGGAAAATTCGTGCTTGTTCGGAAAAAAAATGATGACGGTTTATATATGTATGTATATTTCGACTTGTGTGGTTCGTACTGAATTTAATATATACTGAGATATTAAACTCTTCACTATTTTCGAATTTGCGGAGCCGGAAGGTGGACTTAACTTTGGCTTGAATTAAACACACAAAAATATAAATAATTAATTTTTTGGCTTACTTTCGGATTTAAATATGACGGAGCCAGAAGGTGGAGTTGAAAATCTTAATTTTTAATCAATTGAGGTTAATTATCACGAAGCTGGAACGGTGGAATTGAAACCTAAATATTTAATTAATTGAATTTAATTAACACGAAGCCGGGAAGATGGAATTAAAAACCGCGGCTCTATTCGGACAGAAGGTGGATAATTAAATTAATTAATTATACTTTTCCGATAATTAAATCTTCGACTTTAATTATTGAGTGGCCGGAAAGGTGAATTAAAAAACCTGGCCCTTTGCTCAAACGGAAAATAAGAATTAAATAAATTTTCGTAGTTATAATTATAAATACATAAATTTATAAGTAATTGATTTTTTAATCTATTTTGTTATGCAGCCGGTTATGCCGTCGGCACCCTGTACGTACCTCAAAGAAAAATAAACAGAACCGAAAAACACAACACGGCTAGGTCGAGAATTTAAGCGACACAATCACGGATTTGTAGTGAAATGGCGGTTTATAATTGTTGGTTTTAGAAAATGCAAATTTTTTTAATTTTATCGGCTATATATTTCCTGAAATTGGAGGCAGAAAATATTTGGAAATTATATGGACATGCATGCAAGTAGGGCAAGGGCATGTGGGGCATATGATGGTACAGTAGAGCTTCGATAAGTGGACTGTATATGTTAAATTTTATCGGTTATATATTTCCTGGAATTGAAGGCAGAAAATATAGGGACATGCATGCAGGTACGGATATATGTAAGGGCATGTGGGCATTTGTTGACACAGTGGAGCTTTGATAAGTGGACTGTATAATTGGGGGAACAGAAAAGTTATGTGGTGTAAAAAATGACACTGATTGAGGAAGATAAAAACAAATATTACGACAGCGGCGGACTGTTCGGTGAATTTGGAAATTCCGGAACTAATTCACACCGGTAGCCAATATTAATTATGCCTTCTTTTTGTCACCACACAATTTCACTGTTCACTTGCAAATTTTTCGCGGATTAATTGCACCAAAAAATATGTATGTGCGTATGTATGTATGCGGATGCACATATGCCTCGACCGTTGGCAAGCGAATGAATAACGGAGAGGCCGAAAACGGCGAGGAATATGGGCAGCACACAAAACGGAGACGGATAGAAAAATTTGCCGAATTTTAAGATTATTATATGTACATAGATTATTAGAAAATCTCAACCTGCCGTTGTGTCGGAAAACTCGGACTTGGAGTTGACACGGAGGAAAAAACAATCTTGCAGCAGTGTGAACGAAATTTAATGTTCGGATCACTGCTGAAGACCGGCAGAGAGATGGGGACGGAAAAATGTACTTATCTTTTGGCGGAACAATGCCGAGAACTGCTGGCAGAAGAAAATCCAGTAATTATCCGGCTCGAAGGACCAATGTTTGTAGGGGGGCGTGGTTTCCGCAAAAGATTCCAGAATGGGGTTGAAAATTAGAAGTCGGGGGCGTCTTTAGTGTAATTACAAAAAACGCGTTCAGCTTTATTGGCTGCGTACATCGAATACTAACTTAACTTAGAAAAGCAAACACGGCAAAAGTAATAGAAAAAATACGATCGACGACGGCCGACGAAGGAGCGAGAGCGCAAAGGGGGGCGAGCGCGGATGCGCTCTTCAGCGCGGGTGCGCTCTTCAGTGCTGGTGCGCTCTTCAGCGCGGGTGCGCGGCAGTTGCGGCACAACGGCCCCTCACGTAAACAAATTTTAATTATTAAAAATCAATTTTTTTCATAAAAATTAAGAAATAACTTTTATTTTGTAATTTTTTGCTTTTTTAATTATAACCGTTACAGTCCCTGATCAATACACAGCAGCAGCTCAACAGAAACAAAAAATATAAATAAAAAAAAAAAAAAAAATCGACATCTTGAACTGCTGTGTGTGGCGATCGTGTGTGTGTGTGTCGGAGAGCACTTTGTGTGCACATGTGAGAGAGCCATGCTACTATTGCATCAGCCTATAGCTGAATTGCGATTGGTTGTTGTGGTTTGGCGTCTCCAAGAACAATCGTTACGACGCGCCGACAGCCTGGCGCCGCTGTCGCCGAGTTGGGTTCACTGAAGAAGCAAATTAAGGAAATAGATCAGTCGAACATTAAACTTCGTTGTGACCAGAGCTCGATATCAACGCGTATATCAATCGCCGACAACGGAAGAGGACAATCTGCACACAGTGGTTTACAAAGATAAATGTAAGTTGTGTGATTAACGACCGTATATGTGTACAACAATCGCTGTTAAGACACCGGGATCGTTTCCATTTGTCAATTTACATGAATGCAAATGTATTATTATGAAAAACAAAACAAGAACACTAAAAAAAAAAAAAAAAAAAAAAAAAAAAATGGTAGAATAAATTAAACCTGCACAAATATTATACTGTTCCCTTCGGCAAATATTAGGCAAACATTGTATGTATTTGTGTTACGCCGCTCGTGAAACTCTTGTTGCGTCGTTGTGCAGTGGCTGCCGCCATGAGCCGATTACGCGACGGAGTGGCGGAGTGACACTTGGTGCCGTTTGGCTTGTACATTGCTGAATTCCCTTTTTGCACTACACACTAAAGAATAATAAAATTATTTGAAAGAAAATGCTATACATTCATTTCTATATTATATGTCAAAAAAAAAAAAAAAAAAAAAAAAATAAAAATAAAAATAAATAAATAAATAAATAAATAATAATAAGAAAAAGAAGAGAAAACAACAAGCATTCCATGAACAACATAACTTTTATTGCTGTCACGTGTTCACTAACCTCTAATAAAAAAAAAAAGAAAAATAATATATATATATATTTTTTTTTGTATATTTACTAAATTGCATACAACAACAAGGTGGAAGGAAACACAGCAGCACTACACGAATGGCATACAACTTACACTAAACACAGAGAAGCAGCAAAACTACAGGTTTTCCTTTTGCTTTGTCAAGAATACATACATATATGTACATAGTATCACATATTATAGTACACTATTTAACCACATTAATACACAAACGAAGCCGTGTGGCAAATTTATCCTAATTTATACTATACTTCAAAAATACATACACATATAATTAATTTACATATATATAGTTGCTACTTTACATATTATTACTATTCTATATACATTACATACGTAGCATTACCATACTTCAATATAGCCAGTTTTTTTTCTCAATACATGTAAAACAGTCACCACTAGTAACATAGTTAGGGGCAGATTAGATCTAAAGAGCGTGGCCAGAGAAAAGGAAAGCGATAGAAACAAAAGAGAAAGACCAGCTAGTTCAATCCCAAAACAATATTCCTACCAACGCTATGGATTCCGGTAACGCATCAGGGCTACTAAGTCCCATCCTTGGCAATTCATCAACTCCCTCAAACACAAGCCTGAATCTACAACAACTACTTGCCCTTGTTCACCAACTACCCACCTACGAAGGCCCACCTGACAATCTTGATAGATTCATAAGTAGAGTAGATCAACTACTTTTGTTAGCCGGATCAGTAGACCAAGCAACTTGCGGACAGTACTTACTGGGAACTATCCGTGACAAGATTAAAGGCAGGGCGGACGAGGCCCTGAGTGTCTGCGATGTACTCATCAGTTGGGATGATATCAAAGCAAATCTCAAACGACTATACTCTAGCAAAAAAACAGAAGAAATGCTTGGTAGAGAGCTACATAATCTTCCGGACGGACTCAGTATGGGAAAACTATATTACACAGCCACCAAAATAAGAAGCGAATTAATGTCCCTGGCCAGAGAAGCAGACCCTAGTGAACACTCACTCACATTCAAACGGGAACAGTATGACAGATTCTGCCTAAATACTTTCTTAGTTGGATTAAAGGACCCACTTAGGTCAGCCATTAGGAATCAAAGACCAGATACAATCGAGAAAGCGCACGAGTACGGACAGGTCGAATTAAACTTCTCTAGAAACCTGAATAAACACCAAGAAAATCGACGACGCGACAGCTCGACATACACGAATCACCCATACGCGAAAGGACAATCAACCTATAATAACTCCACTAGACGCTACATATTAGGACAACAGAATTATAATAATGGGAACAACGGCCGTCATGTGCCACGACATGATAACACCAACAACGACAATAATAGTCGCTTTACACAGCGACAGAAAAATTTTAACAACAATGATAATAGACGCTTCACAAGTCAATATAATTCCAATAACGATAGTAATGGTCGACACGATAGACAAACTTTGGGTAGGAACCTCTTCCACAATAGCATCAAACCAGAGCAGACCCTAAACCACCAAGGCAAGAACAACCATAATCCAAGCGCTCCCCTATGTAACATCAACGATGATGAAAATTTTCTACTAGAAGCCTCGGGAAACCAGTCGGTTACATAAGCAAGAAGAGTCACGGATCTTCCTTGCCATTTGTTTTCCTATCATGAAACTTCATGGTGTCAAAAACTCTCAAATTTCTAATAGATACTGGATCTACCTACTCATTCATAAACCCAACAATTATTAACGAAGACCGCATCAAAAAACTTACCTCGGATATAAATATCCACACTGTACTCAGTACATTCAAAATTCGGGAATATACAGATGGAATAAATTTCAAACAGTTCAAAAAAATACCCAATTTTAAGTTCTTACTATTTAACTTCCACCCTCACTTCAATGGTCTTCTAGGCATGGATTTCCTATCCGGCCTAAATGCAAAAATAAACTTTGCCGACTCCATATTAGAAACATCAGAAACCGCCATTCCAATACTCACAAGAGCAAACCCTATAGATACATTACATACCATACCACAAAATACCAAATTGCGACTACCGCTTCCAGTAAACTTCATGCAGGGAGACTTTATATACGAAACCACTAATTTGGATAATCAAATAGTCATAACAGGTGGCTTATACACCGCAATCGCAGGATCCGCCTATTTCGAAGTCTGTAATAACTCAGACCAGATCCAAACACTTTATCTGGAAGAACCGTTACAGGCAGAAGAGTTCTCTCCACAAACCCACCAATACTTAAACTGCATGTCCGCGGCAACTAATACAGAATTACCGGATAATCAACAATTCAACTTTCAGACGGAACACCTCAATAGCGAGGAAAAAAAACATATTCTAAAACTATGCAAATCATTCAAAAGACTTTTTCACGGTGAAAACAATCAACTAACGTTCTCTAACGTAGTCAAACACTCAATACCAACAACAGATAATATACCGATTCACACAAAATCCTACCGTTACCCATTTATTCATAAAGACGAAATTCGAAAGCAAATTTCAAAAATGCTCGAACAGAACATCATAAAAAGCAGCTATTCCCCATGGAGTGCACCCGTCTGGGTCGTACCTAAGAAAGGGGACATCACAGGCGAAAAAAAGTGGCGCTTGGTAATCGATTTTCGAAAATGAAATGAAAAAACGATCGCTGATAGATACCCTATTCCGAACATTGCAGATATACTAGACAGCTTAGGAAAGACTATGTATTTCACAACAATAGATTTAGCAAGTGGTTTTCACCAAATTCAAATGAACCCACGCGACGCCAACAAGACGGCATTCACCGTCGAAAATGGGCATTATGAGTTCACAAGGATGCCCTTCGGGCTCAAGAACGCCCCTGCTACGTTCCAACGCGTTATGGACAACGTCTTAGGTGACCTAGTTGGTAACGTCTGTCTCGTATATCTCGACGACATAATAGTATTCTCACCCTCACTCCAAAAACACATAGCAGATATTAAATCTGTATTTATAAAGCTCCAAAACGCAATTCTAAAGATCCAGCTGAGCAAGTGTAACTTATTAAGGAAGGAAATAAGCTTCCTGGGACACATCGTCACCCAGGAAGGAGTCAAGCCAAACCCACTTAAGATACAAGCCATCAAGGACTTCCCCTGGCCAAAGACAGCTAGGGAAATTAAGTCATTTTTGGGACTATTAGGGTATTACAGGAAATTCATTAAGGACTTCGCAAGAATAACTAAACCCATGACGAGACAATTAAAAGGAGGGAAATCTATAATAATAGATGAGGAATTTAAACAGGCATTCGAAACGTCGAAAGATCTCCTTTGTAATGATCCCATACTCATATACCCTGATTTTAATAAGCCGTTCACGTTGACCACAGACGCAAGTAACTATGCGGTAGGCTCTGTGTTGTCACAAGGCCCGGAAACTAATGACAAACCCATATCCCTTGCTAGCAGGACACTATCGGATACGGAAGTCCGCTATTCTACGATAGAGAAAGAAATGCTAGCTATCATTTGGTCTGTAGGTCATTTCAGACCATACCTCTTCGGGCGTAGATTCAAAATAGTCACAGACCATAAGCCATTAATCTGGTTAGACAATCTGAAAGGCCAGAATACAAAACTACTTCGATGGAAAACGATCCTGGCCCCTTACGACTACAAAATCGAATAAAAAAAAGGGTCGCAAAATGTAGTCGCCGATGCACTTAGCAGAATTGAGCCAAACTTGAACATAAACGAAGACCCACAAATTATACCAATCGCTTCACAACCACTAAATCACTTTAATAGTCAAATAGTATTCCGTACTGGACCAACAACTGCAAGACAAATAGAAACACCGTTTGCCCAAAAAATAAGACACATAATCACAGAACCCGTGCATACTTTCGATTCCGTTACAAACGCCCTCCAAACAATCCTGAAACCGAATAAAACATTCGCAATATTTGCACCAGACGATATTTTCAAAATAATAGAAGAATCCTATAATAACTATTTCTTCGAAAACGACGTATACAAACTTTCCCGCTGCAAAATACAGCTAACCGAAATTACTGATCCCCATGACCAGGAAAACAAAATCCGAGAGTACCACTTTAACACCAATCATAGGGGGATAGATGAAACATATAACCATTTAAAAAGGGACATTTATTTTCCGCATTTAAAAGACATTATCACAAAAATTATAAAAAAATTGCGATACCTGCCTAACCCTCAAGTACGACAGACACCCCCATAGACCACTGTTGCAAACTCCATCCGCCCCAGAGGGACCATTGGCGGTCGTACATATAGACATATATTTCATTAACAATGCTTGCAACCTCACCATTATAGGCAAATTCACCAAGCTAGCGCAAGCCTACCCCCTTAGCAATAGGAATTCAATAAAAGTCGCCGATGCCCTATTACAATTTATAAGCCACTACGGCCCACCAAAGGAAATAATTTTCGACCAGGGCGCGGAATTTTCAGGCAGTCTATTCAATGACCTCTTAACCCAATTCCAAATAACAGCTCATAAAACTTCATTTCAACAATCAACGGGCAACGCTTCGGTCGAAAGACTGCATTCCACCTTAACTGAACTATACAGAATAATCATCAACAAACGAAAGGAAGCACGCCTAGAATGCGGGCATGACCAGATACTCGCAGAAGCTGTTGCAACATATAACAATGCAATACACTCCAGCACTTCTTATACCCCTTTCGAGCTCTTTCACGGAAGAACTCACATATTCAACAAAACAATAACATTCAACAATCACCACGACTATCTTAAGAAATTAAACGAATTTAGGAAAGAAATATACCCAAAAATACAGGAACATTTAAATTCGACCACAGAAAAAAAGATTGGCTAAATTAAACGAGGACAGAGAGACACCAGTCCAAGTTGAACCTAATGATACGGTATTTAGAAAAGAAAACCGTAGAAACAAGATAACTCCGAGATTTTCATTACACAAAGTAGGTAGGGACAAAGGCGTCACCTTCCTAACAACTTAAGGTCAAAAGTTACACAAACAAAAAATTAGAAAAATAGTTAAGAAATTTATAAAACCCGAAGCACCAGCTTAAGCAACAATACTAACACCGACACAATTCTCAACGAACTTCGACCCGTAGTCCAGAATCCTTTTAATAACCACCGAGCTCTTAAAGTATCATTAGAAGTCCTACGAAACAAATCAAACAGGTAGAAACCGAAATAGATACATTCTTTCCGCACACTAGAAGTAAAAGCGGTCTTATTATGGGCTGGGGACCATACTCAAATCTACCCCGGGAAACCTAGATGGTACATTTATCCATTTCAATATAAAGTAATAGGATAAACTATAATATAGACACACTGAACTGATAGTCCCTTAATCAGTAAACTAAACCTTATCGCTAAATTTTTATTTAATAAGGAGCAAATACAACATAAGAAATATAACAAGTAAACAAAATGTAACGTTAGCATAAGATGAACATATTATAAATTAAGTTATACCTTAAACACAACACACATGTTTAATATTAAGATAACCATTTTTGATATAAATTGTTAAATTCAAATATCGTCGGAGTTCGTGGCGCACACCAACAACACGTCGCCTGGCTACCTGACTCCGATCCGGCCATTCCCCCTCTGTGGCCTTCTCTTCGGACTGGGGGGGGAGGAGTTAACATGCCCTAGTTAACATTCCCTCTCCACAGCCACAGGGAGAGAAAACAGAAACGGCAACTGTAAAAACTAACGCCGATGGAACAACAAAAAGATCGCCAAAAAGAAGAACTCTGACGGACACGCACAATTTTCGTGCACTCATACATATTCCCCTACATACTTCTTTATAATAAAACAAGAAAGCAAAGCTAACTTCGGGCGGAGCCGAAGTTGATATACCCTTGCAGCTAAAACCGAATATATAGCGCAAACATCGGATATAGTTGGCCGATCCTTATGATTACATCATAATAAAACCAATTAATTACAATAAAAAATCTAAAAAAAAGTCCCAAGCTTCTATCTTCAAAAATACGAAATTTAATATTTCTACCAAATACCATTTCCGATCGTTCAGTTATATGTCAGCTATAAGATATAGTCAACCGATCCTAATGAAACTTTGTAGGTCGGATTAACTGACCAAAAATAGAATGTGTACCAAGTGCCAGCTTTCTATCATCAAAAACACGAAAGTTGGGTCATTTCCGATCGTTCAGTTATATGGCAGCTATAGGATATAGTCGGCCGATCCTTATGAAATTTGGCATGTCATATTATTTTGCCAAAAATAGCTCTCATATCAAATTTGAACTCTCTAACTCTAAAAACACCGAAGTTATACCATTTCCGATCAATCAGTTATATGGCAGCTATAGGATATAGTCGGCCGATCCGGGCCGTTCCGACTTATATACTGCGTGCAAAGGAAAGAAGGGTGTGTGCAAAGTTTCAAGTCGATAGCTTTAAAACTGAGAGACTAGTTCGCGTAGAAACAGACAGACAGACAGACGGACAGACGGACAGACGGACAGACGGACAGACGGACATGCTCATATCAACTCAGGAGGTGATCCTGATCAAGAATATATATACTTTATAGGGTCGGAGATGTCTCCTTCACTGCGTTGCACACTTTTGGACAAAATTATAATACCCTCTGCAAGGGTATAAAGATTATTTTTATTCTGTACTCCAAGCTAAACGGTCGTTTATTTGCAAGGCTTCTTTCAAGCGTTTGAAAAAGAGATAGCCATATACGAGATCTCCTCTACTCCCTCGGTTACGAGACTGTAACTCGCGTCTGTTGAAGTTGGGCTGCTGCCCGTCCAATTTTGACTCCCATTGTCTCCAATATTTTTAAAATTGTGACAAAACCTTCATTAAATATGCATGCCGCTGTTTGGGAAGCAATTTCAACAATTTTTCTACCATTATAGATGTGTTTGGGGGCAAAATTCCAGATACAATTGTTGAACGACTCGTTGTTGTTCTGCGTATTATTTCCTAGACATCGGTGAAAGAGTTCATCTGCTGACAATTTTATGAAGATGGGTTTGATCGCTTGCTGTACGTCATCGTGTAATTCCGGTGGATGTTTATAATCTTGCAATGTACCAGCTGCTTCAGACTTGCGCCACTTGCACCAAGAGTCAGGTCCAGGAGGGCAATTCATGTGCTGCGGATTTTCATCAGTTGAAATTTTATGATAAAATGAAGCCCAAATTTCCTTTTTCATATCTTCAATGGAATCGGAATTACGTCTAATCGCTAATCCATAAAAAATAGCCATTTCTTTCATAAGTTTTTCCGTTAGTTGAGCTTTTTTAGGAGGCTGATTTTTAGGAGGCTGACTTCTTTTCGACGGTGCGTCTGGCTCTTTACGCTGCTTTCTTATCTGCGTTATCAATTTTTTGGCTTCTTTCAATTGTCGGTACATTCTCTTCTTGAGGTGTAGAACGCATTCTTTCTTTTCAATAATAAAGTCAGGTCCATAAGGTTGCTTGTTCACAACTGAAGTGAATGTTTTTGTATCGCCGTCGCCGATATAATATTTATATCTCACATCGTGTAGATCTTCTGATCGCTCGAACATTTCGTTTATGCCGTCCACTTCAATTTTCCCTGCACTTCCAGAATGGTTGGCGGAACATTTATTTTCATGTTCAGACCAAAATGACTCATCCTCAACAGATTTCTCTTTACCTTTCCATGGTCTACATACAATACAAAAACTCGACTTTACATCGACGTCTATAATTTTCTCCGTATATTTACCAGCTAACGATACGATGCCTACAAGAGATGAAAAACCTCTTTTGGCCCATGAACCATCACCTGAAACCGCGAGCTCCCCTTCTGGACGACCAGCTGCTTTGTTCTTATCTTTTTCCTCATTGGTAGCTTTCGAAATTACTTTTCTAAATACAGCACCAACTGCGAAACTGACGTGATCAATAATCTCATAATACGTTCGTTCACTGATGCCTTTGCCTAGATCCATAAGCCCACAAAAAGTGTTCGCTCCTGCTAATCCGACTCCCAGTAATCTCATCACATATATAAACCGCCTGTTTACTTCGTATGCTTTTTTAATTTTGGGACACGATTCAATGACATTTTCATAAACACAATTACAAACTATATCCAACTTGAAACCCAAGCCTGGTTCATCTTTCTTGTTGAATTGAATATCACCGTTGCACTTTTTGCATTTTACCATTTGCTGTAATTTCTTGAATAGAGAGAACTGCACCATACAATAACTAAAATTAGGATCGACACTTGGTTGGAAATTAGATGCTTTAGAAAGTTTTTCAGCGGATGTGCTCGCATAACTTTGGTCACGCTCACTCGTATGCCTATTTCCAGAGAACCTCCGTTTACGACTTGCACTGGGCCTAGTGGTACCTTTTTTACAGTGTTTCCTTTCCATTTTATACTATATTTTCGTGTTTTTAAATAAGCTTTTATTCCAAGAGACGCAGTGAGACTAAGCGCGCCGTTTATTCTATATCTCTGTCCTGCTTACCTAAATATCTCACGTAGCTGTGAGTTCTTTTGCCTACTCATAATTTCGTCGCCTGAGGCTACCACCATAAATCGGCTATATCTTCAAGAGTTTTTCAGATTTTCACTTGAAATTTTCAGGGAACATTCTTAAATAGTTAATAGTTCGAATAAAATAAAAAAAAATCGATTTTTTGAAACCGAGAATGGGGGGGGGTCCCGTTAAACTGCTTAGAATTTCAAAACAACTGCTTAGAATGTTAGAATTTCAGAACTGACTTATCTTTGGGGCTCTAAGTCCTTTTTATACCCTTGCAGAGGGTATTATAATTTTGTCCAAAAGTGTGCAACGCAGTGAAGGAGACATCTCCGACCCTATAAAGTATATATATTCTTGTTCAGGATCACCTCCTGAGTTGATATGAGCAAATCCGTCTGTCCGTCTGTCTGTCCGTCTGTCTGTCTGTCTGTCTGTCCGTTTCTACGCGAACTAGTCTCTCAGTTTTAAAGCTTTCGTCTTGAAACTTCGCACACACCCTTTTTTTCTTTGCACGCAGTATATAAGTCGGAACGGCCTGGATCGGCCGACTATATCCTATAGCTGCCATATCACTGATTGATCGGAAATTTTATAACTTTGGTGTTTTTTTAGTTAGAGAGTTCGAATTTTAGGTGAGAGCTACTTTTGGCAAGGTAATTCGACATGCCAAATTTCGTAAGGATCGGCCGACTATATCCTATAGCTGCCATATAACTGAAATGACTGAAATGATATCGGAAATGACCCAACTTTCGTGTTTTTGAAGATGGAAAGCTAAAACTTAGTACAGATTCTATTTTTGGTCAGTTGATCCAACCTACCGAATTTCATTAGGATCGGCTATATCCTATAGCTGCCATATAACTGAACGATTGGAAATGGTATTTGGTAGAAATATCAACTCTTGTATTTTTGAAGATAGAAGCTTGGGACATTTTTTTAGATTATTGTAATTTATTGGTTTTATTATGATGTAATCATAAGAATTGGCCAACTATATTCGATGTTTGCGATATATATCCGGTTTTAACTGCAAGGGTATATAAACTTCGGCTCCGCCCGAAGTTAGCTTTGCTTTCTTGGTATAGCTACCCTTGCTAAAGCTTTTTTCAGATCAAAGCTCGAAAGAAGCTTTTCCCCCTGAGAGGCTTTGTTTTCTGAAAAGAATAGATTACCTTTTACTTGAGGTGTCAGTTGACATGGAAGGCTTTGGGTCTCAATTAATCGATGTGACAAGAAAATGTGAAATTTCCTGTGAAGTGGGTTCCCATTTAATAATGGCTTGAGCTGTTTAGTTTTAATTCACTTAAAAGGAGTGAGAAAGATTTGAGTTGGGATTTCTGTTTACCCAAATATTGTTTTGGTTTTCAATCTGAAGTGACTCTTAGAAATTGGAAATCTGAAATGAGGCTGTTTTCAGCCGAATTGGAATAATTAAATGTTTATGTATTTATAAAAATTGGAATGAGGCTATTTGCTGCTGGGTTACGAATTTCAATACAAAAGGCTTCAATTTCGGTTTACAAAATTTACTGATATACACTTAAAGAAATTTTGTTGATATGTTACTAAATATATGTTATTTGATGTTTGTTACAGATACCTTCAGAATTTTACTCCCAAATCTTTAAATACTAATAAATAATAATAAGTGATCCTTCTTTGGCATGTCATCAAGATGTAATTAAGTTAAGCTGAAGAAACTTTTCTAGCTTATTATTTTCATCTTTGAGAAGGAATGCTCACCACTACAGTTAGAGATCATTAACACAAAGTAAATTCGTAATGGAATTTGGACGTTAGGAAACGAAGTCCCAATGTTACTTCCCGCCAAAATCCTGTAATAGAACATCTACATTTTTATCATCATTATACATTTCCACTAAATTTTCTGCAGCCGCCTGTAACTCGGAGCTGTTCAACTTATCATAGCGTTATCATACGATTGGCCTCGACAATCTTTGATGTCAATCTCATGAATATTTAGGAATTCAACAAGAGCATTAGTATGGCTACCCCAGTGTGGCCGCAGTTTGGAAAAAAAGTAAGGAATCTCTCTTTTGGAGCACATTGTTTCATATAGCGTATGATTATCGTCAGCTCATCAATGTGCGCTTTATCTGGAGTAGAATCTACTGATACTGAATAATATTTCGACTTTTTTACCGTTCCGACTATTTTATTAAGCACCTTCTCGCTCATCAAATTTATTAATTGATCACAAATGTTCGACGGTTCCTCGATTGGCTCTTTCTCTCAAATGAGTCGCGAGGAATGGATCATACTGCGCAAGTAATTCGATGATGCCCAAGAAATTTCAATTTTGCGGTGATCTAATCAATTCATTGTTACCTCTGAAAGCTAACCCACGTTCCGCAATAAATTTTATTGTACTAACCATACGCATCAATACTTTTCGCCAATACTGTCCTGCTTCGGCTTCTTGTTTTGCTACATTTCCATTGATTCGTCTTTTTTTCCTCTCTTCAACAAAATTATGACAGATTCCATGTGATTTTTAGAAGTCTCATGTTCGTACCGATGCATGCTTCAAATCATTGTACCCGTCTCCGCTAAGTTGTGTCTTGTATGGTGTTATCAATTTATATACACAGCAGTAAACTTTTCTCGTGGTCGGAGAAAAACAAAGCCAAAACCTATCGACTGTCTCCGCAATTTTAGTTTGTCGCTTAAACCATGATACAATAAATATAATTGTATCATGGCTTAAACAGATTCTCCGAACATTTTCAAATGACGCTATTTTCAGTGATCTCTCAATCTTCAATTTTTGACATTCTTTCGAACAGATTTCCATCACAAGCTGAAGGCTTAGAGAACTTTTTGTGGCCCAAAATTCACCTGTGTATGTCCACCACCAATCATGTCCTGTGTAGAGACTTTCGGCCACAGACCAACATCATTATCCAAACCATCGAATTTGATTAGTACAGCACTGTCAACTTGATTCATTTCAAGAACTGCTGGCTCTGTTTGGATCTTTTTTTTCAGTATTCAGATTAGTTGAATTCATGTGGACCACCGAATTGATAGGACTTTCGGAATTATCAACTTCAGTGATTGATTTCTTTTAGCTGGGAAAAAATGAATTCAATTTGGATATTTTCGAAAGATTTTCATATTGACGTTTTATTTTCTCAGCAGCTACTTTTCTCTTTTTCGCGCCGTTCGAGAAAACTCGGAGAGTTTTATAATGATCAGTGGTTTTATACTTAAAAAAAAAACAAAGAAAAGCATGTTGGGTGTTTTCGAAGGAAACTGAATGCATGGCATTCATTGACTGGAAGTGACGACGTCCATAGAATCTAATGTATCCCATTTTTACACGAATTCCATCAATAGTCTGCATGAAACCACTAACTATACAGCATGTAGACAACCCATTTCGTACAACGAAAATGGTCGCAAAAATTTCTTGCGACACGCTCCAGCAGGCCCCAGAGCGAGTTCTTACTCGATTCCCGTGATAGCAACGGCGAACAGTTCTTTCCACTGTTTGTTTACTACAACCTGGTTTCAAGATGATATTTCATATAAACAACGGACCTTAGCATTGGTCGCATTTTGCTGAGTATAGTCGTGACGAATAAAGACACAGATATTGTTTTGAGTTCCGTTTTCCATTCCCAAAATCTGAAGTCCACTTTTTCTTCGTGAGAACTATACTTAGAATCACAATATTTGCATTCCTGAGGAATAAAGTGGAACTTCCAACGCAACATAAACAATAAAGCAGTTTCCTGTACTCCACCTCAACGAAATCGCAAAAATCCTTCAATGGATTTGTCCAAACAAGTTATTGTGTAAATCGACAAGTTATTGCAAATTTTCATTACAATACATTCAATGTCGAAAGAACCGAACCGATCTATACCATGGTGAGCTAAATTGTTTATGACATGGCCTGAACACAAATCATGGCCTGGTTGATTTCACGCCTTAAATAAGTCAATACGTTTTCTCCTTCTTTGCGATTCAGCCCACCAAAGTTTTTATTGATTTTATCGCCTCCGTATGCGACCAGTTTCTCAGTCAAAACATGTTTATCCAATTCAATTTTTATCATGTTAGCAATAGTTTGAGCTTTTTCATCAAACTTTTCTTTGATATTTAATAATTTGACAACTATCCCTCCTTCAGCAGGATCAAAATATTGGACTATCAATGGGAAGATTTTCAAATTACCGTGATTACTCGAATCAGTGCCTATACTAAAGAAATGTGTCTTTTTCAAATCTTGCACTACCAATTCAATGGAATGAACAGATGGAACCTGATTTACAATAGCTTTGGTTTTTGTACGTCCACAAGAAACATTTTTTCCTGCATGAGAATCGCCAAAGATTGAGCGAAAGAGTTGACTTGTGCAGTCCATGGATCTGTAGCTTTGATGATGTTTTATGGTGTGGTATGCCAAAGTTACCTCAGCCGCCCAAACTGCATGTGCCTCTGTTGCTGATTTTTGATAAGTGAAGTCCAAAATGGAACGCGAAGTAGATGCATTTTGCACTTTTTTTTAATGTTTGTGTGTAGCGAGGTGTTTTTCCAGATCACGTGTTCCTACAATTTCACAAGAGCAATCAGGCAATATTTCATGATTTAATTTTACAACGATGAATAGCATAAGGTAACCTAGATAGCACTTTTCTGGTTAATTCTGAGCAATTAAATGTGAATTTTTGGCTTGCAATCTGCGCATTTTGTTACAAACTTTTTTTACAACAAAATTAAACACATGACAATTTTTATATATAAACTAATTCATAGAAAATATTTTGATAAATTAAAAAAAAAAATCATTGAATATTATAAGATATTAGTAATTCATGCATACATATAAGTAAATATAAATTGATTGGTAGGTAAATATAGTGGTAGTTAGTTATCCCTCGCTGCAGTCGATGATGCTGTAGACGCCGGAGGTATTTGTGAGATGATCTCCCCTTGCGGTTGCAGAGGGGGTGTTGCCACTCCTTATAGGCAGTGGTTGAGTTCCCCTGGCGGTTGCCGGGGAAATCCTTCCTGTAACAGAAGTTATGATGGGAGCACTTGCCCCGTTGTCACGGCCCTTGAGGCGCGGTGACCAATTCAACAAATGAATTTACAAAATTGACGGCAATGCCGGAGATTGGTTTTATGCTCTTTATTGTACGAGACTCTGACACAAACTGAAACTTAAAGCTAACAAAAAGTATTTCATAGCGGCCACGCAAATGTGCAGTGTTTGCCGCTATGCATGGGCTTCCGGCCAGACGCTATGTCAGCAGTTTGGCCAGAGCGAGCTCTTAAATAATCGGACATTGCCGCTGCTGGGTTAACTTCAGTTAACTACTCCCCCCTCAAGAATGAGGCCGCCCTCGGCCGACCCTATTTGGGCAATCATCTCCTTCAGCTGGGCCGCGGTTTTTCGGGCCTGAGTGACTCGCCGATAGGTCAAACCGATGCAAATTAAAGCGCAGCATATTGCTCCCGCTATGAACACCAACTGATGTAGTCTCTGGTGATTAATTTCCTTCCCGAACTCCTTGATGTGCTCCAGATTACGTTCACTCAGACGGTGAAGGTATGGAAGGCTGAGAACGTCACGTTCCATGGTGATGTTCAGGGAAGGTGAGCTGGCCACTCCTGGAGCCCTCTTCTGGGCTGTGTCATGATTGACCAATCGGGTTTCGTTGACCATGGCACTCTTCTCAAATGTGATGAGATATGTGCCTTTTATATGGGCACAGGTGCCATTGTCCACACACACGTGTGCCGAGCGATCATTCACAATTACTATTCCTTCATCAACATAAGTGATGGGGTGTAAATCGCTTTGCTGGGTCTCGCAATGCGCCGTGCCTCCAGCGTGAAGCTCTTGGGCGCATGATCTTTTACGAGCCAATCGGCAAAATGTAGCTCCTGATGTCGGGGAGCACTTTTCCACGGTGTGGATCTCGCTGTTGCATTCGGCAATGACGTTATCTTCCAGCCTGAGCATGGTGTCGTGATGTGACACTGGGAAAACGGTAATCTTGCTGCAGGCCGACTTTATCTTTGGAAACTTAATGATAAAATGTAATATGTTATCGGACTGTAAGATCTTAACGGACGATACGGACAAAACATCCCTAATCGCGGTCTCGGTGGGCTCTTCCATCCACACACCTTCCAGGCCTGCATGATCTAGTATGCTGGGGCTAACAATATTAACTTTGGCAAGTGCCACTGCTAGCATCAAACCCTGTAGCTCCATTGCTATCATCCTATTTCGAGTTAAAAGCATCTCGAATAGGTGCCCAGTATCAATTTGGGACTTTTTTGCCGACCTCAGAAGTTGGTTGACGGTATCGGAAATTTTATTAATTTGAATTTGTATTTTGTTATTAATATTAATCTGCCTATTGTTTGCATTTGTTAATTGGAATTGATTGAATTTAATTTTTTCAAAATCTTCTGCGTCTGGCGTTCCTGCCACCACCTTTAGCGCAGTCCCTAAGAAGTCTAAACTTCTTGCCACTCTATGATGGACGCTCAAAGAGTCGAGCATGTCGCGTAAGTGGGCGACGTCAACAACCAAGAGTTTCTGCATGTGGGATTGCGGGAACATGACGGTCATCCCATTAGTTTCTTCGATGACGCGCCTATATTCCGAGAGATTTGCCGAGTGCTTTATAAAGGCAAATTCCTCCCATATCAGGATTCGCCCATCAACGATAGGGATATATTTGGCTTTGGAATAGTCCGTGACGCGTGCCGAAGTTGTGGCCAAAAGGAGAATCAGGGATATGGTTGAAAACCTGTAATTTTGATGTGTTATGAATTTTGTTGAAGTTGGGTAGCCCACCACCAAAGCATGATTAAAATAATAAAGGGTGCAAACTTATGCCTAGTGGCTAGAAAAAAGATAAAGAAAAGTTTGATTATCAGGCGGGCGATAACATGGTCGCGCTCGGCCTACCTAAGGTTGTCTTTGTGGACCACCCTCCCCTTAATGAGGACTGTGGTCCCCATGTCCGCTTCAACGGTTTTCTCTTCACACAATGGTGAGAGTTTGTTGCCTAGGCGTCTGTTGGACTTCACTAGGACTTTCTCGCCAACCTCGAATACTCTATTTTGGCGGGAAGCGTTTTCTCTGTCCCGGAGCTTGTCTTGGGCGAGTTTAATTTTATCTTGAATTCCATATTGTGGCTCACCTGATTGTGTCTGAACCACGTCAGCCGGTCTCTTGTCGATGACCGAGTGGATGGACTTGTTATATCTGGCCGTGGCCAAAAGTATCAGCTCTACGGTATCGCTGATGCCTTTATCGATTTTAAGACATCTAGCCAGCTCTACCAGAGTGCTGTGGAAACGCTCCACTTGTCCATTGGAGACACTGTGTAGGGGCGGAGCATTTGAGATGCTAACGCCGAAATGGTTTTCCAGCATGGTCACGATGGTGTGCGAGTTCAACGATGGTTCGTTGTCGCAATATACGACCTTGGCCTTAGGGAACATATTCATCAGCTGTAGTAATGCTGGTTTGAGATCCTCTATGGTCCTAGAGGGAATTGGTTGGACTACCGCAAATTTCGAGAATTTGTCGATGCATGTAAGGAAATATTTTTTATCCGTGGAGAAAATGTCTATGTGCAGCATTTCTCCTACTTGAGATGGGATTGGGGTTTCGCCAAGCTCTTGTTTCTTCGGATGCCTGTCGTATTTTGCCTTGGCGCAAGTCTTGTACGAAATGACTATTTCGTTCGCTAGCTTGGCCATTTTCGGGAAGTAGTACTCGGAGAGTACCTGCTTCACGTTTTCTTGGGCAGACCTGTGAGCTCTGTTGTGCTCGACAGTAAGAATTTCTCGCCTTTCATCGACTGCAAAAATGTCCGTTACTCGGTTTTTGCAGTGCCAGAATCTTGTGGCAGGGAATTGTCGGATTAGTTTGTCCTGTATCACTGCGAGCGTATGCAGATCGCAATGGATGGCGTTTACGCCTTTAGGAACTATTATGGTTGCGAGCTCTTCCAGCAATGACTCCTCGTGAGTGAAGTCAATAATATGCCGTCTCTTGTTTCCAAAGAGAACGAAGTTCCGCTTTGACGGAGAGCGTGCTTCCTCCAGAATTATCTGGTTTTGAAAGCAATTGAGGGGCTTGTCCGTGGATTGAATTGTGTGGGTAAGCGACAGCTCACTGTGAATTGTGGCCGCGCTTGAGAATGCCTCTTCTTCTTCTACAACGTTGAGTTGTTGCCTCGAGAGGGCATCTGCAACTAGGTTGGCCTTGCCAGGCATGTAATGGACTTTGGCACCACACTCATCGATGCGTTCTTTCCATCTTTTAATTTTTGTATTCGGATTGGAATCCGATACCGCGTAGGTCAACGGTAGGTGGTCAGTGTAGATGTTTAAATCTTTGACCCCATAAAGGTAGTGGCGCAGGTTCTCTAGCGCCCAAATTATAGCTAACAGCTCCCTTTCGTTGGTAGCGTAGTTAACTTCTCTGTCCTTTAAGGTCCTAGAGATCATAGTGATGGGGCGTCCCTCTTGTGAAAGCACCGCGCCAATGCCATATGCTGAGGCATCTGTCGTTAGATCAAACGCCTTTTTATAGTCGGGGTATCTGAGGATGACATCCTCAGAGGCCAGGATGTTACGTAGCTTTTCAAAAGCTTGCCGTTGCTGCTCGGTAAATTGTACTTGGATGCTTCTGGATCTGTGTCTGCTGACATTTCCGAGCTCCCCTTTTATAATGCTCGAAATGGGCTTAGCTATTGATGCAAAATCTTTAATAAAGCATCTATAATAGCCAGCCAAGCCCATGAACGATCTTACTTCGAAAACGTTTTTGGGCTCAGGGAATTCTTTAATGGCCCTGACCTTTTCTGGGTCTGTCGTGGTCCCCTCGTTGGTGACTACAAACCCCAAAAATTTTACGCTTTTTTTGAAGAAGACCGATTTTTCCGCCGACACTCTCATGTTAGCGTCGTGTAGGCTCTTTAGAACCCAGTCCACGTGTTGTATGTGGGCGTTTTCGTCCTCTGAGAAGACGATGACATCATCGACATAGACGTAGCAAAATTTGCCAATCTGTTCTCGCAGTACGTCGTCGATGGTTCTTTGGAAGATGCTGGCAGCATTTCTTAACCCGAATGGCAGTCGACGGAACTCATATTTTCCCCCGTTTACGGAAAAGGAAGTTTTCTCACGGTCACGTTCTGCCAGAATAATTTGGTGGTAGCCGGCCTTTAAGTCGAGCGTTGTAAAGTATTTGGCTTTGCCTAAATTCCCTAGTATCATAGGGATAATTGGCATAGGGTAGCGATCCGGTATTGTCCTCTCGTTCAATTTTCGAAAGTCTAATACTAGCCGCATTTTACGGTTTCCAGCCTCGTCGGTGCCCTTTTTGTCTACTACCCATATTGGGTTATTGTAGGGGGATCTCGACTTCTGGATTATGCCGTTTTTTAGAAGGTCTTGGATTTCGCCATTCACGAAATCTGCCGCTCCCATCGGATACGGATAGGGTCTGGCATAAATGGGCTCCTCATCAACCGTCCTGATGGTGGCTACCACAGATGTGTTGTAAGGTAACGCCTCATTTGGGCTTGCGAAGGCGTTTTTCCTGTCGCTTAGCATTTTTGAAAATGCTTTTCTGACCAAAGGTGGTGCGCTAGAGCAGTCCACCTCAGTGAAATTTACGTTGGGACATGATTGGAACTCTAGCTTTTCCGTCTCGGTGCCCCATCTGAGGTGCCCGGAAGCTAGGTTAAGTGATGCCCCTGCTTGTTTTAGCAGGTCAAGTCCGATGATGGCATCAAAGGAGGACAAATCTGGTAGGATGAAGAACGTAGCCTTCAAGTTAAACATGGAAACAAAGCATTTTTTTGTTATTGTGGTGACGCCATGTATCGAATGTATCGAGAATGGCGAATCTACTGGGCGGACGCCTTTCAATCCTTCGTATGGACGGATGAAATTTTTTGACGCGCCCGTGTCTATTAAAAGCTTCATTTCTACGCCTGCTACTCTTCGTCTGATGACGGGTAGCAGGGACTTTCCCCTAAAAAATTTATGACGTCCGAATCGTACTCCTTAATGGCGTCGTCGTCAATTTCCTGGGCCGCGCTTGAAGCTGCGGCGGTATATTTATTCCCGGTTTCGCTCGCGCCCTGCGCGACGTGATTGACCCTCTGCCTTTTGTGTGGGGCAGACCGATCGGACTCAGCCGGCTTCCTGTTTTGGTACGCCGGGGCCTGGGATGGCCTAAGCATTTTGGACAGCGATGGGTCGATGTCCATGGGTTCAGGAGCGCCTCCACCCTGTGGGGCGGAGTGTACTTGCGCCTTGTGTTGTTTGACGTAGTACGGATTTTTTCCCGCATTTGTTTGAGCATTTGTCTGCGCAGAGGCCTGTCGGTACTCTTGCGCTTTCGGGTTCTGTTTCCTATCTTTATCCTCTTGGCTTTTGGCAAAAGAAGCCGCGAAGGAGTATCTTTCGTGGTTGGATTCCACTTCTTGTGCCAAAGCGAGAGCTGAAGGCATATCTTTCGGCTTTGCCGAAAAGAGGACATCCGTGAGGCTGCGCTTAAGCCCCGAGATAAATACTCGGAGTGCGTCATCCCGGAATTTGTCACACAAAACTTTTGCCGCCGAGGCTTCGTACGACATGGTAGCTTTGTTGGTGAGCAAGGTGAGTTTTTTCTCGACCTCGTCATAGTATTGGAGAAGGGTCATGTTTCCCTGCCTAAGAGTGCCCATTTCCTGCTCGATAACGTGTATCTGCCGCTTATCATTGTACGTAAAATCGAGTCGATTTATAATCGCGTCGAAATTTAGTACAGTGCCAAACGAAGACAGTACGGCATCGGCAGGGCCCCTTATTTTATTCCTAATAATAATAACCGCCTGATAATGGCGCGAGCTATGTTCATAATTTCTGAAAATGTAATATGCGGCTACTGCCGCTTGTCTCCAGGAGACGTATGCTTCCTGTGCTCCCGAAAATTCAGGGAGGGACTTGACGGCGTCTAGTGGCTCGTCACACTTAATGTCGTTCCTAATTTCTATAGGTTCATATTTTTTTATTTGGGGAGCCTCCGCTTGGGCGGGAGCGATTTGTCTTTCGTTGACCAGTTCGGTCAGACGGTGTATAGCCAGGCGCATTTCGTTTTCTCTGCGCTGGTGTTCGATATTGGCTTCTTGAACAGCATGTTGAACGGCCGCCTGTATGGTGGCCGTCATCTGTTCCATGCTGAAAGCCATGTTCGAGAGTATGGGAGCGCTAGCGTTAACGCTTTTAGGGGTGGAAGATCTGGCCGGCCCTTCGGTCTCCGACTCAGAATCGCTAGAGAGTTGTCTTATGTTTCTATATTGTTGAAACGGATTGCTCATGTGGAGCTGCGGCTATAAAGTCGCCCGAAATAAAAAATATTTATGTATGAATTATGTGCCGATGGAGGCGATTGAAAAGGTGAAGGGGCCGCGGGGGCTGAGCTGCCGCTTCAGTGTGCGGGCTCGTCAAGTTGCGCTACTGCTGTGTCAAGTAGCGGTAAGGCGAGGGGTGCGCGGGGACTGAGCCGCCGCTTATGCAAACAGAGAAAAAAAAAACAACAAAAACAACAAAGTGCCACACTGCATGCGCGGCCGTATCGTGTTCTCGAAAGTGGAGTGGGAAACAAAACGGAAAAGAAAAATAAATAACCAAAACTGCGCGGCTAAAGCCAAGAATTCTTGTGTAACAAAAAAGACATATAAAAGCTGAATTAAATACACGCGATTATATGAATTATTTCCGATTGAAATTTAAAATTTTTTGCCAGCGATTTTTTAGTTTTGGTTAGGAATTTTTATTCCGCACTTTTTATGTTATGTAGAAAAATTCATTTATTTATTCACAAAAATAGAAATGCAAACAATATTGGGACAATAATTGGTTTAGATATTTTATAATGGGTAAACAATGTTAATGCCAAACCGTCAGCCAACTAATAAAGATTATTTAAAAAAAAAATTTTTTTTCTTAAAATTTTATGGGGCTGCAGTTTTTTGTTAGCGTAAGGCACAATATTTTATTATTCCTGCCCTTATTTCTTTTTTTTATACACGCAAAAAAAATTCATGCAGACATAGACAAATGGTGTAAATAAAAGTGCTCACTTACATGGTTCTTTTACGATGGGCGCCAGTAAATATAAATTGATTGGTAGGTAAATATAGTGGTAGTTAGTTATCCCTCGCTGCAGTCGATGATGCTGTAGACGCCGGAGGTATTTGTGAGATGATCTCCCTTGCGGTTGCAGAGGGGGTGTTGCCACTCCTTATAGGCAGTGGTTGAGTTCCCCTGGCGGTTGCCGGGGAAATCCTTCCTGTAACAGAAGTTATGATGGGAGCACTTGCCCCGTTGTCACGGCCCTTGAGGCGCGGTGACCAATTCAACAAATGAATTTACAAAATTGACGGCAATGCCGGAGATTGGTTTTATGCTCTTTATTGTACGAGACTCTGACACAAACTGAAACTTAAAGCTAACAAAAAGTATTTCATAGCGGCCACGCAAATGTGCAGTGTTTGCCGCTATGCATGGGCTTCCGGCCAGACGCTATGTCAGCAGTTTGGCCAGAGCGAGCTCTTAAATAATCGGACATTGCCGCTGCTGGGTTAACTTCAGTTAACTTATATGTTCCATTTTATAGATTCATTAAAAATATTCTGATTGTATAAGTGCAACGCAATCTTTATTTTGAAAAAATTTTATAATATCTGCAAAATTTTTAATGCAAAAAATTTGCAGGAATGTGTGCTACGAGGCTCAGGGAATGTAAAACTTCGACAGCTCATGCCAAAAAGCAAATAAAGCCTTCTCAAAGCGGCGAAAGAGAGTGATAAACCAAAACAAGCAAAACCAAAAAAATGGAAAAAAAAAAATACAAACCACTATTTGCAACTGACACCTCACAATCACAAACAATGCAATGAGCAAACTATGCAGATTTCCAATCGCTAAAACTACGAGAATAAGTTTTTCTCAACTCCTCTGTAAATGTACACTTGCGTTTGGTTGAATTCGGCGTGGTTTTCAAGCGTTTGTGATCGGGGGACTCGGACATTATGCCGTGTTAATTTTCACAAGCTTGTTGTCCCTGTCGGATGTCAGGTTAGATTTTGCTTTACCGAATTTCGCGTTGAAAACATTCAGACCATTCAAAAAGTCAGCTTTTACAGAAAGTCAGCTGTTACAGAAATACACAAAATATCGCTATAAGCAATGTATGTACCCGACAGTATGCATACATAGCAAACCGAATAACCAGACGCAATCGTTCCATATTTCTAGGGAATTTTATCGTATAACGCATGCTAAACTGATTGCGCGTCCTCTACGTTAACTGCGAGCGCGGGCGCTTTCGAATGATTAAGTCTAGAAACCCATTTCGGAAAAATTGCAGGTGCAACCAGTTTTTTCGTCAAAAACGCGAAAAATACGGACATTTTACAAAAAAATACGGACTAACGAACACAGAGCTGAAAATCCGGACATGTCCGTATTAATACGGACGCCTGGTCACCCTATCATCAATTGCAAATATGTCCGTTATCCGGTTTTTGCAGTGCCAGAATTTGGTGGCAGGGAATTGTCGAACTAGTTTGTCTTGTATCACTGCTAGCGTATGCAGATCGCAATGAATGGCGTTTACGCCTTTAGGAACTATTATGGTTGCGAGCTCCTCCAGCAATGACTTCTCGCACGTGAAGTCAATAATATGCCGTCTCTTGTTTCCAAAGAGAACGAAGCTGCGGTTTGACGGAGAGCGTGCTTCCTCCAGAATTATCTAGTTTTGAAAGCAATTGAGGGGCTTGTCCGTGGATTGGATGGTGTAGGTGAGCGACAGCTCACTGTGAATTGTGGCCGCGCTTGAAAATGCCTCCTCGTCTTCTACAACGCGGAGTTATTGCCTCGAGAGGGCATCCGCAACGAGGTTGGCCTTGCCAGGCATGTAATGGACTTTGGCACCACACTCATTGATGCGTTCTTTCCACCTTTTAATTTTGGTGTTCGGATTAGAATCCGATACCGCGTAGGTCAGCGGTTGGTGGTCAGGTTTTTTTTAGCGCCCAAACTATGGCCAACAGCTCCCTTTCGTTGGTAGCGTAGTTCACCTCTTTGTCTTTTAAGGGGAGGTTCTTTTTGGATTTTCGAAAATTAAGCAAACTTTGAGAATGGATTGCAGGAAAATGAAAAGACATACGAACTTATGCTTTTAAACTTTTGATTCGTTGTTTATTAACGATTTAAAAAAAATTTCAATATTCAAGAAATTCAAAATGGCGGCTTCGAAATGGCGGATCTCGTAGACCTCTATTTTTCTGCTTTGTCGAGTGTAGGGCCGCTGGTAGTGAACCGATTTCCTTCATTCAAAAAGTGTTTAAAAGTACATACTTTTTGTATGCCTTATACCTAAAATTGGCATAAAAAATTGTTTATTTATAATTTTTAAACGAGATCAAAGTAAAAAAAAAGGAAAAAATGTCAATTTTTTTTTTTAAACGTCCATGAAATTGGTTTATTTTTACCAAAATTAATTGTCGTTAGGTATAAGGCATAGGAAATTCCATCAATTTTAATAAATTATATACATTTCTAATTTAAGTTTACTACCAGCGGCCCTATTGATTATTGATATTGATAATATTGATTTTTTTTTTTTTAATCGTTAATAAACAACGAATCAAAAAATCAAAAGCATAAGTTCGTATGTCTTTGCATTTTCCCGCAATCCATTCTCAAAGTTTGCTTAATTTTCGAAAAAATCCAAAAGAACCTCCCCTTAAGGGGGACATCTGAGTAGAATTTTGAAAAAATCGAAATTTTTTTTTTTCGCTTAAAAAATTCTTTAGGGTCTTAAAAATGACATATCAAAAGATAGAGTCCGGCCAAAGTGTCTAAGTGTTGAAATTTTCCATTTTGCGGCGATGCCTCACAGGTATATCCCACAGTACTTAAAACTTTAAACGCGTTTTTCTCGAAACCACTTTTTTTGAGTTGGCCGAACACATAACTCGAACAACTTTTAACCTATCAAAATAAAATTTTGACAGTATACTCAGAATACCTATGTCTATCGACATTTTTTTTAAGGCACCTTATCACCTTGTGGGGTCAAAAAGTGCTCTTTTTTTAGGAATTTTTTTTGAGAAAACGGTTAAAGATACAGCGCTGAAATTTTCGTCAGAATATAAACATATATTTATTCAAAGAATACAAATTTTGAACTTGAAAAAATCCAAAAAGGGGGGAGGGGGCGCCCATTGGTGGCGGCATGCATTTTGCTCCCGTGCAGGATTGGCTGAGAACCCGTGATCTGAAACAAAAAAACCGAACACATTCTTAATTAGTATCGTATCATCTATCAAATGACCCTCTATCATGAAAAAAAATCAAAATTCCAAAAGTTATGAGGTTTTGAAAAAAAAATGTCAATTTTCGCATTTTTTTCTGTACTGATTATTTTTTAAATAAACAATTTCCAATATTTTTGGCTGGTCACGGGTCATTTGTTAGAAAAAACCCTAAGGAACATTTTTAAAAAATTTGGTGACGATTGGTTCATTGTAGCGTCTTTAATCCTGCACGTAAGGTCCAAAAACATGGTTCTGAGAAAAACGCGTTTAAAGTTTTGGCTTCAAAAAGAAATGAACATGTAACATGAAATGAACATGTATGTAACGGGCTATAACTTTCGAAATTTTTCAGATTTCGATCTGAAACTTTACAGCACATTTTTGGAACATATATCTACACGATAAGACAAAAAAAAAAATCGATTTTTTGGACCCCACAAGGTGATAAGGTGCCTTAATTTGGTTACTTTTTTTATCAACAATTTTGTGACGTTTTTTGTTCGTGAAAATTGAAAATTTTGCTCAATCACTCATTTTTTTGCAAAAAATCAATATGTCGAAAAAATCCTACGTGTTTCGATAGCCGTTGAGATACAGAAACTAACCAAACTTGATTTTTTGTTCTAGATCAAAAATTAAGGACGTTAGGTGTTCGGCCATGGACTCCCTTTAAAAAAATAGGGCCTACGAATAAGGGCTGCAGGGCCGCCATTTTGTTTTCGATTTATTAAAAAACAATTTTATTGTATACTTTAAATATAATATAATAAAACCTCATTTACAAATTTTCGATTAGCTGTTTTGATTTGGCCAAAAAAAATTCCAGAAAAAGAAAATCCTCAGTGGCCAGGATGTTACGTAGCTTTTCAAAAGCTTGCCGTTGCGGTTTGGTAAACTGTATCTGGATGCTTTTGGATCTGTGTCTGCTGACATTTCCGAGCTCCCCTTTTATAATGCTCGAAATGGGCTTAGCTATTGATGCAAAATTTTTAATAAAGCACCTATAAAAGCCAGCCAAGCCCATGAATGATCTTACTTCGAAAACGTTTTTGGGCTCAGGGAATTCTTTAATGGCCCTGACCTTTTCCGGGTCTGTCGTGGTCCCCTCGTTGGTGACTACAAACCCCAAAAATTTAACGCTTTTTTTGAAGAAGTCCGATTTCTGCGCTGACACTCTCATGTTAGCGTTGTGTAGACTCTTTAGAACCCAGTCCACGTGTCGTATGTGTGCGTTTTCGTCCTCTGAGAAGACGATAACATCATCGACATAGACGTAGCAAAATTTGCCAATCTGTTCTCGCAGTACGTCGTCGATGGTTCTTTGGAAGATGCTGGCAGCATTTATTAACCCGAATGGCAGTCGGCGGTAGGATGAAGAATGTAGCCTTCAAGTTAAACATGTTTTGTTATTGTGGTAACGCCATGGATGGAATGTACTGAGAATGGCGAATCTACTGGGCGGACGCCTTTCAACCCCTCGTATGGACGGATGAAATTTTTTGACGCGCCCGTGTCTATTAAAATCTTCATTTCTACACCTGCTACTCTTCGTCTGATGACGGGTAGCAGGGACTTTCCCCTAAAAAATCTATGACGTCCGAATCGTAATCTTTAATAGCGTCGTCGTCAATTTCCTGAGCCGCGCTTGAAGCTGCGGCGGTATATTTGTTCCCGATTTCGCTCGCGCCCTGCGCGACGTGATCAACACTCTGCCTTTTGTGTGGGGCAGATCGATCGGACTCAGCCGGCTTCCTAATTTGGTACGCCGGGGCCTGGGGTGGCCTAAGCATTTTGGACAGCGATGGGTCAATGTCCATTGGTTCAGGGGTGCCTCCACTGTGTGGGGCAGAGTGTACCTGCGCCTTGTACTGCTTGGCGTTTGACTGTGCATTTGCCTGCGCAGAAGCCTGATGGATGCGCCTTTGGATGCTGCTTTTTGTCCTTGTCCTCCTGGCTTTTGGCAAATGAAGCCGCAAAGGAGTACCTTTCGTGGTTAGATTCCACTTCTTGCGCCATATATGAGGGTCATATTTCACTGCCTACCCATTTCCTGCTCGATAACGTGAATCTGGCGCTTGTCACTGTACGTAAAGTCGGATCGATTTATAATCGCGTCGAAATTGAGCACAGTGCCAAACGAGGATAGCACGGCATCGGCAGGGCCTCTTATTTTGCTCCTAATAATGATGACCGCCTGATAATGGCGCCAGCCGTTTACGTAAGTTCTAAAAATGTAATATGCGGCTACCGCCGCTTGCCTCCAGGAGACATACGCGTCTTCTGCTCCCGTAAAATTGGGCAGGCACTTCACAGCATCTAGGGGCGTCGTCCCTAATTTCTATAGGTTCAAATGCTTTGATTTGGGCAGCTTCTGCCTGGGCGGGGGCGATTTATTTTGCTTCGACCCGTTCGGTCAGCCGGTGTAAAGTCAGCCGCATTTCGTTTTCCCTACGCTGGCTTTCAGTGTTGGCTTCTTGAAGAGCCAGGTGCATTTCGTTTTCCTACGCTGCACTATAGGCCGGATGACCACTTTTTCTGTCTAAAATTAATAACTTCTAAACGAAACAAAATATTTGGGTTCTGTTTTTTGATTTGGGTTCTTAGTAAGCTAAGGAACATATTTTGAGAAAATAGGCGTGGCACCGCCACCTCTGGGCGGAACTAGATGTTATGTCTTCCAAAGTTATATAAAAGTAGATAACAAAAAAATATAACTTAAAAACAAACAATAATATTAAGGTCTGGTTTTTTTTATTTTGGTTTTTCATAAGCTTAGGTATTAAAAAAATGCGTGTCACCGACACTTTCTGGCAGGAACTATGGACATGTTTTCTACAATTGCTACGCCCGAACCGTTTAAAGTAATTATTATTAAAAAGGCCTGAAAAGTAAAATATAATCTTAACTGTTTCACACGCGCACCTAATCAACATCTTCTTCGGTCTCAAGTTCCATTTCCCTGAACTCAAGTGGATCGTCTTCAATATTTTACTGATACTGATCATCAGAGCTCCTTAAGGGACTGTGGAGCAATTCTAATACTTCTTTTGGAAGAAGATATCTTTAAACTTTTTCTTCGACTTTTTTTTCTCGCATGCTTTTTCTCGGCTTCAAATACAGAACCAGCTATAGAAACTTTGTATCTAGCCAATATTGCATTCTCTTTCGCACATTTGGAAGCAGCAGATGTCCAAACATCGAAAAACTCCATGTTGGCAAGCCTGAGGTTGCGACCTTAAAAAGTGAATTACGCAGAAAGTGCGCAAAAGGGCACTTTAATATTACATTCATATGAACAGGAATTGAATTACCTTCAACCCAGTATAAATATTAAGGTCAAACTAGCTCAAAGACCGTTTATATCTCTAACTAAACATTAGTTTTTGTTATTGATTAACACACACAAAAGCTCTGTTAAAAACACTCAATTACAGGGACAATACCAAACAAACCAACATTTGAGAATTGAAAACATATAGTACAAATCACTCTCTTTCGATGCCATAACAACTTTTTTATAAATTACTAAGTTTAGTGCCTTTTTTATTAGCTTTAAATGGACTCTTTTTTCCGATAACAAGCACACGTGATCACGACACTCCGAACAGCTGTTTTTGAAAGCCGATAACGGAGCGTGGCTCTGTCAAAATTTCTGTTACGTAATATTGAAGTCTGATATTATACTAATATAACGACATCATAAAATCTTAATTATAAAAACTTTCGAAAAATGGGCTTTTGGCCAGAAAAAGTGGTCATCCGGCCTATAGTGGGGACCAGCGCGCTGGTTTTCCATTTTGGCTTCTTGAACAGCACGTTGATCCGCCGACTGTATGGTGGCCGTCATTTGTTCCATGTTGAAAGCCATGTTTGCGAGTTTGGGAGCGCTAGCGTTAGCGCTTTTCGGGGAGGAAAATCTGGAAAAATAAATAACTAAAACTGCGCGGCTAATACCAAGAATTCTTGTGTAACAAAAGAGACATATAAAAGCTGAATTAAATACACGCGATTATATGAATTATTATTATTATTATTATATTTTTTCGCCTTGGTTAAGAATTTTTATTCCGCACTTTTGTATTATATTGTAATATTTATTTATTTATTCACACAAAAAAGAAATGCAAACAAAATTGGTTTATAAACAAGAAAGGAAAGCTAACTTCGGGCGGAGCCGAAGTTTATATACCCTTGCAGTTAAAACCGGATATATATCGCAAACATCGGATAAAGTTGGCCGATCCTTATGATTACATCAAAATAAAACCAATTAATTACAATAAAAAATCTAAAAAAAAGTTCCAAGCTTCTATCTTCAAAAATATGAAAGTTGATATTTCTACCAAGTACCATTTCCGATCGTTCAGTTATATGGCAGCTATAGGATATAGTCGACCTATCCTAATGAAATTTGGTAGGTCGGATCAACTGGCCAATGATAGAATCTGTATTAAGTTTCAGCTTTCTATCTTCAAAAACACGAAAGTTAGGTCATTTCCGATCGTTCAGTTATATGGCAGCTATAAGATATAGCCGGTCGATCCTTATGAAATTTGGCAGCTATAGGATATAATCGGCCGTTCTGACTTATATACTGCGTGCAAAGGAATGAAGGGTGTGTGCAAAGTTTCAAGACGATAGCTTCAAAACTGAGAGACTAGTTCGCGTAGAAACGGACAGACAGACGGACAGACAGACGGACAGACAGACGGACATGCTCATATCAACTCAGGAGGTGATCCTGAACAAGAATATATATACTTTATAGGGTCGGAGATGTCTCCTTCACTGCGTTGCACACTTTTGGACAAAATTATAATACCCTCTGCAAGGGTATAAAAAGGTGGTTAATAAATTTTATATCGAGATAAAATATGTCAACGCTAAACCGTCTGTCAATTAATGGGAATTAATTAAATTAAAAAAGGTTTACGGGGCTGCAGTTTTTTTTCTGCTGTCAGTGTAAAGAACGACATTTCAATTTTTTTTTTTATTGATTGAAAATTATTGTTTCAACATTAGGTCGAACATAACAAATTAAAGCTTAAATAATTTTAAAATATTTAAAATTCAAATTAAATAATACTTTCACTTATTATTAAAAAACAAATTTATTTATACAGTTCACTTAAAATTATAATCGAAGAAAAAGTTAAAGTAACATCAAATTTATTCAAAAAATATTAATCATCACTCATATTACTCATCACTTAAACACTCATCAAATTTACACCTTTTTTTGTGGCCCTTTCCAGAATGTTCAAGCATTGAACACTATTTTATATAGAAATTCTTAAGTTAGAGTTTCAAGGGATCGGGCCATGAAATACGAGATAAACAGCATAATCTATAACCGATCGCCTGCAGCCTAACATAAATAACAAAAAAATATGTGGTGCGCTTATCGCACTTGAGAAAGGGTCGCATAGCAGGTCAGCGTGCAGTACGTTGATAAGTAGTTTTAAATAGATTTAAGATTTTCATGTATCCTACTTATAAAAGAATTGTACAGAATAAAATCAGTTTCTAAACGGAATTCATTGGAGTGCGACCTTATTATTTGGGGCTCCTCTTAACATTTGTCGGCAACGGCGACAACATCAGGAGCAGCAGCGGCAACGGCAACAACATCAGGAGCAGCAGCGTCAGCGGCAACAACATCAGGAGCAGCAGAGACATCGGCAAAATCAGGAGCAGCAACGTCAGCGGCAACAACATCAGCAGAAATAATTAGAAATTAGTCCTCGGCAAGTTTCGTTTTTGATTTTTATATATAAACTCTTAAATTTAGTTTTTGAACTTAATTTAATTTAAAAATAATATATATAATGTCGACTAAGGATAAAATTCCAATTACTGAAGACCAGGTGCTCCTCACCGGGCAAATAGATGCACTTCTCGCAAAAAATTCTTATTTAGAAGAGGACAGGGAAATATTAAAAAAAAATTGGAGCAAAAAGCCATTACGATAATTATTTGATTAAACTAGGTCCAGTAGATCATGACTATTTTAAAGCAAATCATTACAATAGCATGCTATCGAAATTTAAGTTTGCAAAGGAAAAAATAAAAAAAATGATTGGCCAGGATGAGCTTTTCACGAGGCTTGAGGGGGCTATTAAGAACATCGAGAATTACCTTGAGAAAACTTATTTAGAAATTCAGGAAAGGAAAAATGAAAGCTTTCCAATAAGGATTAAAAAATTAATAATGTTGCTAAACAAAATACATACAGTGTCCGATTTAATAAAAATAGAAGGGCTCAATAATAAATATATGAGCAAAATTATAGAGCTCAAAGATGATGTTGAAATACACATCGAGCTAATGGATAATAAAATCCAAGAGAAAACTATTAACAAGGTAGATGGTGTTAGCCCTAGAATGGACGAACTACCTAGCCTACCAAAAATTGAGGTCCCCAATTTCTCTGGAAATTCCAAAGATTGGGACTATTTTGATGAATTATTTAAGGAAGCACGACATTTGGTTTTCCATTTATTGCTTGGCTCAGGCAATAATTACGATGCTGCCTGGGAATTCCTCATCAAGCGATTTGAGAATAATAGGAAAATATTCTGAGATCAGCTTTATCGCCTCATTGAGCTTCAAAATTTAAAGGATGTCACAGAGTTTTTAGACCAACGGCTTAGTTCGTTGACATCAGAGGGAAATGAGGTCCTAACAAAGAAAATAATAAAAAATATTAACTCGAGTGACCAAACATGCCCGATGTGCTAAATACCCGGGCATCAATTAGTTTATTGCTACAAATTCAAAGCATTAAGTCCACAGGCCAGAATTTGTGCTACCGATGTTTAAAGCACAGTCCAAACATCCAATGTACAAGCAAGCTAGTATGCTCATATTGTCAAAAACCACATCATCGCATGTTGCATATTAAAAGGGAGAATGTAAATACATGCACGACCTCTGAACCAGCGTTGTTGGCCACAGCGTATGTTCAGATTAAAGGTCAAGATGGTGAATTCGGAAAGTTAAGAGCGTTGATTGACAATGGGTCACAAAGCACTTTGATTTCTGAAGAAGCGGCACAAAAACTTAAGTTGCCTAAAATAAAAGCGCACACTGAAATAAGTGGAGTAAGGGGCTCCTCTGAACAGTTTCCAAAAGGAGCTCATTGGAGTGCGACCTTATTATTTGGGGCTCCTCTTAGCAATTATGATGCAGACGTAAAGGGTATTTATATGGATAAAAAAGCTCACTTACATGATGTTTTCGTTAAGCGTCAGTAAATTAAAATACGGGTGTGTAATGGTATGCTTAGGTTATCCCTCGCTGATGGAGGAGTTTTCACAGGTGTAGGGAGTAATTAGATCAAGGGTGTGTAATGATGTGTTTGGGTTATCCCTCGCTGATGGCGAAGTCGTCACAGGTATAGGGGATGCGCATGGACCCTGGCGGTTGCCGAGGGGTTTCTTCCTTCTTAATAGGAATTACGGTGGGAGCACTTGCTCCGTCATCACGGCCCTTGAGGCGCGGTGACCAATTCAATAAAATGAGTTTACTATTAAACGGCTGTGCCGGAGATTTGATCTCTTTATTCTTTGAGATTTCAATGCTCTTTATTCTTTGAGATGCTCCTTAAAGATAACAAAATGTATTTCATAGCGGCTCGCAAATATGCAGTGCTCGCCGCTATGTATGGGCATCCGGTCAGACGCTGTGTCAGCAGTTTGGCCAGAGCGAGCTCTTAAATAACCGGGCATTGCCGCTGCTCCGTTAACTTCAGTTAACTTATACTTTATAGGGTCGGAGATGTCTCCCTCACTGCGTTGCATACATTCTTAAATATCCCTGCCAGAGAGGAAAAAAAAACAAACCATTTAAAATACCTACGAAAATACCTAAAAACAAAATAAGCCCCAGCAATGCCAAGAATAAAATCAAAATTATTATATTTTCAAATTTAAAATTGAATATTATCTTGGCTAGATTTTAAAATACCTTAACGTACCAATCAAACAAAAAAAAAACTTTAAAATCCCTAATTATCAATTTTTGAATGCTTCATGAATTATTATTTTTAAAAAATACAATTGAAATATTATTTTTTTAAGCACCAAACCTGAATTATTATCTAACTATTGAATATTATAACTATTGAATTATTATAAACACGGCCATATTACCATAATGTAAACTATCAACGAAGATATCTTTTTTTTTTAAATTTTAGGGTTAGGGAAAACCACCTTCTTGTAAAATATGTATATTTAATTATGTTAATTTATTTTTAAAGAAATTTCCTCAATTTATAACGATAATGAAAATGAATTTATAATAAATCTTTTGTTTTGGCAACGAAAGGAATCTTTCCACCTTATTTAAAAACTTTTAGCCACTTCCAATATTGACCTTAGCCAAGGAATGTTTTCACCCCCTCACGATGCTTTTTCGGAATCCTTCTCCCAATCTCTTTTAGATTCAATCTACGACGATTCGCGTGACGACCATGTCCCTACTGAAGATACAAGAACCTCGCCCACTTTCCCTGAGCAAGGCTGGACCCTGTTAGTAGATGGAAGTAACTTCAGGACATGTGCCAAACCGTTACAACACACAACAGCGACATACTTGATACTAACTCTACTATTGTTAGTGTTGATTTCAATGGGTTGTTTTTCAAAAAAATTTACTACTTTTGCAGCAGCGACATCACTTACGACATTTACGCCAACTATTACTCCACCTGTCACTTTCAAACCTACCATTGCTCCACTATGGGCGGTAGTTCAGTCTGAGGGGGAGGAGTTACCGCCTCAGCAGCCACCCTCGGCGGTTCCCTACCGAATCCCTCACGACAGCCAAACAATTAAAAACCAAAGTACCGCCACAGCAATACTCTCGGTGGCCCCCCACCAAGATCCCCACGATAGCCAAAAATTAGTAACTAAATTCTTTGTTGGCAATAAGGTTGCCAACCAAACACAACATCTAGTAACCAAATACTTTTTTGGCAATAAATTTGCCAACCAAACATAAGCATCAGAACCACTCCAGATTTAAGTTCCACTTATACATCCGCTCCATTTCCAAAATACATACCTCTACTTTAGCATAAGTGCATTTAGACGTTTGGATATTTAAAGACGAATGGTAGAATTAAAGAATAAATTCGATAATAATCTTAAACCCAACCACAAGTCACATTTTAATTTAAAATCGGGGACTCCAACCCAACTGGAAACATCTACTTGTTAACCCACGTATCAATAACTCGTGTCTTGTCCAGCTCCTGTGCCTAAGGCGTTTTCGTCGAACAGGGCTCGCGGCATCTCTGGCTCCCTGCCATGGGTTACAAAACACGGCGAATATCCCGTGGACTTCAATACTGCTGGGTTCACAGCCACAGCCTGGGTTAACTCTGACCAGGGCTCTTCTCACGTCCTTTCATCATTCCCAGCGAACTGGGCGATTATAGTCTTGACCGTCCCGTTCGCTCTTTCCTTAGGATTCTTCTACGGCGTGTACGGTGAACTGGTGACGCACGCCGAGCTCCCCGAGGAATTTCTTGAAGCAAAAAATATTTCTTACACAAAATACACAAAATATTTTTGAAGTTTTCTTATTCTGAAAATAAAGTCAATTTAATAATACGGAACAAAAAAAATGTAAAAATGTCGCTAATTGGCCGCTTTTTGCCCATAGTGCAGCGTTCATTACAAAAGGAAGACTCGATTATTTTGTGAATTAGTTTTTGTGAATTATGTCAATGCCATCTGCAATGACAATAAAGAGTAAACAGGTCCAAAAAATATTTTTGAAAAATTTAACAGATCATATAATTGCTTGTTAAAAATTTATCGATTTGTTATGTTTAAGAGATCACAGTAGTAGAAGAGATATGTATACTTTATGAGGTCTGACACGGTACCTTCTGCTGTTTCATGTTTATTTGTCAATAATAAGGCAACATAATATACCTAATATACCTAATAATATACCTAATATAATAATATACATAATATAATATTATAAATATAATATTACAAGAAAGGAAAGCTAACTTCGGGCGGAGCCGAATACCCTTGCAGTTATAACCGGATATATATCGCAAACATCGGATAAAGTTGGCCGATCCTTATGGGAATAGAAATATATATTCCAATTTATTACAATACAAAATCTAAAAAAAAGTCCCAAACTTCTATCTTCAAAAATACGAAAGTTGATATTTCTACCATATACCATTTCCGATCGTTCAGTTATAGGGCAGCTATAAGATATAGTCGGCCGATCCTTACGAAATTTGGCATGTCGTATCATTTTGCCAAAAGTAGCTTTCACCTAAAATTTAATCTCTCTAACTCTAAAAACACCAAAGTTATACCATTTCCGATCAATCAGTTATATGGCAGCTATAGGATATAGTCGACCAATCCGTTCCGACTTATATACTGCGTGCAAAGGAAAGAAGGGTGTGTGCAAAGTTTCAAGACGATAGCTTTAAAACTGAGAGACTAGTTTGCGTAGAAACAGACAGACGGACAGACAGACGGACCTTCTCTTTTCGTTCGTTGCCTCCGTTGCCGAGCTAAGTTACAATTGTTTAGTCTCTCAGTTTTTCGTACTATGATAATTCGAAGGCACTTCGTTTTTGTATTGTCGAAAACTTTTCACTGCAAAAAATCACATTTGGTTGAGATCTCAAACAGAATGGTTAACATCGGAGCTATGAAATTCTTTTACTTATAATTTTAATACAGTTTTATATTTTTATTTCATTAATATTTTTTTTTTTACTTTTTGTCATTGAAAACACATAATAATATTATTATTATATTTTAATACACTATAATTTTTTTCGGTATACCAACATGAACTGCAAAAAAAATTTCTTTTTCCATGTATTGGTGATTTTTATACCCCTGTATCACCACATCCCCGACCCTATAAAGTATATATATTCTTGATCAGGATCACCTCCTGAGTTGAGATGAGCATGTCTGTCTGTCTGTCTGTCCGTCTGTCTGTTTTTGGATTATATATTCATATTCCCATAAGTATCGGCCAACTTTATCCGAAGTTTGCGACATATATCCTGTTTTAACTGCAAGGGTATATAAACTTCGGCTTCGCCCGAAGTTAGCTTTTCTTTCTTGTTTGCATTGGTATTGGAGTTTGCTCTGCCGTATGCTGAGCTTGGGTATCCCTGTCTTAAAGGTTATTTAAAGTGTGGGTGGAAGAGAGGAGTACCTTGTATAATAAAGTTGGAAAGCTCAACAATATCGTTAGGGCAGAAGAAAGGCGCAGTTAGAAAAGTTATAGTTTCTCGCTAAGTTGGTGGCCCAAAAAAGGAATTTTTGAGAGGATTTGGGGGAAAACACTTTGAACAAATGTGATGAATGTTTTAGCTGGGTCTCTGTCACTTGAGGCCCAGCACTTCAGAGCGTTTTTAACAAAGTGGTGGTTTCAATCGAAGCGTTCAAATTTCTGTGAGCCCTACATGGGGAATTCTTTGAAGTTTTAGGCGCAAGTTTCTCATTGAACACAGGTTTTCTTCCATTTGCTAAAAGCCTGGTCGAGAGATCCTAAAGGCGATGCTTTGAAAACCTACTACCGCAACCTGAACGTCTTCACATAGCTTTTGAATTTACGCAAGTAATGGTTTGGCGACCTTAGACAAAGGGGGTTTTCGGTGTGTTTCAGGACTTTGAAATGAGTCAAAAGCTCCGTCGAGTAGTCTGAAGGTAATACCAAAAGTGGTTGGCACTAATTAGAATATGTGATATGTTTTGAAACGATCCCCAAGTGGGTTATAGAAATCCGTAGCTTTTTTCCAAAATTATAAGGTAGCACTGGTAGTAGGCCAGTGGCTGGTAGCACTTAAATGGCTTTGAAGGTGTTCTCGGGGTTGTGTTGAGCTCTTTGTGAGCTTCAAGTGGTTAACCTTCTCTAAATCCTAGGAAATTTGCATATAAGATGTGGTAAGAGCCGTTTAGTGGGCCAAATTTGCATCTCCCAGCTTTGCCGAAGAGGCGCGTGACGAAATTGGTTCATAATAGGGTATTCTTTTTTGGTGAAGCAGTGTAAAGAATTGTTGGTGTCTTGCAGACTTTGCCGACAGCCCATAAGTGCAGTGAAGTGAAATGCACTGCAATGCAGTGGACCCATACGTTTATGTGGCCCTTTCCCAGTGAAATCTACTGTGCAATGGATATTGCTGCTTCTAGATCTAGATACTTAATATTTTCAGTAATGTGCTTGGCTCGAGCTTGATTCGTGGTGGTCAGGAGGGCAACTTTGTTATTAATGGGCTAAACTTACGCATAATCTGAGCCGACTTAGAATTTTCTGAAGTCGCTCTAGCAAACGCTGCAGTCGTTGACATCGCGATATTGGCTGGTGCATTAATTCTTGAGGTTATTGTTTTGGCGATCTAAAAACTGTCTAAAAACTAAAGCGGATCGCCTGTTCCAATTTTGCACTTGCTACAATCCAATTAAAGTTTACTATTAAACGGCTGTGCCGGAGATTTGATCTCTTTATTCTTTGAGATTTCAATGCTCTTTATTCTTTGAGATGCTCCTTAAAGATAACAAAATGTATTTCATAGCGGCTCGCAAATATGCAGTGCTCGCCGCTATGTATGGGCATCCGGTCAGACGCTGTGTCAGCAGTTTGGCCAGAGCGAGCTCTTAAATAACCGGGCATTGCCGCTGCTCCGTTAACTTCAGTTAACTTATACTTTATAGGGTCGGAGATGTCTCCCTCACTGCGTTGCACACTTTTGGACAAAATTATAATACCCTCTGCAAGGGTATAAAAATACAAAAACACGTAAATACATTCTTAAATATCCCTGCCAGAGAGGACAAAAAACCAACCATTTAAAATACCTACGAAAATACCTAAAAACAAAATAAGCCCCAGCAATGCCAAGAATAAAATCAAAATTATTATATTTTGAAATTTAAAATTGAATATTATCTTTTCTAGATTTTAAAATACCTTAACGTACAGTTAATCAAACAAAAAAAACTTTAAAGTCCCTAATTATCAATTTTTGAATGCTTCATGAACTATTATTTTTAAAAAATACAATTGAAATATTATTTTTTTAAGCACCAAACCTGAATTATTATCTAACTATTGAATATTATAACTATTGAATTATTATAAACACGGCAATATTACCATAATGTAAACTATCAACGAAGATATCTTTTTTTTTTAAATTTTAGGGTTAGGGAAAACCACCTTCTTGTAAAATATGTATATTTAATTATGTTAATTTATTTTTAAAGAAATTTCCTCAATTTATAACGATCATGAAAATGAATTTATAATAAATCTTTTGTTTTGGCAACGAAAGGAATCTTTCCACCTTATTTAAAAACTTTTAGCCACTTCCAATATTGACCTTAGCCAAGGAATGTTTTCACCCCCCTCACGATGCTTTTTCGGAATCCTTCTCCCAATATCTTTTAGATTCAATCTACGACGATTCGCGTGACGACCATGTCCCTACTGAAGATACAAGAACCTCGCCCACTTTCCCTGAGCAAGGCTGGACCCTGTTAGTAGATGGAAGTAACTTCAGGACATGTGCCAAACCGTTACAACACACAACAGCGACATACTTGATACTAACTCTACTATTGTTAGTGTTGATTTCAATGGGTTGTTTTTCAAAAAAATTTACTACTTTTGCAGCAGCGACATCACTTACGACATTTACGCCAACTATTACTCCACCTGTCACTTTCAAACCTACCATTGCTCCACTATGGGCGGTAGTTCAGTCTGAGGGGGGAGGAGTTACCGCCTCAGCAGCCACCCTCGGCGGTTCCCTACCGAATCCCTCACGACAGCCAAACAATTAAAAACCAAAGTACCGCCACAGCAATACTCTCGGTGGCCCCCCACCAAGATCCCCACGATAGCCAAAAATTAGTAACTAAATTCTTTGTTGGCAATAAGGTTGCCAACCAAACACAACATCTAGTAACCAAATACTTTTTTGGCAATAAATTTGCCAACCAAACATAAGCATCAGAACCACTCCAGATTTAAGTTCCACTTATACATCCGCTCCATTTCCAAAATACATACCTCTACTTTAGCATAAGTGCATTTAGACGTTTGGATATTTAAAGACGAATGGTAGAATTAAAGAATAAATTCGATAATAATCTTAAACCCAACCACAAGTCACATCTTAAGCACGGCGAATATCCCGTGGACTTCAATACTGCTGGGTTCACAGCCACAGCCTGGGTTAACTCTGACCAGGGCTCTTCTCACGTCCTTTCATCATTCCCAGCGAACTGGGCGATTATAGTCTTGACCGTCCCGTTCGCTCTTTCCTTAGGATTCTTCTACGGCGTGTACGGTGCGGTGAACTGGTGACGCACGCCGAGCTCCCCGAGGAATTTCTTGAAGCAAAAAATATTTCTTACACAAAATACACAAAATATTTTTGAAGTTTTCTTATTCTGAAAATAAAGTCAATTTAATAATACGGAACAAAAAAAATGTAAAAATGCCGCTAATTGGCCGCTTTTTGCCCATAGTGCAGTGTTCATTACAAAAGGAAGACTAGATTATTTTGTGAATTATGTCAATGCCATCTGCAATGACAATAAAGAGTAAACAGGTCCAAAAAATATTTTTGAAAAATTTAACAGATCATATAATTGCTTGTTAAAAATTTATCGATTTGTTATGTTTAAGAGATCACAGTAGTAGGAGAGATATGTATACTTTATGAGGTCTGCTGTTTCATGTTTATTTGTCAATAATACTGCAACATAATATACCTAATATACCTAATAATATACCTAATATAATAATATACATAATATAATATTATAAATATAATATTACAAGAAAGGAAAGCTAACTTCGGGCGGAGCCGAAGTTTATATACCCTTGCAGTTAAAACCGGATATATATCGCAAACATCGTATAAAGTTGGCTGATCCTTATGGGAATAGAAATATATATTCCAATTTATTACAATACAAAATCTAAAAAAAAGTCCCAAACTTCTATCTTCAAAAATACGAAAGTTGATATTTCTACCATATACCATTTCCGATCGTTCAGTTATAGGGCAGCTATAAGATATAGTCGGCCGATCCTTACGAAATTTGGCATGTCGTATCATTTTGCCAAAAGTAGCTTTCACCTAAAATTTAATCTCTCTAACTCTAAAAACACCAAAGTTATACCATTTCCGATCAATCAGTTATATGGCAGCTATAGGATATAGTCGACCAATCCGTTCCGGCTTATATACTGCGTGCAAAGGAAAGAAGGGTGTGTGCAAAGTTTCAAGACGATAGCTTTAAGACTGAGAGACTAGTTTGCGTAGAAACAGACAGACGGACAAACAGACGGACCTTCTCTTTTCGTTCGTTGCCTCCGTTGCCGAGCTAAGTTACAATTGTTTAGTCTCTCAGTTTTTCGTACTATGATAATTCGAAGGCACTTCGTTTTTGTATTGTCGAAAACTTTTCACTGCAAAAAATCACATTTGGTTGAGATCTCAAACAGAATGGTTAACATCGGAGCTATGAATTTCTTTTACTTATAATTTTAATACAGTTTTATATTTTTATTTCATTAATATTTTTTTTCTTACTTTTTGTCATTGAAAACACATAATAATATTATTATTATATTTTAATACACTATAATTTTTTTCGGTATACCAACATGAACTGCAAAAAAATTTCTTTTTCCATGTATTGGTGATTTTTATACCCCTGTATCACCACATCCCCGACCCTATAAAGTATATATATTCTTGATCAGGATCACCTCCTGAGTTGAGATGAGCATGTCTGTCTGTCTGTCTGTCCGTCTGTCTGTCCGTCTGTCTGTTTTTACGCAAACTAGTCTCTCAGTTTTAAAGCTATCTACTTGAAACTTTGCACACACCCTTATTTCCTTTGCACGCAGTATATAAGTCGGAACGGCCTGGATCGGCCGACTATATCCTATAGCTGCCATATCACTGATTAATCGGAAAGGTATAACTTCGGTGTTTTTAGAGTTAGAGAGTTCAAATTTTACATGAGCGCTATTTTTAGCAAAATAATACGACATGCCAAACTTCGTAAGGCTCGACCGACTATATCCTATAGCTGCCATACAACTGAACGATCGGAAATGACCCAACATTCGTGTTTTTGAAGATAGGAAGCTGGAACTTCGTCTATTTGAACTTTGATTATATTTTTGGTCAGTTGATCCGACCTACCAAATTTCATAACGATCGGCCGACTAAATTTGCCAACCAAACATAAGCATCAGAACCACTCCAGATTTAAGTTCCACTTATACATCCGCTCCATTTCCAAAATACATACCTCTACTTTAGCATAAGTGCATTTAGACGTTTGGATATTTAAAGACGAATGGTAGAATTAAAGAATAAATTCGATAATAATCTTAAACCCAACCACAAGTCACATTTTAAGCACGGCGAATATCCCGTGGACTTCAAAACTGCTGGGTTCACAGCCACAGCCTGGGTTAACTCTGACCAGGGCTCTTCTCACGTCCTTTCATCATTCCCAGCGAACTGGGCGATTATAGTCTTGACCGTCCCGTTCGCTCTTTCCTTAGGATTCTTCTACGGCGTGTACGGTGCGGTGAACTGATGACGCACGCCGAGCTCCCCGAGGAATTTCTTGAAGCAAAAAATATTTCTTACACAAAATACACAAAATATTTTTGAAGTTTTCTTATTCTGAAAATAAAGTCAATTTAATAATACGGAACAAAAAAAATGTAAAAATGTCGCTAAATGTAAAAATTACAAAAGGAAGACTCGATTATTTTGTGAATTAGTTTTTGTGAATTATGTCAATGCCATCTGCAATGACAATAAAGAGTAAACAGGTCCAAAAAATATTTTTGAAAAATTTAACAGATCATATAATTGCTTGTTAAAAATTTATCGATTTGTTATGTTTAAGAGATCACAGTAGTAGAAGAGATATGTATACTTTATGAGGTCTGACACGGTACCTTCTGCTGTTTCATGTTTATTTGTCAATAATAAGGCAACATAATATACCTAATATACCTAATAATATACCTAATATAATAATATACATAATATAATATTATAAATATAATATTACAAGAAAGGAAAGCTAACTTCGGGCGGAGCCGAAGTTTATATACCCTTGCAGTTAAAACCGGATATATATCGCAAACATCGGATAAAGTTGGCTGATCCTTATGGGAATAGAAATATATATTCCAATTTATTACAATACAAAATCTAAAAAAAGTCCCAAACTTCTATCTTCAAAAATACGAAAGTTGATATTTCTACCATATACCATTTCCGATCGTTCAGTTATAGGGCAGCTATAAGATATAGTCGGCCGATCCTTACGAAATTTGGCATGTCGTATCATTTTGCCAAAAGTAGCTTTCACCTAAAATTTAATCTCTCTAACTCTAAAAACACCAAAGTTATACCATTTCCGATCAATCAGTTATATGGCAGCTATAGGATATAGTCGACCAATCCGTTCCGGCTTATATACTGCGTGCAAAGGAAAGAAGGGTGTGTGCAAAGTTTCAAGACGATAGCTTTAAGACTGAGAGACTAGTTTGCGTAGAAACAGACAGACGGACAAACAGACGGACCTTCTCTTTTCGTTCGTTGCCTCCGTTGCCGAGCTAAGTTACAATTGTTTAGTCTCTCAGTTTTTCGTACTATGATAATTCGAAGGCACTTCGTTTTTGTATTGTCGAAAACTTTTCACTGCAAAAAATCACATTTGGTTGAGATCTCAAACAGAATGGTTAACATCGGAGCTATGAATTTCTTTTACTTATAATTTTAATACAGTTTTATATTTTTATTTCATTAATATTTTTTTCTTACTTTTTGTCATTGAAAACACATAATAATATTATTATTATATTTTAATACACTATAATTTTTTTCGGTATACCAACATGAACTGCAAAAAAAATTTCTTTTTCCATGTATTGGTGATTTTTATACCCCTGTATCACCACATCCCCGACCCTATAAAGTATATATATTCTTGATCAGGATCACCTCCTGAGTTGAGATGAGCATGTCTGTCTGTCTGTCTGTCCGTCTGTCTGTCCGTCTGTCTGTTTTTACGCAAACTAGTCTCTCAGTTTTAAAGCTATCTACTTGAAACTTTGCACACACCCTTATTTCCTTTGCACGCAGTATATAAGTCGGAACGGCCTGGATCGGCCGACTATATCCTATAGCTGCCATATCACTGATTAATCGGAAAGGTATAACTTCGGTGTTTTTAGAGTTAGAGAGTTCAAATTTTACATGAGCGCTATTTTTAGCAAAATAATACGACATGCCAAACTTCGTAAGGCTCGACCGACTATATCCTATAGCTGCCATACAACTGAACGATCGGAAATGACCCAACATTCGTGTTTTTGAAGATAGGAAGCTGGAACTTCGTGTATTTGAACTTTGATTATATTTTTGGTCAGTTGATCCGACCTACCAAATTTCATAACGATCGGCCGACTATATCTTACAGATGCCATATTACTTAACGATCGGAAATGGTTTTTGGTAGAACCAAAAACCAACTTTGGTATTTTTGAAGATAGAAGTTTGGGACTTTTTTTAGATTTTTTATTGTAATAAATTGGATTATATATTCATATTCCCATAAGTATCGGCCAACTTTATCCGAAGTTTGCGACATTTATCCTGTTTTAACTGCAAGGGTATATAAACTTCGGCTTCGCCCGAAGTTAGCTTTCCTTTCTTGTTTGCATTGGTATTGGAGTTTGCTCTGCCGTATGCTGAGCTTGGATATCCCTGTCTTAAAGGTTATTTAAAGTGTGGGTGGAAGAGAGGAGTACCTTGTATAATATAGTCGGAAAGCTCAACAATATCGTTAGGGCAGAAGAAAGGCGCAGTTAGAAAAGTTATAGTTTCTCGCTAAGTTGGTGGCCCAAAAAAGGAATTTTTGAGAGGATTTGGGGGAAAACACTTTGAACAAATGTGATGAATGTTTTAGCTGGGTCTCTGTCACTTGAGGCCCAGCACTTCAGAGCGTTTTTAACAAAGTGGTGGTTTCAATCGAAGCGTTCAAATTTCTGTGAGCCCTACATGGGGAATTCTTTGAAGTTTTAGGCGCAAGTTTCTCATTGAACACAGGTTTTCTTCCATTTGCTAAAAGCCTGGTCGAGAGATCCTAAAGGCGATGCTTTGAAAACCTACTACCGCAACCTGAACGTCTTCACATAGCTTTTGAATTTACGCAAGTAATGGTTTGGCGACCTTAGACAAAGGGGGTTTTCGGTGTGTTTCAGGACTTTGAAATGAGTCAAAAGCTCCGTCGAGTAGTCTGAAGGTAATACCAAAAGTGGTTGGCACTAATTAGAATATGTGATATGTTTTGAAACGATCCCCAAGTGGGTTATAGAAATCCGTAGCTTTTTCCAAAATTATAAGGTAGCACTGGTAGTAGGCCAGTGGCTGGTAGCACTTAAATGGCTTTGAAGGTGTTCTCGGGGTTGTGTTGAGCTCTTTGTGAGCTTCAAGTGGTTAACCTTCTCTAAATCCTAGGAAATTTGCATATAAGATGTGGTAAGAGCCGTTTAGTGGGCCAAATTTGCATCTCCCAGCTTTGCCGAAGAGGCGCGTGACGAAATTGGTTCATAATAGGGTATTCTTTTTTGGTGAAGCAGTGTAAAGAATTGTTGGTGTCTTGCAGACTTTGCCGACAGCCCATAAGTGCAGTGAAGTGAAATGCACTGCAATGCAGTGGACCCATACGTTTATGTGGCCCTTTCCCAGTGAAATCTACTGTGCAATGGATATTGCTGCTTCTAGATCTAGATACTTAATATTTTCAGTAATGTGCTTGGCTCGAGCTTGATTCGTGGTGGTCAGGAGGGCAACTTTGTTATTAATGGGCTAAACTTACGCATAATCTGAGCCGACTTAGAATTTTCTGAAGTCGCTCTAGCAAACGCTGCAGTCGTTGACATCGCGATATTGGCTGGTGCATTAATTCTTGAGGTTATTGTTTTGGCGATCTAAAAACTGTCTAAAAACTAAAGCGGATCGCCTGTTCCAATTTTGCACTTGCTACAATCCAATTGATCCGCGATTGCCATCCTCAATCGGGTTTTTTCCAGTTTTTTTTTGGTCTGGAGAGGTTCTTCATCATCTTCTCAGAGTTACTTACCTATTTTCAGCTCGGGGTTGTTCATTGCCAGCATTTCCTTATTTTGATTTTGTCAACACATTTAGATTTTGACAATTTTCTTCAGCCAGATGCCAAGTGTAACAACATTTTTTTGTTAGTTCAGCACACAAAAATTTACATCGCTAGGTTGTAAGATCGTTCCACCAAATTTATATGTATATTCGTTGTGATCGCTTGAATCCGAAAATACTGCTAATAGCTTTTTCGAATCTACGAGTCTGTGATACGTTCCTGGCCTGAGACACGGCGTCCCGACTCCTTCACACCACAGTAACCTGCTAGCTACCTTGTTCTCACCTCGCTAGGGATTTTCTTAGAGTTCCTGCAGAGTTACACGGCTATTTATGCCCCCAGTTGGCTTGATTCACAAACTGGGCAGGGTTGCGCAGCCTGAAATAGCGTCTGTCAAATCCGCTAATCATTCTCTATTACACTCTTGCCACTGCTCCTCGGCTTTTAAGAATCATGCCATACTCCGACTGGTGGTTTTCTTTTTTTCCCCTTTGCCCTGCCGCGTGTGTGATCTACCTGGTGTCCGTTACTTTTCATGTTCCTTCCGCTTACTCCGTTCCTTTGCTGTTCCTTTGCTAGGATCTGACTGGTACTTTCAAGGCCGCTACTTTCCACGACGTCTCTCGCTTCGGGACGTCGTTCTTCCTCAAGAGATTCGACGACCCCTAGTCGCTTTTCCCCCCACGATTCTGGCTCTTATATCTCACTCTTTACTCGGTCGCTCAATTTCGTGTTTTTTCGCCGCTGATTGTGACTTTCCACTTGATAATTTCACAGATTCTTAACTTAAATTAACTTAATAAGAAAAACGCAACAACAGAATAGAATATCATATGTTTAATAATAATTTAATATTTATTAAGTCCTCATATATATTTTATTTGGCGGTTATTTTGGGACTTATTGACAATACTCAAAACGATGCTTTCTTTAAGGGGGGAAATACAATTAAAAGGCCTAAAATGAGGCCTATCTTTGGGAGTGAATTGCAAGTAGGGAATTGAATGAATCTTAGCGATTCTTTTTGCATGTTATTAGGAAATTATTGGGCAATGAAAATCAGTCAAGTATTTCGAAAAATATTATAATTAAGCCCATTTATGATCAATAATGTGGAGTCGTGTTTTGGGGGATAAACTTTGCGCCGTGCAGTCTCCAGGCCCAGGATCACGTCTAAAACAAAAAACAGGAACTGGGCATTAAACTTAGAAGTACAGCGCACAAAATGAATTATTTTTTATGTAAAAAAATGGTTTTTCCATGAAAAAATTTGAAATTGAAAAAAAATGTTAAAAAAAAACACACTTTTTCGACTTTGTTCGTCAAAAAAACATGTTATAAGAAATAAATATGAAAAATCCTTTAATTCATGTTGTGGAGAATTTCATTTCAAACATAAAGCAAAAAACCGCATTCGATTGAAATGAAATCTCTGACCTGCACATTGCACGGCGACTTTGAAAACACGACTTTTCAGTAGAAGCGTTTAAAGTTTACCACTCACTAAAGTTTACCACTGACACGCACTCACTAAATTGCGTATTACTTTGAAAATAAGTACCGGACAGCTTTATGCTTTTAAAGGCTTATTCCCAGACATATTTAGAGTACATTAAGACAAAAAAAATTTTTCGAAAACAATAAATTTTTAATTGTATTTCCCCCCCTTAAAAGTATTATAATTTAAAACAAGTAAGGAATGTTAACTTCGGGCGGAACCGAAATTGATATACCCTTGCAGTAGAGATCGGAAAATCACAAATATCTGATAAAAATGGCCGATAGCTATAAAAACTTTATTATAAAACCAATTTATTCAAATAAAAAGTTAAAAAAAAGTCCCAAGTGGCTATCTTTACCAAATGAGCTGATCTTTCACCGAATATATTTTACCTAAGCTGCTATTTTCACCAAATACCAAATACCACTTCCAAATTGGAAGTTCCAATCTTTCAGGTATATTGCCGTTATAAGATATATTTGGCTGACCGTTATTAGGTAGCTCAGTTATATGGCAGCTATAGGATATAGTCGGTCGATCCTTTTGAAATTTGATGGGTAGTATTATTTTGTAAAATTGGAATCCATAGAAAATCACTACTCTCTAACATTCAAATCACCAAAGTTATTTAAAGTTAAAATATACCAAAGTTTGGTATTTTTACCAAATACCATAGTTGGTGCTTTTACCAAATATTATATAAAATTTGGTATTTTCACCAAAAACCATAACCGATAGTTCAGTTATATGGCAGCTAAATCTTTATCTTTATAAAATTTGAGAATCGTATTAATACATATAAAATCCCCATGAAATCCCATGAGCTCTAAAAACACCAAATTTATGGCATTTCCGTTAAATCAGTTTTATGGCAGCTATTAGATAAATTCGGCCGACCCCGTTCCGATTAATTCGACTGCGTTCCGACTGCGTACAAGGGAGAGAAGGGTGTGTGCAAGGCTTGAAATCGAAAGCTTTTAAAATGAGAGTTTGCATAAAAACAGACTGATGAATAGACTAAAGAATAGAGAGACAGACGGTCATGCTTTTGTCGACTAAGGAGGTGATCCTGATAAAGAATATATATACCTTTTGGGGTCGTATATATCTACTTCACTACGTTTCACACTTTCGACAAAAATTATAATTCCCTCTGCTAGGTATACAAAAAAAAAAAAAACAGGTAAGTTGTCGAGTATTATCGAGTTTCGCATCTATATTATACCCGGCACTCATCTCTTCAACCACTTTAAATTTTTAAAGATCAAAGGTACAGACTTTCAACATAAACAAAACGAAATGTTGAATATATATATATATATATATATTCAAAAGAATATATATACCTTTTGGGGTCGTATATATCTTCTTCACTACGTTTCACACTTTTGACAAAAATTATAATTCCCTCTGCTGGGGTATACAAAAAAAAAAACAGGTAAGCTATAGTCGAGTTTCGCATCTATATTATACACAGTACTTATCTCTTTAACCACTTAAAATTTTTAAAGATCAAAGGTGTAGACTTTTAACAAAAACAAAACGAAACAAGAAAGGTAAGCTAACTTCGGGCGGAGCCGAAGTTGATATACCCTTGCAGTTAAAACGGGATATATGTCTCAAAAATCGATCCCTATGATAATATCATAATAAAACCAATAAATTACAATAATAAATCTAACAAAAAAAAAAAAAACTCAAGCTTCTATCTTCAAAAATACCAAAGTTGGTATTTCTACCAAAAACCATTTCCAATCGTTCAGTTATATGGCAGCTATAAGATATAGTCGGCCGATCGTTATGAAATTTAGTAGGTCGAGATAACTCGCCAAAAAGAGTTTAGTGAGAGACTAGTTTGCGTAAAAACAGACAGACGAACATGCTTATATCAACTCAGGTGATCCTGATCAAGAATATCTATACTTTCTAGGGTCGGATATGTCTCCTTCTTTGTGTTGCACACTTTTGACAAAAATTATAATACCTGCTGCTAGGGTATACAAAATTTTATATTGCATACATTCGCGCTTGGGGAAACTAAACTAAAAACGTAACAACTTTTTCACTAAAATTTGGCAACATTTTGACATAAGCTTTATCTACGCGAATTCTATACGATTCTGAGTTCCAGAATCGACTTGTTATATCCAAGTCTTTGAGATTCACGCGTTGAAAATTGTAACGTTGTATGGGAATTGGTACATATTTATTGATATCTCCTTTAAAAATCTACCGATTTGATTCAAATTTGTTTTTCTAATATAAAGTAACTATAGAAATAGTGTGACATCAATAGTTTTTCGAAATAACTTTCTGTACTGGCGCTACAGGAATTTTCAATTTTTGAGGCCGGGAGGGGGTATGGTAAAAATTTGATACAAACTTGAAACGAGTTAGTGTTATGGGAGTATCCATGGCACTTCCTATAGATCAACGCGTTCATACGGACAAACGAACATGTGAGTTGAAGATGATTCCTCCTTTTCTATATTACATACATTTACAAGAATAAAATATGGCAATTAACTTTACGAATACTGGGTATAAGATCGTGAGTACAGATCATTTTATTATTCGTATTAATTTTATTTTTATATTTTAATTTGGTACTTTTTATACGTTATAGGAATATGTCGTCAGTGCCAGATTTCGCGCAATTATCTTTTGAATGTTTGGTGCTCTAGCAAGGGCTCAAACGCAAATATTTTCAAATATTTTCAATATTTTTTTTTTCAATTTTGTTTTTCAATGAACTTGAATCTTACATTGAAAGTCGCGGCTACACATTCGATCATGATGAAGCAACAACTTTACTCAAATATAATTTCAAAAGAATTTCTTCGTTTTATAACAATTGTTGCCGGAATAAAATCTATATTGTTTGGAAACACTCGGATTGGCTTTCCAAAACAGATGACATTTCTTGAAGCTTGCAAACAGAAGCAACTCACAATCGAGATCGGACTAGGATTAATTTTGCAGAATTTGAAACGGATAAAACTTTAAAAGGATAAATTGATAAAACGTCGCCGTATTGTTGAAATTACACAGCTAAATGAGTCCGCAGGCAATGACTTACGTTCCGCAAGTCTCCAAGAGCAGCCCTCAATATTACCAGCTAAAATTTCGTCTGTCATTGATCTTATAACGGGTGCTAATTTAACAAAGCATCAATACATATTAATAAGAAATTTTATTAAAGCAACAATAGATGCGGACTTTTTACCATGCTATGACAACATTGTAAAGGAGAAAAAGAAAAGTTACCTTGACAACATAACTGTAACGGAATCTGCTGTTGAAGTAGAGCTTCAAAACATATTAAACCATTGTCATAGGATAACTCCAGGGTTTGAGTTTTGTTAGGTTTTTATTTAGAAGGAGCAGCTGGGGTGCCGCTCCAACGATCAAAATGTCTCTGCTCTTTTACAATATTTTTTAAGTCTAAGTAAGGCTAAGTCTCGTAGCTGCTCGCTGGCGGCGGCAGAGATACGGCTATGTATTAATGTATAAAGGAATATAATAATATACGTTGTAATGCGCTCTCAAATGGAGGCGCGAGGGGTATGCATATGCTGACCGTTTGTTACGTTTATGCTGACACTAGCACTTTCTGTGTGCGGGCTAAGCCATAACGATCGGTTCATATTTCGACCACATAGGGTTTATGACCGGGACTTTGGATTATGTAAACACTGCAACAAAGTGTTACAGTGCGCACCCTTTAAGTAATCTCGGTACAGTGGGTATTCAATATATGTGAAAGTTAACAACCAACTCCCAGCTTAGGCTGAGGAGGCCAATTCGTATTCCCTTTATAAATATTTACCATTTTTTAGTATATTTATTATTTTTACACCTCTTATACCACTCATGTATGGGCCGTTATGGACAGTGGGCCGTTAAAGCTCATGGGCCGTTATGGACAGTGGCCTTGTCTCATTGGCTGACAGCGATCGTATGACTTCTGCAAAAGTGCATGGTTAGCGGTCTGCCACGGGCATGCGGTCTTGCATGAGCTTTTGTTAAGTCTTAAGTTAGTTCATATTTTGTATTAAATAAAGCAAGAGCACCAGCTCATACTAATGAAACTCCGGCACTTAGTCGTCAAGTCGTTATTAACTAATATACCGACTGAGTTTCTAAGCCAGCGGTATCAAAGGACAGTTCCCTTCCACCATATCTCCTTATCTCAGCATAGGAGCATGAAGTGGGGTTTAAAACCGCAGACCCTGTGCTTACTAGTGCCACCTAGCGGGCGGTACGGGTGGTAAATTGGCAACATTAGACGTAGGGATTAGGCAGGACTGCATTTGCTTTAGCGCTTTAGAAGTAGCAGAAGTCTAGCCCTGGCAGTATGCCATCTTGTAGAAACTGAGATCGAGAATCTGGTGCTTTCTTTTGGAATCAGACTCTGGACCGGCACGGATGTACGTCAAATCCAGATCCATTCACAAATTTTTGGTTGAAGCTATCGCCGAGTAACCCCAGCTTTGCAGCCGAAGGAGGCGAGCATAGGAACGCTAATTCCTGCCCCAAGAGGGCAGCTAAATTACCCATACCGACCAGAACCAGAACTCCGCCAGTCAACATTATCTACGCCCAGCCCAACTTCCCAGCCCAGCCCATATCAGCATCAATTGGTTTGCGGTGTTGTTTCATAGGGTGATCGTCAGACACAAGAAAAAGAGCAGACGAAAACTCGTATCTGGTTTAGTCTGCGCGTTGCTGATAGACAGCTAAGACATCCGTGCGATTAGCTCCCAAACAAATACCCAAAATTAGGGAACGTCGCGATGATGGCAAAGGTGTCATCCATGCCAAGTGTCATCAAAACCACATAAAGTCTTTAGTTAATCTAAATATAAAGTATAATCTAAAAACCTAGTTTAGCAAATTTAAAATCGGTACAAAGTTAAAATCGGTTAAAAAAAATAAGGCTAAAACCACAAGCTAAAATTGTGTAAAAATATACAAATTAAAAAAAAAAAAAAGGAATAGATCAAAAACGGGTGTGGTGTAAATTAGAAAAGATGATGATTAGAAACGAGTAAGAAGTTGAATTAGAAAGAGGGCGAAATTGAATAAAAACGCCGATAAGACAAATTCGGTAAGGTCTCGATGTGGGTGTGTGTGCTGAAAAATTTTAGTCTTCGCGAGTCGCTTTGGACTTGCATTTATTTACAGACTTCTTACGACACCTCCGATATTTGGAAGCGCTTTCAACGGTGGAGTATGTCAGGTGAGCAAAGTCTACCCAATATTTACCTTTTTCGTCTGCATATGCATGTCATCTCGATTCAGAACCGAAATTTGAAATCAAATGAAATGAAATGAAATGCAATGAAAACGTTGAAAATAAAGTTAACTTGTTAGGCACTATTCAAGAAAAAAAGGAGAAGATAAAATTAAAAATAAAAAGAAAATATTTGAATATAATGAATAAGAAATTACATCACTTACGATTGATTTGAAATATTTTCGTTTAATAATAAATATTACACTTAGTAAAAATATAAATATATAAATAATACGTTAAAAAATCCTTCCTAAATGCAATAACAAATTAATAGCATTGGTTCTAAGTAATAGAAGTTTGTAAAACAGTAGTTATTAAGAAATGAAGTAATCTTTTAGGCTTTAACTCAAGAAAACAAAAGTAAACGAAACGAGATGTACATCTTTATGTTTAATAAATACGCCATTATAATGAAAGAGTAGAAAACCCTGTTGTAACTCCATGCCGATCACAGAGCCGTCGTAGGGTCATAAACTCAAAGGGGCCTGTTGCAGGATCGTTGGGAAAACGCACTGGCCATGGTAGGGTGGGCTGAAGACACCCCTTTTTACATCTCGGGGTGCGCAAAGTGAGAGTACTATCCTAGCTCTTGTCCGTCCGTTTGTTAAGCTATCTCTTGTCCGGCCGAAATTGGCTCGTTTTGCACGCAAATAAAACTGATTTATCCCAGATAACTATGAGCACCTGTAGGCTATAACCGCTGAAGAACACCACTCCATTCGCTGACGAGCTAGAACCGGAATTTAATGCGTGCCGTGTTATTAGCTTGCAAAGAACACCAGCTCTATGTTGTTCGTTACAGGAATAATAATAAGTAATATCTGAATAATCATGGCGCCCAACGTGGGGCTTGACTGTACAGTGAAGCTCACTCAATAGCGAAACAAACAAACCTTTCTTTTCATTTCCATTTCTATAAATTTCCTAGTCAGCAGTGTCAACATTCAGTCGCATTGGAATGCAGTTTTTATATTTTCAGAAAGAAAAAAAACTCACCACGAAGAAAGAATTAATACAGCAGTCTCCTTTAATTGTGTTCAACCACAATAGGCAAGCGCTTTGGATTTGGCCAATTACGATCAATTATTAGTTTGGCTAACCGCGCTTGAACTAGCGAGGAATAGGTGAAGTAGCTAAAGGTCTAGTAAGTCGAGAATGCAGGATTACAGAGCTTATGCTTGCGAGCAAGAGTCTGGCCGCAATTTCGGAAGCAAATCTTTAGGCAGTTTTTAGTATTGAAACTTTATTGAAGCTAAGTATGAAGTGCTTGGAAGTACAATCTCAAAGATAACTAATAATAGTAAAGATTGGCCACGCTTGTTACGAAGGTCACATAAGTAAAGCAGCTTATGTAGCCGCTTGACGAGTTTTAATTTTTTTTTGCTGCGCCTTTTTCTCGTATCTTTTTCAGATAATTTTCTTTTCCTCTCACAAAAAAAAAAAAAATAATAATCAAGACCTTCGACAATCAGCTCTTGGTTAGGCATGGAGTTAATTTTTTTTATCGTAATATATATATTTTTGTGGACATAATCTAGTGGCTTATATCTTTAAATATTCAGGATTGTGGTTTTAAGTGGCAGCGCTAAGCACGAGATCTTTAAATTAAATAACAATAGTTTCGAAATAAAACAACAAATAATAATAATCATAGGATTGTAACGAACTGTCTTTTCTGCTTCCGCTCGCCACAATTTGCCGCGTCTAGCTCACAGAGTTTCGCGTATCCGTTCCACCGAATTTATAGATTCGACGTGATTGCCCAAGCCCAGAAAGTAATAGCTTGAAGCTTGACAAATAGCTTGAAGTTTCCACACTCTTTATTTTGAGACCTCTTTATACTACAAAAGGCTTTCTTTCTCGTTTACTCGTTGCTCCTTCCGTTCCTGTTGGCTCCGTCGTCGGCGTCCTATGCGGATTGTCCGGGATACGCCGCCACTGCTCCGTCGCCGCCGTTACTCCGTCGCCGATGGTACTCCTGTCGCCGTGCTGCCAGCGATTCCGCTACCCTCTGCCCTTTGGCCTTGAGAAAACACCCCCTTGGGTCGACTACGACTGATCTGACTGTTGGCTGCGGTCGGTCGCCTCCGCTACACCAGGACACCGTGCATACGCTCCGGTGCCAGGTTTGGGAGTTTGTTTGCTGACTGCCGCTTTCGCTACACCGGGACACCGTGCATACGCTCCGGCGCCAGGTTTGGAAGTTGCCGTGTGACGTCTCCGCTACACCGGGACACCGTGCATACACTCCGGTGCCAGGTTTGGAAGCCGCCGTGTGCCTGATCGTATTGTCGCGCTCCCGCTACACCGGGACACCGTGCATACGCGCCGGCGGACCCGAGTTTGTAGTGGCGGGGCTGGTGACCAGGGGGTTCTCACTTGGTCTGTGACTTGGACGCGAGTTCTTGAGTCGGCCGATCCGTGTTTCGCAGGACCACGCCTGTTGGTTGCGATTCCAGGAGTCGGTAAGGCGTACGCCAGACTTATCCTTTCTTCACTTCCTTGCAAGGCTACCTGCCGTGTTCGGGAATGAACCAACTCGACTACACGCCCAGGGTTTCCAGAGGAAGGTCCAGCAATGGATCCTTTCCTTATTTTCTTATTCGCTCTCCTTGCGCTTGGCTGTCGGACTCTCCAAAGGCGGTCCTTCAACTGAAACGAAATCCGAATCCTTTTTATAAACGCTCTAACACTTGAATGGCGGACTCTCCACAGGCGGTCCTCCAACTCAACTCTACAAGCTTCCTAAAAAGACTCGTCTCGAGCCCGTTACGTTCCACGTCGATTCCTTCTTCCCACGGGTGGCGCCGTTTACCCTTTCACCTGCCGCCGTTACGTTCCACGTAGATTCCGTCCTCCCACGGGTAGCCCTTCGCCAGAACCCACGGTAACTGGCTTTCACCTTTCCCCCCGTACTGATCCTGACGACGTTCCCTTGTGCTGCCCGGGTTGTTGACCCCCTTTTTCCGTCTCCTCGGCCCCCCCTTTGCCCCCGGCTATCTGTCTTCGCGTGTGGGGAGACTAAATCTCCTCACACTTCCCCCCTTCTTCGGGAAACGACAGAGCCGTTTCGACATCGGTGTTGATGCGCTGTGCTGAACATGGGCCCCAAAAAAAAATGACATTCTCGGTTACCCTCTTATTTTGGTGTGGATACCCATCCACTTCCCCCCTCCTTCGGAAAACGACTGTGCGCTCCCCTGGGACCCTTTTAGACCACCTAGCCTATGTACCCTATTCCATGTTTTTTTGTTTTGCTTTTTTTTTTCCCCCTTTTTTTTTTTTTTTTTTTTTAATTAATTAATTTTTTATTAATAATTTTTTTCTCTTTTTTTTTATATTCTTTTTCTTTCATAATCTGTAATTATACCCTTGCAGAGGGTATTATAATTTTGTCCAAAAGTGTGCAACGCAGTGAAGGAGACATCTCCGACCCTATAAAGTATATATATTCTTGATCAGGATCACCTCCTGAGTTGATATGAGCATGTCCGTCTGTCCGTCTGTCTGTCCGTCTGTCTGTCCGTTTCTACGCGAACTAGTCTCTCAGTTTTGAAGCTATCGTCGTGACACACCCTTTTTTCCTTTGCACGCATTATATAAGTCGGAACGGCCCGGATCGGCCAAGTATATCCTATAGCTGCCATATAACTGATTGATCGGAAATGGTAAAACTTTAGTGTTTTTATAGTTAGAGAGTTCAAATTTGACACGAGAGCTATTTTTGGCAAATTATCACGACATGCCAAATTTCATAAGGATCGGCCAACTATATCTTATAGCTGCCATATAACTGAACGATCGGAAATGACCTTACTTTCGTGTTTTTGAAGATAGAAAGCTGAAACTTGGTACAGATTATATTTTTGGCCAGTTGATCTAACCTTCGAAATTTCATTAGGAGCGGCCGACTATATCCTATAGCTTCCATATAACTGAACGATCGGAAATGGTACTTGGTAGAAATATCAACTTTCGTATTTTTGAAGATAGAAGTTTGCGACTATTTTTAGATTTTGTATTTTAGTAAATTGGTTTTATTATAATGTAATCATAAGGATCGACCAACTATATCCGATGTTTGCGATATATATCCGGTTTTAACTGCAGTATATAAACTTCGGCTCTGCCCGAAGTTAGCTTTCCTTTCTTGTTTTTAATTTTTTTTTTTCTGTTTTTTTTTTCTTTTCCTTATAATTAATTTTTTTTATATTTTTTTTTCCCTTAATAATCTTTTATTTATATATATATTTTTTTTTATTTGTTTTTTTCCTTTCCTTATAATTATTTTTTGTGTTTTACCCTAAGCTTAATTTTTTCCCCTTTTTTTTTTTTTAAATCAATTGGTTTTTTTTTTTTTTTTTTTTTTATTTTTATTTTTAAATTTTTTCTTGACTTCTACTTTTTAAACTTTCCTCAATATCTTCACGCCGTTGGCTCCTCCTCGCACTAGGAAGCATATCCAACCTGCGCCATGACACACCACCTTCCGGTGCGTCCGCGCCTCCTCTCCACCTCCGCCGCCACCCTCACACAGAGCTCCGGCGGCCAGTCTGCTTCTGGGACCTCCTTGTCACCTCCATCCGACGCTGACCTCATCAGCACCGGCCTTGTTGGCCTCTCCTCCGGGCACGAGTGCTGCCGGCCCAGCGCCGGCTTCCTCGGTGTCGGCCACACCCACGGCCCCTTCGTCCACGGCTCCTCCTCCTTGTCCTCCTTCCTTGGGCGTGGCGTAGGTGGTGCCGCAGGCCACGTTGACTCCTGCTGCCTCTTTCTGGCGGCCGTTGCCACCTCCCTTTCCTCCGGTCGTTCCGATCGAGGGCGTGGTGTTGGTGGCACCGCGGGACACCGCGTCGCTGGCCGGGTCCTCTTCGTGGCTTTCCTCCTTTTCGCGGCACTATCTCCGTCCACTTCGAAAACCGGTCCATCATTACCAAAACCATTGTATTCCCGTGTTTGGATCTTGGCAATGGACCCACGAAGTCCGCACACACCGTTGCCATGGCTCTTCCGGGACCTGTGTCAGCATTTGTCCTGCTGCTTGCACCTGGCATGGTTTGTATTTTAGGCAAGTTTCGCATCTCCTGACATATTTCCGGATTTCTCTTTGCATCCCTGGCCAGAAGTACCTGGCGGCCACTCTGGCTATCGTCTTCCTCACGCCTAGGTGTCCTGCCGCCGGTGCGTCATGGTTCTCTTTGAGGACCTGCTGCCTCGACTCCGTGGGCACGCACAACTTCCATGACGCCACTTCCTCGCTTCCTGCTCTAAGCGGAACGTGGCGGTACATCACGTTCAGCTTACCCTTCCTGTAGCTGATGACGTAGTCAGACTGCTGCAACTCGAACACCCACCTCGCTATTCTTCCAAGCGGGCTCTCGAGGTTGTTGAGCCACTTCAGTGCCATATGGTCCGTGATTACGTCGAACTGATATCCTTCCAGGTAGGGCGGTGGTTGTGGTGGTATCCTTCCAGGTGGTTGTGCTTGGTCGTGGGTTATGGACAGTAAGGGCTTGAGGACGGACGGGACGACCGTTAGGCATTGCTCCGCCCGCAGCACGCCCCAACTCTCCACCCTACCGCCTCACCTCCTCGATGCTCCTGAGCCTCTGCATTAACGCTGCAGCGAAGGATGCTACTGCGTCCCACAGCATCTGGGTTTCCAGCATTGTCTCCACAAGGTTTCCTGGGTGGAGTGAGCGGCCCGCCGTCGCCTCCAGTCGGTGGCGCTCTCGTGCAAACCGGCGGCACTCGAAGACAACGTGCTTGGCGTCCTCGACTACCGATCTCCCGCACTCCGGGCACTAGTCCTCCTCCGCGTGGCCAAAACGCTTTAGGTATTGCCGGAAGCAGCCATGACCACTCAATACCTGCGTCAGGTAAAAATCGACCTGTCCGTGGCTTCGAGACACCCACCTTCTAAGATTGGGGATGAGACTGTACGTCCATCTTCCTTTCGTCGATGAGTCCCAGCAGTCCTGCCAGGCTGTGAGCGACCTCTCCTTGGCCTCCTCCCTTGTAGATATATCGAGGGCGCCACCAGCAACCTCATAACGAGCGCGAGCTTCCTTTAGCTCCTTAAGCTCTCGAGCGCGCTCTTTCAGCGGGACCATCCCCGCGATGACCAGGATGGCGTCGTCGGAGACTGTCCTGAAGCCGGACGCCACCCTTATTGCTCCCAGCCTGTACGCTGCGTCAACTCCTCTTCTGTAGCTGGGCGTATTCATCGCCTCAGCCCAGATGGGAGCCGCGTACAGAATTTGCGCCGAGGCAACGCTCACGAGGAGCCTTCTCCTGTTCTGCTTTGGTCCTCTGGTATTGAGGAGGATCCGGGTGAGGCCCCTGATAGTGGCTGCAGCCTTGCCCTGGATATATTCTAGGTGCTCACGGAAGGAGAGCCGGGCGTCGATCATCACCCCCAGGTATTTGATGGCCCGCTGGGAGGTTATGGCCATTCCACCAACCTGAATCGTCGCCGTTTCTAGAACCTTGCGGCTGCTGACCAGCACCGCTTCCGTCTTTTGTGGGGCTAGGCTTAGTCCCGCATTTTGGAGCCACTGTTCCATTGATTCAATCGCCTTGTTAGCCGCTCTCACCGCTTCCTCCTTATGTTTGGCCACAACTACCAACGCTACGTCGTCTGCGAAGCCGACGACGTCGCATCCCACTGGGAGCTGCAGTCTCAGGATCCCGTCATACATGGCGTTCCACAGCAGCGGTCCCAGGACCGATCCTTGGGGCACACCTGCCGTGACGCCGTAGGTCTCCGTGCCCATGTCCGTGTCGACAAGTAGGACCCTGCAGCTGAAGTAGCTGCTGACAACGTTCATTATAGAATTGGGGACGTTGAACCGCCTTAGGGCTGCCAGGGTATTGCTCCAGTCCGCCGTGTTGAACGCGTTCCTGATGTCCAGGGTGACTATTAGGCAGTATTGCTTGGAGCCACCCTTCCACCTAGTTCCTGCTATTGCGTTTCGAGCAATTCCCACCACCGCTGCTATGGCATCCACTGTGGACCTTCCCTTCCGGAACCCGTACTGCTTTGGCGACAACCCTCCCGCCTCCTCTATTGCGGCTTCGAGCCTCGAAGCGATCACCCTCTCGAAAACCTTGCCCGTCGTGTCCAGCAGGCAGATATGCCTATAGGACGACGCCTCCTCCCTTGGTTTCCCTGGTTTTTGTAGCAGCAGGAGCTTCTGCACCTTCCACCTGGTGGGAAAGGTGCCTTCGCGGATGCATCTGTTGAACAGCTCCGCAAAACTTCCCGGCTGCAGTGCCAGAGCCAGTTTCAGGGCTCGGTTAGGAACCGAGTCCGGGCCGGGTGCTTTGTTGGGGGCCAGGCCTCTCCCTATGGCCAGGACTTCCTCTTCCGTTACCTCCTCCGCCATTTCGTTGTCTGCTGGGGGGGTGGGAAGCTGGGTGACTTGGTTGCCGGCTGGGAACAGCGCTTGCACTATGGACCTTAGTACGATCGGGTCAGTGGGGGACTGACTTCCTGCGCGCAGCCTCTTCACCACTATCCGGTACGCGTTGCCCCATGGATTTTCATCCGCCGAGTCACACAACTCCAGGAAGCATCTCCTTTTACTGTCTCGGATGGCCACCTTCAATGCTTTGCGCCTGTCCTTGAAGGCTTGGTGCCGCTCCTCAAAGGCGTCGCTGCCTCTCGCTCGCTGCATAAGCCTCCTTGCTCTCATGCACTCAGCTCGGATGGAGCCAATCTCCTCGCTCCACCAGTAAACAGGAGCGTGGTTTCTGCGGTAGCGGCTTCTCCGCTGCATGCTCGCCATGCACGCTGCCTCAAGCTTAGCTGCAAGGGTGTCAGCCATTTCGTTGGCTCCGCTTGGCGGGACGTTGCCGATGTCACGTGCTGCCTCGGTGAAGTTCCTAGCCTGAAGCGTACCGACTCTGTAGCCTTGGTTCCCTCTGTTCGGTTCCCTCGGTCGTTCTTGAGGGCTGCCAATTGAGCACAATATTGCTTCGTGGTCGCTGGCCGTAAAGCTCCCGCTTATCCTCCAGTCAGCGCCCGCCGCTAGCGAGGGGCTCGCGAACGTCAGGTCAATGATGGATCCTGCTCCGGCTCTGCTGAAGGTGTGCTGGTTTCCTTCGTTCAGCAATACGAGATCGAGTGAGGCGAAGGTTTCTCTTACCACTCTCCCTCTCGCATTCGTCCTCGGGCAGCCCCAGTCCTGAGCCCACGCGTTGAAGTCCCCTGCTACCAGGACGTCGGAGCGGCCTCTGATATCTTTCCCAGGCAGTCCATCATGCGCTCAAACTCACTGGTGGTTAGGCTAGGTGCCATGTAGCAGCTGTAAAGCCATGCCCCACCTATCCGAGCCCTTACGAATCCCTCCGCACTGTGCACTGAGTGCATTGTCGCGCCGGTTTCGCCGCAGCTCCAGATGGCAGCCTTCCCCGATAGGTCCACTGCCCAGCGGTTGTCTGAGCCAGTCCTATGGGGCTCGCTTAGGAGCGCTATGTCCGTCTTCGTCTCCCTCGCAGTCTGCGACAGCACATCTTGAGGCGCCCTGCAGTGGTTCAGGTTCAGCTGAAGCACTAGCATCCTGTCGTCCTAGGTCCACCTCCTTTCGCTGACATGGGGCAACTTCTGCTTCCCGTCTGATGCCTCACATCCTTCCGGCACTTGTCTTCACACGAGAAGCACCGAGGGTCCTTTTTGCAGGTGGCCGCCCTATGGTCCGAGTCTCCGCAGCGGAAGCAACAGCCGCTCCTGTCCTTCGAGCTCTTGCAAGCGCTTGCGATGTGCCCCATCCCAAAGCACCTGTAGCAGCGAGCCACGACCTCCTTTTCCTTCATACGGCATACTGACCACCCAACCTTCACCTTGCCCACAGCAGTGATGGCCTTGGCAAGGCTCGCGGGGGAAAGCCACGATAGCGGTCTGAGTCTCGCCATAGGTGCTTCTCAGCTTCTTGACCTTCAAGGCGCCTTGGTCCACCGCTGCCTGCTGCGCGATTGCCCCGATGATGTCCTCCGAAGTGGCTAGTGCGTCCAGTCCTCGTAGCTCGACGAGCGACTCCTTGGTCTCCTCCGAGTACGCCCGCACCTCTGCCTTGCTCCCTAGGACCTCCTCGATGCAGCCTTTAAGGGCCTCTGTGGGGTTATCCTTCTTCCTCGCCAATTCCACAAGCAGCCCTCCCTTGGCTGTCTTCCTCACTTTTTTGACGCATGGGCCAAGGACGTCCAGCTTCCCGTCCTCCCTGCGCGTTACCATGCTTAGGATCTGGCTGTACGACAGACCTGCTGCTTGGATCACTATGGCGTCGGGTCTGGCTCGTCTCCGCTCGGGATTTCTAGGCTTGGCCTTCGTCCATTCAGTCCTTCTCAAGCTTGTTTCGGCGCCGCTTCCTTTGCCGGCAGCAGGGTTTGCATCTGCTGGTTTAAGCCTTGCCGCTGTGTTGGCCTTTGCTTCTTTGACTCCCGCGTCCCTCGCAGTAGTTTTCCGGTGCGCACTCCAGGGGCCCGTGCTGTTCGGGATGCTGCCGGTCTGCACAGCCTGATCCTGGGTCCAGACCTCCGTCGGAAGGGTCTGCTGCTCCTTCTCCACGGTATCGATGCCGGCTCTCTCGCATCTGGGGCACACTAGCTTGGGCATGATGACCGGTTCTGCTTGCTCCTCCGAAGCACTACCGACCAGAATGGAGTGGATGTCCTTCAGTCTGGTTATCAGGCTCCTTTGCATCGCGGAAATATGTCTCTTATTCTTCTCCGTGACCCACGATAACAGCTCGTTCACTATCGTGCCCAACTCCGTAAGGCATTCTTCGTTTCTTGCCGGCGGGCTGCCAGCCTTATTTTTCTTCGGGGGAGCCGCCCTCTGGTCCTTGTCCGGGCTAAGCATCTCCCGTGGCCTCTTTGGTGTATCCTTCTCTACTACAGCTGGGCTGCCAGCCTGTGACGCAAATAGCGGCGAGCGCCGCATTTTATTGCTCTTTTTGAACGGGTCTCCCGTTTTGGCACTCTTCAACTCTTCTGGGTGGATGGGTGGCGCATGAGGAAAGTGCATAGAGCATGGCTAATGCATGCTGCGGTTGGGGGGTTTCAGCACTGCCTTCCATCGGTGCGCCTGGAATTTCCTCCTGGCGGGAGCGATGGGAGTTATACCGCTCCTGCTCGGTCGCCAGAGCCCCTTTTAAGGGTGAACCGCCGTAGCGGAGGGGTTGGCAGTTGGTCAGCTCCATGACCTTCGTCACCTCATGGCAGGCCAGAGTTTTCTAGCCCCTTTCGCTCTAGGTTGGTCAAAGGACCTGAGGCAGCAGCCCTGAAAGGTATGCTACCCTTTTGCTTTGCCTTGAGTCGCTGGCGCCCTCTACCGGGCTCCTGTAGTCGCGTCATTGCGACGTCCGGGAGCCCTGGTGCCCTTGGTCCGGATCTAGCGCCCTCTACCGGCAGGCAATGTTAGGGCGTTTCCCAACACTGCCCACCAGCTGGTTACGATCAGCTGCCATGACCTGCGCAATTCTGGTGGGGGCAGCCACGTTTGCTTAGCTCGGTCAACTCAGGAGAAAGGTGTCGCGAAGAGAGTTCCTAGAAGAGAAAGCTCTCTTCGCGCCTCTTACCTCGGCGGTTGGCGGCTCATCCTAATCTTCGCGGAGGCCATCTATTGACCTATCCAGGGAGTGTTGTGGTTCGCTCGGTAGGTGAGTCCGTCCCCAACTGTCCGGTAACCCACTACCCGATCCTTTTTTTGATTCTGCAGTATTTGGCCGCGTCACTCGGGAGCGCCCGCGCGGCACGTCCGCTTTCTTCGACCCGCACTTTTCAAACCCGCCCTTTGAAATGTTGCCGAGGCTGAGTGCAACCCGAACGGCATCACCTTCCATTGGTACAGACCCTTCCCTGGAACGGTAAAGGCGGTGTACTTTCTGCTTCCTTCCTCCAAAGGGATCTGCCAATATACGTCCATCAAGTCGAGGCTGCTGAAGAATCTGGCCTCCCTTAGTTGCTCCAATACAAAATTTATTCGTGGCATTGGGTACGCATCTTTTACTGATTTTGCGTTGATTTGCCGGAAGTCCACGCACATTCTCCACTGACCCGTCTTTTTCTTCACCATTACAATGGGTGAGCTGTATGCGCTATTTGAGGGCTCAATGCATCCCTTTTCCAACAGCTCCTCCACTTTTGCGTTTATTTCCCCCTGTATTTTCGGGTTTTTGGGGTAATATCGCTGTTTTATGGGAATGTCGTCCTTCATGGTGATCCTGTGCTGAGTTATGTTCGAGCATCCTCTTTGGCCGGCGAACGCTTCTAGCTCTCTCTTGATAAATCTCTTATTGCGTTCGTCTTCCCATACCTCTGGACATCCGGCCACTGCTACGGATAGTTTATCCTCCAGACATCCGCCCCATCTCTCCCTTTTGGGTATGGTAACGCGGTGGCCTGCGCATGTCACCGTAGCGCCGAACTCGCTGAGGAAATCCCATCCCAGCACCAGACAGTCCTCCATGCCTGGCATCACCGAAGGCCGCCTGGCATGTTGCCGAAGCTCATCCGAGCCTGTAATGCGGCGCATGTTTCTGTATGGCTTCCATTGGCTAACTTTACCCGCCTCTTTATCGCGACTCGTTTCCCGGCTATTTCCTGGATCTCCGCTAGGTCCTCTGATATAAAACTCGCTGTCGCTCCTGTATCCAGCATGGCTTTCACCTCCTTGCCCTCGACCTCGATGGTTTCCGTCAACTGTTGCTCCTCTCCGGCTAGTCCTCCTATTAATTTCGAGAGGCAGCACCGTGCGATCCCTGCTCTCCTCCCTGTTGCTGGGACCGCTGCGCATTTCCCGCCCTCTGGCAGCATTCTGTGCTTCGAACTCCTGTCGCGCCGCACATTTTGCAGAAAAGCAGCCTCGGGTTCCTGCACCCGCTGGCCCAATGGCCCATGCCACCGCATCGGTTGCATGCCTGGGCTGGGTTCTCGACCGGACCCTGCCTTGGCCCTGCTGCCCACTGCTGATTAGGCTGTTGCGGAGCCGACCTATGCTGGGTCCCAGGCTGCCATCTCGGCATCCAACTTTGGTTCGTGCTGTTCTGTCGCTCCGGTGGGCCTTGGCGCGGTTCCTCTCTTTGCCACCTTGGTGCCCATTGTGTGTTTTGAACGGCCTGGTGGTGGAAATCGTCCCGTTGCCCTTTCTGGGTCCATTGGTCCCTCTGGTACCTTGCCGCTTCACTATGCTGCGGTTCTTCTCTCTGCCACCTCTCGTTTACGGCCGGCTGACTGTGGCTCCACCTTTGTTCTGTGGCCACTTGCCTGTTAAAGGCCTCTTCCTCCTGCGCTAATTCCTCAAACTCCTCTGCTAGGCCCATCACCTCATCTAAAGATGCGCAGGCGTATGGCCTTATGAACATCTTCATCCTTGGCATGCAGTTTTCCACGAGCCTCTCGATTACTTCTTTCGTGGTTTTTCCTAAAGGTTTCATTAGTGACTGAAGGTCCACCATGTACTCTTTGAAAGGCTCTCCGCGACGCTGCTTCCGTTGGCGAACTTGGTCCGCCAACTTTTCGAAGTATCCTTTCGGCAGGAAAAAATTCTCGAAGCTTGCCTTGAACCTCGGCCATGTTGGCCATTCTTCGTCGTTCATGATGAACCACCTTTGGGCCCTGCCCTGCAGTAGTTCTGGCATGGCTCTGGGGATCGTGTTTATGTCTAATCCGTATGTCTTTGCGGACCACGTTACTCGGTCCAGAAACTCTAACGGGTCCCCTGTGCCGTCCAAACGAAACGACCAGTCTCGCACCTGTCTGGCTACTTTGGCATAATCCACCGGGGCCGGAACATACTTTCTTGATTGCGGCTCTATGCTCCTTCCCATTCTTGGATCTGGTACCGCCAGGCTCTCTATAAACTTCTCGGTTTCGCTGGCTGCTCTCTGCCTGAGGGTTGATCTTTGTCCAAACCTTTCCTCTAGGCCGTGCGTTAACGCCAGTACCTCCTCTTCCTTGGATTCGTCGACCCACCTCGCCACTGAGGATCTCATCGCTTCCACAGTCCCGTCTGCTGGTAGACCGAGCTCTCTACACACTTCGCTCAGCTCCTCCTTTCTCAATGTGTAGATCCAATTCTTTTTTCCCATCTTTTTGCTATATTATTTTCTAGGCTAAATGCAATCACGAAGTTTTGGGCGCCAGGTGTAACGAACTGTCTTTTCTGCTTCCGCTCGCCACAATTTGCCGCGGCTAGCTCACAGAGTTCCGCGGATCCGTTCCACCGAATTTATAGATTCGACGTGATTGCCCAAGCCCAGAAAGTAATACAAATAGCTTGAAGTTTCCACACTCTTTATTTTGAGACCTCTTTATACTACAAAAGGCTTTCTTTCTCTTTTACTCGTTGCTCCTTCCGTTCCTGTTGGCTCCGTCGTCGGCGTCCTATGCGGATTGTCCGGGATACGCCGCCGCTGCTCCGTCGCCGCCATTACTCCGTGGCCGATGGTACTCCTGTCGCCGTGCTGCCAGCGATTCCGCTACCCTCTGCCCTTTGGCCTTGAGAAAACACCCCCTTGGGTCGACTACGACTGATCTGACTGTTGGCTGCGGTCGGTCGCCTCCGCTACACCAGGACACCGTGCATACGCTCCGGTGCCAGGTTTGGGAGTTTGTTTGCTGACTGCTCCCTTCGCTACACCGGGACACCGTGCATACGCTCCGGCGCCAGGTTTGGAAGCCGCCGTGTGCCTGATCGTATTGTCGCGCTCTCGCTACACCGGGACACCGTGCATACGCGCCGGCGGACCCGAGTTTGTAGTGGCGGGGCTGGTGACCAGGGGGTTCTCACTTGGTCTGTGACTTGGACGCGAATTCTTGAGTCGGCCGAACCGTGTTTCGCAGGACCACGCCTGTTGGTTGCGATTCCAGGAGTCGGTAAGGCGTACGCCAGACGTATCCTTTCTTCACTTCCTTGCAAGGCTACCTGCCGTGTTCGGGAATGGCTCAACTCGACTCTGACGCCTCGGGCTTGTACAGGAAACCGTCCAGCAACGGATCCTTGTCTCCCTAGTTCTGTACGTCTCGTGGTTACCGGGCGTGTGATCCCAAGTAGGCCTCCTTGTTTCGCAGGACCACGCCTGTTGGTTATGATTTCAGGAGTCGGTAAGGCATACGCCAGACTTATCCTTTCCTCACTTCCTTGCAAGGCTACCTGCCTTGTTCGGGAATGAAGCAACTCGACTACACGACCCTGGGTTTCCAGAGGAAGGTCCAGCAATGGATCCTTTCCTTATTTTCTTATTCGCTCTCCTTGCGCTTGGCTGTCGGACTCTCCAAAGGCGGTCCTTCAACTCAAACGAAACCCGAATCCTTTTTAGAAACGATCTAACACTTGAATGGCGGACTCTCCACAGGCGGTCCTCCAACTCAACTCTACAAGCTTCCTAAAAAAGACTCGCCTCGAGCCGCTCCAATGGGCCTCCTTTTATGCTGACTGGAGCGCCCGTTAATCTTCCTGGATTCTGCTCCTGCCGTTAATCCTGCTTCCAGAATCACGCCACTTTCCCGTTGGCGGGTCGCTGTCCGTGGCCCCTCGTCTCCCCCGGCCACGGATCTCTGCTGCCTGCGCATCGTGCTGATTCCCCACTGGACTACTTTCCCAACGTTGCCCCGGGACCCGTTACGTTCCACGTCGATTCCTTCTTCCCCCGGGTGGCGCCGTTTACCCTTTCACCTGCCACCGTTACGTTCCACGTAGATTCCGTCCTCCCACGGGTAGCCCTTCGCCAGAACGCACGGTAACTGGCTTTCACCTTTCCCCCCAACCCCCCGTACTGATCCTGGCGACGCTCCCTTGGGCTACCCGGGTTGTTGACCAGTGGTTGACCCTCTTTTCCCGTCTACTCGGACCCCCAGTGTTTTGTTACGGATGTGGGGCACGCAACACATATAAGCCGGCATGCCTAAAGTGCAAAAAAAACAAGCTGCTGAACACCCAAGCCGCTCGTTCTCGGTGTGTTCAACGGACTCAGTCGACAAATACAGAAAGCGAGCAACTATAAGTCCTGTCGTGGACTCATTCAAAACTGATGTTGGTCCTGTAGAGGGATGGCATCAGAAAATCAATATTTTTAGGAACATTAGCAATAAACAAGCTTATCTTAAGAAACTTGATGCTAAAAATAAGTCACGGAATACCAATAGATTAAAAAGATTCTGGAAAGTCACTAAGGATTTGTGTGCGCTTCGCAGCAATAATGGCGACGGTCGTCCGTATACTATTGTAAAAATCCTGGATCGGAATATCAAAGGGCTTATGGACACGGGCGCATATATGAGCTGTATTGGGGGGCAGTTTGCACAGGAAGTTCTGGGGAGTTCCTATCCACAGAGTCTTTAATAATGTTTCTACAGCAGATGGAAGTAAGCAAAATATTATAGGTCGATTAAGCACAAATATAGAATACAACGGATGATGGAACAGCAGATGGAAGTAAGCAAAATATTATAGGTCGATTAAGCACAAATATAGAATACAACGGCCAGAATAAGACGATTCAGTTATACATAGTTCCATCTTTAAAACAAAACCTCTACTTAGGCGTAGATTTTTGGAAAATCTTTGACTTACTACCTCCAAATATTCAAATTTCGGAGCTAAGTGCTCTACAATCTTACCCAGGACCAAAAGGAAACCTTGCAGGGAGTAGTGGATCAGTTTCCATCATTTGCCTCCGCTGGATTGGGCAAAACCAATCTTTTATCGCACCATATCGATGTGGGCGAAGCCAAGCCCATAAAGCAACGGCATTTCCCCATATCGCCAGCTGTAGAGAAGCTGTTATATGGTGAAGTCGATCGAATGCTGGAACTGGGGGTTGTAGAAGAATCAGACAGCGCCTGGTCCTCTCCAGTGGTTCTGGTGCAGAAACCTGGTAAGGTCAGACTTTGCCTCGACAGCAGGAAAGTGAACGCCGTGACCGTGAAGGATGCGTATCCGCTTCCACAGATAGATGGTATTCTGAGTCGCTTGCCAAAAGCAATGTTTATAAGCAGTCTCGACTTAAAGGATGCATTCTGGCAAATTCCGCTAGATCCAGCGTCCAGGGATAAGACTGCGATTACGATCCCAGGTCGCCCACTTTACCAATTTAAGGTAATGCCGTTTGGCTTGTGTAATGCCGGACAAACAATGTCGCGACTCATGGACAAAGTTATTCCGGCGTCACTGCGAAATGAGGTGTTCATCTACCTCGACGATCTACTTCTAGTTTCGGACACCTTTGAAAACCACATAAGGGTTCTAAAGACAGTGGCGGACTGCATCCGGTCTACCGGGTTGACAATTAATGTTCAGAAAAGCCATTTCTGCGTTCAGCACGTCAAATATTTAGGGCATGTGATCGGGGAGGGCGAAATACGCACAGATCCCGAAAAAGTGGCAGCGATTGAAAAGTTTCCTCTGCCGAAAACCTTGAAGAGTCTGAGAAGTTTTCTCGGAATGGCGGGTTGGTACCCGGGTCATTGACAATTTTGCCACTGTAGCCGCTCTTCTTACTGATTTACTCAGAGCTAAAAGGAAATTAAAATGACCGAAAAGGGACAGTACAGGTTTTGTACTGCGCCCGTCCTTCGAAGCCCAGATTTTACTAAGCCCTTTTACATCCAGTGCGATGCCAGCAAAAGTGGCGTAGGTGGAGTTTTGGTCCAAAAAACGGAGCAGGGCGACGAATACCCGATCGCATTCGTTTCTAAAAAACTTAATAAGGCACAAAGAAACTATTCAGTAACTGAACAAGAGTGTTTGGCAGCAATAGTAGGCGTGAAAAGATTTCGTCCCTATGTAGAAGGCCAGGATTTCACAATAATTACTGACCATGCATCCCTAAAGTAGTTAATGGGCCAATCGGACCTGAATTCCCGTTTGGCGAGATGGGCTCTTAAACTGCAGGGATTTAAATTTAAGATTGAGCATCGCCGAGGATCACTTAACGTTGTTCCAGATGCTCTGTCAAGGGTCAACGAAGACGAAATAGCGAGTATTGATGCTTCGCATGGGTTGCTGGTGGATGTAGCGTCCGAACATTTTCAAGGCCCAGAATATTTAAGCCTGGTAGACAGTGTCAGGGCCAACAGTGCGAAGCTTCCCGACTTGAAGGTTGTGGATAACTTGGTTTACCGACGCTCAGAGTACGCAACAGGCGAGCCCCTTCATGATGTCTATATCTGGAAACTGTGGGTACCATTACAGCTGGTGGGCAATGTTCTGAAAAATGCACACGATCACCCACTTGCTGCTCATGGAGGCGTGCATAAGACGCTAAAAAGAGTACGCCGCTTCTATTACTGGCCAGGTTTGGTGAGCGATGTTAAGGCTTATGTCAGAAATTGCGATGCATGCAAGGCTACATGCAAGGCTAAGGTAATTGCGTAGTGGAAACATCGCGATTTTCATAGTTCTAGATCACTTTTCAAAATTTGTTTTTTTAAAAGCCATAAAGAAAATGGAGTCGACTGTCGTAGTGAAATACATGAAAGAAGAATTGTTCCACTTGTTCGGAGTGCCAGAGTTAATTGTTTCGGATAACGGCACACAATTTAGGGCTGAATTGTTTCAAAAGTTGCTGAGGGAACACCGAATTACCCATAAGCTCGCAGCCATTAATGCCCCTCAAGCAAATGCGATAGAGCGGGTGAATAGATCAATAATAACGGCTATACGCGCATATGTAGATACTACCCAAAAAGATTGGGATGTGAATCTAAGCAGCATTTGCTGCGCCCTCAGGTCAGCTACCCACTCATCCCTCGGGACATAGCCCTCCTATATGGTGTTTGGCCAACACATGGTTACATCTGGAGGTACCTACGCTATGTTAAGATCGCTACAATCATTACAAGACAGAGGAATAGCATTCACTAAGTCAGACTCATTAGAGCTAGCTCATAATAAGGCAGTTATGCTGTCAGAAAAACGAGATGGTGTTAGCAGAGATCGCTATAATCTTAGATCACGTGAGATTTCCTACTCCATCGGGCAAGAAGTTTTTCGGAGAAACTTTAAACAAAGTAGTGTCCAGACAGGATATAATGCCAAATTAGGTCCTGCTTTTGTAAAGGCACGGTTCCGTCAGAAGCTAGGAAATTCGTACTACGATATTGAGGATCTGCAAAGTAAGCTGGTTGGACGCTACCATGCAAAGGATCTGCGGCAATAGTCCTGGCGGGATCAGCCTTGTTGGTTTTACCCCAAGTCTGATGTTAGCGGGGGGCTGTTGTAGTGGGGTTTAAAACCGCAGACCCTGTGCTTACTAGTGCCACCTAGCGGGCGGTACGGATGGTAAATTGGCAACATTAGACGTAGGGATTAGGCAGGACTGCATTTGCTTTAGCGTTTTAGAAGTAGCAGAAGTCTAGCCCTGGCAGTATGCCATCTTGTAGAAACTGAGAACGAGAATCTGGTGCTTTCTTTTGGAATCAGACTCTGGACCGGCACGGATGTACGTCAGATCCAGATCCATCCACAAATTTTTGGTTGAAGCTATCGCCGAGTAACCCCAGCTTTGCAGCCGAAGGAGGCGAGCATAGGAACGCTAATTCCTGCCCCAAGAGGGCAGCTAAATTACCCATACCGACCAGAACCAGAACTCCGCCAGTCAACATTATCTACGCCCAGCCCAACTTCCCAGCCCAGCCCATATCAGCATCAATTGGTTTGCGGTGTTGTTTCATAGGGTGATCGTCAGACACAAGAAAAAGAGCAGACGAAAACTCGTATCTGGTTTAGTCTGCGCGTTGCTGATAGACAGCTAAGATTAGCTCCCAAACAAATACCCAAAATTAGGGAACGTCGCGATGATGGCAAAGGTGTCCTCCATGCCAAGTGTCATCAAAACGACATGAAGTCTTTAGTTAATCTAAATATAAAGTATAATCTAAAAACCTAGTTTAGCAAATTTAAAATCGGTTAAAAAAAATAAGGCTAAAACCACAAGCTAAAATTGTGTAAAAATATACAAATTTAAAAAAAAAAAAGGAGAAAAAAAGGGAATTGATCAAAAACGGGTGTGATGTAAATTAGAAAAGATGATGATTAGAAACGAGTAAGAAGTTGAATAAGAAAGAGGGCGAAATTAAATAAAAACGTCGATAAGACAAATTCGGTTAAGTCTCGATGTGGGTGTGTGTGCTAAAAAATTTTAGTCTTCGCAAGTCGCTTTGGACTTCCATTTGTTTACAGACTTCTTTTACAGACTTTTCGTCTGCATATGCATGTCATCTCGATTCAGAACCGAAATTTGAAATGAAATGAAATGAAATGAAAACGTTGAAAATAAAATTAACTTGTTATGCACTATTAAAGAAAAAAAAGAAGGGAAGATAAAATTAAAAATAAAAAGAAAATATTTGATTATAATGAATAAGAAATAACATCACATACGTTTGATTTGAAATATTTGCATATTACACTTAGTAAAAATATAAATATATAAATAATACGTTAAGAAATCCTTCCTAAATGCGAATACAAATTATTAGCATTGGTTCTAAGTAATAGAAGTTTGTAAAACAGTAGTTATTAAGAAATGAAGTAATCTTTTAGGCTTTACCTCAAGAAAACAAAAGTAAACAAAACGAGATTTAATAAATACGCCTTTATAATGAAAGAGTAGAAAACCCTGTTGTAACTCCATGCCGATCACAGAGCCGTCGTAGGGTCATAAACTCAAAGGGGCCTGTTGCAGGATCGTTGGGAAAACGCACTGGCCATGGTAGGGTGGGCTGAAGACACCCCTTTTTACATCTCGGGGTGCGCAAAGTGAGAGTACTATCCTAGTTCTTGTCCGTCCGTTTGTTAAGCTATCTCTTGTCCTGCCGAAATTGGCTCGTTTTGCACGCAAATAAAACTGATTTATCCCAGATAACTATGAGCACCTGTAGGCTATAACCGCTGAAGAACACCACTCCATTCGCTGACGAGCTAGAGCCGGAATTTAATGCGTGCCGTGTTATTAGCTTGCAAAGAACACCAGCTCTATGTTGTTCGTTACAAGCATTACGGCCAACCGGCTACTAATTATTGGAGGCAGCGGCGAGGGACACCACTTCGACCGTTCCCCTCCCCTCACACCCGTTAATTGGCAACCAACTACTGGATAATGTTACAAGTTAATCACTCTATGAATCTCACTCTAAGGAATATAAAATGTAAGTGACTGTGCGCCTAAGATAGCATTCAGGTCAATACGTGATAAATAAAGTGTCTACGAACTCTCCACACCCTACCATTAAAAAGTCAATAAATATCGACAAAAATTTTACCTACAAACTTGAGCAATTTAAATTCAAATTTAAAAAATACAACAAACAATTATTTGAAATATGTATTTATTTGCATTTTTGAGTGGCGATCACGCATAGGAAAACTTGCCCCTCACCTTTTTCCCTTGATTATTCTGTAAAGATACTTGATTTGCACGTGTTTATTTTGAAAAAAAAAAACAGAAATTTTGTGTGATTGCTAAGCCTGTTGCTTCGCTCCAACCAATTCCCAACTGGAGTTTTTCTTGGGATGTATAAATTCTGCGGGTTTACTATTATATTTTCTCTTGCAATTAATTGTGCTTCACCCACCGTGTAGTGACTCCTCTGAAATAATTGTCCATCGTCGCAAGACCCTGAATTGGCTACAGGTGTTGTCCAACTAAACGTCGTGCGCAAACGCAAATTTTCGCCCTTATTACTGCCGATTAACTTACTTAGCCCCATTTGCGGCCGATGAGTTAGGAATACAGGGAAGTAAAACAAGAAGTGGACAGTGACGATAGTGAAGAAATCGGATTTTATCACATAACGACACAACTAGAATCACCAACAATGAACCCAGAAATGATACAAGCGCTCATACCAAATGCCGTCAATGTCGTACTAACCGCACAGGAGCAGCGCTGGCGAGCAGAAATTGAATCAGTTAGAAACCAGGTCAGCTCGTTAACTGCGCAGGCACCCCAAGTAGAAGTATGTGAAAGGGTAACACCGGACCCCACCATAAGGTGCGGTGTCAAATTAGACATCGTAAATTCGCTCCCAACCTTTAGTGGCAGCCATGACGAATACGTGTCGTGGAGGCAGGCCGCATTAGATGCGTATGAGGTATTCAAGAGATACAAAGGCAGCGAGACCCACTATGAAGCAGTGGTTATTATCAAGAACAAAAGTTGCGGTAACGCGCGATCACTCCTCACGTCCCATAATACCGTTTTAAATTTCGATGCAATTCTCGCTAGGCTGGGTTGCAAATACGCGGACAAAACGTCCCTAAGGGTGCTACGCCAGAATTTAGAAATGGTTCGGCAAGGAGATGCCGACTTTATGACATATTATGACGAGGTCAAGAGGAAATTCACCATCGTCACCAACAAGATAATCATGCCCCATACTATGGACACGGCAACGATCTTGAAGGTCGTTCATGGAAGGATCTTGGAGGTTAGGGATGACGCCCTTCATGCCTTCATTGCAGGGCTAAAAAGACCTCTCAAATCACTCGTGCTACCAGCACAATCTAAGGACCTTCCATCCGCACTAGCTTTAGCGCGGGAGGCTGAGAACAGCATTGAAAGAAGTGCGTTCGCGGCATCCTACGCGAATGCCATAGAAGACCAGAAGACGAGGATAACCTATTCCCGAAATGCGAGGATCCTGAAACCATGCACCAGAATAAAGTTCAACCCATGGAAGTAGACCCCTCGACGGACAAATTCAGACAGGAGACAAGCTGGAGGAAGCCGCAAAGTAATAATAATTACAAAAGGCAGAACTCGTCCCAGCGTCAATCGGGCCAAAGACGCCAACGCGTTAACAATATAGCCCAACCCCCATAGGAGGAAAGTTACTCCGCCACAGCCGAAACGGAAGTGGCCGACTTTGAAGAAGACGTTGACACTGCCGAACTTAATGACCTCCTTAATTTTTTAGGGATCGCTTCCGACTGCCGTTCGTCAAGCGACAGTTGGCTAGTAGAACACTAAAAATAGTCATAGACACGGGGGCGGCAAAGAATTACGTTAAGCCCGTAAAGGAGCTAAGGAATGTAATGCCGATCAAGGCCCCCTTCACTGTGAGCTCTATTCACGGCTCCAGTGACGTCAAGAACAAGTGCATAATGCGCATTTTTGGATTAGATGCCCCATTTTTTCTGTTGGACACACTGAGCACGTTCGATGCTATAATAGGGTTCGACTCGCTAACGTGAGCAGGAGTGGCATTGGACTAAGGCGACAGCGTAATAAAAAACGGAAACGTTACTGAAAAGCTCAAATTCTTTGACTGTGAAAACGTTAATTTCACCAAAATTTATGACATTCAAAAAGTTATTCTGAAAAGAAAAAGGTGTTTTCGACCTCTAACGAGGCTAACTTTCAACACCTCTGTCATTGCCACTATTCGAACTAAGAGTGACGAACCCGTCTTCTCCAGATTATACCACTACCCCATGGGGGCAGCAGACTTTGTTAACAACGGAATCAAGAAGCTGCTGAGCAATGACATAATCAGGCCTTCCAGATCCTCGTACAACAGCCCTACTTGGGTAGTTGACAAAAAAGGCACTGACGATAATGGCATCAGGAAGCAGCGTTCGGTAATCGGCTTTATGAAACTAAACGAGCAAACAATTGCCGATCGCTACCCTATGCCTAGTATTCCCATGGTTCTGGCGAACTTGGGGAAAGCCAAATACTTTACTACCCTAGACTTGAGGTCAGGGTATCATCAAAGATACTTGGCCGAGAAAGATCGGGAAAAAACCTCGTTCTCAGTTTATGGAGGGAAATACGAATTTTGCCGACTGCCTTTCGGATTTAAAAACGCAGGTAGCATTTTCCAAAGAGCCATCGATGATGTGCTGAGGGAAGAAATAGGCAAGAGATGTTGCGTCTACGTCGATGGCGTTATCATTTTTTCCGAAAACGAAACCGAACATGTTAAGCACATCGATATAGTACTTAAGCGGCTTATCGATGCCAACATGAAGGTGGCACGAGAAAAGACTAAATTCTTTAAAGAAAGCGTAGAATTTTTAGGCTTTATAGTTACTAGAGGGGGAACAAAAACAGACCCTGAAAAAGTTAGGGCAATTCAGGGCAGTTTTGGGTTCCCCGAACCCAAAACTCTGTTTAGCCTCAGGTCCTTCCTCGGCCTGCGGGCTATTACAGAAGCTTTATCAAGAATTTTGCCTCCATTGCCAGGCCCCTTACTCACATTCTCAAAGAGCAAAACGGATCGGTCAGTAAAAACATGTCGAAAAAAGTTCCTTTTACGTTGGATGAAACCCAGCGCAATGCGTTTGACCATCTGCGTAATATTCTGGCATCAGAAGATATCATTCTGATGTACCCCGATTTCAAATTACCATTTGACCTAACCACCGACGCTTCAGCCAGTGGAATAGGCGCGGTATTGTCCCAAAACAAGAGGCCCATTACAATGATCTCGCGTACGCTTAAAGATCACGAACTAAATTACGCCACCTACGAAAGAGAATTGTTGGCGATAGTTTGGGCCATAGGCAAACTACAGAACTACCTTTACGGCACTTAGGGGTTCGGATCTTCACAGACCACCAGCCGCTGACTTACGCGATATCTGACAAAAACACCAACACTAAAATCAAGCGATGGAAGGCCTTTATAGACGAAAACAAAGGGAAGGTGTTTTACACGCCTGGGAAGCAAAACCTTGTAGCCGAAGCGCTGTCTCGGCAACACTTGAACAACCTAGAGGTTGAGGCTCAGTCCGATGCTGCCACGGTGCATAGTGAGCTTTCGCTCTCATACACCATCGAGACTACGGATAAACCCCTAAACTGTTTCAGAAACCAAATTATTTTGGAAGAGGCAAGCCAACCACTTCGGCGAGACTTCATTGATTTTGGCAATAGAACTCGCCACGTTATTCACTTTAATAACAAAACCCTACTTGTCGAATCTGTAAATGAAATCATCAACGCCAACGTCATAAACGCGATCCACTGCAACTTTCCGACACAAGCTTGTATTCAACATGCCTTGAGGCAGAAGTTCCCAGCAACGAAATTTTGGTACTGTAAAAACTTTGTAACTGACATTACAAACACCAATGAACAGCTGGAAATCGTTTATGCCGAACACAACCGCGCCCACAGGGCTGCGGAGGAAAACGCCAAATTCTTCGTGACTACTATTTCCCGAACATGTCAAAACTGGCCAGCGAAGTTGTCGCGAATTACAAAGTCTGCAATAAAGCCAAATACGATTGCCACCCCAAGCGACAGGAGTTAGGAAGCACCCCAATTCCTTCATATGTAGGGGAGATGTTACATATTGACATTTTCTCTACCGACAAAAAGACCTTCCTAACTTGCATCGATAAGTTCTCAAAGTTCGCCATTGTACAGCCCTTATCTTTTAGGGCAATAGTTGATGTACGGGCCCTATAGTCCAATTGGTATATTTCTACCACAAAAATAGAACCATCTATTGTGACAATCAGGCTTCCTTCAATTCTGAAACGATTACGTCTTTGCTGAAAAACCAACACAGCATCGATTTCATTAATGCGCTACCGCTTCACAGTAGCTCCAATGGCCAAGTGGAAAGATTTCACAGCACCTTGGCAGAAATAGCCAGGTGCCTCAAAATCGATAAAAAAAACTGACGACACTGTGGAATTAATTTTGCGGGCTACGGTAGAATACAATAGATTGTTGCACTCAGTCACGGATTGTAGGCCAGCGGAAGTTATCCATGCCAGCAGCGACGAAGTCAACTCGGCTATTAGAGCCAAGATTGACAAGGCACAACAGACCGCAACAGATCGACAGAATCAATACTTCAAGACGAAACAGAGTCTTTGAAGTTGGGGAAAAGGCTGACGCCGCTCTACTCAGAAGAGCGCATAGAAGCAGACCTAAAGACGTCGGTTCTCATTAAAGGGAGGGTGGTCCATAAGGACAATATAAAATAAACATCTACACCACCCATACTCGCCCTTATGTTATACAGAACTCGATACTACCGCAATCCCCACAGGCTTGTCGTGATACTAATCTTACTGCTGTCTATAGCGAGCACGCTAACCACCGACTCTCTCACGCAAAGTATATTCCGTTATTGGATAGAATGGCCAGGAGCTTAGATTTCCTGAACTCGGCACTCTAGGTTGTGGTAGGCACGGCAGACGCGGAGGACCTCTATAATATTAAAACAAATGAAGCAGCGCAAACAATAGGCAGGTTGTAATCAATAAAGAGACACAGAAACACATTAACTAACTTACAGATTCAGTAAATAAAATTCTCAAGGAAAAAAGGGACGGGTTAGTTAACGCCGGCCACCTTTTCGAAACACTTCTAGCCAGGAATAGAATCCTTATTTCAGAGTTACAAAATTGCATGCTCCCAATCACACTTGTCAAAAACAATATTATAAATATATTTAATCACAACGACCTAAGATACAAATTTTTTTCAATCTAATGTTTTTACATAGTCCAGTATCCTAGAGCTAAGCTTATGTGTAAAAAAGTCCTGCTCTTCCCTGTCGCACACTACCATACTATGCTACAAATGCGAGACAACATCGTGGCGGAATGCGATGACGGAGTCCTAGCAGTCTCCGATTGCGCTTCTACCAACTTGGCCACATTTTGCAAAGGGCGTCCCACGACAATAACCTACAACTAAGCCTTGAGCCAGGCAATTACGTGCAGGCGATGTTTCAGCAATCTGGAACCCCTTACAACCGTGGACGACGGAGTAATAATCGTCAACGAAAAACTTACGAGGATTTCCATCGATGACGGTCTCACAGCAACCATGATAGGGACCCACCTTTTTACTTTTGAAAGGAAGGCGCTGATTAACGACTCCGTGTATTTAAACCTCAATTACTTTGTGAAAAAGAGCCTGGGAATCGCGGCCTCTCCTTTCAGCCAGTCAGTCACTACCACAACGGACGAACGAGCACCAAGGTGCACCAAGGATTTGGTTCGCCGCGGGAGTCGCCGTCAGCCTCACACTATGCGGCTTGGTCCTACTCCAACAACACTGCAGGCGCAAACGAGCGGCATCCCAATTACGATAGTCCATCGACGAATTGGCTGTCACCGAGGACGGTGTCCAATTTAAGGGGGGAGTAGTTAACAACCAACTCCCAGCTTAGGCTGAGCAGGCCAATTCGTATTCCCTTTATAAATATTTACCATTTATTAGTATATTTATTATTATTACACCTCTTATACCACTCATGTATGGGCCGTTATGGACAGTGGGCCGTTAAAGCTCATAGGCCGTTATGGACAGTGGCCTTGTCTCATTGGCTGACAGCGATCGTATGACTTCTGCAAAAGTGCATGGTTAGCGGTCTGCCATGGGCATGCGGTCTTGCATGAGCTTTTGTTAAGTCTTAAGTTAGTTCATATTTTGTATTCAATAAAGCAAGAGCACCAGCTTATACTAATGAAACTCCGGCACTTAGTCGTCAAATCCTTTATTAACCAATTTACCGACTGAGTCTCTAGGCCAGCGGTATCGAAGGACAGTTCCCTTCCACCATATCTCCTTATCTCAGCATAGGAGCAGTACGGCCAACCGGCTACTAATTATTGGAGACAGCGGCGAGGGACACCACTTCGACCGTTCCCCTCCCCTCACACCCATTAATTGGCACCCAACTACTGGATAATATTACAAGTTAATCACTCTATGAATCTCACTCTAAGGAATATAAAATGTAAGTGACTGTGCGCCTAAGATAGCATTCAGGTCAATACGTGATAAATTAAGTGTCTACGAACTCTCCACACCCTACCATTAAAAAGTCAATAAATATCGACAAAAATTTTACCTACAAACTTGAGCAATTTAAATTCAAATTTAAAAAATACAACAAACAATTATTTGAAATATATATTTATTTGCATTTTTGAGTGGCGATCACGCATAGGAAAACTTGCCCCTTACCTTTTTCCCTTGATTATTCTGTAAAGATACTTGATTTGCACGTGTTTATTTTGAAAAAAAAAAACAGAAATTTTGTGTGACTGCTAAGCCTGTTGCTTTGCTTCAACCAATTCCCAACTGAAGTTTTTCTTGGGATGTATTAATTCTGCGGGCTTACTATTATATTTTTTCTTGCAATTAATTGTGCTTCACCCACCGTGTAGTGACTCCTCTGAAATAATTGTCCATCGTCGCAAGACCCTGAATTGGCTACAGGTGTTGTCCAACTAAACGTCGTGCGCAAACGCAAATTTTCGCCCTTATTACTGCCGATTAACTTTCTTAGCCCCATTTGCGGCCGATGAGTTAGGAATACAGGGAAGTAAAACAAGAAGTGGACAGTGACGATAGTGAAGAAATCGGATTTTTGCTCCGGACGACACAACTAGAATCACCAACAATGAACCCAGAAATGATACAAGCGCTCATTACAAATGCCGTCAATGTCGTACTAACCGCACAGGAGCAGCGCTGGCGAGCAGAAATTGAATCAGTTAGAAACCAGGTCAGCTCGTTAACTGCGCAGGCACCCCAAGTAGAAGTATGTGAAAGGGTAACACCGGACCCCACCATAAGGTGCGGTGTCAAATTAGACATCGTAAATTCGCTCCCAACCTTTAGTGGCAGCCATGACGAATACGTGTCGTGGAGGCAGGCCGCATTAGATGCGTATGAGGTATTCAAGAGATACAAAGGCAGCGAGACCCACTATGAAGCAGTGGTTATTATCAAGAACAAAAGTTGCGGTAACGCGCGATCACTCCTCACGCCCCATAATACCGTTTTAAATTTCGATGCAATTCTCGCTAGGCTGGGTTGCAAATACGCGGACAAAACGTCCCTAAGGGTGCTACGCCAGAATTTAGAAATGGTTCGGCAAGGAGATGCCGACTTTATGACATATTATGACGAGGTCAAGAGGAAATTCACCATCGTCACCAACAAGATAATCATGCCCCATACTATGGACACGGCAACGATCTTGAAGGTCGTTCATGGAAGGATCTTGGAGGTTAGGGATGACGCCCTTCATGCCTTCATTGCAGGGCTAAAAAGACCTCTCAAATCACTCGTGCTACCAGCACAATCTAAGGACCTTCCGTCCGCACTAGCTTTAGCGCGGGAGGCTGAGAACAGCATTGAAAGAAGTGCGTTCGCGGCATCCTACGCGAATGCCATAGAAGACCAGAAGACGAGGATAACCTATTCCCGAAATGCGAGGATCCTGAAACCATGCACCAGAATAAAGTTCAACCCATGGAAGTAGACCCTCTCGACGGACAAATTCAGACAGGAGACAAGCTGGAGGAAGCCGCAAAGTAATAATAATTACAAAAGGCAGAACTCGTCCCAGCGTCAATCGGGCCAAAGACGCCAACGCGTTAACAATATAGCCCAACCCCCCATAGGAGGAAAGTTACTCCGCCACAGCCGAAACGGAAGTGGCCGACTTTGAAGAAGACGTTGACACTGCCGAACTTAATGACCTCCTTAATTTTTTAGGGATCGCTTCCGACTGCCGTTCGTCAAGCGACAGTTGGCTAGTAGAACACTAAAAATAGTCATAGACACGGGGGCGGCAAAGAATTACGTTAAGCCCGTAAAGGAGCTAAGGAATGTAATGCCGATCAAGGCCCCCTTCACTGTGAGCTCTATTCACGGCTCCAGTGACGTCAAGAACAAGTGCATAATGCGCATTTTTGGATTAGATGCCCCATTTTTTCTGTTGGACACACTGAGCACGTTCGATGCTATAATAGGGTTCGACTCGCTAACGTGAGCAGGAGTGGCATTGGACTAAGGCGACAGCGTAATAAAAAACGGAAACGTTACTGAAAAGCTCAAATTCTTTGACTGTGAAAACGTTAATTTCACCAAAATTTATGACATTCAAAAAAGTTATTCTGAAAAGAAAAAAGGTGTTTTCGACCTCTAACGAGGCTAACTTTCAACACCTCTGTCATTGCCACTATTCGAACTAAGAGTGACGAACCCGTCTTCTCCAGATTATACCACTACCCCATGGGGGCAGCAGACTTTGTTAACAACGGAATCAAGAAGCTGCTGAGCAATGACATAATCAGGCCTTCCAGATCCTCGTACAACAGCCCTACTTGGGTAGTTGACAAAAAAGGCACTGACGATAATGGCATCAGGAAGCAGCGTTCGGTAATCGGCTTTATGAAACTAAACGAGCAAACAATTGCCGATCGCTACCCTATGCCTAGTATTCCCATGGTTCTGGCGAACTTGGGGAAAGCCAAATACTTTACTACCCTAGACTTGAGGTCAGGGTATCATCAAAGATACTTGGCCGAGAAAGATCGGGAAAAAACCTCGTTCTCAGTTTATGGAGGGAAATACGAATTTTGCCGACTGCCTTTCGGATTTAAAAACGCAGGTAGCATTTTCCAAAGAGCCATCGATGATGTGCTGAGGGAAGAAATAGGCAAGAGATGTTGCGTCTACGTCGATGGCGTTATCATTTTTCCGAAAACGAAACCGAACATGTTAAGCACATCGATATAGTACTTAAGCGGCTTATCGATGCCAACATGAAGGTGGCACGAGAAAAGACTAAATTCTTTAAAGAAAGCGTAGAATTTTTAGGCTTTATAGTTACTAGAGGGGGAACAAAAACAGACCCTGAAAAAGTTAGGGCAATTCAGGGCAGTTTTGGGTTCCCCGAACCCAAAACTCTGTTTAGCCTCAGGTCCTTCCTCGGCCTGCGGGCTATTACAGAAGCTTTATCAAGAATTTTGCCTCCATTGCCAGGCCCCTTACTCACATTCTCAAAGAGCAAAACGGATCGGTCAGTAAAAACATGTCGAAAAAAGTTCCTTTTACGTTGGATGAAACCCAGCGCAATGCGTTTGACCATCTGCGTAATATTCTGGCATCAGAAGATATCATTCTGATGTACCCCGATTTCAAATTACCATTTGACCTAACCACCGACGCTTCAGCCAGTGGAATAGGCGCGGTATTGTCCCAAAACAAGAGGCCCATTACAATGATCTCGCGTACGCTTAAAGATCACGAACTAAATTACGCCACCTACGAAAGAGAATTGTTGGCGATAGTTTGGGCCATAGGCAAACTACAGAACTACCTTTACGGCACTTAGGGGGTTCGGATCTTCACAGACCACCAGCCGCTGACTTACGCGATATCTGACAAAAACACCAACACTAAAATCAAGCGATGGAAGGCCTTTATAGACGAAAACAAAGGGAAGGTGTTTTACACGCCTGGGAAGCAAAACCTTGTAGCCGATGCGCTGTCTCGGCAACACTTGAACAACCTAGAGGTTGAGGCTCAGTCCGATGCTGCCACGGTGCATAGTGAGCTTTCGCTCTCATACACCATCGAGACTACGGATAAACCCCTAAACTGTTTCAGAAACCAAATTATTTTGGAAGAGGCAAGCCAACTACTTCGGCGAGACTTCATTGATTTTGGCAATAGAACTCGCCACGTTATTCACTTTAATAACAAAACCCTACTTGTCGAATTTTTTTTTTTTTTTTTTTTTTTATTTTAACGTTGCTTTTATTTCTTGAATCTTCTCTTTGCGAGACTAACAAGAGGTGTATCAAATCTTATATTTTTAACTTAACTAACAGTCATATTGACTGATACGGAGTTAGACGGCCCTAAAAATCGATTGCTGGGTTGGGAGGTCGTTGCGTCTAAGGCGGGATACGCTAGAAACCCGAGTCAATCCCCGAGCGAGAAAATTTGGGTGCGAAGACAGTTTTTCTTTGTATGACTCTTTTTGCTTCTGGATTTCGTCTTTCACTGCGAGGATGCCCAGATCCCGGTGGATGTTTTCGTTGCGAACATACCAAGGTGCCCCTGTGATAGTTCTCAGGATTTTTGATTGTGCGCGCTGTATGATGTCTATGTTGCTGCTGCTCGCGTTCCCCCACAGCTGGGAGCCATACGTCCAGATTGGCTTTAGGACTGAATTGTACAGTAGTAACTTGTAGTCTAGGCACAGTGGCGATCGTGAGTTTATGATCCAGTGGAGGCTGCTGGCTTTCAGTTTTAGATGCATCTTTTTGCATTCGATGTGCTTACGCCAGGTAAGTCGTCTATCAAGGTGGACGCCAAGGTACGTTACGTCGTTAGCTTGAGGGATCTGCATACCGTTTAGTAAAAGCGGAGGGCATGTTTGTCTATTAAGAGTAAACGTTATATGTTTACACTTTTGTTCGTTTATGCGCCAGTCGGACAGCCACCTTTCCACTATTGTGAGATGATTAGCCAGTTGGGTTGTTGCCTGCGTTGGGCATCTGGAGCGACTAAGAATAGCGGTATCATCGGCGAACGTTGACGTTGTTAGTTGTGCGCTCGTAGGAATATCCGCAGTATACAAAACATATAGACACGGCCCGAGTGCGCTTGCATCTCACTGAGAATACCCTATTGAAGAGGTATGATTCCAGTAGCTTGTGGGTGTATGTTGGCAAATACGTTTTAATTTTGTGCATGAGTCCGATGAGCCAAACTCGGTCGAAAGCTTGAGATACGTCGAGGAAAATAGCGCTGCAGTATTCTCGTTGTTCGAAGGCTGAGCGTATTTCGGATGTTAATCTGTTCACTTGTTCGATGGTTCCATGGTTTCTTCGAAAGCCAAATTGGTGTGCCGGGATGATATTGCAAGCTTCCAAATGTGGTATTATGCGAGTTAACAAGCATTTTTCAAACAGTTTAGACAAACAAGATAGAAGGCTTATTGGTCTGTATGATGACGGAATTGTGTGGTCTTTTCCAGGCTTCGGTATCATTATAATAATGGATTTCTTCCACTTTTTTGGGAAATAGCCAAGATTAATGATTCCATTAAATAGTTTGCAGACGACCTCTATAGCGCATTTTGGAAGTTCGATCAGCATCTTTGGGGTCAATAGGTCACCACCGGGAGCCTTTTTTGGTTTTAGCCCTCTTATGACTTTTTCGATTTCGTTCGGCCGGAATGGAGGTGCGGCTGGCTGAGGGGAGGACTCTGGCTGAATTACTGGCAGGAGGAATGAATTTGAGGCTGGGTTTGGCTGGAAGACACTTTGGAGATGTGTGGCGAATGTTTCAGCTCGGTCTTCGTTGCTGCGAGCCCAGCATCCCGAAGAGTTTCTTATCGGGGTGGTCGTTTCAATTGGGGCACTAAGATTTGGGTGGGCCCTCCACAGGGGGTACTTTGTGCTTGTTGGCGAGAGATTCTGGATGTACCTCAGCTGTGCATTTTCTTCCTGTTGGTGAAGAGCCTGGTCGAGTGATCGGGTTGCTTCCTTAAGGCGTTGTTTTGAAGCTGGTGATCTGCTGTTTTGCCAATCACGACGCGTGCGCCTCTTTTCTCGCACGAGCTGTTCGATTTGCTGATTAGATTTGAAGTGTTTGTTTCGGTCTACTTCTTTCCTATGAGGAGTAGAGATTTTAGCTGCCGCAACGAGTACTTCTTCCAGGGCGCTCGTAGTGTAGTCGATGTCCGATTCCATGTTAAAATCCGGGGCGAGTTCTATGTGGGCACTCACGTACTTTTTATACCCTTGCAGAGGGTATTATAATTTTGGTCAAAAGTGTGCAACGCAGTGAAGGAGACATCTCCGACCCTATAAAGTATATATATACTTGATCAGGATCACCTCCTGAGTTGATATAAGCATGTCCGTCTGTCCGTCTGTCCGTCTGTCTGTCTGTTTCTACGCGAACTAGTCTCTCAGTTTTAAAGCTATCGTCTTGAAACTTTGCACACACCCTTCTTTCCTTTGCACGCAGTATATAAGTCGGAACGGCCCGGATCGGCCAACTATATCCTATAGCTGCCATATAACTGATTAATCGGAAATGGCATAACTTCGATGTTTTCAGAGTTAGAGAGTTCGAATTTCGCATGAGTGCTATTTTTAGCAAAATAGTACGACCTACCAAAATTCATAAGGATCGGTCGACTATATCCTATAGCTGCCATATAACTGATTGATCGGAAATGGCATAACTTTGGTGTTTTTTGAGCTAGAAAGTTGGGATTTTCTATGGGTTCTATTTTTGGCAAAATAATACGACTTATTAAGTTTCTTAGGAATCGGCCGACTATATCCTATAGCTGCCATATAACTGATTGATCGGAAATGGCATAATTTTGGTGTTTTTGAGCTAAAAAGTGGGGATTTTCTGTGAATTCTATTTTTGGCAAAATAATACGACATACCAACTTTTATAAGGATCTGCCGACTATATCCTACAGCTGCCATTTAACTGATTATTTTGACCACCTATAACAATTTTTATACCCTTGCAGAGGGTATTATAATTTTGTCCAAAAGTGTGCAACGCAGTGAAGGAGACATCTCCGACCCTATAATGTATATATATTCTTGATCAGGATCACCTCCTGAGTTGATATGAGCATGTCCGTCTGTCCGTCTGTCCGTCTGTCCGTCTGTCTGTCTGTTTCTACGCGAACTAGTCTCTCAGTTTTAAAGCTATCGTTTTGAAACTTTGCACACACCCTTCTTTCCTTTGCACGCAGTATATAAGTCGGAACGGCCGGGATCGGCCGACTATATCCTATAGCTGCCATATAACTGATTGATCGGAAATGGTATAACTTTGGTGTTTTTAGAGTTAGAGAGTTCAAATTTGACATGAGTGCTATTTTTGGCAAAACATTACGACATGCCAAATTTCATAAGGATCGGCCGACTATATCCTATAGCTGCCATATAACTGAACGATCGGAAATGACCCAACTTTCGTGTTTTTGAAGATAGAAAGCTGGAACTTGGTACAGATTAAATTTTGATCCATCCTACCAAATTTCATAAGGATCGGCCAACTATATCCGATGTTTGCGATATATATCCGGTTTTAGCTGCAAGGGTATATAAACTTCGGCTCCGCCCGAAGTTAGCTTTCCTATCTTGTTGTATTTTAGCCAGTTTGTTTTTGTCGTCGTCAGACTGAAGGGGTGTTCGGTTATTTCTGGGCTTTGAAGAAGCGTTAGAAGCACAGGCGAGTGGTCTGATGATAAGTCCGAGACTGCTTTGGCACTTATTAGATTGCGAGGTATGTTTTTTGTCACTGCAAAATCAATAAGGTCTGGGAGCTTTCGTGAGTCTGTTGGCCAGTGTATGGGACTTCCAGGGGAAACGTAGTCCAGTTTATTTTTCACATTTATAATTGCATTGTACAATTGTCTTCCTTTGGGAGTCACTAGACGTGATCCCCAGTGCGTATGTTTGGCGTTGTAGTCTCCTGCGGCTATAAATCGATCCCCAAGTGAATTGTAGAAGTCCATAAATTGTCCTTCCGAGATTGAGAAGCGAGGAGGGCAGTAAACGGCAGCAATTGAAAGGATTCCGTTGCTTGACTGAATTTGTATCGATGTGGCCTGCAAGAAGTTTGTTGCAAACCTTTTGTGAAAATGGTGTTTAATTCGTTCTCTGATTAGAACTCCAGTTCCGCCGTGGGCTTTCCCATCTGGATGATCTGTGCGGTAGATTGTGTAGCCTCTTATATGAAAGTTGTATTTGCTTGTAAGATGCGTTTCCACCAGTAGCATAACGTCAATATGGTTTTCGGTCAAGAATTGTGACAATTCTAGTTTATGCCGTGAGACACCATTGGCGTTCCACATTGATATTCGTAGCGCCTGCATAGATTATTTGGACTGTTGTGCTACGAGCAGCTGTATCACCATGTTCTGGTTTTGAACAAGCGTTTGCATGGTCGTTTTCATGAATGACATAAGCTCCATCATACTTTGTTGGAGGGTAAGCATCATAGTTTCCGTTTTGCTGTGTGGCTGTTCTGGGGCCTGTTGAGCGCTTTGAGAGTTAGGCTGAATTGGAATTTCCCTTCCAGATCGTAGAGCATCGGCATAGGAGAAGCCGTTGGTGGTGTTTAGTGGACCGAATGAGGATCTCGCAGCTTTGGCGAAGAAGACGTCTGGCGTGGTTTTTGACGAAACGTACGCATTCTGTGGATTTTGGTTGCGCGTTGCGGTCGCTTGACGCATGCGACTCTTTAACTCCTTATACACAATACATCCTCTATAGTTTGCCGTATGGCTGCCTCCGCAGTTTCCACATTTCTTCACGGTACTGTCCTTGTTTGTAATGCAGCAAGCGGACTTGTGGGCGTCCCCGCAGACTACACAGACAGCCCGAAGTGTGCAGTAAGACCTTGTGTGTCCATACTCTTGACAATTAGTGCATTGCACTGGACCGTTACGTTTATGTGGCTCTTCAACAGTGATTTTCCGATGCAAAAGATATTGCAGGTTGCAGATTGGGTGGACTTCGTTCTTCTTCAGCGACCTGCTTTCAGGCTCGAGCTCGACCTTGAAGAGGGGTTGTGGCTTTTTATCTTTATTTAGAATGTTAATAACATTCTTGGCGGCGAAGCCCTTTTCTTTAAGGGCGGTTTTTATTTCCTCGACGGTAACATCAGGTTCTATTCCCTTTACTACCACTTGTAGGCCCTTACTGCTTTTCAGCTGGTACGTGTAATAGTTTTTCTGTACAGTGTCCAGATATTTTGACACTATTCGGAAGTGCTCTTCAGTCTTGGTTTGCACCTTTGTTTCATGGATGTTCCCTTTGATAAGCGGAACAACATGAAAGTTTTCACCGTTCCCGATCAACGACGCAATATTGTTGACCAGGGCACTCGAGCTTTTTTCCCTTATATAGATTGGAGGGGGCTTGGGTTTTTTTGCGGTGTCTTGGGCTGGTTGGTTTTCCTCAGCCTCCGCCAGTAGGCAAATCTGTTAGTAGTGGATCTGTCTGGTTCATTATCGTTATTCAGGACACGGTTAATTTTTGTTTTGTTGCCTGCCGGATTACTCTGCGGGCTAAGCTTGCGCTTAATTTGGATGTAGCGATCCATTCCAGTCTGTGTGGCCGTTGCCGCTTTGGCACTTTCCGAGGTTGTTGTTTTTGTACTCGCTGTAGTCGTTGACGTCGTGGTACTTTGAGTTGCAGGGGTTTTCGCTGTTGTTGCAGAAGTTGTAGCGCTGCTTGTTGGTGGTGCGAAATTTGTTTCCGATATTGGAGGGGGGTTTACACTGCGAACTCCATGACGCGGGAGTCGGAGTGAGCAGAGCGGGTGAGCAAGACCGTGCCCTTTGGGTTTCAGCGGTCAGTAAAGCCGGGTTGCTTTTAAGCGCCGATTTTTCCACTTCGGTATCGCGGGTTGAAAAGTAAGAGTAGAAGCCGTTTCTTTGGTTCACTGAACTTCTACGCTCGTTCTTTTGGTCGTTGCTCAATGAGCTCATTGCGTGGAACGTCGAATCTGTAAATGAAATCATCAACGCCAACGTCATAAACGCGATCCACTGCAACTTTCCGACACAAGCTTGTATTCAACATGCCTTGCGGCAGAAGTTCCCAGCAACGAAATTTTGGTACTGTAAAAACTTTGTAACTGACATTACAAACACCAATGAACAGCTGGAAATCGTTTATGCCGAACACAACCGCGCCCACAGGGCTGCGGAGGAAAACGCCAAATTCTTCGTGACTACTATTTCCCGAACATGTCAAAACTGGCCAGCGAAGTTGTCGCGAATTGCAAAGTCTGCAATAAAGCCAAATACGATTGCCACCCCAAGCCACAGGAGTTAGGAAGCACCCCAATTCCTTCATATGTAGGGGAGATGTTACATATTGACATTTTCTCTACCGACAAAAAGACCTTCCTAACTTGCATCGATAAGTTCTCAAAGTTCGCCATTGTACAGCCCTTATCTTTTAGGGCAATAGTTGATGTACGGGCCCTATAGTCCAATTGGTAAATTTCTACCACAAAAATAGAACCATCTATTGTGACAATTAGGCTTCCTTCAATTCTGAAACGATTACGTCTTTGCTGAAAAACCAACACAGCATCGATTTCATTAATGCGCTACCGCTTCACAGTAGCTCCAATGGCCAAGTGGAAAGATTTCACAGCACCTTGGCAGAAATAGCCAGGTGCCTCAAAATCGATAAAAAAACTGACGACACTGTGGAATTAATTTTGCGGGCTACGGTAGAATACAATAGATTGTTGCACTCAGTCACGGATTGTGGGCCAGCGGAAGTTATCCATGCCAGCAGCGACGAAGTCAACTCGGCTATTAGAGCCAAGATTGACAAGGCACAACAGACCGCAACAGATCGACAGAATCAATACTTCAAGACGAAACAGAGTCTTTGAAGTTGGGGAAAAGGCTGACGCCGCTCTACTCAGAAGAGCGCATAGAAGCAGACCTAAAGACGTCGGTTCTCATTAAAGGGAGGGTGGTCCATAAGGACAATATAAAATAAACATCTACACCACCCATACTCGCCCTTATGTTATACAGAACTCGATACTACCGCAATCCCCACAGGCTTGTCGTGATACTAATCTTACTGCTGTCTATAGCGAGCACGCTAACCACCGACTCTCTCACGCAAAGTATATTCCGTTATTGGATAGAATGGCCAGGAGCTTAGATTTCCTGAACTTGGCACTCTAGGTTGTGGTAGGCACGGCAGACGCGGAGGACCTCTATAATATTAAAACAAATGAAGCAGCGCAAACAATAGGCAGGTTGTAATCAATAAAGAGACACAGAAACACATTAACTAACTTACAGATTCAGTAAATAAAATTCTCAAGGAAAAAAGGGACGGGTTAGTTAACGCCGGCCACCTTTTCGAAACACTTCTAGCCAGGAATAGAATCCTTATTTCAGAGTTACAAAATTGCATGCTCCCAATCACACTTGTCAAGAACAATATTATAAATATATTTAATCACAACGACCTAAGATACAAATTTTTTGTATTTTTTGTAATACAAAAGCTTATGTGTAAAAAAGTCCTGCTCTTCCCTGTCGCACACTACCATACTATGCTACAAATGCGAGACAACATCGTGGCGGAATGCGATGACGGAGTCCTAGCAGTCTCCGATTGCGCTTCTACCAACTTGGCCACATTTTGCAAAGGGCGTCCACGACAATAACCCACAACTAAGCCTTGAGCCAGGCAATTACGTGCAGGCGATGTTTCAGCAATCTGGAACCCCTTACAACCGTGGACGACGGAGTAATAATCGTCAACGAAAAACTTACGAGGATTTCCATCGATGACGGTCTCACAGCAACCATGATAGGGACCCACCTTTTTACTTTTGAAAGGAAGGCGCTGATATTTAAACCTCAATTACTTTGTGAAAAAGAGCCTGGGAATCGCGGCCTCTCCTTTCAGCCAGTCAGTCACTACCACAACGGACGAACGAGCACCAAGGTGCACCAAGGATTTGGTTCGCCGCGGGAGTCGCCGTCAGCCTCACACTATGCGGCTTGGTCCTACTCCAACAACACTGCAGGCGCTAACGAGCGGCATCCCAATTACGATAGTCCATCGACGAATTGGCTGTCACCGAGGACGGTGTCCAATTTAAGGGGGGAGTAGTTAACAACCAACTCCCAGCTTAGGCTGAGCAGGCCAATTCGTATTCCCTTTATAAATATTTACCATTTATTAGTATATTTATTATTATTACACCTCTTATACCACTCATGTATGGGCCGTTATGGACAGTGGGCCGTTAAAGCTCATCGGCCGTTATGGACAGTGGCCTTGTCTCATTGGCTGACAGCGATCGTATGACTTCTGCAAAAGTGCATGGTTAGCGGTCTGCCATGGGCATGCGGTCTTGCATGAGCTTTTGTTAAGTCTTAAGTTAGTTCATATTTTGTATTCAATAAAGCAAGAGCACCAGCTTATACTAATGAAACTCCGGCACTTAGTCGTCAAATCCTTTATTAACCAATTTACCGACTGAGTCTCTAGGCCAGCGGTATCGAAGGACAGTTCCCTTCCACCATATCTCCTTATCTCAGCATAGGAGCAGTACGGCCAACCGGCTACTAATTATTGGAGACAGCGGCGAGGGACACCACTTCGACCGTTCCCCTCCCCTCACACCCGTTAATTTGCATACTACATCTCCTTCCTTTTGAAAAATAACGTAATATAATGAAGTTATTTTTATAATAAAAATTTCTAATTAATACACCCTTTTTTTGAAGTGAAACTTCTTTTGGCGCGTCAGGGCAGATTGAAAATAGGCGAGTGAAACAGTAAGTTCGGATTGTTACCAAAAACCGTCAAATGCCGCTCCTTCCCACTCTCGCCTATTCGCTCTCTTCGCGCTGAACGATGTGAGAGAGCCATTGCGACACGCCATTTCTCCCTTTCTCTCTCGAATGCCTTTCTTTCTCTCCTGTTTGCTCTATAGCAAACTACCCACGCCGCGCATCAGCCGTTCAGTAAGTGTTGGAAAACAGAGTTGGGATATTGCGTTGACCTGTGATTCGCACTGAACGAAGCGATATTCTTAATAGTTTTTAACAATATCGCTTAATTGAAGGAATATACGTATTACGTATACGTATTACGGGCGCAGCCGTAGTTTATATACCCATCCACTTAAAACCAGAAAAAATTAAATCTGTACTAAGTTCCAGATTTCTATCTTCAAAAACTCGAAAGTTGGTCCATTTCCGATCAATCAGTTATATGGCAGCTATAGGATATAGTCGGCCTATCCCGGTCGTTCCGACTTATATATTGCGTGCAAAGGAAAGAAGGATGTGTGCAAAGTTTCAAGTCGATAGCTGTTAAGAGGAGCCCAAAATAAATAGGTCTTACTCCAATGAGCTCCTTATGGAAACTGATTTTATTCGTCAAAGTTCTCTTATAAGTACGATACATGAGAATCTTAAATCTATTTAAAACTACTTATCAACGCACTGCACGCTGACCTGCTATGCGACCCTTTCTAAACAGCGATAAGCGCACCACTTATGTATGTGTTTGTGTTAGGCTGCAGGGGATCGATTTTAAACCATCTGTTTGACTCGTATTTCATGGGTCCGATCCCTTGAAACTCTAACTTAAGAATTTCTATAAAAAATAGTGTTCAATGCTTGAACAATAGCTTTAAAACTGAGGGACTAGTTCACGTAGAAACAGACAGACGGACAAAGGGACAGACGGACATGCTTATATCAACTCAGGAGGTGATCCTGATCAAGAATATTTATACTTTATAGGGTCGGAGATGTCTCCTTCACTGCGTTGCAAACTTTTGGACAAAATTATAAAACCCTCTGCAAGGGTATAAATATATCATATAAATGTACGATAAAATACATCACGAATGGGGGATTTTGAATACATAACTTTGTTAGCGTGTGGGTTTGAATAGAAAATTCCCTAAACTCGTAATTAATACACAGCTCCGGTAAATTGGTTTATTGCGTACTTTCTGTCATCAATTCGTTTTTTAATCGGAATATAAATCGGAATAAAAATATATAAAATTGATTGAAAAAAAAAAAAATATGGAAACCTGAATTCAACAGAGATCTGAATTCAACAGAGGGGGGAGGGATCTAAACCGGGGCTCGCATGCGTGGAAAAACCAACTTAGAAGATGAGTCTGACACACACAGTTTTTTTTTATTATTTTGTTGTTGTTGTTTTTTTATGTTATTAGAATCAAAGAAAATGAAATTATTAAAATAATATGTATGTGTATTTATTTATCTATGTATGTGTGTCTTCGTATGGCCATACTAAGTGCAATTTATGAAATAAAGATTTTTATTCTATCCTTGTTTTTTATATTTATCATTTTTTATTACTATGTTATCTCTATCTCCTATTTCCGTTACTATATACGGACCTGTATATTTAGGATCTTACTTATGACCTGTTTCGTTTTTTAACAAGACTTTGTCACCTTGATATATCTATATCCCTTACTTTATGATCGTATAGTAGTTTATTTCTATTCTTATTTGCTTCTAACATAACTCTAGCTCTTTTATAGGCTACTTCTAATCTATACTTACTCTCATTAGCATAGTCATCTATATTATATAGTGCTTCTACACTATCTATGCTATTAAAATGTTTTGGCAAATTACTTGTTTTACCGAATACTAGCTCATATGGACAATATGTATGTGCCATAGAGGGGGTCGTGTTGAAACAGAAGACAAAGTATTAAAGCCATATGTCCCAATCTGTTTTATCAACCGATATGTAAGATCGTATGTATTCATTGAAAGTTCTATGACTTCTTTCTATTGTTCCAACTGTCTGGTGGTGGTGTGCTGTGGATGTAATATTTTCAATATTTAAATATTTGCACAAGTCGTCTATAATTGAATTCTTATATTCTGTTCCCATGTCCGTAATGAACGTCTTCATTGGACCGTACTTCAGGATAAAAGATTCAAATATTGCTTTAGCGACAGTATTGGCATTTTTATTCGGAACAGGTATGGCAACTAAATACTTAGTTAAATCACATATTAAAGTGACTGCATACTCATTGCCTTTTTCTGATTTTGGCAGTGGACCAATAGTGTCCACTATCACTCTGTCGAAAGCATTTATTGGTGTGTCTGTAATTGTTAAAGGGGTCTTTGTGTGTTTAGTTATTTTTGATTTCTGGCATTTTTGACATTTTCTTACGTACTCAGTTATATCTTTAGACATGCTTTTCCAGTAATAATGTCTTTTTACTTTGGCCAAAGTTTTTGATATGCCAGTATGACCTCCTTGAATTGGATCATCATGAAATGTAGACAAAATTGCTTCTTTTTCTTTTAAATTTGTTATTTGGGTCCCCGGGTTGAGTAGCGCTACTTTTAATGTTTTCAATATTTTATTGCCCATTAATTTAAATTTATCTATTGAAGTATATTGAAAGATATTTTCCCACGGTGCCACTTTGAGTTGGCTGATTTTATGTATACCGGCTTGCATTTCAAGCCTTTGGAAAAATTGATCTAAATCAATAACTCCATTAGTATATAAATCGCTAACATCATATCTTGCAGTAATTTTTCTGCCTTGTTGAAATAAACATAACATATTTTTTATCTGCAAGGTCACTACTTTACGTACTTCATCATTGTTTACGCATTATTTAAAAATTGCATTGGCAATTCTTGTTCTTGATTTTCCGCGCGGAATTTTTGTCTACTTTGATATCTAGAAGTGACTTTTAATATATTTCTAGTTATATTTTGTAGATCTTTGATGATTATCCTTGATAACGCATTAGCTACATGATTATCTTTTCCCTTTAAATATTCGACTGTTAAGTCGAATTCTTTAAGTTCGAGCCTCATACGTATCAGTTTAGAACGGGGATTGGTCATTGAGAAAAGGTATATAAAAGGTCTATGGTCTTTTCTTATTAAGAAATGTGCTCGATATATATATGGTCTAAAATATAATATCCCCCAGTGAATTGCAGCTAATTCCTGCTCAGTAGTACACTTGTTACTTTCACCTTTTGTAAATGCTCTTGATGCGTATGCAATGGGAAGTTAGAGACCATTATGATTTTGAGTTAAAACCGCTCCACATGCTTGCTTACTTGCATCCGTTATTATACAGAATCCTTTAGTGAAATCTGGATATTGTAGCAAGATAGGTTCCATAAGTTTTGTTTTTAAGTATTGGAATGCATTTTCACACTCATCCGTCCATTTAAAAGGAACATTCTTTTTACATAGTCTTGTTATGTGCCGTGAATAATCGGCGAAATTTTTTATAAAACGTCTATAATAGTTACAGAATGCTACAAAACATCTAGCACTGTCCGCGTCGTGCGGAACTGGGTAGTTCATAATGACATCGTATTTCTTGTCATCTGGAAGTATTCCTTTATCAGTGCATTTATGACCTAGAAAAGTCACTTCATGCATAAAAAATGAACATTTTTCTGGATGTACAAGTAGTTTTAGGTTGAATTTCCTACATTTCTCAAAAACATCTGTTAAGTTTTTGAGCATATGTTTTTCGGAACAACCGATTACTATTAAGTCATCCATATAAAGAAACGCTGGACAAGGTTCCAGACCAGAGAACGCAATAGTCATCATTCTCTGAAACAAATTAGGAGCTATTTTTAATCCGAAGGGAATCGCGTGAAGCGATATGAGCCGTTGCTCGTCGAAAAAGACGTTATATCTCTTGAACCTTTTTCTAGTTCCTGACATTAAGTCAAGATATGAAAAGTATTTTGCTCGACCTAGTTGATCTAAAATATCATCAATTCTAGGTAATGGGAATTTATCAGATAGTAATTTTTTATTAATCTGGCGATAGTCAATTACTAATCGCCATTTCTTTGCATTTGATCCGGGGGAGGATTTCTAAGGAACAAGTAACAATGAGCTATTATATTCGGTTACTGAAGGTTCGACAATCCCGTCTGAGATTAATTTTTCTACTTGTTTTTGTATTTTGTTCACCTGACTATGTGGGCCTCGATAGTTTTTTATATAAACTGGTTCATCATCTTTTAATCTCAGTTTTTGTTTATAAAAATTATTTGTGGTTATTGATTCGGTTTCCAATCCAAATATGAGGTACTATACTGGGTGCATAAGCTAGTAAGCTGAGACTTGAACTGTGGAGGAAAGTTTTTTGACAGTTGTGATAATACGGATTTTTTTCTATTGTCTGGATTTGTGTTGACTACATCGTAGTTCGAAAGTGATTTATATGTTAGTTTATCTGTTATCACTACTTGTTTGGTATTTGTTTTGTTTAGTAGTCTTTTGAAGGCATTATTGGATGTTGCTATGGTATTTGCAACGTAAATACCATGTTGAATTTCCTGATTTAGGATTTATACACTGTCTGCTTTTGAATTAAGCTCAATTTTCCGAATAACTTGGGATCTTGCTGGCAGAAGTATTGAATTATTGCCAGAACTATGAGCTATTGGTACTTTAATTGGGAATTTTAAATTATTGGGTCTAATTATAAGCCAATCTTCAGATGGCTTGAAGTCTAATTGACAGTTGTATTTTTTGATAAAGTCGATGCCTATTATTCCATCGCATGGAATTGGGAAATGTGAATTTAGAATATGAAAATCGTGTGGAATTATGCATTTGGTTGTCTGTATCTCTATGGAAACTAAACCTTTGGATTTTATTATTTCTTGACTTATGCCTTTTATGTCTATGATGTAATAATTTTGGATGTTTTGGAAGTTATCCGAAGTTTCTTTTAAAATGGAAATGCTTTCTTTAAAATGCACCTGTGTCTATTAAAAATATAAGTTCTTTTCCAGTAGCTACGTTAAAAAATGAAACGAATATATTTTGGCTGAGATTAATGGTGTGAACTCTCACTTCATTTGTTGTTGAATATTTAAAGGGTTTTGGGAGTTTTCCGATGTGTTTTGGTTATTATTTTGGGTCATTCTTACATTGCCTTGGTTATTGCTATTGTGGCCACGGTTGGAGTTACCACTGCCTCTATTGTTTCCTCTATATGGGCCACGCCCTCTATTGTTATTTTGATAATTGTTGTTATAATTATCGTCGTTGTAGTTATTGTGATTACCACGAAAACTACCTCTATAACTTCCACTTCCGCGATTTGAGCCGCGCTGTGGATAATTCTTATAATATAGGACAGTGTTTGACTAATGTTGCTTCAGTGCAACTATTGACAAATTTGAAAACGGCTTCGTTCATAGTACTGAATGTGCCAGCTTGCATGATAAGTTTTGCCTTATCGATTGTGCAATTTTTAGTCATTGCTTTTACTGCATGTTGCATGGAATAACTCCTGGCTAGCTCTAAAGGTAAACCATCTGATATATATGCACCTTCTAAGGCTTTCGTCATCTGCTCAATTTCTTGTGTGTATTGATTAGCAGTTTTATTGCGCTGCTGTAGATTCATCAGCTTCGCTGATAATTCCTCAACAGTTTCGCCTTTGACGTTGCTTCTTAGTCTGCCAATCTCCTCAGTAATTGTTGTTTCATTACCGAATAGATTCCTGGCGACACCTTTTAGCTTTGTTTTAATAATGAAGACAGTTTATTCTTCGTGCTCACCTTTTATTGATTGTATTATTTGTAAAGCATCAATGAAACTTGTTAAATTTTCAGCCTTACCATAATAAACTGGTATAAGCTTAGATGCTGTATTAATAATGCTTATTTTGTTTTTTTACTATTACACTCGAAGTATCTGAATCTGTAGAATTATCCATATCAGTGTATACCGCCGGAATAGTAAGATTATTCAAATCTTCATCTTCTATTTTGGGGTTTACTTTGGAAAGCTCTTCTGACTCAGATTCGTTCGTTTCTGTTGATTCTGAGTAAGGTGCAGTGTCAACTGCTATTGGAGTGTTTAGAACGGTTGGTAATGATATTTCTAAACTGAACTTTTGTTTCACAAATATTAAATTAGATCGTAGTCGTATCAAAAGTTTCGATACCTGTGACCAATGATCTTGATTTAATCCAGTGGTCGGCACCCCAATACATTGATATGGTTTTAACGCATTAGTGCTAGTTCACATTTTTCACATTTACACTGTGTGTGTGTGGCAGAGCTCGGGCAGAGAAATTTCCTATGCCCTCGGGATAGGGCCGTGCCGACCTCTGATTTAATCTTTCCCTATGATCATGTATTAGCATTCGCGCTTCATTCACGCACTCTACTAATATTTCAACGTGCTTCCTAACCGTGTTCTTTTGAATGGGTCTATTCTGAGTTAGCGACATGTACGATCTGTCAAAATTAGTTTTAATTATTGATAACTCCTCGTACAATTTGTTCCAATCCATGCATTCAGTTAAGCAATACTGTGTAAAAATAATTACGTAATATATTTTTTACATTTATTTTCTGTTATTACATTTTTTTAGATTTTAGGTTTTGACATTTATATGTAATAAACTTTGTTTTTTCTCGGTTTTTTTATACCCTTGCAGAGGGTATTATAATTTTGTCCAAAAGTGTGCAACGCAGTGAAGGAGACATCTCCGACCCTATAAAGTATATATATTCTTGATCAGGATCACCTCCTGAGTTGATATGAGCATGTCCGTCTGTCCGTCTGTCTGTCCGTCTGTCTGTCTGTCTGTTTCTACGCGAACTAGTCTCTCAGTTTTGAAGCTATCGTCTTGAAACTTTGCACACACCCTTCTTTCCTTTGCACGCAGTATACAAGTCGGAACGGCCGATCCTTATGATTACATCATAATAAAACCAATTAATTACAATAAAAAATTTAAAAAAAAGTCCCAAGCTTCTATCTTCAAAAATACGAAAGTTGATATTTCTACCAAATACTATTTCCGATCGTTCAGT